>OU342606.1:10219500-10903000 GCA_910589645.1 Tinea semifulvella
GGTCTGGTCCATAATTCAAGGTCGCTCAGGGAGCCATGGAAAGAGCTTTGCTTGGTATATCCGTTGACCGCCTCCGTGGTCTAGTGGTAACAAACGTTGCCGTGAACTCGGGAGGTCGTTGGTTCGATTCCCACCGGGGGCAAGTTGTACATTGTATAATTTGTCTCGGTCTGGGTGTTTATATGTATAATAAAATTACAAATATATATATATATATATATATATATATATATATATAATATGTAGTTTATCAACCATCTAGTTTCCTTAACACATGCCTCGTAGCTTACCACGGAAACTAGATGACCTAAAGAAGGTCGCTGGTGGGGGTTGGATGAGGGTAGCGAAAGACCGCGTTAAGTGGCGAGCCTTGGGGGAGGCCTACATCCAGCAGTGGAGAGATACAGGCTTATGATGATGATGAATGAATGACTTAATATTATTTAAAATTAAGGTTCTACTAATGAGCCTGAAAAAAATATTTGCTCTTTGACAATTACACGCGGTATATATGATCATTCATTTTTTTCATTACAGCCCCTAGAACACAGCGTCCCAGACCTCCACTGCTGGAGATAGGCCTTCCTGAACATATATCTGGAAAATTTGGCCTACACTCGCCACGCTGGCCAGACGGCTTGGCGAGGATATGATGTCAATTTTTTATTAAATTTATTAACGATTCCACAAGTTAGTATTAGTGGAACCGGGACCGACGGCTTAACGTGCTCTCCGAGGCACGGGAACAGTGGTTTTGTAAATCTATGACAAATGTACGTAAGAAAAGTGTATTTCTCATTGGGACATGCCGGGGGTGGTTTGAACCGACCTTTGTAGGATTTAAGGAACGCGTTCTTACAACCGAGCCACCACCGCATATGATCATTCAATTTCTGAGAAAATGCTAAAATGTCTAGCCAAATGTCCATGATAATTATCCAGTTTGATGCCGATTAGAGAGGCATACTTATGAACCATTATGAAAATAAATCTTATCCTTTTGTTTAGAAAACCTTAATTAATGATGTCATTGTTAATATTAGTATAGTTAATAAGATAATATCTCTCACAATTATGTGTCACTACCGCCTAACTTAGAGCTAAATTGACTCATTTTAATTCTGAAAACTTTTGACCGTTTCCTTATAACAGTAAACTTTAAAATCTGATGTCATTTACTTTTAATCCATGCCTTTTAATTTTTGAGATATTCTAAACTGCATTCACAGATTTTGGAAAAAAATGTACAGTCAACAATAAATTGTAATTTCCACAAAATATTCTTTTGAGACCAATCGATCCTGTTTCTTATAAGGTCTCTACTGGACCGACTAAAGTACTAAGTACAAGAAATATCAATAATCGCGAAAAACTTTTCCCATACATTTTGTATGGAAAATCTATTCATCAAATCAAAATATTTCTTGTTCCCAAACGATCCAATTTCTATAACTATAACGGTTTAGGCTCCTTTTGAAATGGGTCAGCCATTTCAAATATCCATTCTGTATATAGTTATGTAATAAATATAAATAATAAATATAATAACTTTTACAGTTTTATTATTATTTTTAAAATTATATTTATTATATAAATAATTTATGTATGTTATTATAAATTATGTAGTTATATTATGTTGACAGTTCTTACTTTTTTGGTTATTACATTGTAGTATTTTTTACATGTGTCGGTAATGGTTAAAAAAAAAATTTAGGCAAACTGTCGCACCTAGCATACATTTATTATATTTGATTTATTATATTACGTAATTTTATTCGATTCATGGGGTTCAGTGAAAATCAGCGCTGCAGCAGAAATGTTGCAGCCTATGCTGACCTGAGTGCCTGTTTGTCGCAGCAGCTCACTCATTTATTTTTTATGTATTTATCTTGTCTATTTTTTGTTGATAATTTTATATATATTTTTTTTTTACGTTTTTTATTATTATATAAGCTGTTGTGTGCAAATAAATATTTTTCTTTCTTTCTTTCTAATAATATACCTACATACTTACGAGTATATAGTATTTTTAATTTTTATTTCACTTTATTTTCGACACGCACATTTGCTGCTCGCTCGCACATCATGTTTAGGGTTGATATATCATTTCATTATCATTACAGCCCCTAGAACACAGCGTCCTAGTCCTTCACTGTTGGAGATGAGCCTTCCAGAACATATATCTGAAGAATTTGGGCTACACTCGCCACACTGGCCAGACGGCTTGGCGAGGATATGATGTCAATTTATTAATTTATTTATTAATGATTCCACAAATTGGTAATAGTGGAGACGGGACAGACGGCTTAACGTGCTCTCCGAGGCACGGGAACGGTGGTATCGTAAATCTATGACAAATGTACGTAAGAAAAGTGTATTTCTCATTGGTACTCGTACATGCCGTGTGGGTTCAAACCGACCTTTGTAGGATTTAAGGAATGCGTTCTTACAACCGAGCCATCACCGCCTCTGACTCATACCGTCATCATCATGACGTCATCACTCATACCGGCTAATATATACCGTACAATAACTTAAAGAAAAAAATATTTATTTCATACAAAACCTTAAATTAAATAAACTATATTACAACAAAATCTAAATTAACCTAAAAAAATAATACATAGAAAATAAAAATTAAATATTTACAATAAATATAGCTCCTCCAAATCGCTGTCTTGTGGCATGGTGCCCAATACACTAGCAGCATTTCCCCTTTGAATTATGATACCTAATTTTTGTGAAATAAAAAAACTTAAATAACTTAAAGAAAAGACAGGGAGTAACTGTCCACAGCAAAGATGACTGTCAATAAAGCAATTTAGCTACGAAAAGACAAGTACATAATCTGAATAATGTTTTTCACCAATGACATAATTAATAATGATCTTATTGTTTTAGGTAAAACGCTCAATAATGCTTAAAATGGCTGACGCATGTGCAGACAGCTCTAAGCAAACCCGCTTCCACGAGATGCATGTCCAACGACATAATAACGTCAGCATCCTATACGCCGATATTGTCAACTTTACGCCGCTGTCGGAACGACTTAGTGCGTCCGATCTCGTCAAGACGCTCAACGAGCTGTTTGGAAGATTTGATCAAATTGCTCAGGTATAATATATTTAATTTGTACATTTGTCTTTTAGAACAATTGTTTTTCGATAGTCGATCGTAGATAGATAACAGTTTTAAAAAAACATATCTACTGAGAAATGCATGGAGCTAATGGCGACCTTACAACTATTGTTTAAAGATGTGAATTTTGTCCAAATGTAATAGCGCCATCTATGATGGACTAACGCCTCCATGGTCAAGTGGTAACAAACGTTGCCGTGAACTCGGGAGGTCGTTGGTTCGATTCCCACCGGGGGCAAGTTGTACATTGTATAATTTGTCTCGGTCTGGGTGTTTATATGTATAATATGTATATATTTACAAAAAAAAGTACTTATAATATGTAGTTTATCAACCATCTAGTTTCTGTAACACAAGCCTCGTAGCTTACCACGGAAATTAGATGGCACTGTGTGACCTGTCTAGAAATATTTGTTTATTATTTCATTCATTCATCATCATTACAGCCCCTAGAACAAGCGTCCTAGACTTCCACTGCTGGAGATGGGCCTTCCAGAACATTTATCTGGAGAATTTGGCCTACACTCGCCACGCTGGCCAGACGGCTTGGCGAGGATATGATGTCAATTTATAATGACAATTTATTAACGATTCCACAAGTTGGTATTAGTGGAACCGGGACCGACGGCTTAACGTGCTCTCCGAGGCACGGGAACGGTGGTGTTGTAAATCTATGACAAATGTACGTAAGAAAAGTGCATTTCTCATTGGTACATGTCGGGTGGGTTTGAACCGACCTTTGTAGGATTTAAGGTACGCGTTCTTACAACCGAGCCACCACCGCGCACCGTATTTATTACTAAAGGAACTTTTTTGTATACTGGTCAACTGAGCAATAAAATTAAAGCCAATGTTAACCTTATGATTAGGGCTTTTGAATATGAGACAGACAGTGGGGTCGTCCAGGCCCGGATGCGTAATGGGCGTGGGTTGGGGATGGGGACAGTCCCCCGTTTTCCCCGGCAGGATCTCAGCGGGTAACCACCCGCCGGTAATTCATGCACGTTTAGTGCTGGGCGCCGTTACTAGTATAACAGCGCCCGTGTGGCTCACGAACCCAGGGGGCTAAGTTCGACTGCTTCAGCTCTCCTCCAGGAGTACTTCTCTAGGAAGTGGTCTCCCGTTGGGGGGCCGTGCACAAGACGGAGCGATGTTCTGGAGATGCTTGAAGTGTCCGTTGTCGGCCCGAGAGAACATACGTTTAGTCAGTCCAACGACAAACTCCTCAATAGTAGGCATCTCCAAATCTCGAGCTAAGACGGAATTACGCACGAACCATGGCGCTCGGGAAACCACTCTGAGCGATATGTTCTGCTGACTTTGGATCTTGTCCCTGTTGGTCTTGGCCAGAAGGTGGTGCCAGGCTGGCGCAGCATAGGTGAGACTTTTGAATATAATTGTGTGCAATTACAATAGCGCCATCTATGATCGAGTAGCGGAACTATTTATTAATGACAATTTCAAGAATGTTCTGTGTATTTTAATTAATAACTTAATAATACGAGTAGGTGTTATATTATATATTGGTTTAATTGTTTTGTTAATGTTATTTTTATACGTTTATTAGTTTTTATTATTTAGTTTGTATTTTATTTTATTTTAATTATTAGCCCTATAAAATATGTAATTAAAGGGCCTGCAACAATGTTGATATTTCTGACGAAGCGAGCCTCATTCATCTACTGTGCCATGCATGTATACCTAGCTTTTTAGTATAATTGTGTTTCCTTTAATTTATATGTGTCTACCCTGTAATTAAAAAAATATATATTACTATGTGAGAACAGGAACAGGTTGAAAAACAGCGTCGTGCAGGTGTAAGTACTTGTACTGCTACACGACAACAGCTGATTCCTTTTGTCACATATTGTTCGAAATTGTAAAACTATGTGATACTGTTATGTGACAATAAATGGATTTTTATTTATTTTTTATTAGTTTATTCATCATTTACTTACTAAAATAAACTGACATGAGGTTCACTTGTTGAAAAAGAACGTGGTTCGGCATATTGTCCGTAAAACAACAAAACAATTAATTTAAAAGTGCACGTCGCTCAGACGCACACATGTTGTTTTCAGCTAAATTAATTGGTACTATTTAATTGTCTTTACATTTGATAAATGAAACGTTTTGTTATTGCAAAGTGTGAATGCATCAATTAACTAATTTGTTTGTTTATACTTTCACATTGTCTAAATTGCATTTTTTTGATCGTGTGAAAATAAATTGGTTTATGGGCACGTAGCATGGACCCACAGCATTTCGATTTAAACAATTACCTTCATTATATTATTTAATAAAATTTGTATTGGACCTACTTTAAGTTGTAACTGCTTTAGTAGTCCTTCATCATCATCATCAGCCTGTGTCTCTCTACTGCTGGATTCCCTTCCTCAAGGCTCGCCAATTTACACGACCTTCGTTTAACTATTAAAAATTAAAATCATTATTTTTTTTTTTATCGTCCAATCTTAACCACTATAATCTGTGGTGTGCATGCTTCGACTCACCGTCAGTGTTCACTTTAATGCACTTTGTTGATTAAGAAAAAAAAAAAACATCTAACTTTACCAAAGTGTTCTAGAAATTATTCTTCTTTTAAAAGAACGATCTTTTTAAATTTTATACTTGAAAACTTTTTACTGAAAATAAACTTAGCTTCTGGCCATCGTACTTATTAGCTGCAATAAAAAGGTAACATAAATGCTAATATCATTAAAGTAAAGTAAAGTATCATCACGACCGTTTCCTTTCGGGGTGGTCAGAAACCACGCTTATAAAGAAGCGGATTCACATTTAGCCAACTTACTATAGACCTAAAATCAAAATATTTTATTGTGGATCAAAGAAAAAAAATAAAAAAAAATTCACGACGCAAACCATCTATTCGACAACCGGTGCATCGCCTGCAGAAAATGTCTAAAAGCTTTGTATGTAACTGTACACTATTATTCAATAAATTACCAGAAGACATTAGAAACTTAGAATATAATAATTTTAAGCCTCACGTTAAAAAAATATTAATTCTCAAAGCCTACTACTCTGTGGATGAAGCTCTAAAGGAAGACCAGATTTGTTAATTGACTTATAGTACCAGAATTACATAATAAAGTGACAACGCCCATTTACAGCTGCTATAATTATCGTAGTTATAATTAGTCGTTCTGTTGCGGAATAGAGAAGGGATAGGGTTATGGAGCTTCTCAGAACACTCGCCGTGGTATAGCTTGTAGAACACGCTCAGAGAGGCAACGTCACGGCGAAGCTGCAGTGATTCGAGAGTTTTAGACACTGTCATGTCATATTCTAAGACATTTCTTCAATGCCTCGTCCACTCAACATTTCCTTTCAGCTGTCAAACGAAAATTAAGTTTAGTTACATTAAAGTTAGAGCCAAGCCGACGGTTTTATTTTGAATTAGGTTATGGAAGTAATAAGGCTACCTGGTACATTAGATGTCATTTTAAAAAGCGAACTTTCGCCTCAGTCAATGAATGTCATTATTAATAATAATACTACTCACACCTACTGGCATACTGCCTCCGTGGTCTAGCGGTTAAATTCGTGTATTTAGACTCGGAGGTACCGGGTTCGATTCCTGGTCGGGAAATGTAATTATTATTTAATTTATTTGTGATATTTCTCGAGTTTGGTATGCTGGAGACATCGACGAGCTTGCCACATGTCATGATTGGCATATAGTAAAGTTGGCTAAATGTGAATCCGCTTATTTATAAGCGTGGTTTCTGACCACTCCGAAAGGGAAACGGTCGTGATGATACTTTACTTTACTTACTGGCATAGGTCGATTAACCGTTGAGCGGTAAATGATTTGACTTGGCTTTATTTCGCTCAGGAGTCTCAAGAGCAACGACTCAGTAACTATATAATAATAATTATTATTATTTATTTATACAGTAGAAATTAGTTACAATAATAAATACTATAGTGAAATATTTATATAATAAATTACACGATGTGAACAGAATTGACGCTACATATTTCCAATTGTATTGCACGTTGGAGCCCAAACCAGGAATTTTAGTCTTGTGTCTTGGGCTCCAGCTGCACTATCTATACTATACTATATATTTTCTTCTCAAATAAACGTATTTATTATTATTATTATTATAATAAGAGCGTTAGGGAGTTTTAGGCTCCCGCTCGGTACCCTCGGTCGGTATGCCCCACAAATCAGGGCTGATGCGCGCCACCTATCGGACAACAGTTGGTATAGCGGCTTAGCGGTTTCTGAAAATAGGATGCTGGTTCGCGGCTTTCGATTGCTCCAGCAGTGGGAAAACCTGGACGCGTCACAAGAAGACAAAGCCACTCCTAACTCAGAATTATTAGTAGAAAATCCACTTACTTGAGCTAGCGAAGATGTGGAACTCTAAGGTGTGCGGTGATGATGATAAGCGGTTGTGGATGCGGTTGATGATGATGAAGATGTGGATTTATTTCATTAAGCGGTTGCGGGTGATTATGCGCGGGGCGACACACGTGGTGGACACAGGCTAGGAAGAGCCAACGACGTTCGCGGGCGGTCGTCCGACACACAATGATAGCACTATGCCGGCCATCAACGCGGTGGGGTTCAAGATGGCCCCTTTGTCGACCATAGCGCCATCTAGCGACATGATGGCGTACTTTAGAGCCGACATGCGTACGTTAGCCTGTAAACGAATTCTCTCAACAAAACTGAATGGAGTAGCTTTGCGTAACCAACAGTAGTACTATTTTTATTTATTATTTATTTAGGTTTACAAACAGTAACACACACATATATATATAATTACATTTAAATAAACAAATTGTTAAGTATGTTACCAACGACGTAAACCACAGATTATATAAATAGGTAACGTCAGATAGTGGAGTTAAACAACAATTAGTAAAAAAAGAAAATTATGAGTAAAACAAAAAAAACAAAAATAATGACTATGTAAAAAGCCACCCGGAACTTTTTAAAACTCTTGGGGATAATTGCAATTTTAAAACGCGTTATCCTAGTAGAATAATTATTCCAGCTCATAAAATTACTCAATATAGCCGAAATTGTTATGCAATGGCGACAAAGATATTTAATAAGCTTCCAGTTACTATAAGGGAGCTGCCACTAAAACTGTTCAAATTACGAGTCAAACAAATGCTGGTTAATAAATGTTTTTATTCGACAAAAGAATACCTAGACACTAAGCTCGACAAAGTCATGTGACTAAATAAATATTTGTATGCTAGAAATAGCGAATCATGTGATATAATTACATATAATAATTTACATCCCTGTACCTACCATGTTTCTGACAAATAAATTATTTCATTTCATTTCATTTCATATGTCAGAAACCTTCGCCGTTGTTCACACAACATATTCCCAAAGTTGCATCCCGATCGGTCAAGTAGTTTTGAAATGCATAGGGAACATACACACACAGACAATAATTTTTATATATACAGATAAGTTTTAGTGCGGGCGGGTTTAGATTGAACAGTTTATTGATATTGGCCTTATATTAGAGCTTTATTTACAGCCTGTTCTGTATCTTTTTATGCTAAATATCTTGGAAAATTAATTTGAAGAGTTCTGAAATCGTAATGGAACGTTAAGTAAATAAAAGTCTCGATTGACAAAAGTTATCAGCGTTGTAATTTGTTATTTTTGATAGATAAAATCGCCAGGGAAATCTCTGCCCAAAATTAAATGTTATTAATGTTTTTTATTGTATAGCTGGTGATTTTGTAGGCAATTACATTATTTAGGACAAGAAATTAAAAAAAAGTTAAGTAAGCTTTTTGATTGGTTGTGTTCTGTTCTCTTCACCCGAGGAGTTGGCGTGGTTTCTGAACATATTTATTTATTTATTTTTATTTTAAAACTTTATTTCACTATGTACAAAGGCGGACTTAATGCCGCTAGGCATTCTCTGACAGCCAATCCTTTAGGATATTTAGACAGGATAGGTGGTAGGTGCAATTAAAAATTAGATGAAATTTAAATAAAACAGAAATATAATTGTAATATAAATATATACATACTAATATCTACATACAATTTACATACTAATACATAAATAAGTCATACTATAGATATACTAATATAACATAAATAAAACTACTTACATGATGCGGAGAGTGTGACAAAATTAACAATGTGATGATGCTGCTGCTATTATGCTGATATTAAGAGAAAAAAGATTGAAAAGAAAGGTTTAGGGTAGGTTACTTAGTTAGTTAAAAAGTGTTTGTATACCTGGTTTTTAAATACTTATTGCACGATTGGGGGCTTCTCTGATATCAAACGGTAAGTTATTCCAAAGATTCGCAGCGACAACAGCAAATGAGTTCGAAACGTAGGAAGTGTGGTGAAAAGGTATAGAAATTGTGGAGTTGAAGGAGGAGCGAAGAATTCTATCATCAAAAGAGCTCAGAAAACTGAAATTATCTTTAAAAACATCCCGTGAAGAAAACGGTCGTGATGATACTTTACTTATACTAAATAATTTTAGTAATATAACTATTTACGGATGTGGTTGTACATCGTTCCTGTTAGGTTTTTGTCATATTGTGGTGATCATTATAGGCAAATTGTAATTTTTTCAAAATGTTTTTTTAATAGTTTACAGATTCCTGGAAAAAGACTTTGGAATTTTTATGGGATAATCGACTTAAATTCTAATTACAATATCGTGTTTGACTTTTCATTAAGAAATCTTTTTTTTTTATTTATATTTTATTTGCAAATGAGAAAAGTTCCAAATGGGTGCCGGATGACGTTAGGTATAATAAAATAAAAAAATAAACTAATTTACGACACTAACATAACTATTTGGTTCTATAAAAATAGGTTCCGATTTATAAATTTTCTTTTACTTAGTGCTAAAATATAACTGCCTCCGTGGTCTTAGACGTACATTTAGACTCGGAGGTACCGGGTTCGATTCCTGTTTGGGACACAATAATATTTATTAATTTAAATAAATAAATCTGATTAATATTAAATTCATTTGTGATATTTCTCGAGTTTGGTACGCTAGAGACATCGACGAGCAAGCTCGTCACTTGTCATGATTGGCTTAATGTGAATCCGCTTCTTTATAAGCGTGATGATACTTTTACCTTTTTAGTGCTAAAATACTTGGAAAAAACAAATTATTTATTTTTTATTTGGCGCGTTGGTGGCTCGGTTGTAAAAATGCTTTTCTTAAATCCTACAAGGTCGGTTCAAACCCCCCCAGCATGTGCCAATTAGAAATGCACTTTTCTTACGTACATTTGTCATAGATTTACAACACCACCGTTCCCCCGTGCCTCGGAGAGCATGTTAAGCCTTCCCGGTTCCACTAGTGCCAACTTGTGGAATCGTTAAAAAATTGTCATTCAAAATTGACATCAAATCCTCGCCAACCCGCCATGATTTAGTTAATTAAAAGGACAATCAGTGTGATATTTATTAGTTACTCTAATAAAATAAAGATTATAATAGAACATAAAATGTTTTTTTTTTTTAAATAGTCAACTACCCTATTGCCAATTGACTCCAATTGCCTACGTCTCCCCTAATGATATAATCTTCTTGGTTAAATTAAATAACTCAAAAAGCTTAGAAGCAAAATAATTGGCCCTTAAAATTGAATAAAGTTGCTATTTTATGTTTTCCCCTTAAATCTAAGATACTTTCAAGTTTCGTAACCTCGCTGCGGCCAGTCGGAGTAGAAAATTAACTGTCAAAACTGATTTTAAGAAAAGCTACTAAAAGATCACTGAAAACTGAAAATATTTTTATTTTTTATTTTAAAACTTTATAATATACGACTCACCACTCAACCATTCCTTCTAGACCATTTCTTGTAGACCCTTATTTAAAAGGCTAAAATTATTAACATTGGATTTAGTATATCCCCTATTTATATAATATAATGTATTTCCCTCGCTAAAAAAAACTATTATAGTTAATTTTTAGTGGGTGCGGCTTGGTTGTAAGAACGCGTTTCTTAAATTCTACAAACCCCCCCGGCATTTACCAATGAGAAATGCACTTTTCTTACGTACATTTGTCATACGTTAAGCCGTCGATCCCGGTTCGACTAATACAAACTTGTTAATAAATTGTCAATAAAAATTGGCATCATATTCTTGCCAAGCCGTCTGGCCAGAGCGTGGCGAGTGTTGGCCTAATTCTCCAGATATATGTTCTGGAAGGCCTATCTTCAGCAGTGGAGGTCTAGGACGCTGTGTTCTAGGGGCTGTAATGATGATAATGAATAGAAGTTTCAATAGTATACTTAACCCTTTCAGCACGACAAAATATATTTTAAATAATGAAAGGTTTATTAATTACTTTGAGGTCCTTGAGGTCTAAAATATCTCATATAAAGGGTAAAAAAAATCCTTGGAAATAAAAATCACTTTTGTATGTTTTTTTCTTAACTAGTCCTAACAATTTAATAGAGATAATTACGAAGTAGATAGATGAGAGCAGGAACTACTCGTATCGAGGCCGGTAAAACAAAATTTGGCGAGAGGTCTAGATTATTTTGTAATAACACACGCTTGGTATCATCCGTGCTGAAAGGGTTATTGGCTTTAAGGATGTTTCAAGGTTGAGTTTGACAGTCCTATTACTTTTTTATTTTTTTATTTATTTATTTATTTATTTATTTTTTTTTTTTTTTTTTATACTAGCACGACATGTGACCCTGCGCCCACCTGATGGTAAGTGGCGCGCAGGGTCCATGAATGTTAGCAACTGGAATCAGACCCTTATATCCGACATCAGTCCCTAACACTATGCCGGCTTGACTAGATGCCTTTTCACACTTCGCTTGAAGGACTCCAGGTTATAGGAAAGTGGAAACACAGAGGCTGGAAGAGCATTCCACATCTTTATTGTGCGACAGATGTATGAGTCACCAAATTTATAGGTACGCGAAGGGATAGTGACTACGGTATGTGGGTGCATATTCTGACCTGTGCGTGTGGTTCGGTTGCGGAATGGGGAGGAAGGAATTAGGTTATAGAGCTCTTCAGAGCACTCACCATAGTATAGCCGGTAGAACACGCTCAGAGAAACTACATCTCGGCGAAGCTGCAGGGATTCGAGAGTTCCAGATATAGTGGCATCGTCCACAATTCGAACAGCTCGCCTTTGTAGGACATTGAGAGCATCTGTGAGGTACTTGGCTGAACCATCCCAAAGGTGTGAACAGTATTCCACGCATGATCTGATCTGTGCTTTCTCGAGCGAAAAGACGCTGAAAGGAATAATTTAGTGGAGGAGCCGTTGAGGTAACATCTAAGAATATAAACTATTTCTTTTGTCCACAGGAGAACCAGTGTATGAGAATTAAGATTCTTGGAGACTGTTATTACTGCGTGTCAGGCCTTCCAGTCTCCAGGCCCAACCATGCTTACAACTGCGTCAATATGGGCCTACAAATGATCGATGCTATAAGGTACTACAGTAAAAAAAAAAAAGATACTGCTATAAGAATGCCACTGTGGTCTGGCGGTTAAGAGTTTAGATTTAGACGTGGAGTCACCGGGTTCTGATAAGCTAGAGACATCGACGAGCTTGCCACTTGTCATGTTTATAGTAAAGTTGCATAATGTGAATTCGCCTTTTTTTAAAGCGTGGCTTCTAATCACCCCTCAAGAAATACGGTCGTGACAATGAATAAAAGATATAAAAATACTTTTAATTGTCACAAATGGTAACATTTTTCTGGTTAATTTGGCCTACTCTCGCCACGCGTTGGTGATCCTATTTACATTTCTTCATAAAGTGTTACGTCAGAACGTCAATATTGTCTTTTTTTGCGAGGCAAAGGCTTCATGTACATGCCCGAGATCAATCTGCGTGGGTATTGCCACTCTCGAAGTTGTACAAGACTACGCAAAAGTTTTCAACCAGTGCGTTCTTCTAGTACTGTCGCACGGAGCAGAAACGTGCACACAATGGGTCTGATCCACTATAGGGAGAGCTATGCTAGCTATGCTCAGATAACCAAAGTAATCGATATAGCCTTTAAAATTAGTAAGCTGAAGTGGCAATGGGCTGGCAGGTTCTGGACTGGAGACCACGTACTGGACGAAGCAGCAGTTCGATCATCCATCATCAAGGTCGCTGTTGGGAGCTGGATGCGTGTGGCAAGACATCGTGCAAGCGAGCCTTGGGGGAGGCATATACCTGGCAGTGGAGAGACACATGCTGATGATGATGATGAAAGACTTCATAAAACATTTATACCAGGGTGATTGGCGACGTATCGTACGGCACTCGGCGGAGCAACAGCTGGCTGGCGTGTGTCATCTGTTCTCCCTGGACAACTATATACGCCCATGGTTAACCAGTGGCTGTCTGTCAGGTCACGGCTTGGTCCTGCGGCATAGCACGGCTTAGATGTTCTTTACATACAGAATATATTTTAGCTAGTGGCTTTGATGTAAGAACATGTAGTAAGATTTAAGTAAGAAAAACAACACTATTTAGATTTAAATCTAGACAATTTCTTTAGGCTATGCATTTACTGTTGCTTTTGTTAGAGTATTTATCATATAAAATAAAGTATCTTGGACGTATCTTTAACTATATGGATCGATTGGATCTGACTAAAATGTTTGATAACCGATTGGTCATTGAGAGATTATATTTTATCCTTTTTAGATTTGTTCGTGAAGCAACAGGTTTCAACGTGGATATGAGAATTGGTATCCATACTGGGAACGTGCTCTGCGGAGTGTTGGGGTTGAGGAAGTGGCAGTTTGACGTGTGGAGCGATGACGTCACACTCGCCAACCATATGGAGTCTGGAGGCATTGCTGGGTAAGTAGTGGAATCAAAATTAGTCGGTCGTTCCACACAAACTATACGTACTCGTAAGTAGGTCTCAATACATATTATACTATAACATAGGTATATTTGTACATACCCCGTGTTCGACTTGGGCCTGTAAGCGCTTTTTTTTTACTGAATTTCGCTTTCATAGGCGTGCAAGAAGCTTTTCCAATCGCTTTGAGTCTTTGATGACGTCTAACAACCAAGACAAGGACGCGGGTTCCACAGAGAATGATATCACTGACTTTACTGCAAATGTTTTTTCCGGGTAGTGATGAGGGTCGTGACCTCCCGATTAATTGGTGTGCGTCTTGATGATAGCACGCCACCTGTTCCTGTCTTCGGCGGCATGCACAGCATCATGGACGCTAGTGTTGGTGGTGGAGCGGATTTGGTCGGACCAGCGTACCGGACTTCGGCCTCTCGGTCTCTTTCCTTCCACCTTGCCAGTAACAAAAAGTTTCTCCAGGTTATCCCCTCATTTTCAGGCAATGTGTCTGTACTGTAGTACTGGAGTATCCGACGAAGGCATATGGTGGATAGCCTAGTCGATAGTGCAGCCGGCCGGGTAGTGCAATCAAAATAAATTGTCATTGGTCGATAAATGCTATGTTCGACTTGAAAGCAAATAAAGCAGAGCTTGCTTTTTTATCAAATTTTGCAGCCTTCCTTTCATTTCTTTGACTGTTTTTTTTTTATTTTAGTCGTGTCCACATCACAAAGGCTACTCTGCTGCAGCTTGGAGACAGGTTCGAGGTGGAAGCAGGTGATGGGGGTTCAAGAGAGGGGTACCTTGCCGATCACAAGGTTGAAACTTACCTCATCATACCACCCAAGGTAAGACTTCCGTGCCCTGCTCTCTCTGGTGGTGGTTGTAAGAACGCATGTACTAATGAGAAATACACTTTTATTGCGTACATTTGTCATAAATTTACCGTTACCGTACCTCTGAGTACAAAAAAACTCCAGAAATTTCCAATAGTAGAGAGCTAGGACTCTGTACGAGTATTCTAGGGACTGTAACCAAAGAGATTAATAAGATAGAGCGGTCATAGGTTGTTATTTTCATAGACAGACAGACAGTGCGTGGTCGTCCAGGCCCGGATGGCTAATGGGCCTGGGTTGGGGATGGGGACATTCCCCCGTTTTCCCCGGCAGGATCTCAGCGATTAACCACCCGCTGGTAATTCATGCACGTTTGGTGCTGAGCGCTGTTACTGGTATAAAAGCGCCCGTGTGGCTCACGAACCCAGGGGGTCTAGGTTCGACTACTTCAGCTCTCCTCCAAGAGCGCTTCTCTAGGAAGCGGTCTCCCGTCGGGGGGCCGAGCGCAAGACGGAGCGATATTCTGAAGATGCTTGAAGTGTCCGTTGTCGGCCCGATAGAACATACGTCTAGTCAGGCCGACGACAAATTCCTCAATAGTAGGCATCTCCAGATCTCGAGCTATGACGGAATTACGCACGAACCATGGTGCTCGGGAGACCACTCTGAGCGATATGTTCTGCTGACTTTGGATCTTTTCCCTATTAGTCTTGGCCAGAAGGTGGTGCCAGGCTGGCGCAGCATACGCAAAATCTTTGTTACATTGTTAACGCCATCTGTTGTCCAAAAATAACATTACTGACACTACCTTAGCATGCAGGTCGGCATATTACTTTTGGGAAAAGAGTGGCTACTCTCGCGAAAAAGTGTTCCTTACCCATGTGTCGACGAACAATCATTTATTGACGCAAAAGGAATTTGAGTTACGAAAATTGGTACAGTAAAAAATCAAAACAAGTAAGCAAGCAAGAGATACAGAACTCTGCTCCCCAAACCATTATGTTGTATCTTGGGGAGCAGTCTCCGCTACAATTTAGTTGTAACTTAAATATTCGTTTGTATCACTAACTTTTTATAATGATAGATGGTACCTAATATAACTGTCAGTTGCATAGAAAACTTGTATTTTTATTACGAAATTTATTATTTTATGGATATAATGCCAAAGTGAGCAGCTTTTTTAAGCGTACAAATCAAGATTTCTAAGCTAAATCAAAGATATGGTGAACTCAAAATTGCAGTTCTATTAATAAAACCTTTTTTCTTTTTAAAGACGGTATGCGCTAACTTAATTCGTCTTTTAAGGTACGAAACGTTAATTTAAAATTCATTTTTCTGTTATAAAAATAAAAAAACTACAAAAACATTAAAAATGATGCGATAGGTGTAAAAGAAGGTACCATTGCCTCTAGCGACATCTACAAAAAGCTTAGCCTGATACACCCCATTGTCCCTAAGGTTGACTAGTAGGAATACGTAGCGGCATTAAGTCCGCCTGTATACCTAGTGCATAAAATAAATAAACAACAAATTATCATCGCTTTAATTCTCATACCGTCTGGCCTCTTGTCCCGTCTTGTATATTTACTATCTTTGCTAGTTACAACCCTTAAGTACCTACCCTTAACCAAAAATCCTTTACCCTATTATTATTACCCTTTTAAAGCCACATAATAAACAAATGATTACAAGGCAGAAATTAATGAAATTCCTTGTGTTACATTTTCGTGTGAGCGAGGTACGCGTATTTGTGCTTAGAAAATGATTAAGTGCTTAGTTGTGGTCTCAAGAGATGTGGTTTTTGAGATGTTTTGCTTTCAAAGTTCATCTACGCTAAGGTTATTACTTATATTTAATTAGAATAGGTAGTTTTTTATTTAAATAATGGGTCTTTTCGATTTACCTTAGATACATACTTCTGCTAACGTTTCAGCCAAGTTGCATTGGCCGTGGTCACGGGTCGACTGGAGCTGCGCGGTGTAGCCCGTACATAATGGAGGGTAGATGTAAACCTACCCACTTATCACTTTAAAAGTTTTTAGAAATCGCGACACTCGACACCCACAATATCAAGCGACACAGGGCGATTTATCCCAGCATCGAAACCGATTAATTACTGGAAGATAGCTTATAACTCGAGAGGGTTCTCAAGATGAGAGTCAGTCATGTGTCGCGACTTCTAAAAACTTTTAAAGTGAGTGTATAAGATTTACATTTACCGCCTATTATGTACGGTACGATGCTATACCGCGCAGCTCCAGACGACCCGTGATCACGGCAAATGCAACTTGGCTAAAACGTCCGCAGATTTAGAAGCGGAAAAATATTGTGACATTTCTTAAGTCTGGTATGACCAGTAATGTGTGGTTATGGGTTTTTTAATTAACACAACGTAACCGTTATTCATTTCGTGAAAACTATCTACTTTTGATAACTATTTAGGTACTTAAAGTGATCGCGAATATTAGCTTCTTTGTTTTACAAGTTATTCTGACTGAATTTCCCTGCGTACCTTACCAGGTTGAGAACTGACTGTATAAGCTTAATATGAATTGTTAATATTATTTATACTGGCGTACCTAAAACTTATACATACATTTTCTTTTTATAGGTATACATTCAATAATACCAAATATTAGTCACGAAAAAAAATAATACTCGACATAAAGATGATTATACTTTGAAACTAAATGCTAAGGTCACTTCCGTGCAACTTTCTCACTCGTACTCGGACGAATGTGCAATACCCTAACAGTTGGGTGCACGCAACGCAATCGTCATCGTCATTATCATTTGTCCGTTGTGAGATTGCTACCAATCGGTACGAAGCTATTTCAAGTAAAGTGTTATAAAAGTAGATAGTTCTATTTTGCTAGAAAACGAGCAATAATTGTGAAGCTGAGTCTATTACGTTGTGCCGTCAAATAGATTGTTATGTAAAGAAGATAGTTAGTTTTGACTAGAAAACGAGAAATCGTTTTGAATGGTTTAGTAACTATCTATGTACGAGTATCTTTAAACATCTTTAGTACCTGAGAGAGGAGTTCTGTTAAAATAAATATTTTTATAAGATGGGTTTGTCATTTTTTATTTAACGGAAATTGATTACTTAATAAAAGTTAGATATGATTTTACTTATCCACTGAAGATATGAGATTAAGAAAACCCTTTAAGACCTACGGGTATACTAGTTTCCTGGAAATTTCGCGCTAAAATTAATCTAAAATCTGTATTACCTGCAATTACGTTCCTAACTTTATTAAATTCTAATTACTTGTACACTTAGTAAAAGGTACGTTGCTACCACTTTAGGCTGATCCAAATAGCAAGAAATCCTCTATGAACTTGTCCACTAATTATTACATAATCATCATAGGCCTGTCTCTCCACTGCTGGAAAAAGCCCTCCCCCAAGGCTCGCCACTCATCCATCCCCCTCAAGCGATTTTATTATTACTATTAAAATACTTTATTGCACTTTAACTTAAAAGTATGTACAAAGGCGAACTTAAAGCCATTTCGGCTTTTTCTACCAGCTAACCTTTGGGAGAGTGAGACAGTATAATATGTGGGGTGCAATTTTAACCTTATTTTAAAGTTGAATAAACTACATATATAGTATGTATACATAGACTACTTAAATACTTATTAATATATATAGTAGATATATATATATATATATGTAGATATATAGGTATGAAGATAATATAATATTAATAAGAAGAAATATTAAATTTAAAATATACTGTTCTGCTTGTTTAAAAATAAAGTATTAAGTTGTTTTTTAACGATGTGATTTGAAGGAGCTTGTCTGATGGTCAGTGGACGCTTGTTCCACTGACGAGCAGCCGATACAGTAAATAAATCTGAATATCCGCTGGAAGTGTGGGTTGGGATTTTAAGTTGGATGTTGCGAGAAGAACGAATCGGTCGTGCGAATCACAAAGAAATTCAATGTGTGTTTTAAGATAAGATGGAGCTATAGGGTTATAAATAATATTGTATAAAAAGTAAAGAAGATGAGCTGATCTGCGAAACAATTTAACTGCGTACGAAAATGGGAGATATGGTCATACTTACGCAAGCCGAAAATAAATCGGATGCATAAGTTTAGAAGCGATCCAGTTTATTTAGTAGCTCTTCAGTAAGATCGGGATAGCAGACGTCAGCATAATCTATAATGGGAAGCAGCAGAGATCTGACTAACACTAGCTTCGTCTTAACGACCATCTTCTTTAAGTCACCCATCCACCATCCCAATCTGCATGGTACGTGGTCTTCACTCTAAAACCACTTTGCCCCATAACTGTCGTCGGTTCTGCGCCAGATTCATAAATAAACTATAGTGGCGCTTTGTATGACTGTACATCGTTGGTTTCCATAGATAGCTATAGCTAGGTATACTAACTGTAGGAGTAATGTAATTAGTGCATAGCTTCGGGTCACGGAGGCTTCTGCAATTACTATAAAGATAAGTAGAGCACTTTGAGCTACATTGAGTTAGGCAAGAGTTAGGCCAATGGCGGCGGTTTAACTATATTATGACAAAATGGTTGATCCCTTCGTTTATTTACAAGGCGCAAATATTGCAGAGACATAATATTATACAAATCAGGGGGTGGAAACTTATTATTTTTTTATTTATTTAATACTTTATTGCACTATGTACAAGGGGCGGGCTTAATGCTTAATGCCGCTAGACATTCTCTGACAGCCAACTTTTGGGACAATAATAAGTATAACTTAGATCGAGTAGGTGCGAAGATGTATTTAAGACTGATCATTATTAAATAATAACTATATTTATTAACAATATATATACTACATACTAATATTACTTACATACATACATATACTACATACAATATCTACTTATACACGCTGTATAAACTTACGAGTAGAACAAGCAATTGCCATATTTCGGTTCACATAGAAAGTAGCGTAGTAGACGTACTTAATTTAAGTTCATTCAATAATTCAATTCATTCAACATGTCTGCCATTGTTTTTTTTTTTCAAATCCTTTTGTTCTCTTCATGAGGCTGCTCCTCTCTTCTCTTCTACATATTTTTGTCTGTAGGATTTCGGCCTTTGATGATGCTATTTTATACAACGCCTAAGTACGAGATCATAAATATGTGCGTTAGAAGGTGCTACTGACAGTTTTCGGTAGTTTCGCTGACGCTGACGCTCACGCTTCCACACACCTATGTCACTTTTTATTTATTTATTATTTTTACATATATATTTTTTTATTTGTCACAAGAGTATTGGTGTCGAGGCGGTTGGGTTTTACTGATTGAATTTCTTGAGGCTCATAACAATGTAATCCACAAAGCTGGTGAAGGAAGGTGAAAATCGGCCATTGTTATCAACTATACAACCTTAGTAATAAATAATAATTTAAATGTATTGTGTAACTTTTAGTACCTACCTGGCTTATGTATTATATGGTAAACTAGTATTAAAATATACAATACTACTTGAACGCCTGAAGTCAGTAAAAAAGCGCACCAAGCACCAAGTTAAACACGACCTTTATGTTAATTTCAGAAACCACCTGGATTATCAGAAAACGGTCGGTTATCGGTTTCCGGAACCGATCGTAAGGCGAGTATCGTTAGCTCGATATATCAAGCCGATATATCGCCGACCAGAGCCAAGCACAGTATATCTCCAGCACCTTCGACAAATAGCTTCAATGGAGACCAGGTTTTACCGCTGGAAGGCATCAAGGTTCTACGTACGGAATCTATCAGGACTAATCCTGGAGGTATTATACGATATATTTTTTTAAATCTTACTTGGCCGGCATAGTGGTAAAGAATGATGTGCGCCGTGCGGTTTCATATATGAAGTGGGTAATATATATATTTTTAAATCTAGAGAATGATAATATGGGCCTTGCAAAACATAATTCTGTAGAATATGGCCTACTAAAGCCACCTAAGCTGGCCAGAGGTTTGCCAGTTTTTTTTTGTTTTTTTTTGGTTCTCTTCTCCCGATGGATGATGAATGAGATGATAGGGAAGGCAAAGGGTCTAGCCCATACAGTCAAGTCTGAGGTAATATATCTTTCTTTTTCATGAGTTAATGAGGTCATCATTAAACTCCAGATGCTGCAGAATTTGATGCTTTTCTTGGTGTCACTCGCGGAACCATCCACTGCTCAAACACGTCGGGTAAAATATGGGAGTTGACAGCGCGGGAAAACCGCAAAAAATAAACTGCAACTTGTGCCCCATATTTATATTTTAAAGTCCAATTTATCGTTTTCCATAATTATTCACATTGTAGCACATTATTAAACAAAACAACACCACTGTTGGCCAATAATATCCACAGTAAATTAATTTACAAAACAAAAACTTGCACTTGACATGTCCACGCAAAATGACGCGAAGAACTCGTTTTTTTTTGTTTCATTTTGTTTGTCTTTTCTTAATATGTAACTGGGAAGATAAAGGGATCTAGCCCATACAGCCATGCCGGTCGTAATACATTCTTTGTTTTTCATTCAAGCTGCAATTTGTGCCACACATAGAGTGTCAAATTTATCGTTTTCCATAAGTATTGACATTGCAGCACATTATTAAACAAAACAACACCACGTTTGACTAACAATATCCACAGTGACCGCCTCCGTGGTCTAGTGGTAACAAACGTTGCCGTGAACTCGGGAGGTCGTGGGTTCGATTCCCACCGTGGGCAAGTTGTACATTGTATAATTTGTCTCGGTCTGGGTGTTTATATGTATATATTTACAAAAAAAAAGTATAATATGTAGTTTATCCATAGATATAGGATATATACTAAATCTATGAGTTTATCAACCATCTAGTTTCCGTAACACAAACCTCGTAGCTTACCACGGAAATTAGATGGCGCTGTGTGACCTGTCTGAAAATATTTATTATTATTAATATAGTTAAGTAATTTACAAAACAAAAACTTGCAGTTGACATGTTCTGCAAAATGGCACTAAGAACTTCTTTTATTTTTTTCTCGCGATAGATGAGATAAAAGGAAAGGATCTACGTTACAAATAATAACAATAAGTTATCTTACAAACAATACCTATTTAGAACCTTAAAGTATTGTTCATATTGGTCGGTTAAGTTAAACTTTAAACTTAGCATTGTTCAGAGATTTTTTATAAAATATCGAACCAATGGCGCATGGAGTGTTGTCCATACAATTCTTAAAAGTGTTTTATAAATGTAAAAATAAGAAATTCGGGGTAAATATCTTATAAAAAACGTATTGGTGGTAGCTATCTACTTAAGTAGGCTTATATTGTAAAAATATTGCTTAGAAAAGTCTTGTAAGCCAATAAACTTTTTGTTTTTGCCTCATACTTAAAATCATCTTTTATTTTGTTTATTTTTTAAATTTATTTACAAAGCTTATTTATTTATAAGTAAGGGCGTTCGCCTCTAATTTACGAGTAGGTAGAAGTTAGTAGTTAAAATATCTATACAAAAATATTAATTCTATCTACTACTATTCGTAGTTGATAGTAACTCGTTCTAACCCCGTGGATAGCAATAAATCTGTGTTAGGATAAACATTTTAAATTATGGAACGCAATTTCAATAGGAAAAACTTTTCAGAAATTAGTCGTCGCGCATCTGTCAAAGTTGAAGGTGGGAAAACAGTTGCATTCGAAAACAATAACATGGCGACTAGCCCTGGCGAAGGTTTAATAAACGGTGTGGTAACTGCTAAACCGAAAAGCCGTAGTGGCTCAATAATTGGCGCTATTAGCCCTATAATGGGTACAGGTCAGTTTTAACGCATAAAATTGGCTTTAACTTAGACGTCTTTAATCTGCATTGCTTAATTTAAGTTATTGTTTATTAATCATTCTTAACTAAGCATTTATTTAAAAATTTATAGCAATTCCCGGTGGTATTCCATCGAGATCTCGGCCTTCAAGTAAAATGACAAAATACGTAGAATGTTGGGGTGCCGACAAACCTTTTGCTAACATTACGGACTCAACTCTGGCTAAAAATATTGGAATCTCTGTAAGTTATAATATTTTATATTTAAAATTAAGAACCTTTTGGTAATTTGAACGTCGTTTAGCGACCCAGTTATTTTTTATAAATTACGTTGCCTTTAACTGAATATTTTAAATCGCACTTGCAATGTTTCATTTTGACTCATAAAAAAGGGTTTATAATTTTGTCGGGTTATACTTCGTTGTATGAATTGCATTTTTTCGCGGCGAATTGATTTGTTGACAAACAAACAATTTATTTTAAGCGGAAGATTTGCAAATTATTACAAAAATGAATGTTTTAACCAGATATTGTTTCTTTTTAGAGCCTCGCTATGATAGAGCAGAATTTATTACCACAAAGGACTACATGTTGCGATTGCAGGTAATAAATAAATAAAAAGTTTTGGTTATGTTTTATACAAAAATAATCGGTTAATGTCTAGTTACTGTATTGTTGGAACCAATGATTTCCCTGTTCTCCTATATTTCAACCATAGAATAATATAATTAGGCTACTTTACCAGAGATGTGCGTCATGAGAATATCTGCCAATATATCATATAAAATGGTGTGGATCTCTTGATGGATATAACACTTTCCCATATCTCGTTAAAATTAGCTTTATCCTTGTACAAGATGTAATTTTCATTATTTTTTTTTAACCTTTCAGAAGCAATTCCGAAGGTATGAATCCTATAACCTTATGGTTTAAGAATGGAACTCAAGAACAACAGTATCGGAGTCAGACGGACCAACAATTTAAATACAATGTAGCATGTGCAGTGTCTTTATTTATTCTGATGGCTTTTATACAACTTCTCACTGTGCCTAAGTAAGTAAATTAAATGCATTACTTAGATAAAAACTTGTGAAATTATTTGTTAAATTATTGTTGTTGTGTATTTGTTTCATTTGTAAATCTGCTATAGCTGAGCTTTCCTTGCAGATTCCTTTCTCAGTCAGATTAAACATTAACAGGTCACTGGAATTTGCTAAGCTGTTAGTCTTGCAGACAGCTTACTTATTGGACCACTTTGCTGCTTAGTCTTCCACTAACAGAAGTAGAATCATACTAAATAATTTAAATTATAACGTGTCACAAATGCCTGTAATAGGTTTACGTGAATAAATATATTTTTACTTTGACTTTGAAATATTTGATGCCCACTGAATGTTAAGTTAAATAAGAATTATTTTTTAACATTCTAATAAGCTAGTTTATCTGGAATTCTACCATAACGTTCAAATGTATACATAGTTATAAATCTATGACAATTATGCGTAACTATATTTGTCATAGATTCATGGGATTAACTGCAACCTTTTGGATTTTAAGAAAAGCATTCTTACAAGTGGACCACCACAGATCTTATGTCATCACAGCCCCTAGAAAACAGAATTTTGGACCTTCACTATTGGAGATGGGCCTTTTAGAAAATTTGGCCTACACTCGCCACGCTGGCCATACGGGTTGGCGAGGGTCTGGTGGCAATTTATTAATGATTCCACAAGTTTGTAACCAATAGTTTAACATGCTACTTAAGCACGGGAATGGAAGAAGACAAACTTCTAAGCATTCCATAGATTTACTGTGCAGGTGCAGTGTTCTTTGTGTGCGGTAAAGAGAGATGAAAAGAATGGTGTCTTTTTACATCATTATTGTGGTAAATGTGTGTAAGAAACATGTATTTCACATGCTTGGGTTCGAATCAAACTTTTTTGGTATATAAGAAATGCTTTCTTACAACTGGACCAGCAACACCCATATACATATATAACATACATTTGCACATATTTTCAGAGGATTAGTTCTATATGCAGCATTTGGTCCGACACTCCTTACACTACTAGTGTTTGTTTACCTATCTGGGTATGACAGTGCGTTACATGAGCGTGACCACCCATTGTCAAATGTACCTCTCATGGACTCTATTTATGCTGACAACTGCACTAAGCCAGGACAGGTGAGATTGAAATCCATTTATTTTAAAACTGAGGCTGGGTTATTATAGGACATTGCCAGTTTCTATATGGAGCAGTGCCCTATCAAAAAGTTTAATGTCCAGAGATAGCATGTATATTGTTGTGTAGAACTGTAAATATAGAGTATCATCATTATTATCACAGCCCCTAGAACAGGAAGTCCTAAATCTCCACTGTTGGTAATGGGCCTTCCAGAAATTTTTAAAGAATTTGGCCTACACTCGCCACACAACCAGACGGCTTGGCGAGGGTCTGATGTAAATTTTAATGACAATTTATTAATGATTCCACAAGTTGGTATTAGTGGAACCAGGACCGATGGCTTAACGCGGGAACAGTGATGTTAAATGTACATGTAAAAAGTGTATTTAAAGAAAGATTTATTTCTTACTAGTACATGCGCCAGAATTCAAACCCACCTTTTTAGAATGTTAAGTAAAGCATTCTTACAACTGAGCCACCACCACTCTCGTATAGAGTTGTTACATTTAAGCTTTGAAGAAGCTGGTGGACAGCAGATATTCAACCTTAAACAACATAGAACAACTGATATTTTAAAAGCAATTTGATTACATGTGCATTTTTCATTGGCAAATATAGTTTTCCAGGTATTATAACTGATGAATGATTTTATATTTCGTATCCAGGTGTTATGACTGATGTCAGTCATGAGTGTCTGATTTCAGTTGCTAACATTCATGGACCTTGTAAAATATATTTTTTTTCTCAATTTTCAGGTAGTGTCAAGCAGTAGATGTATTAGACTTATAATATTTTTAGTCTCAGTATGTCTTATATCTGCATGTGCTGTTATTAATTTAGTAAGTACAAATTATATACGTTAAACATTATGTTAGTGCCTGCATTCCAGCTAACTATGTTTATGGCAAAGGCCCGGACCAAACGCGAACAAAGGCGTCAGTGGACTGTATTTGAATTTTATAATGTAGTAGCAAAACGGCTGGTAACGAGCAATTCGGACACAGAGGTATGATATCGGAAACAGAATAGGGTCACTTTTAAGGAAAGTATGCCACATACCTTTTCACATCTTCACTATCACCTATCCATATAAAATTGTATATTCACATTACATAAACAGCTCCCAAAAGCGTATGTAAGATACATTGTATGTAGTATATTTATATGTATAGTGTGTAGTATATGTATTATTGCATACATAATAGTATGTATAGTAATATGTATTATTGTTCAAAGAATAAGTTTATTAAGCGGAGTTAAGCCTGCCCCTTGTACATAGTGCAATAAAGTTTTTAAATAAATCAATAAATTTGAAGACAGAGTTATATGTGCGTTTTTCCAGTGCTGTCGTACGGACACTGACAGTGGGTCTAGTCCACAATTTTAAGTTCGCTCATCAAGAGAGCTATGCTCGGTATTTCTCTGATGGATAAAGTCAGAAACAAGGAAATCCGTCGGAGAACCAAAGTTACCGATATAGCCTTCAAAATTAGCTGAAGTAGCTATGGGCTGGACATGTCTGTCGTAGAACTGATGAATGATGGAGTAGACGGGGCTTCTAGAGTGGAGACCATGTACAGGAAGATGCAGAGTGGGTCCACCCCCCGCTAGATGAACGGATGACCTAAGGAAGGTCACTAGTGGGAGTTGAATGAGGGTGGCAGGAGATCATGTGAAGTGGTGCGAGCCTTGGGGGAGGCCTATATTCAGCAGTGGAGAGACACAGGCTGATGACGGTGATCTTGTAATATATTTATTTGCACCCTGCCTATGACTTCTCACTTTCCCAAAGGTCAGTTGTTAGAAAATGCCTAACCGGCATTAAACTCGCCTATATATAGGCCTATATTTAAATAAATAAAAGGAAAAATAATCGAAGAGCTTGCCACTTGTCATGATGGGCCTATAGTAAAGTTGGCTAAATGTGAATCTGCTTCTTTGTATGATACTTTCAATGATACTTTCACGCGTTCTTTTTATTTGCCGGTTAACTATATTATTTAATTTTTCAGTTCCAAATTGACTCTGAAGTGTTGCCAGTAGAAACGCAAAATTTTAATAGCACAGGCTTCAATATTACTAATTTGCTGCTGATTTCCGATATAGAAGCTGCACCGGTATGTATTATATATAGTCGTATGTATATTAACTAATGCCTGGTGGTATCAAAATAGGTCACGGTTTTTCTAAGCATTCCATGGATCCACCGTGGGGGTGCCGGGTCCATCGTGTGTGGGTAAGAGATGAGAAGAATGGTGTCTCAGGCTTGTGACCGACAATAGGCTGGTTTAAGAAAAGGGGCCTTTATTTTTTTTATTTTATTGCGCGATAATACACTTACCATCCACCATTCTACTCCTCTCCCTACCCAACCAAATACTGTATGATTCCGTTAATGCCGTCTTGGAAGCTCGTTCCATAAATGTATTGACGGCAGACCTGCTTAGGTCCAAGTCTTTCAGTAAGTGATGCAAAGATTTTGCTGGAACTCCTCTCGCACCAACTTCCACTGTGTTAAGCTGAGTGAGTCTTGAACCCGTTCCTGATCATTTCTTCTGTGAGATCATAATATTTATTTAACTTCATGTTGTGGTCTTTTGGAATATTTGATACCCACAGAAGGGTAAGGTGATAAATACACTTTTCGTACATACATTTGTACTTTTTACAAAAATAAAGGTCGCAAGCTAGTAACAACATTCTTCCCATCTCTTGCCCCGGAAAACATGTTAAGCTTCCACGGTCGGTGCCGGTTCCACTAATACTAATTGTTCTACTATAAAAAAGATGACTTTGTGCATACATTTTTTTCATCATTCATCATTACAGCCCCTAAACCACAGCATCCTAGACCTCCACTGTTGGAGATGGGCCCACCAGAACATATATCTGGAGAATTTGGCCTACACTCGCCTTGCTGGCCAGACGTTGGCAAGTGATGTAAATTTTTAATGACAACTACATAAATAATTATATACTTACATAGATCACATAACTAATTTTCTAAACAGGCAATAATATAGGGCTTATTAATTTTGTTCTAGAGTTACCTATACAGTTCAGTGTTGACTTTG
This sequence comes from Tinea semifulvella, assembly GCA_910589645.1. Lineage (NCBI taxonomy): Eukaryota > Metazoa > Arthropoda > Insecta > Lepidoptera > Tineidae > Tinea > Tinea semifulvella. The sequence goes on from OU342606.1 coordinate 10,247,349, forward strand.
GCTTCAATATCAGTATTTCTTCGGATGGGATTTATATTGAAGTTATGTCTTATGTTGGTGTCTCTTTCTCTCCACATCTCTCTCTTCAGCACAGCGACCGTTTTCAACCATTATCATGACAACGTGGGAGATCTCGAGTAAGTACACGGAAACACCCAAACATAATCATAAGTTCATAACTGCCTCCGTGGTCTAGCGTTTAACTCTGTGAATTTAGACTCAGAGGTACCGGGTTCGATTCCCGGTCGAGACACAATAATTTATTTGTGATATTCCTTGAATGTGTTTTTAAAAATTGTTTCAGCTTTAGTTTTTGAATAATATTTATTTATATAATTATTGAAATTTTTATGATGTTATTATTTTTTATAGGCCATAAAGGCTACTGTGGTGATGTCGTGGTCGCCTATATTAGGTGCATGTGTGATGTTAGCACCCTACTATAAATAAATAAATAAACAAACATACAAATAAATAAATAAAAATAAAAACTAAAATTTTAAAACATAAATTGCTATTCAATAAAATATATATATTGTTTTTAGTTTAATTATTAGTTTAGTTTTTTTTTAAATTATTGTACCTTCCTTTGAATAAACAAATAATAAATCAATCTATCTATCTAACTATCTAACAATCAATCAATCAATAAATATATACAGGGTGGATTTTTGAGATGGCTGTCAAACATTATTTGTTGCCAAATGATCCTATTTCTTGAACACTTGGAATTTGACGATCCCCAACTCTGTTATAAACTCTTTTATGTTTTTTTTTTTTTTTTTTTTAGGTTTTCGATGCTACCGTACGCTGCTAAAGCTGGCCTTATTTTAGTATTTTTGGCAGCCTTACTTCATGTTTTAGATCGACAAATAGAATTCACTTCCAGAACAGACTTCTTATGGAAAGACAAACTCAAGTTCGAACAAGAAGAAGTCGAGACTATGAGGGGAATTAACAAGGTAACATCATTTTAGTTGGCCTCCGTGGTATAGCGGAATCAATTCCACATTCTTTGCGATTTAAGCCTTCCAACAGATCAAATCGGGTGGTGTCTTTCCAAAATATTTTCATAAAAAATTACTATATTTTTCAGATTTTATTGGAAAACATACTGCCAGCTCATGTTGCTCAACATTTCTTAACATCAGTCGCATCTGAGGTAAGACCCTATTCTTTTTAAATTTTGAATCAAAAAATATCATTCAATTAGTAAAGTAGAATTTACATTACGACGCATTAATATCGCCTAAAGACGGAGACTCGGAGAGACTGAAGACAGGGACCCGAAAAGCCTGAAAATGGAGACCCGGAGGGCCTTAAGAGGAGGACCCGGAGAGCCTGAAGACGGAGAACCAGGAGTCTGAAGACGGGGACTCGAAGAGACTGAAGATGGGGACTCAGAGAGCCTGAAGAGGAGCACCCGGAGAGCCCGAAGACGGTGACTCGGAGAGCCTGAAGACGGGGACCAGGAGTCTGAAGACGGGGACTTGGAGAGGCTGAAGATGGGGACTCTGAAAGCCTAAAGACGGGGAACCGGGAGTCTGAAGACGGGGACTCGGAGAGCCTGAAGATGGGGACTCGAAGAGCCTGAAGACAGGGACTCGGAGAGCCTGAAGACAGGAATCTGAGTCTGAATGTTATTTTACCTACTATCATCGACATACCGCGTCTATTACTCAACCATTTATCTGTCAAAAGAATCAAGCTATCTTGTACAGGGTATGTAATCTAAATCCGCCATTTTATTTTTTCAGGAGGACCTGTACCACGAGCGTTATTCGAGTATCGCAGTTATGTTTGCGTCTATTCCTAATTATAAGGAGTTTTATGACGAAACTGACGTCAACAAACAAGGATTGGAATGTCTCAGACTGCTTAATGAAATTATATGCGACTTTGACAAGGTACTCATAGCTTGACAATAGGCTACTTGTAAATTTTTCTAAATTGTTTCAATTCTTACTGAGGGGTTACTGAAAAAATACTTTAGGTCTAAATCGCCCTTAAATCTACTTTTAAATGTCTCTCTGTCTTAAATCTACTCATGTGTCTGACCTTAAATAAATAATAATCCCAAAACGCCCCCTTATCTTAGTGATCGTTCCTCCCGTTCCCTTCGCTCTACTCACAACAATCAACTCTCAATTCCTCTTCACTCTTCCAGCAGATATTCAGATTCTCTTACTGTTTCTGCAGCCCGCCAATGGAACAGGCTACCTTTGTCTATTAGACAGGCTCCGTCTTTAAATATATTCAAACATTTATTAATTACATAGTTTTTAAAAAAACAAAATGACATCTAATTTTAACATCTTGACATAGATAATAATAATAAAATTCTTTATTGCACACAGAACATACAATATAAAGTGTTGTACATAGGCGAGCATAATACCGTAAAGGTATTCACTACCAGCTAACCTTTGGGAGAGTGAGAGATTAATATTATGGGTGCAGAGTGTGAAAATGGAAATAATATAGTAAAAACCAGAATTGAAATATGTAAATAAATACAATATATACATTTATAATACTATAATACCTAACAGAAACATAATAATACATTATTAAGATAAATACATAAATAATTATATTATATTAGTATTTATTTAATTTAAGTATTTATTTTATATGTTATTTATACTTACTATGGTATATTTATGATTGATTTTAACTATTATTATTATTATTCTTATTTCGTACTCTGCACTATGCTGTATTATGCCATACGGTATTATGCTTGCCTATGTACATTATTTTATATTTTGTGTACAATAAAGAATTATATTATTATTATAAATCTACTTTTAAATGTCTGTCCCTCTGTAAGAAGGCAAATACCTTGACACACCTGCGGGGGGTGTGAGAAGACCAAATAGTAGTAGGGTTAATTTAGTATGTAACTGTTGATAGACTACATTTATCAAAAGTACACTCACACTCGATTGTGCAAGCGAGAGGGTTGCAAAAGCTTACAGTAAAGTATCATCACAACCGTTTCCCTTTCGGGGTGGTCAGAAACCACGCTTATAAAGAAGGGGATTCACATTTAGCCAACTTTACTATAGGCCAATCATGACAAGTGGCAAGCGTTCCAAACTCGAGAAATATCACAAATAAATTAAATGTATTTATTTATATTATCTGCAACAAATAAAGTGTGTTAGATGTGTTTCTTACTTGGTAAAATATATAATTTGAAGCTTAAAAAAATTATTGCCAAATATTTCGCCTCTCTTTGGAGCGGCGTCATCAGTGACAGTGACTGAAGGTCTTTGTCATAAATTTTGAAAAAATAATTTTATTTTTAGCAATGGTAAAGGCAATGCACTATACAGTTTTGTATTTATTTTTTAGAAAAATATCATCATCACCATCATCATCATCATCATGTATTTATTTATATTAATAAATATTTTTGTGTCTCAACCAAGTACCTCCGAGTCTAAATCCTTGACTTAACCGCTAGACCACGGAGGCAGCAAAAGCTTACACCCTATTAAATTGCATTCCCTTTCTAATTACATCTTACTTATTTATTGCAGTTGCTTCTAAAACCTAAGTTTAGCAGTATAGAGAAGATTAAGACAATCGGCAGCACCTACATGATCGCTTCCGGGTTGAGACCTGGAAAAGAAGGACAAGAAGTAAGTTCAAATCAATAAACTTAGATATAGAGATAGAGAGATAGAGTGGGGTAATCCAGGCCCCGGTAAATAAAAACCAAATCGAAACAAAATGGAGTCTTAGCTGTTTTATGTTTATTAAGTTTGGCTCGGTTGAAAGAACGCGTTCCTTAAATTCTTCAAAGGTCGGTTCAAACCCCCCACCCGGCATGTACCAATGAGAAATACACTTTTCTTACGTACTGCAGCCATAGATTTACAACTATCGTTCCCGTGCCTCGGAGAGCACGTTAAGCCGTCGGTCCCGGTTCGACTAATACCAACTTGAGGAATTGTTAAGAAATTGTCATTAAAAAATTACATTAATAAAACATTACATGGCTTAATTCAATTAGGTCAATCTTATAATTAATACATACATTTTCATTAAAAATGGATTGTCAATTTTTTTATATACTATACAAATATTAATAGTAATAAAGCTTTAAAGTTAACAATAGTTATATACAGTATAAAATTAATATAAAAAGAAAGAAAAGACAAATAAATAATAATAGTGAAATAAATCAAAATTCAACACTAATAAAATCAATGAAATAATAGAGTTAATACAAAACAATAATTTTTTTTATAAAAAGTGAGTAAGTAGGTCATCATATCCTCGCCAAGCCGTCTGGCCAGCGTGGCGAGTGTAGGCCAAATTCTCCAGATATATGTTCTGGAAGGCCCATCTCCAGCAGTGGAGGTCTAAGACGCTGTGTTCTAGGGGCTGTAATGCAAATTTACCTCGAATGCTAGTTCGGTGGGAACCCGTAGTAGCCCTGCTCAAACTGGCACATTTTTCTTCTATGGCTTCTTATTTAGTTTTATATTCCATTGGGAGAGTTGGCTGATGATGATTTTGTAGAGCATTGTTTACCTATTCAACACCAACAAGCCAATAAAAGGACACTTCATCATGTCATGCAATTTTACTACATTACACATCGATCAAGACTAGGTGATTATAGGTGACGGCTCTGAAAACGCCGGAAGAAATATCAGCACAAAATAATCGTGTGCTGATATTTCCGACAGTACGTTTCAACTACGGCCAGCGTGAGGACGTGTTAATATGCAGAGAGCTGCCAAAGCAATTTATAACTTATGCTTAAATGAATTAGGTAGATTTTGTGATAAATATTTTATAACATTTATGATTTTTTTTCTGATCGATCGCTTTGTTTGTCGTATTATGAGAAAGAGAATTGAATCCTTGATCGTAGACATTACAATAGACCGCCTCCGTGGTCTAGTGGTAACAAACGTTGCCGTAAACTCGTGTCGTGGGTTCGATTCCCACCGGGGGCAAGTTGTACATTGTATAATTTGTCTCGGTCTGGGTGTTTATATGTATAATATGTATATATTTACAAAAAAAATAATAATATAATATGTAGTTTATCAACCATCTAGTTTCCGTAACACAAGCCTCGTAGCTTACCACGGAAACTAGATGACGCTGTGTGACCTGTCTGGAAATATTTATTTATTATTATTTATTTATTTATTATTTTCATGAAAATGTACATAACAGATTATACGTCTAAACAATACATATTTCATAACAACATTAAAACAGGAGTGACTAGATGTGTGAATTAATATGGCTCCAAGTACTTTAGGACAATGTTTTTACTTTCCACATCCGTTGATGTGAACACATCAAAATTCTCATCGGACTGCACGATTTTGTTCAATAAAACGATTGCACGGGGAACGGGGGCACTCTTATAATTTAGTAACCATTAATATGTTTATTGCAGGATGCGAACAGGAAAGAAGAGCATACAGTAGCAATTTTGGTAGAATTTGCCTTCGCTCTTATGACTATATTGGATCAAATCAACAGAGAGTCATTCCAAAGATTTAAATTAAGGATAGGTAAGTTGTACTGAGATCAAACTACGTGGTAACGTCGCTCTCAAAGTTATGAAAAAATGCAATTTACCTTGGACAGACTATGCAAGTCAGGCGCATTCAGCAAGGATGGGCGGCATTCGGAAACCTGCACCATATCTTTTTAAACATACCCCAGAGTTCGAAGACGAAACTACAGAGCAGAAATGTGGACACTGACGGTAGTCTGGTCCACAAATTTAAGCTCGGGCTATGGAGAGAACTATGCTCGGTATTTCTCTGATGGATAAAGTCCAAAACGTGGAAATCCATCGGAGAACCAAAGTTATGAATATAGCCTTCAAAATTTGTAAGCTGAAGTGGCAATAAAATGACAAAAATAAGGAAAGACATGCTCCAATGGTTCGGGCATGTTGAAAGGATGACTGAAGAGAGATTGACAAATCAGATATATAATGCGAAAGTTGTAGATGAAAGAGGCCCTGGCAGACCGAGACTTACTTATCACGATCAAATAAACAAAACAATAGCTAAAGGTGCAATAAAAAGCCATCGAAACAAAAGGGCATGTATGACGAAGAAGCGAAAGAGGTATGTCGAGATCGTGACAAATGGCGCTCAATTGTCTATGCCTACCCCGCAAGGGACCTGGCGTAAAGATATGTATGTATGTATGAAGTGGCAGTGTCTGTCGCAGAACCGATGAATGATGGAGTAGTGGAGACCACGTACTGGAAGACGCAGAGAGGAAAGACCTCCGACATATGGACGAATGACCTGAAGAATGTCGCTGGTGGTAGATGGATGATAGTTTTAGGATATTGTGTAAAGTGGAGAGCCTTGGGGGAGACCTATATCCAGCAGTGAAGAGACACATGCATTATGATAATGATTATGAGTTATAAGTATACTCTGTTAGGTACGTTATATTTATCACCTGATTTCCAAGAAACATTTTGGAAAGTTTAAAATAAGGAAAAAGATTTATTCACATTTTTTATATGAAAATTGTGTTGGGCTCGGAAAACATGATTTTAAAGAAGCGGATTTATATTTAGTCAATTTAACTTTAGGCCCTTCGTGATAAGTGCCAAGCTTGTTGATGTTTCTAGCGTACCAAACTAGAGAAATATCTCAAATAGACTATTAAGTACCTTTGAGTTTAAGCGGTCTTTATGCCAGTTTCCTTGCGGAAATTGGGCGCCATTTCTCACGTTACATACCTCTTTTGCTTCGACATTCATTAACCTTTTCATACATGCCCTTTTGTTTCGAGGGTCTTTACTGTACCTTCTGCGAGTGTATTATTTATTGGTCGTGATAGTGCCTCATTTACCCACAACTTTGACATTATATTTGGTTTGTCAATCTTTCCTTACTTCAATCCTTTGAACATTCCCGAACCATCAAAGCATTCATTTCCTTTTGTTCTATGCTCTTTTATTCTTACCCTTTTGCGTATTTCGTTACTTGTACGTGGTTCGCCAAAATGACGCCGCAAATCCGACGCAAACACCTTTACTGCATTACTCATGCGTATTCTGACATATCCACGTCTTGCTTCCATACGTATCGGTATCACTATGGCATTGTGTATGGCGAGCCGAGCTTTGTCACTGACATTTCTACTGCAAATTAGTGACACAAGAGCACCGTTAACACTAAATCCTAGGTTCACTGTTCTTTCAACATCCCTGATATACTTCCCATCCGCAGTAAAACACTGCCCAGATATATAATTTAATTTACTTGCTCTAGAGGTTTATCATCAATCTTTATCGTTACATTTGTCATTATTTTTCTTTGAAACACTAGTACCTTAGTTTTTCTCGCAACTAAATGGAGATCTTTTTATGCACACCACTCTTTTATAAGAACAGAATCATCTGGATAAAGCGACAGTTCACCACTTAGTAGTCACTCATCTTCACCCTACAATGACTTTTTTTTACTCTTTTAATTCTGGTATTGTTTAAATTAAATTCCAGGTTTAAACCATGGTCCTGTGATAGCGGGAGTGGTGGGGGCACAGAAGCCGCAGTATGATATTTGGGGGAACACAGTCAATGTGGCTTCCAGAATGGATTCCACAGGAGTCATGGGGAAGATACACGTCACACAAGACACTGCCAAGTGAGTTTAATTGACTTTTTTTACAAATTTTAATTAAAAATATATATATTCCAATTTCACAGGTTGGACATTTATTTTTTAAATGACTTTGCTTAATATTTAAACAAATACAAATACAGGTACACATACAAATTCAAATACAGATACAGGTACATATAAAGATACAGATACAGTTACAATTGCAGTGACAGGTACATATACAGATACAGCTACATATACAGATACAGGTACATATACATATACAGGTACATATAAAGATACAGGTACATATACAGATACAGCAACATATACAGATACAGGTACAATTGCAGTTACAGATACAGGTACATATAAAGATACAGGTACATATACAGGTACATATACAGATACAGCTACATATACAGATACAGGTACATATACATATACAGATACAGGTACATATACAGATAAAGCAACATATACAGAAACAGGTACAATTGCAGTTACAGATACAGCTACATATACAGATACAAGTACAATTGCAGTTACAGATACAGCTACATATACAGATACAGGTACAAATAAAGATACAGGTACATACACAGATACAAATACAGGTAAATATACAGATACAAATACAGATACATATACAGATACATATTCAGATACAGGTACATATACAGATACATATACAGGTACATATACAGATACAGATACATATACAGATACAGCAACATATACAGATACAGGTACAATTGCAGTTACAGATACAGGTAAATATAAAGATACAGGTACATATAAAGATACAGGTACATATACAAATACAGGTACAATTGCAGTTACAGATATAGGTACATATAAAGATACAGGTACATATACAGATATAGCAACATATACAGATACAATCGCAGTTACAGATACAGGTACATATAAAGATACAGGTACATATTCAGATACAGGTATATATACAGATACAGGTACATATACAGATACAGGTACAATTGCAGTTACAGATACAGGTACATATAAAGATACAGGTACATATACAGATACAAATACAGGTACATATACAGATACAGGTACGTATAAAGATACAGGTACATATACAGATACATATACAGATACAGATACATATACAGATATAGGTACATATACAGATACAGCAACATATGACATATACAGGTACAATTGCAGTTACAGATACAGGTACATATAAAGATACAGGTACATATACAGATACAGGTACATATAAAGATACAGGTACATATACAGATACAAATACAGATACATATACAGATACAAGTACATATACAGCTACATATACAGGTACATATACGAACTATATCAATCAGTTTAATAATAATACTCACACAAAACAATTTTCAAAACAAATCACATACAATTTCCCGACGTAAAAATGAGACCAAACGATTTGTTTTTTTTTTAATTAAGGCTAGTTACTCATTTGGTTATTTGTTCTATATTTAGGGAGCTTCATATAAATTTTTGAACGCTTGCATAAATATTCGACAACCAACATTGTTTGATAGGCACGAAACCCTCGAACATTTTGTATGGGAAGCTGTTTTTCTTTTATTTAATTTCTTCGTCAATTTTCCAATGTTATTAATAATTATTCTGTTATTTGGGACGGAGACAAATCCAACAAATCAATAACCATGAAAATCGGTTCAGCCGTTCTCGAGTTATAAGTGTTCTAACAAACCCAACTTTGTTTTATATATTAAGATAAATATTGTTATTTGGTTTCAGAGTATTAATGAATGGAGGCTACACGTGCGAGTGTCGTGGACCTACTTTCGTCAAAGGGAAAGGCACATTAACCACATATTTTGTAAAGACACCCAATATCGGATGAATTAATCAATTTGACAACTTTGGAACAAGTTTATGGCAAAGTTAAGTGCCAATTTAGGGGTTTATGTCTCAAATCTGTTTATACAGGGTGCATTCTGTAATTCACCGCAAACGTTAATTTCGTAGTTTAAAATTGTGTGTAAGGAACATTTTTTATTGTTATCATCCTGTATATTACTTGAAAAATACTCATATTATATATACATAAACTATAAAGAAATAAATAACATATCTATAGGAATCCCAACGAGAAGCGATACGACATGTAAACAAAGACGGCCATTTTTCTTTGCAGAGATTGTAAACATTATAAGGTCATTCGTGGAATACTGTTTTCACCTCTGGAATGGTTCCGCTAAGTACCTTACAGATGCTTATTGTTTTCACACTGTATATTGTTGACGAATACTCAAATTATATATACATTAACCATAAATAAATAAATAACATATCTATAGGACTCCCAGCGAGAAGCGATACGACATGTAAACAAAGACGGCCATTTTTCTATGCAGAGATTGTAAACATTATAAGGTCATGCGTGGAATACACTTCTGGGATGGTTCCGCTAAGTACCTTACAGATGCTCTCAATGTCCTACAGAGGCGGGCTATTCGAATAACAAAAACGACAATTTAACAACAAAAACTATAATACTGACACTTAGTCAAAAACGCAAATTGCGTAGGAGAAGCATTCAAATGTTAATAATTATGTCTCTGTCTGTACTCTTCTAAATAACGACTAGTAACTCCATCTATCACTTACAGCCAGTTAAGAAATAATTAAGAAGGGAACTGAAATTTACACAAATGTATGGGAAGTTGTCAATTATGCGATTCACAAAGCTATAACAAATAATTAAATAAACCGTGGTCTAGCGGTTAAGTCCGTGGATTTAGACTCGGAGGTACCGGGTTCGATTCCTGGTCGGGACACAATAATATTTATTAATGTAAATAAATTCATTTAATTTATTTGTGATATTTCTTGAGTTTGGTACGCTGGAGACATCGACGAGCTTGCCACTTGTCATGATTGGCTAGGAGCTAACTTATCTGAGACACTAAGGGCCGTAGTCTAGCGGTTAAGTCCGTGTATTTAGGCGCGGAGGTACAGTATTCGATTACTGGTCCACAATAATTTATTTAATGTACATATTTCACGAGTTTGACACGCTAGAGACATCGACGAGCTTCCCACTTGTCATAATGAGCCTATAGTAAAGTTGGCAAAATGAATTAATTTCAGCATAGCTTTCGCTAGTACATAATGTAATAGCCAACGTGGTCCGATTGTTATTAACTTCTGGCGAGCAGTTTATTTGTTCGAGTCGCACGAAAGAGAAAGGAGATGGTGTCGTCATTGTAAATAGACATGCTAGAAAGAGACGGATACATTATGCGTTCTTGTGACTTATACGACATAGCCCTCTCTTTGTTTACTTTTAGTATCGCTTTCCATTGGATTTTTTTTAAGGACAAATTAAATTGTAATGATAGATTTTGTATAAGATATTATATCGCTTGTCTAGATACTAGGCCTAAAATATATGGGGTGACTTTGTATGACCGTGAAGTCTTTGTATGTCGGAAATATTTTTTTTTTACTTCTAAAATTAACAGTTTGTATAAAGAAGCCATTTTCTTTGTCATATCAGACATTTTAAAAAAATACTAGTACGAAATTTTTAGCAACTGGAATCACTATGCCGGCTTGACTGTGCATGGAGGAAATTCGAGCCTGATCCCGAAATGTACATACACTTTACTGGGTTTATGGTCACGAATGGTGGATATTTCCCGCCCCGGCAGACTTGACAAATTACCACCATCAGTCCGCCTACCACCTATTTGTTGTTCTCATTGAAAGTATGTGCCATTTGCAATGATGTCAAATGCCAATATTAACTTTTAAGGAGAACTAATATTGTAAGCTTGCCATGGTGATATTTATATAAAATTAACACTGCTTGAAACAAGTCTTACTAAATACAGACTATATCTTAGGCAAAGTTGTTTGTTTCTATCAATAGAATAACATATTAGTCTAATGTAAGGTTATACAAAGTCACCCTGTATATATATATATATATATGTAAAATACCTATATCACTACATAACTTTTTATAGATATTTAAGCCCTTGAAGTACAAATAATTACTTTTATTAAAAATGCAGTGTAAACTCCATGTAACCAAATCAAATCATTTATTTCCTTTGGTTGTCACAACAACACTTACTTGTCAATGCATTTTTTCTCCATAGTTTACTATTATTTCGATTATAAAATAACCAGCAGCTACTATGGGTGGACCCATCATATCAGCTATACCATCATTTTCGACTAAAACACTGTTAAAACAAATTCGTGGCTCTAAAAAGGCCGTGTCAGCTTATAGACTAAAATAAATTACACATGTCAAGTTAATAATTAATCCGTCTAATTAATAAGTTAATAATAATAACGTCACTCGATTTAACGCAAACTCCCTGAAGCGTCGAAATCAATTAGCTTTGGTTGGTTTAGCTTGTCTTCCATACAATGATTCGATCTCCATTTAACGACAACTCTCTATAACGCCATAAATTGCAGTCCCTTCAGTGTCGTTATATAGAGTTTACACTGTACTTATAACCTTTCCTCCTGCTGGGTCGGGGAAGTATCCACCGTTTGTGACAGCCAGGATCGTAATGCCCAGTCAACTCGGCATAGTGTTAGGGACTGATGTCAGTCATAACTGTCTGATTCCAGTTGCTAACAGTCATGTATCTCGCTCCCCACTTACTATCGTCGTGATAGTATTTAAAAAAAAAGTTTTTTGTCAGAATTCTTTGCATATTTAATTGTTTCCTTATTTCTGTTATTATAAAAATTAAACTATTATGTTTTGCATTTATTACTTGTTATTTTTGTAATGCTCCATTAATTTAAAATAATCTCACCGAAGCTGACGAGCTGTGAATTACTTGGAACATCGCAGCTGGACTATATTATTTTTTGCACTTTTCTGTCTTTATTCGAAGTAAATTAATATTCATGAAATATAAATTAAAAACTACCTGCTATAAAATTTAAAATAATCTTATCTATAAACAAAAAATGTTCTCTAGAGACGTCCCTTCCGAGATAGTCCCAAGGAGACTGGCAACATTTCCTCTCTGTATAGTGAGCTGAGGGTCCCCATGGGCCCATTGTGTCGACCCCAAACGGCGCAACAACAAAAACTATAATACTGACACTTAGTCAAAAACGCAAATTGCGTAGGAGAAGCATTCAAATGTTAATAATTATGTCTCTGTCTGTACTCTTCTAAATAACGACTAGTAACTCCATCTATCACTTACAGCCAGTTAAGAAATAATTAAGAAGGGAACTGAAATTTACACAAATGTATGGGAAGTTGTCAATTATGCGATTCACAAAGCTATAACAAATAATTAAATAAACCGTGGTCTAGCGGTTAAGTCCGTGGATTTAGACTCGGAGGTACCGGGTTCGATTCCTGGTCGGGACACAATAATATTTATTAATGTAAATAAATTCATTTAATTTATTTGTGATATTTCTTGAGTTTGGTACGCTGGAGACATCGACGAGCTTGCCACTTGTCATGATTGGCTAGGAGCTAACTTATCTGAGACACTAAGGGCCGTAGTCTAGCGGTTAAGTCCGTGTATTTAGGCGCGGAGGTACAGTATTCGATTACTGGTCCACAATAATTTATTTAATGTACATATTTCACGAGTTTGACACGCTAGAGACATCGACGAGCTTCCCACTTGTCATAATGAGCCTATAGTAAAGTTGGCAAAATGAATTAATTTCAGCATAGCTTTCGCTAGTACATTTTTATGTGGGTAGTGTGCACGAAAACAACTAAAAATTTTTTGTGGTAATTAATTATAATAAATATTAGTTAAATAGTATATATTTGCATTAAACTTAGTGTATTTTGTGACTATAATACATGAATTAATACGTTTTCTTTTTGTTTCTGCATAATTCCTGCCAAACATAAAATTTTCAAGTAAATATTTACCTATAACCTGCAAATCTTTTTTTTGACACTATAAAATGGCAACAGCTGACGCAATTGAACATACTCAACAGGCACTGGAACAGCAAATGGCCAAAAGAATGGCTGAGTTTGAGTTACAGCTCTCCGGGATTAAGAAAAGTCCACAGAATTTGGGAATCGAAACACTGGAACGGGAATACCTAGACTTCAAAACATTCTCGGTGGAGATGTTTGGACTGCTGAGACATGAGATATCTCAATTGCGGGTTTCTGTCGACCAGTTGGAAGCCCGCAGTCGTGAGGACTGTCTCCTGCTTAGGGGCATCCCAGAGAGAGCGGAGGAGAGTGTTACCAAGACTATAGTGGAAACGCTGAGGGAGAAACTTAACATTTTAGATATTTCTGAGCAAAGTTTACGTGCATGTTATCGTATGGGAAGGGGCAGCACAGGGGCTACCCGGCCTATCATGGTGCGGTTCTTTGATTACAGGCTGCGTCAGCTGGTCTGGCGTAGCAAGACCAAACTCAAAGGTACTTCCATCAGCTGCACGGAGTTTCTTACCAGAAACAGACACTTGCTCTTTGTGGAAGCAAGGAAGACGTTCGGAATGCGTGACAGCTGGACCCAGGACGGCTGTGTGGTAATAAAGCTTCCTGACGGGTCCAAACATAAAATTTTACTTCAGGCTGATCTCGCTGCATTAACCGTGGTGGCCCAACCTAGAACAGATCCAGCTCCACCGCAAGATATACAGCAGGTGCACAGGGAGCGCCACAGAAGAGCAGTGTCGAGGAAGTAGTGTTAAACAGTATCCTTTATATTTGCAGGTCCAAAGTGATAACTAGTGCTATATTAATAATGACAGTGATGTGCTTTGTTTTGGCTTTTATATCCAAATTTTATATTATTTTGTTATCTATCAGGCCATGCATGTCTAGTTTTTGTTGTTTCCTATTATTTAGTCATATTTAATAAGAATAATTTAGTCATAGTCTATAGAGCTAAGCTAATGTGTCCTCGTTCTCTAATCACAATCACTTTTTTCTTTTCTTTTCTTTGTCACACCAAAGGGATGGGTTGTAATGATGCATTGCTTAAATAGTATTTAAACATCATAGTAATAAGTGCTACAGCTAACATTATCCTGGAAGAATATCACACCTTCTAGATAATGAAACTACAAAGCAATTAAAATACATTCACACTATCAGTCAACAACAGCACTTAAAAACATGCACTCACATTCACTCATATAACTAGGCCATAGTGGTATGTATATATGCATGGGTATGCTGCCGCCAGCTGTTAACATTTGCTTCCTTTTTTGGATCCTGTGTTGCTAGTCACCGACAGATGGACGCAGGGTCAAATGTTGTGTGTATAGTTTTCTTGACATGACTGGAAGTTTGTGTTCGCTGACTGATAAAATAATAGTTGTGCTAATTAATACAAAATTAAGATTCACAATTGCTTTTACTTTACTTATATTAGCTTACCTTATCTATAATTTTGTAGTTCTTGTTCAATATAATATTGTGAATCAATTAGCAATTTAACAAGCATGCTTTCATTTACCTAAATTTATATTTTAAACCATAGCAGATTGAAATGTTTTGGTGGTAGCCAATGCCTTGCTTAATAAATACGAGGGCTAGGAACTGATGTGGGCTGCCGGTGACATTTGCTAGTTCCTACTATTTCTTGAATATCATATCCTGCTTACCTTTTGGATGGAGTAGGTTCACGTGTCAGGGAAGAAGCAATGGTAATTAGATATAATATATAACCACCCTTTATTTATGACTGGAACATTTAGGTGTTTTTTTTTTTTTTTTTGTTTTTGTTTTTAACCTTATTTTATATATATATTTTTAAGTTTTAGTTGCAATAGGTTATAAAAGTAAATTCTACATGCATGGCCTGGTTGGTAAGTAGTATTAGTGTCACAACTTAGTGCTATATAAGTATATGTGTTTGTATTTAGCTGACAGTGCCAAATGTTGACCCTGACATAATACCAATAACTGGGTTTAATTCCCATGGCTTTGCGATTGTTTTAAAATATATTAACTCTTAACTAATAGCTGGTGGTGGCTGCATTCAATGGATGGAATGCTGTGGACAGTATTTGATTACACATCTATATTATGCTCACATCACTCAATTAACTTGTGCAGCAGCCTAACACTTAATTTTGATGCAGCCCACCACTGGCTTTACATTTTCTGGCGCTGTCCCTCATGAAACACAAAAACTGTTGGTTGGTGATATTAGGTAACTTGTATTTTTTTCTCGTCTTAGTATTTGTATCACTGCAAAAAACTATAGTATTATGATGGCCTGACATTGTTGTTTGTGCTTCTTTCTCTGTAAGCAAGTTCATCCATTGCCTCATGCTATTTAAACACGGACCATGACGGAATTCGGGAAATAGAATTGCGCGTGCCTGGAATCGCAGACCAGCCTAAGATCGGGGAACATAACACAAACACAATGTAGAATAATGATGTCGTGAATGTCAGGCTAAACGTCAATGTGACACACAGACTATATAGCTAATATGTGACAGTTGTTTTTTTTTTTTTTAATTCTTTTAATTTTATTTTTGTAAACTATCTATGTTCGACTTGTCGCTTGAAGTGTTTTTTTTTTTTTTTTTTTTCACTTTATTACGCTATAAGGGTCGTTTGACTAGGCGTTTGCCTATGGTTTTTGTACAAAATTCGGAAAAAGGGCAAGCTTTGCTTTATTTGCTTTCAAGTCGAACATAACATTAAAAACAGAGAACATTTTTATTTTTTTACTTTTACTCCTTTTTGTTCTAAGTCTCGTTTTATTTTTATATAACTCTCCATATTTGTTTTCTTTTGTTTGATGTCATTATAATCTAATTAAGTTAGCCTAAGCAATATTAATTAACCATATTGTAGACAACACAGCTGGCAGGACATGCAGTTTTATCTTAATATATTTTTATATAAACCATATTATTATTATTATCAATTATATTATTATCATTATATTATATTTAATACTTATTAGCAATGGACTATTGTAGTGATGACGATTCCTTCTATTCCGTAACAAGCAATACATCAACCGATTCATACCACAGTGTGGTAGGCCTCGATGAGCAGCTGAAAATCGAATTCTCGTCTGGTAAAAAGAATTTCAACTTGTGTCATATTAACGCGCAGAGTGTTCCGGCACATTACGCAGATCTTTTAAATACTTTTTCTTCACCTGAGGTAGTAGACGCCATCCTAATTTCTGAATCTTGGCTCAAACCTTCCTTGCCATCTACCTCTTACTCTCTTCCAGGTTACATTTTAATCCGCAACGATCGCACGGGTTCAAATGGAGGAGGAGTTGCTATCTACTTACGTGCTAACCTTCCATATAAACGCATCAGCAGCTCATCCAACCAGTACACAGCATCGGCGGAGTATTTGTTCATCGAGGTAAATTTTACAGGATCCCAAGTGCTGGTCGGTGTCGTGTACTGTCCTCCTACTGTTAACTACTTTTCTGTTCTCGAAGGCGTCCTTGAGGAGGTAGTACCATTTTACAACCACCATGTCATCATGGGAGATTTAAATACGTGCCTTTTAGATGATCGTGGTTCTGGTAGGTCTAGGGCGTGTAAACTCCTTAACATCGCCTCCTCAGTAAACTTATCTGTCCTGCCGTCTGGGCCTACTCACCATCTCCCTACATCTAATACACTCCTTGACCTAATCCTTACTTCACGCCCTGACATGGTCGCCAGCCACGGTCAGCTACTTGCTCCTTTCTCTCATCATGATCTCGTTTTCGCCGCGTATAAAGTTAAGCCACCAAGGTATCGTGCGCCTACCGTCCTAATGCGTCATTACTGTCGCATTAATGTTGACAAGTTAAGGGAGGACGCGGCGCGTATCGACTGGAATATTTTACTCAAGGCCACTAACATTCAAGATATGATCGATATTTTCAATCACGTAGTGCTAAAGCTTTATGATGCCCATGCTCCGCTCCGGTCTACTAAATTAAAACGTGCGCCTGCACCGTGGATCACCGCCGATGTACGTACAGCCATGCGAAAGCGGGATCAAGCGTTCCGAAAATGTAGACGCAGTCGTTGTGATGACGACTGGACTGCATATAGGGTTGCGCGAAATCGCTGCAATCAGGTGTGTAGAATTGCCAAACGACACCACTTTTTTGACAATATTAACAATAAATCACCTAAGGAAGTTTGGCGGTTCTTTAATTCGATGGGGTTGGGACGCTGTCGTGGTCAAGTCAACCTTGGATCTGTAACACCTGATCAGCTGAACGCTCACTTCTCCTCGGCTCCAGTACTAGATAGTTTCATAAAAATAAATACCATTGCTGAGATATCAAATCTGCCTGTGCCTAATAATGTCGAGCCGTTCGATTTTGTAGAGGTGTCCGAGGATGCGGTCTTAAAGACGATTAATTCAATAACTTCTAAATCAACAGGATGTGATTCTATAAGTCGTGTTATGATCGTTACAATTATTGACCTTCTCCTACCCATTATCACACATGTTATAAATTTTTCCCTCTCATCAGGTCAATTTCCTTCGCAATGGCGGAAAGCTTTGATTATCCCACTCCCGAAAATCCCATCGCCAACACTTCCCACCCACTTCCGTCCCATCTCTATATTACCTTTTTTGTCCAAGGTCCTCGAGTCCATTGTCCATAAACAGTTATCTTCTTTCCTCGACTCAAATAACCTCCTCAACTCTTTTCAGTCTGGTTTCCGCCCCGGTCATAGCACAACCTCAGCTTTACTCAAAGTAACTGAGGATATCCGTTGTGGCATGGAAAATACTAAAGTAACAGTGATAGTACTGATAGATTTTACAAACGCCTTTAACACAGTAGATCCTGATTTGCTCATAGCCATCATGTCTCGTCTTAAAATCTCATCCGAGGCTCTCAACTGGCTTTCTCATTATCTCCACGGTCGCCAGCAACAGGTTCGGGTTGATCAGGTGTCATCGGAGTGGTGTGATTTGGCTACAGGCGTCCCACAGGGTGGTATTCTTTCCCCGTTGTTATTTTCTTTGTTTATAGATGCACTCGCTCCGTCCCTTCATTGTCACTACCACCTGTATGCAGACGATTTGCAGCTCTATGTGCAGACAGATGTCACTACACTTAACAGTGCAATAGCTTGGCTTAATTCTGATCTTTGTAACGTACTATCATGGTCGACCCGCTTTGGGGTCGTTGTCAATCCGAACAAATGTCAATCAATTATAGTAGGTAGTTCTCGGCTGTTGAGCAGAGTTGACACTAACAGTGTCGACCCAGTTCGGTTTGACAACGTCCCAATTGCGTTTACTAGTGAAGTAAAGAATCTGGGGATACACCTAGATTCCAATCTGAACTGGATGACACAGGTAACTAATACGAGTAGAAAGGTATTTGCTTCACTGCACTCTCTCAATAAATACAAAAATTTTCTGCCATTAAAAGCTAAAATTACCCTTGCCCAAAGCCTACTCCTACCTCTACTCGACTATGGTGACGTGTGTAGCGTCGATCTCTCTGAGATGCTGCTTAACAAGATGGACCGGTTACTAAACGCATGTATCCGGTTCATCTTCTGTTTGCGCAAATACGATCACATCTCTGAGTATCGCGCCAAGCTAAAGTGGCTACCAATTCGTTGTCGTAGGAACCTCAGAATACTCTGCCTGCTCTTTTCGATACTCAATGAGCCTGCGACGCCGAAATACCTCAAGGACAAATTCGTATATCTATCCTCAATTCATGACAGATCTCTTCGTTCGTCTCACAATTCCGTTCTCTCTATCCCTTCTCACCACTCTGGCTTTATTTCTAATTCATTCGCTGTAGTTGCTGCTAATCTATGGAACAATCTGCCCGTTGAAATTCGACAAGCGCCTAACAGAAAACTTTTTAAAAGAATGGTCTACTTGCATTACTACAACAGCTCCCTACAAAGTATATAAGTACTTATTATATGTAGTATGTGTATGTATTATATGTAGTGTATATATATATATATATGTATATTGTATGTAGTATATGTATTCTTGGATGTAGTTTAGTATGTAAGTATATCTTTTTATCTAGAGCCTAATTATTTCCATATTTATCATATCTATATTACATGTTGCACCTACCTCACACCTTGAACTTACTACATTATCCTAAAGGTTGGCTGTCAGAGAATGTCTAGCGGCATTAAGCCCGCCCCTTGTACATAGTGCAATAAAGATTTAAATAAATAAAAATAAATAAATAAATAAATAATGTAATAGCCAACGTGGTCCGATTGTTATTAACTTCTGGCGAGCAGTTTATTTGTTCGAGTCGCACGAAAGAGAAAGGAGATGGTGTCGTCATTGTAAATAGACATGCTAGAAAGAGACGGATACATTATGCGTTCTTGTGACTTATACGACATAGCCCTCTCTTTGTTTACTTTTAGTATCGCTTTTCATTGGATTTTTTTTAAGGACAAATTAAATTGTAATGATAGATTTTGTATAAGATATTATATCGCTTGTCTAGGCCTAAAATATATGGGGTGACTTTGTATGACCGTGAAGTCTTTAATGTCGGAAATATTTTTTTTTTACTTCTAAAATTAACAGTTTGTATAAAGAAGCCATTTTCTTTGTCATATCAGACATTTAAAAAAAATACTAGTACGAAATTTTTAGCAACTGGAATCACTATGCCGGCTTGACTGTGCATGGAGGAAATTCGAGCCTGATCCCGAAATGTACATACACTTTACTGGGTTTATGGTCACGAATGGTGGATATTTCCCGCCCCGGCAGACTTGACAAATTACCACCATCAGTCCGCCTACCACCTATTTGTTGTTCTCATTGAAAGTATGTGCCATTTGCAATGATGTCAAATGCCAATATTAACTTTTAAGGAGAACTAATATTGTAAGCTTGCCATGGTGATATTTATATAAAATTAACACTGCTTGAAACAAGTCTTACTAAATACAGACTATATCTTAGGCAAAGTTGTTTGTTTCTATCAATAGAATAACATATTAGTCTAATGTAAGGTTATACAAAGTCACCCTGTATATATATATATATATATATATATGTAAAATACCTATATCACTACATAACTTTTTATAGATATTTAAGCCCTTGAAGTACAAATAATTACTTTTATTAAAAATGCAGTGTAAACTCCATGTAACCAAATCAAATCATTTATTTCCTTTGGTTGTCACAACAACACTTACTTGTCAATGCATTTTTTCTCCATAGTTTACTATTATTTCGATTATAAAATAACCAGCAGCTACTATGGGTGGACCCATCATATCAGCTATACCATCATTTTCGACTAAAACACTGTTAAAACAAATTCGTGGCTCTAAAAAGGCCGTGTCAGCTTATAGACTAAAATAAATTACACATGTCAAGTTAATAATTAATCCGTCTAATTAATAAGTTAATAATAATAACGTCACTCGATTTAACGCAAACTCCCTGAAGCGTCGAAATCAATTAGCTTTGGTTGGTTTAGCTTGTCTTCCATACAATGATTCGATCTCCATTTAACGACAACTCTCTATAACGCCATAAATTGCAGTCCCTTCAGTGTCGTTATATAGAGTTTACACTGTACTTATAACCTTTCCTCCTGCTGGGTCGGGGAAATATCCACCGTTTGTGACAGCCAGGATCGTAATGCCCAGTCAACTCGGCATAGTGTTAGGGACTGATGTCAGTCATAACTGTCTGATTCCAGTTGCTAACAGTCATGTATCTCGCTCCCCACTTACTATCGTCGTGATAGTATTTAAAAAAAAAGTTTTTTGTCAGAATTCTTTGCATATTTCATTGTTTCCTTAATTCTGTTATTATAAAAATTAAACTATTATGTTTTGCATTTATTACTTGTTATTTTTGTAATGCTCCATTAATTTAAAATAATCTCACCGAAGCTGACGAGCTGTGAATTACTTGGAACATCGCAGCTGGACTATATTATTTTTTGCACTTTTCTGTCTTTATTCGAAGTAAATTAATATTCATGAAATATAAATTAAAAACTACCTGCTATAAAATTTAAAATAATCTTATCTATAAACAAAAAATGTTCTCTAGAGACGTCCCTTCCGAGATAGTCCCAAGGAGACTGGCAACATTTCCTCTCTGTATAGTGAGCTGAGGGTCCCCATGGGCCCATTGTGTCGACCCCAAACGGCGCAACTTCGTAACTTAGTACACCAAGGTTGGCGTCTTTTCGCAACTTCAGGTTCTCAGCAGAAGACGCCGCACTTTTGATATGGATCCCCTGGATGTGAGATGGAGCTAATGTCTAAACACGTCCCATACCACACACCAGAGACCTGTCAAGTTTCCACGGCCCAACAGTCTTTCCGTCGGGTCTCTTGCCATCGCTGCGCACTATCCCAGAGGGTTCTAAGATTGCGGGTGACAAAAGCCCTTCAGATGATGTCGTCGAGAGCCGCGTGACAAATAATGAGGTCAGCACTTCTAGTACAAGGTAGCCCGTGGTGTCCGAGATGATCGACTGGTCCTCCGAATCGACACTGATAAGATGAAGGCACACCGGCATGGAGCAACCAAAGACCCGACTCTCTAGTGGACCCCCCCCCCCCCCCCCCCCCCCCCTAGAACACAGAGGTCTAGACCCCCACTGTTGGAGATGGGCCTTTCAGGAATTTCTGGAGAATTTGGGCTACACTCGCCACGCTGGCCAGACAGGTCTTGTAGAATATAAGTAACAAATTAATTTGAATCTCGATCGAGAATTTTATTAATAAAGTAAAATACCATCTCATTAATGGGGTGTATCAGGCAAAGCTTTTTGTAGATGTCGCTAGCGGCAATGGTACCTTATTTTACACCTATATCGCATTATATTTTAAATGTTTTCGTGGTTTTATATGTTTATAACAGAAAAATGTATTTTAAATTAACTTTTAACGTTACCTACATAAAAAGACGAATTAAAAAGCGCACACCCCGTCTTTAAAAAGAAAAAAGGTTTTATTAATAGAACGGCAATTTTAGATCACCATATCTTTGATTTCGCTTAGAAATCTCGATTTGTACACTTAAAAGCTGCTCACTTCGGCATAATATCTAGAAAATAATAAAAATACAAGTTTTCTATGCATCTGACAGTTATATTAGGTACCATCTATCATGCGCCATCTATCGTGAAAAAAAGTTAGTGATACACCCCATTGTTAAGTTATTTTAAATTAAATTTATTATAATTAATTATTGTGATCACAAATATAATTATGTAGAAAATTAACTAAAATATACCTATTTATTATTGTTCCCTTTGTTTAATTTTTGTCTGTACCTTTCAACCACCGAAATTACATAGAGAGCATCGCCAAAACAGTGTCAAAAAAACTGAGAATTACTATAAATAAATAATAATAATAAATATTTCCAGACAGGTCACACAGCGCCATTTAATTTCCGTGGTAAGCTACGAGGCTTGTGTTACGGAAGCTAGATGGTTGATAAACTACATTTATATATTTTTTTTGTAAATATACAGGGCGTTTGGAAGGGAGCTGTACATACGCCTAGGGTAGAAACTAGGGATAGTCTGCTACCTACCCCCGCCCAATATATATATAGACCATTAGCAGACCGGTCCCATGAATAGATTTTGAGCTACAGGTAGATTTAGTAAAAAAATCACAAAAAAGTCAAATAAAAAATAAAAATAAATTTAAAAAAAACCTTGAGGCCAAGGTCAATATATTGGGCGGGGGTAGGTAGCAGACTATCCCTAGTTTCTACCCTAGGCGTATGTACAGCTCCCTTCCAAACACCCTGTATATACATATTATACATATAAACACCCAAACCGAGACAAATTATACAATGTACAACTTGCCCCCGGTAGGAATCGAACCCACGACCTCCCGAGTTCACGGCAACGTTTGTTACCACTAGACCACGGATGCGGTCACTAAACAAGGCGAAACGTTTATTCCTCCTCTTTTTCAAATTGCTTATTCAAATTACGGTTGTATGTACTAGGGAATGGTCCCGGGAAATCCCGGGATTTTGTGTAGACTAAAGAACAGGGATGACCAACCCTCGTTAAAAAGTATATATAGATATAGGCTTCCCCCAAGGCTCGCGTGCAGTCTTTTGGATCCCTCATCCACCCCCACCAGCGACCTTCCTTAGGTCATCCGTCCATCTGGCGGGGGGTCGTACCACTTTGCGTCGTACCGTACGTGGTCTCCACTCTAGAACCCGTTTGCCCCATCAGTCGTCGGTTCTGCCACTTCAGCTTGCTATTTTTTAAAATAAATTTATACCTAAATTAAGAAATTTAGTTTCCCCAGCCAGATAAAATATTTCTTACGAAGGTTTTATTTAAAACTAGATAGAGGACGACATTCTTCTTGTCTGAGATGTGGTCTAAGCAAGTGTTTCGAGGATTTTTATACTAGCACATGTGACCTTGGGCCGACCTGATGGTAAGTGGCGCGCAAGGTCCATGAATGTTAGCAACTGAAGTCAGACATCAGTCCCTAGCGCTATGCCGGCTTGACTAGATGCTTTTTCACACTTCGCTTGTAGGATTCCAAGTTATAGGAAAGTGGAAACACAGAGGCTGGAAAAACATTCCATATCTTTATCGTGCGATAGATGTATGAGTCCCCAAATTTATACGTACGCGAAGGAATGGTGACTACGGTACGTGGGTGCATATTCTGATCTGTGCGTGTGGTTCGGTTGCGGAATGGAGAGGAGGGATTAGGTTAATTTTGATCGTCCGGCATTATGCTAGGGACTGATGTCGGTCGTCAGTGGCTGGCATCAGTTACTTGGACCTCGCGTACCGTTTACCACCAGGTGGGCGCGATATCACAGTGCTCAGTACCTATATTTAAAAAAAAACTAGTTGGATTCTTCTGCACTCCCCTTGTCCATGACTAGGCATTTACGTTTACCAAGATTTCTCGGATGCAATACCACTTTAAAGTGTGGCCAGATTGATACCCCATCTTTTAATTTTACTGTTATCGAATCGGTTCATTAATATTCATGAGGCAATGAAAACAAGGATCTTATCGACATTTCACGGTACATATTAGTACGTGTGACTCATTCGATGTTTCGCGCGGTACCCAATTCGCACACTTTAGTCCCCACTCGCCCGAGTAATTCATCCGAAAATAAATACCTATGCCAATATTTTTACTTAATTATGTACTCAAATTCTGTACTATCATGTCTATTGCGTGTTATTTTAAACCTATCGAGCTTGTCTTTTTTGGTTGGGTATGGTATAATTCCTCGTGCAGTCAGATAAATTAAAAGTATTTCGAACAGAGAATTCTGGTTGCAGGGTATCGTATTTGGCAGATACATGGATCTGTGAACCGCACCACCGAGGATGTAAGTTCCTTAGGCTTCCGCAGCGCCCACACATACTGCACGGGCAGAAATGGCCCCGGACCATCGTTATCATCGAAATAATTTATTGAGTAATGAAAACAATCGGTAATTGGTCGAGATAAATCGTACGAGATATGTTAGAATTTAATGGACGAAATCAATGGAGGCGCATCGTCAAAGTGATTGGATTGAGTGGAGTGAAGATTGCACAATAAAAAGATAAATGCACTTGTTTTAAACCAGCTTATAGTCGGTCGCAAGCCCGATACACTACAGACCTCATCTCCATCACGGCGCGGCGGACTGAAGATAATTCTTTATGAATTATTACATAGGAAGTTCTAAGAAGAAATATCGCTATCTCGTACGATAACCTACGCGACGTTCCTACGAATTAGAGCCATTCTGACAATGATATCTACCTCTCTTGTCTTCTAGCTATCTCTCTCCCTCTCTCTCATATATACAGTACTTTAGAAATATCAAAAGTCACCCACCATGCTATAGCGAAAGGGGTACGGGTTTAATATTTTGGTCGAAAAGGAAATAGGCCAGTTTAGGATTTTGTATTTTGAAGTCGGATATAAAGCGAAGTAATTGGTAATTGGTGGTTGCAGGCCCACCTACGCGCGGTGCCTTGATTTATTTTACGTGCACCGCCTTTAAGAGCACTATATTGTTTTGCGTTTACCTTGATATTGTAACCCAATCGCTAAATTTAGGAGATAAAATTATATTCAACATAAACCAGAGCTAGTGAAATCCCGATGGGTGACTCGATGTTGCGCCGTACCTTTGTATCAACAGCATCTTATTTAAAGGGATTGAAAAATGGGGTAAATCTTATATAAACCGATTATATTGACAAATATTATAGTTGGACATTATGTTCCTTGAGTTGGACTCTGACTTGTATAATTAACGTTTTTTTTTAATAAAGCGAGATAAAATCGATTATTTTTAACCATTAATTTATAAAAAGCAGTCCAGCAGAAACGGATGACAATTTTTATAGCATTTCTACACAAAATAATATTCCATCCGTTCCGTCCGAAAATTTCACTTCTGTTAGAGCTGATGCTGCAGCGGAACAAGCGCTGATCAGCAAGCGTTTATTTAACAATCAAATTTTACCTAAACAAAACTTAGAAAAAAAAATGGCTGCTCCAAATCGCTGTCCTGTGGCATGGTGGCATACTTAATTAATGAAACAAAATAAATGTCAGCCCTATTGTCACCAGAGACGTCAATGAGCCTTGGAACCATTTCTTTATAGAACGGTTTTAGTTCAGTTCTGAACCCCGCGGGCCCATCGTTTCTACAGCAAACGTCGAAAATAAGTAACTATTGCAAATCGTTTCATATTTTCGACGCTTGCTTATCTGCGCTTGTTCCGCTGCAGCACCAGCTCCAACAGCACCTTTAATAAAATGTAATAATTATTTCTATATGGAATATTTACGGACCTAATTTTAGCGTACAAAGAATAACTCATTAATAAAATAACGAACAATAACTTGTCATAGTGAGCGATAGATGGATGAAGCAGTGCCTCGTTTATTTGAGAGCAGCAGTGTATTAAAAACACATTAAAATTAATCTTTGTGTAATCAAAAATAGACTAAAGTGCTATCCGTGAGAATTACAACGCCCGTTTTTGAAGCGTGATAATTATTAATTAATAAACATTTACAATAAGATACTTACCTAATATATTTCAAGAACTGCCTATAATTAAATTTAAAAAAGTAATTCACTTCTGATTGTGCGAGTTTTGTCTGTATTCTACCAATTACTTTTTTTTTATAATTGTCTTTAAAGGACATTGTACAGAATACATCAGCCCTAAACACGTAATTTATTTCCATAATATATGTTCATATCAGAGTTCATAACCGAGTTGGGATCATCAAATTCCAGATGCTCACTCGCGGCATTATAGCCCAAACATGTCGGGTAAAATATGGGAGTCCACAGCGCGGGAAAACCGCAAAAAATAAACTGCAACTTGTGCCCCATATTTAAAGTCCAATTTATCGTTTTCCATAATTATTCACATTGTAGCACATTATTAAACAAAACAACACCATTTTTGACCAATAATATCCACAGCAAATTAATTTACAAAATAAAAACTTGCACTTGACATGTCCACGCAAAATGGCGCGAAGAACTCTCTACCAATTACTCTTTAAATAAAAAATCTTTTTTTTTTATTTTTTTATTTTAATATGGCATTTGTTACAATTTGCCAGTGTCAAAGTTAGGGAAAGAAGGGTTAAATAAATAGGACTTGAAAAATTTGGAACAGGATCAAAAGAGTAAATACAAAAATGGAGTATTAATAGAAAAATACATCATTATATACAAAAATAAGAGAATAAATAATGGATTATATGCAATTACATAGGATAGGTAGATTACATAGAAATGGAACTCGGTGTGAAATAAGAGAGAAGATTAACAAGGAACGGTCATATAAGGGACAAGAGAAAAATATATGATGCATATCCTCCACGAACAATCCACATTAAAAAAAAAAAAAACATAATGAAATATTGAATCAAATCAAATCAAATCAAATCAAAATAATTTATTTCCGTATGGTTAGCACGTAACACTTGGATATTGTCAATACATACAAGCCAATAAATAAAAAAAAATCAAAACAAATAAAAAATATTACCATTGACCATGGCTGGACCGAACCCAACATCAATACAATAATTATAATTAAAACATTGTTGCCATAAGCGAGGAATTTTTTTTTTTTACTTACTTCTATATACTTAATATTAAATTCGTGGCTGTAAAAAGGCCATGTCAGCGTACAATCTAATAATAATTATGTCCATAAATATAAATATAAATTCGTGGCTGTAAAAAGGCCATGTCAGCTTACAATCTAAAAATAATGATATTTATGTCCATAAATATTAATTCGTGGCTGTAAAAGCCGTGTCAGCTTACTAACTACACAAGTATAATATTAATGTCAAAAAAATTGATAAATTACATGTCCGTTTACAATCTAAAAAATAATTGCTATGTCCAAATTAAACATATTATATTCGTGGCTGTAAAAGGGCCGTGTCAGCTTATAATCTAAAACATTAATTTTTTTTTTTTTTTTCTACTACTTAATGTTAATTCGTGGCTGTAAAAAGGCCGTGTCCAACTTAAGATATAAATATTATTAATATGTGAAACAGTATTCTATGCAATGACATCATTTAGTGCATCCTTAAGATCATAATAACTTTTTTTAATTAATATAGATTTAACTTTAACTTTAAACTTTGAATATTCGAGACATTTTATTTCCTTGGATAGTTTATTATATAGTTTGATACCGTTACACAGAAAACTTTTCAAAGATTTTGTTAGGCGAGTTTTGGGGCATTTGATATCATCTTTAAACCTTGTATTATATGTATGCAGGTCAGAGAATCTTGTTAAGTTATTTTCATTTTTTTTTTTTTTATTTTTTTTATTTTTTTTATATATAGCATGCATTCTAACACATAAATACTATTTATGGTCAGAATACCTAATTGACAAAAAGACTCCCTACATGTATCCCTAGGCTTCATTTTAAGTATATTTCTAACTGCGCGTTTCTGCAGAATGAAAATCCGTTTTGCGTCTGCAGCTGTACCCCATACCAACAATCCATAGCGAGCCAGGCTTTCGAAGTAAGCATAGTATACAGCTACCGCCGCATCTGTGCCACATTGTTTTGTCCATTGACATTGTTTTTTTTTTTTTAAATATTTTTGTTCTCTTCTCCCGATGGATTATGAATGAGATGATAGGGAAGGCAAAGGGTCTAGCCCATACAGCCAAGTCTGACTTAATATATCTTTCTTTTTATGAGGTATGTTGCCGAATTTATGCTTTTCTTGGAGTCACTCGCGGGCCGCGGCATTATAGCCCAAACATGTCGGGTATAATATGGGAGTTGACAGTGCGGGAAAACCGCAAAAAATTAACTGCATGACATTACATCAATTCTTTGACCTAAGTACCTACACTTTTAAAACCATAGAGCAATGCCAAGTAGAACGATTTTCAAAGCGAAATAAAGTGAAAAATTGCGCTTATTGTCGTTCAAACACAGTCGAATATGGTGCTGATATAAAGACATACCTACATTGCATGCTGGAGGTCAATGAAACTGTATCACAAAGCCTGATATACCTACATGATGGATTTTCGAGACGTGTCAGTACGTTATAGTTACAGAACAACGCTTTTAAGATGTCTGAACTGCATTCACTGATTTTGGAAAAAATGTACAGTCAGCAAGAAAATGGTAATTTTACACAAACAGTTTTTTGATGCCAATCGATCCTGTTCCTTAGAAGGATAAAAAATTGCCTGGTCGGGTACCGCTCTACCAGGTATTGTAATCTCATTAGGTACTCATAGCTAAAAGAGATTGCCCAAAACCAGGCCCCAACTTTTTTTTAGAAAATTGTTTTTAGATTTTAGTTGTATTTTTTATTTTATAAAGTAGTTTTTTTTATTAAGAGTAATTTATATGTTCTTAAAGTTTAGTTTTTTTTTTAAATCATTGTTTAATATTTATGACATTTAATGTAGGCACCTAATAAATTATTTGACTCTTCTCTTAACTTATATTCGCAAACTTTATAGAATTCAAAGTAAACAATCTTACGTATCTGAAGAAACACAAAACAAAACGAGCAATAAACATGCAAAAATGCAAATCAATTACGGTTACAACAAACAAGTAGGCAGATTCTCACGGAGCTAAGTCCGAAGCAAATAACTCACGTTCTATTATTATTAAGCCATAAAACTAATAAACACCAGTAGCTGCTGGACCTTAACGACGACTTTGCGCGTACATCGATGCGTTTCGTGGTGTATTGAGTTAAACATGCCGTTGTGAGCGCGTAATGCATGATGTTGGGATGTTGGCTTGTTGGCTGGCCGTAGGGTGCCCGACATTAATCATAGATTATCTAGCACGCATAGCGCTGAGATGCGGTATCGCATTGTCCTGGGGCCTCCACTGTGATATAGATCAGTAACATAGATAAGACAGGAATAGTTTATTATTTATTATTTATATTATTAGTATCAGATGAAGTTGCAGAAGTGTAGTGGCCTAAAATAGTTTTAATAATGCCCAGTTTTCTTAGAAAAAATTAGACCAAATTCTTTTTTATTAAAAAATCTTTTTTATTTAATAGTATAGTGGGGGTAAATAATACTATAACACATTTGTTAATTCGTTTACTCAACAGTACTTGGTGGCGCCATCTGTGTAAAAATACAGTTAAAACAATTGAAAATAATACGTTTGTCCGGCTGAGGCGAGGTTACATACGCTCGCGAACGCGGTTCGGGCTCGACTGCCTCGGCACGCTTCTGTTGGAGATAGTCCGCCCGAAACGCGTTGCTATTGATATCGCAACGGACGTATGCCACGACTAATTCGGGAAGATAGTCCACTATCCTTCGCTATAATAGTTAATATATTGTGTTTTCATATTATAGTAGGTAACTCTTGTTTCAAGCGGTGTTATATAAATATCGCCATGGCAAGCTTACAATTTTCTTTGAATATAAAAATTGGCATTTGACATCATTGTGCCGTATGCCGGCGCGGGGAAGTATTGTTCATGTCGATAAACCCAGTAAAGTTTTCACGTTTCGGGATCAGGTTCGAATTGCCGTCATACCCAGTCAAGTTAGTTAGAATTTTAGTAAAGATGATATCATGACAAGTGGCAAGCTCGTAGATGTATCCAGCGTATTATACCAAACTCGAGAAATATCACTAATAAATTAAATATTTTTATTTACATTAATACATATTTTTGGTGGATTTAGACTCGGAGGTACCGGGTTCGATTTCTGGTCGGGACACAAAAATATTAATTAATGCATATAAATACATTTAATTAATATTTAATTTATTTGTGATATTTCTCGAGTTTGGTACGCTGGAGACATCGACGAGCTTGCCACTTGTCATGATTGGCCTATAGTAAAGTTGGCTAAATGTGAATCCGCTAATTTATAAGCGTGGTTTCTGACCACTCCGAAAGGGAAACGCTCGTGATGATACTTTACTTTACTTTTTACATATTTTTGTGTCCCGACCAGGAATCGAACTCGGTACCTCCTAGTCTTAATCCACGGACTTAAACGCTAGACCACGGAGGCAGTTAGTCAGATTTATTTATTAGTCAATAAAAAAGTGTCTCATCTGTAAATAAAAATTAAGTTATAATTTTCGTCTATGAGAAACTGCGCTAAATAATATATGAGGCGATTCATCTAAACCGAATAAGTCCGCGGCAATATTTTACTTGGCATTGTTAGTGCTGGAGTAACGACTTCCGTCCTACCATTATGCCCAATGCCCATCTACTCGCACTTCAGATGATATCTTTATAATCTATGAATTTAATTTTATTACATTTTATTGACCTCGGGTTTATTTATTTAAGGACAACCAGTATTCGGTTCTCGTATTCTAAGACGAAACCTCAACCACTTAAACATTGCTTTGGTATTTTTACTAAAAGTAGTAGTACCCCTTACCTAAAAGATCGTTTCCAATTTCTGTGCGATACACACAGTTGTCCTCTTCGCTCTTCCTCTAATAATCAATTAAAATAGTTTTTATAATTTTAACGGGTCTTTACGCGATTTACCTTAGAGAAATAAAACACAAAAATTTCAATCGAGAGGGGGGTTATAAGCTATCTTCATCGTGGAATCCAGTAATCAATAGGTTTCGACGCCGGGAAAAATCGCCCGGTGTCGCCAAGGATATTGTAAGTGTCGTGTGTCGTGATTTCTAAAAACTTTTAAAAGTGATAAGTGGGTAGGTTTACATCTGCCGCCCAGTATGTACGAGACTACACCGCATAGCTTCAGTCGACCCGTGACCACGGCCAATGCAACTTGGCTGAAACGTCGGGAGAAATATGTCCCTAAGGTAAATCGCGTAAAGACCCGTTAAAATTATAAAAAATATTATGAATATGCGCGAAAGTTTAAAAAGTTTAATCAATTAAAAATCCCGCCACATTCGTCCAGCAGATGTTCAGATTCTTATACAGTATCAGCTGCTCGCCAGTGGAACCGACTCCCTCTTCATATTCGTAAAGCACCATCACTGATATATTATAAAAATTTGCTCACTAAACACTATCACAAAAAGCAAGACGAGTCTACATAACTTGACTAAATCGGTATATTATTGTATGTATATATATATAGTATGTAACCAGTATATGTATGTGTTATCTATGTATTGTATGTATTTATATTATAGATTTAATATCGTTCTTTTTTTTAGTTATAAGTTTTTAACTCAATAAATCTCTTTATCTCAAATATTAGCGGTCATGCACCTTACAATCCCTGCTCACATCTCCCAAAGGTTAGCTGTTAGAAAATGTTTTTAGACATTAAGTTCCCCTATGTACTGTAAAATGTATTATTTTCTGTGCAATAAAGAATTTATCTATCTATTTTTAGTCAGTGTTTGGCTTGGAAATCGTTGTGTATAAAAGAGGCCCTGGCAGACCGAGACTCACATATTACGATCAAATAAATAAAACACTGACTGAAGGTGCATCATAAAGCCATCGTAATAAAAGGGCATATATATAGGTTGATAATTGTCGACGAAGCGAAAGTGGTATGTCGTGATCGTGTCAAGTGGCGCTCAATTGTCTCTGCCTACTCTGCAAGGGATCTGGCGTGAAAATATGTATGTATAGTCCGTAATTGGAAACTATTTTCAAAACCAACAACGTAAGCAACCGTAGCCATCGAATACAATAATTATGGTACACCAGTACGTAATTTGATGCACCGAAAATTCCCAAAATCCTGAGCATTGATCCCATTTAAACAGTTCTTTGAAGCAATTATTCCGTATATCGTCGTTGTCAGTAATAAATCTTCAGCTACCAACAATTTCCAATGAAATCAATTTTGCTTGTTGATTTTTTACAGTTAACCACCATGTCGTGGTTGTAATGTGAACTTAAATTTTTAGGTATCACGTTAATTTTCTTTAATGCAGATGTTGGCAACATTTTGGAGTTTGGAGTAATTATTGTATATTTAATTCTAATTTTAAATTAATTAACATTTATTCGAAAAAAATATTTACAAAATATAAAATAAAATTAATATTAATACTAAGGATAGGGATATAAGTCCCGTCCGCGTGGAATGGTGGCAAGAACGCTGGCTGCATTTCTCTGCTGAATTGCAATACTGATTCTTTGGGCGAAGAAAGAGCCAGCCCTCTTGTCACCGGAGGAGACGACAAGACGCGGTGTTATGTCTTTTTAAAACTTTTTTGCGCTTGAACTCCATGGGCCCAGAGTTTCTATAGCAAACGGCACAAATATGTAATCTTTTAATATACTTACATACTTGCAACGCTTGCTGGGCTGCGCATTTTCCGCTTTTAGAGGACTGAGACAGTGAAGGAAATTGATAGCATGTAAGGATGGAGCAGGCACGTTTGAAGTAATGAATGAATGAATGTGAATGAATAATTAATTATTTTATATATTTAGTTTAGTTATTAATTTTATTCTATGTACTTTTGAAATATTAGTTCAATAAAAAAAATATAATATAATGAAATGCTAGAAGATTCAAAATATCAGTAAAACGAAATAATTGGGTAAGTAAATATTATTTTAAATTAAACCATTGGAATGCCATACCTTTGCTTGGGTGTTCAGTGAAATGTCACTAGTACTTATATAATTATCAGAACGTTAGTAGAATTGGGACCCTGGAAGAACGTTGCGTTTCAATATGACTTTCGGCTTGGTAGACACTCAGATACAAGCTATCGTCGGAACTCGTACATTTGGAGGGTCCACAGTCTTTTTGATGTGATGATTTAGCTCGGAGTACTTATTTTAAAGCGGTACTGGCCCTGTTGTAGTAACGCTTATTGAAACAAAAAAAATGTACATGGTGCAAATCCCGGCATTTACCAATGAGAAATATTTTTCTTACGTACATTTGTCTTATATTACAAACACTATCGTTCCCGTGCCTCCAAGTAGTGTATGCCAAATTCTCCAGAACCAATATGTTCTAGGAAGCCTATCTCCAGCAGTAAAGGTGTTCTAGGGGCTATGATGATTAAACCAATTCTGCACCAAAGTTCCCAACCAAAATAAAAATGTTGCGAACGTCTGTTCGAGAAATCGCGATAAAACTATTCGGGGAAATGTTCGAAAATTGAATTTATTGGTGGTCGCAATTCGGGTGTCATAATGGAGTTTTCGGAATTTTTCGAACACCAACGAAGAACTTAACTACGCTTTAATATAGTTAAAGAACCAATAAATCCTTAAAACACTGTAATAAGACTTATTTTGCAAGTATAGTTTATAGGAATTTAAATTGCTATTGAAGTACTTAAAATTGTTTCAGGAAGGTGTCACAATTATTGTAATTATTATTTTTCGATATAACAAGCCCAATCATTTTAAAGTGGAACGATAAGTTATACGAGGGTAAACTAAAATTAGTGTTTCTTTAACAATAAAAACACAGAAAATAAAATAAAATAATCATTTACTTGTAATAGATGTTTATAATTTTAACGGGTCTTTACGCGATTTACCTTAGAGACATATTTCTCCCGACGTTTCAGCCAAGTTGCATTGGCCGTGGTCACGGGTCGACTGAAGCTATGCGGTGTAGTCTCGTACATACTGGGCGGCAGATGTAAGTGTCGTGTGTCGTGATTTCTAAAAACTTTTAAAAGTGATAAGTGGGTAGGTTTACATCTGCCGCCCAGTATGTACGAGACTACACCGCATAGCTTCAGTCGACCCGTGACCACGGCCAATGCAACTTCGCTGAAACGTCGGGAGAAATATGTCTCTAAGGTAAATCGCGTAAAGACCCGTTAAAATTATAAAAATCTATTATGAGTGTGCGCGAAAGTTTAATCATTTACTTGCAAGAAAATTCACAAATTAATATTAACCCTTAATTGAAAACTAACTTTATTTGAAGTTAATTAATATAAATTAAAAGCTACCTAAATAATAAAAATAAAAATAAACTAAACTATAAATAAAAAATGTCCTCTAGAGACGTCCCATCCGAGATAGTCCCAAGGAGACTGGCAACATTAATACGTTGGCTGAAATAATTGCCATCTGCAACTTGAGGTTCTCAGCAGAAGACGCCGCACTTCCCGCGCCTGACGAGGTCGCCTGGATGTCAGATAGAGCTAATGTTAACACATGTTGCATCCCACACCAGAGACCTACGAAGTATCCACGGCCCAACAGTAACTCCGTCGGGTCTCTTGTCATCGCTCCGTACAATCCCAGAGGGTTCTAAGATTGCGCGTACACCAGCAGTGACAAAAGCTCTTGAAATGATTTCGTTGAGAGCCGCGTGACGAGGAATGCGGCTAGCACTTCTAGCACAAGAAAGCCCGTGGTGTCCGAGATGATCGCTTGGTTCTTCGCATCGATACGACACGAAGGTAATGCTGAGGGAACCAAAACATAACCCTTAATTTTTTTTGTGCCAGACACATCCACTTTTAACAAATATACAACAAAAAAAACTTGCTAAGGCAAGACCAAATGATTCGATTAGATTATGACAACGTGGAACGATAATCTAACAATATACTTTTTTTGTAACGGTGAAATTTTTCATTAGATTACACACAAGATAATACGAGTAATTTGTAAGTAATTACAGTGTAATTACAGGCAGTGGCCAGATAACAGTCTAATATATTGTCATATTAATTTAATTAAAAAAAAAAACACTTTAGCGTCTTTGTCCGTTGTGGCGAACATAGTTTTTTTTTAAAGACGGTAAATCGATAAATCATCAATTATACGCCCCCAGCCTGAAGGGCCACCGCGGAAGGACGCATGCCCGACTCAACGTGAGCCCTTCTAAAGAGACCCCAAGGCGCCTACGGACTAAAACCCTATAAACAAGCATGCGGGGCAAAAGTCTACTCGACGGCAGCAGACCCAACCTGAGGGGTAGGGGTCTGCGGTGGAGCCATCGAGGGGGAAATGGGGGACGAAGACAGCGGCGGCAGGATCGGCAACTGGAACGGTGGTGATAGGGTCGGGGGGTCCTTAGGTTGGCGGCCAGAGGACTTAGCGGAGGCCTCAATCAGTAGATTGAGCCTCGTTGTAAGCGGGTGGTGAATATAGCATGTTCTTTTCTTAGTTGTAAGCAATGTCAGACATAACGGACTAAATTTTTCTTAAAAAGTGGATATGCATTATAACGTAACTCAAGGGTTAATTCCCTACCCATTTCGTTGAAATATCGTTAGACGTCGCAAATCCTCGCCAACCCGTCTGGCCAGCGTGGCGAGTGTAGGCCAAATTCTCCAGATATATGTTCTGGAAGGCTCATCTCCAACAGAGGAGGTCTAGGACGCTGTGTTCTAGGGGCTGTTATGAATGTAATGAAAGGTCGAAAATTATATATCGCGTGAAAAGTCGATATGTCAAAGTAACGGTATGCTCTAGTTAGCTCTTATCGTGACAGTTTGCTGTAGTTGGAAATTAAATTTCTTGACTGTACAATGATTTTTAAAAATCTAAATTATTAAATATATTCTCTTGATACCCACAAATTCATAAAAGAGCTGGGTAAACGAATTTTTCAAGAGTGTGGCGATCCCAAATGCCATAACTACCTAAAACAGAATATTTCGATTATAATTTAACGAGGAAATGCGGCGAGCGTTTTAGGTACCCTCCCTGGTGGTAAGCCCTTAGTTTATTTTGTAGAATAGTTTGAATTTCATAGATATTTTTAGTTTAGTTTTATTTATAATTAGTTTTTTAATCAACTTTATTTTAATATTTTTGTATCTACTTCGAATAAATATATGTAAAAATTAAAAAAATATTAAATAAACTAAAAATATGGAGCGAGCATACGGCGAAAATACGGCAACTACGAGTCAAATAACAGAATATTTTTTATTGCATCAAGTAAGCCAGCGTTGTTCATGATGTGTTCTTGGAAATAAAATTGTCTTATCATTGTAATAAAGACATTTGGCTCTTTGATTTGTTATGTCGAGACCCACAATTATACAGAATTAACACATAGGCTACTAAATAAGGTAATCTTCGATACGATTTAAGATTTGGGGGGAAGGAAATTACTTATTTGGGTTCCGTAGCTCCTTTACTAATATTTAATTATTTATAAACTTTTTATTGCATAAAAAACTTAAAAGTAATGTACAAAAGCGAACTTAATGCCTTTCGGCATTTTATAACAGCTAACCTTTGGAAATGTGGTAGAGGATTGCGGGGTGCATTATTATAAATATACAATTACATTACATAATAATTGTTACATACTATAATATTTATTAATGTAAATAAATACATTTAATTAATATATAATTTATTTGTGATATTTTTCGAGTTTGGTACGCTAGAGACATCGACGAGCTTGCCACTTGTCATGATTGGCCTATTATAGTAAAGTTGGCTAAATGTGAATCCGCTGATTTATAAGCGTGGTTTCTGACCACACCAAAAGGGAAACGGTCGTGATGATACTTTACTTAATTAAGGACAAATTTTCTTATCTCTCTTCACTTCATGATAGATCCCTCCGTTCGTCCCATAATTCTGTTCTATCTATTCCTTCTCATCACTCTAGCTTTCAGACTAACTCATTCGCAGTAGTGGCAGCTTTGTGGAATGACTTGCCAGTTGTGAAATAAGCCAAGCTCCCAACAAAACACTATTTAAAAATATTTATAAACCATCTCATTTTTTAAAGAGCTCCTCATAGCGTATGTAAGTAAATGTTGTATGCAGTGTATATATCTATCTATGTATGTATATAGTGTAGTATGTTTTTTTTTTAAATTTAATATTTGTATGTACATATGTGTATTTGTAGTTGTATGTATTGTTGTATATATAAGAACGATTCAACTTAAAATGTTCTGTATTGTCCCAAAGGTTGGCTGCTAGAGAATGCCTAGCGGCATTAAGCCTGCCTCTTGTACATAGTGCAATAAAGTTTTAAATAAATAAATAAATTTATTACTGTGTTAAGTTTACTTCTTTTTATTTAAAATGTTAGTTATGTCTTCCTTTTGTTTATTTTTGTTATATAACTTTATTATGACTGTTTGTGCCATAATAAAATGAAGAAATCGTTTACAGAACCATTAAAATTATAATTAAAACAACCTTGTCTGTTCTCCTTATAACAAGTCCTCGTATGTTCCAAGTTTATGATCAGAAAAGGTTCAATTTGCTAATGATGTACGACGTTAAAGTGGCTCACTTCACACCTTAAAATCTCTTAAACCCGAACAATGACCTAATGTAAGTTTGTAGGCATTCAGTATAACTTAATTGTTGTTCTTTATCCTTTGTTTCAAGTCATGTTTAGACCAGATTAGTGACATCTGTTAAATATTAAAAAGCAAAGCATGAAAAAGCATGTGGGAAATGTTAACTTTCCAACACATGTTATCATATCAAGTTAATATTGATTATAAGATAATGCTGATTTTTACAGATTCTAAACAGCTATATTTTTTGCGTTGATGGCTCGGTTGCAGGAATGCTTTCCTCAAAATACTACAAAGGTCGGTTTAAACCCCCGGCGTGTACTTATGAAAAATACACTTTGTATAATACACGTACATTTGATATAGATTTACAACAAAGTAAAATGAAATATTAAGTATGTAATGTCCAACGACTCGAGCATGTGCTTACCAGCGCGATAGTACCGACTCCCTACAGAACTGCATCAACGCTGAATCGGGTAAGACCCATACCTCCATATAACTACGACAAAACAAGTAAGTAACTTGTGGTTATAGCTCGCGCGAGTAACCCGCGCTCTTAACTTGCTCCAGAAATATGCACCGTGTACAAGCGAGTTACTTGTGCAATACTGCTTCCGCGGCTAACTCGCGTAGTTAACCCGCGCCAGTAAATTATTCCAATAACATGGACCTTGTTGAAGCACCAAAAACATCAAATACATAAATAACAACAAGGGCAAGAGCCTACACGGTATGAGAATAAAAGCTAGAACAATCGTCTCAGAATTAATTAGTCTATTACAGTGTATTGCTAGTTGTGGTCATGTTGGACGTGCACTTTCAAATTGATGTTGTTGTTTCACTGACAATATGCCGACCTGAATACTATGTAAAATACGTTCTAATTCAGTAAGAGAGAAGACAAATTTCTAAGCATTCCATGGATTCACCGTGCGGGTACTGGGTCCATCGTGTGTGGGTAAGAGATGAAAGAATGGTGTCTCGGGCTTGCGACCGACAATAGGCTGGTTTAAGAAAAGGAGGCCTCCCTTTTTTATTTTATTGCGCGATAATACGCTCACCATCCACCATTCTACTTCTCTCCCTACCCAACAAAATACTGTATGATTCCGTTAATGCCATCTTGAAAGCTCGTTCCATAAATGTATTGACGGCAGACCTGCTTAGGTCCAATTCTTTCAGTAGGTGATGCAAAGATTTTGCTCTCGCACCAACTTCCACTGCGTAAAGCTGAGTCTTGAACCCGTTCCTGATCATTTCTTCTGTGAGATTATTATATATGTATAAGAAGTACAAAGTAGATGGCATAAAAAAATATATGCAACAAACCTTTTCTATGAAAATACCAATCAATGTCCGCTCTATCTTATATTTGATCTCTTTGACAAGTATTCTAAGTAACATTTACAAAATTAACGACAATAAATACCTACGTTAGACAGCATAATGCAATATTGATTAAGCCGTGGTCCAATTCTAGGGTAAAACTAAATGATATTGAATGCCTCGTCCATGCATTCATAAGTCAATGTAACCAAAGTAGAATTTAAAGGCCGCGTCTCATAAACCAAGGGAGACTTCCCCATTTCACGTCGACTTGTTTAACGTATTCCAAAATTACTTAATTGCACATAGGCTGCCGTCACAAACAAAAAAAACTACTATTGGTATCGCAACGGACGTATGCCACGACTAATTCGGGGAGGTAGTCCACTATCCCTCGCTATAATATATCTTTACAAACCACAACATTACGTCCCGTATTAATAAAACTTATTTAATTAAGGAATAGATCCTTATGCTGTTGTTATTTTTAAAGATATTTTGATCATTTCGTATCATCATTACAGAGTCTTAAACGTCCACTGCTAAAGATACCTTCCGTAATATCCTCCGCAAACTGGCAATTCGTCTTACTACTCCTACAACATATGAGCTGTGTTGGCAAATCTTATTTATTTATTTATTAAAACTGTATTGCACAATATGTACAAGGGGCGGACTTAATGTCGTTAGACATTCTCTGACAGCCAACCTTAGGGACACTGTAAAACAATAAAGACGTAAGGTAGGTGCAATTAGAGAAATATAATTACGTAATAAATATGCAATTATATCTAAATTACAATAATAAATAATATAATAAACTAAATACTAATATTACACACACATAACGTTTTATTAATACATTAGGTGCGTATGCATAACATTAATACATACACTACATATAATAATATAATTAATAAACTAAATGAGTTGTTATGAGCTATTTAAATAATAAGAATATACTTTTTTTTTTAAATGCTTCGGTTAGATGCTTGTCGTATATTTACTGGCAGCTTATTCCACAGGTTTGCGCCAACAACAGCAAAATAATCGTTCATGAACCCAGAGTGATGCGATCTTATTCTTGCAAAACCAAGAGCAAGACAATTTCAAAGACTTTTTCAATGTGGGCGCTGGACGCCTAGAGGGGGGCGGTAAGGGACCCAGAAAGAAATGGGAGGCGTTGCCATGGTTCAGGGGGGGACTTTATATTTTAAAATTCACTGAAATTAAAACTAAAAAGGCGGTTAAGTCCGTGGATTTAGACTCGGAGGTACTGGGTTCGAATCCTGGTCGGGACACAAACATATTTATTTATGTAAATAAATAAATTTAATTAATATTTAATTTGTGATAATTCTCGAGTTTGGTACGCTGGAGACATCGACAAGCTTGCCACTTGTCATGATTGACCTATAGTAAAGTTTCTGACCACCCCGAAAGGGAAACGGTCGTGATGATAGTTTACTGAATTTTAAACCTATCTGTTACACATGGATTATTTAGTTATATTCGGTTAAAGTGGGCGGTAGACGAAATATTTAAGTTTTAGGATCTCTAGACTCTTGCGCAAGAGTCTCGTAAGAATCTTGCTCAGACATTTTTTTCTAATTTTGATAATTTTATACGCTTTTGCGTTTCTCTCGCTCCCACAATACAGCATTTGTAAAGATTATTCAAGTCTGAGTGTAAATTACGGAAATTTAGGACACATTTCCACTTTCATATACCTACTACTACAATGAAATGTACGTTGCTTCTCTTCTAGTAAGTATTTCTGAGAGAAATTGGCTTTCTCTAGCCACGATGGCCTAACGTCTGGCACTCGGCATTCTAGGGACTAATGTCAGATTCTCAAAATTCAGCGTTTGTAAGTTTGGGTTTTGGCGAGGAAGAAAGAAAATATTTCTTTTTACACAACAGATAATAAAATAATAAAAGAGGCAAAACAAATTATAACAATACCAACAAAAAATAATAATAGACAAGATATAAGTCAGCTGCTGCGACAAACAGGCACCCAGGTCAGCATAGGCTGCAATATATCTGCTGCAGCACTGATTTTCACTGAGCCCCTTGAAGCCTACAATTAAATAAAATTACATTAGCTGCGACTACAGTTTGCCCGTATTTTTCTTTTACACAGTATCGACACATGTAAAAAACTATAATTTTATACCAAAAAAAAAAACTGTCAACATTTTATTGCAAAAAGAATAAATAAATGTATATATAAATATATATATTACACATACATACATAAATTATTTATATAATAAAACAAAAAAAAACAGTAAAAAGGAAACTATATATTAGATATATACATACCCACACATACAATATACATAAACACACAGAGTTACGAGTAAAATACAATTATGTCTGCAGCGGCGCAGATATTTTTAAGTGTAGACTTAAACCCAGTCACAGACATGTCGCGAAGTGGCGGAGGTAACTCATTCCAAATCTTCGCAGCTGCGTATCTAAAATTACCCCGGAATGCCGATGCCTTGCAGCAGGGGAATGTACAGGAAGTTTAAGCTATCACGTGTAACAAATGGTCTGGGGAAGCGCGGCCACCTAAGTTTATCATAGAGTAATAGGGATTGCACCTTTGGGAGCCTCAGCCAAGCTCCTGGCCAAGGAGTTGTGCAAACGACTGACGAAGAAATCTGGAGACAGGAAGGTTGGCAATTATTACTGCCAATGTATTAGCCTTGCTATACAAAGGGAAAATGTTACGAGTCTCCTTAGGATTATCTCTGATGTGTCATCCCTATAGAACATTTATTTATTTATAAATTGTTTATTTTTTATTAGATTTAGTTTATAGGTTATTTTTATTTGATTTATTTAAGTAGTTCGCAATCATCATTTGAATTTAAATAAATATTTGACTCGCCTTTGTAAGTTAAAGTAGTTATGTATGTGACAAGGGCCTTAAGGTGAGAATTTGGGAATAAAAAAAGACAAAATCTACAGGAATTGTTTGCAAAGAAAGAATTTTACTTTGTGGCTTGCTTTTTGCTTTTTAAGTTACTTCGTAATGTTTTAATTTTCGTGTGATAGTACAAGATTCGTAGAAGATCCGACCACTTTTTGTATAATAAGCTACGCCAACAAAAGCGGTGGTAATGGTAAATAAATTATTTGCCTAACGAAAAACGCTCTAACGCTCAAATAGTTGAACCTCTCGGGCCGTGGAGACCAAGTGCACATGAAATTTTCAAGGCGTTGTCGAAACAGCTCATCAACAACTCGGGGGACAAGAGGGCTGAGCAATATTTGGGTCAAAGGATCAGCATTACCATTCAACGTGTATCCTTGGCACTTTGCCCATTCGCAGCGATTCGGAGCAAATTTTTTATTTATAATAATTTTATTTTGTTTTTTCTTTAACTGCCTCCGTGGTCTAGCGGTTAAGTCCGTGGATTTAGACTCGGAGGTACCGGGTTCTATTTCTGGTCGGGACAGAAAAATATTTATTAATGTAAATAAATACATTTAAATAATATTTAATTTATTTGTGATAATTCTCGAGTTTGGTACGCTGGAGACATCGACGAGCTTGCCACGTGTCATGATTGGACTATAGTAAAGTTGGCTAAATGTGAATCCGCTTATTTATAAGCGTGGTTTCTGATCATCACGACGGTCGTGATGATACTTTACTTTTTTTTCTTTATTATAGTTGTATTTTTAATTATTAGGTAGTTATTTTTTTATTTTTAATTATTTATTTAAAATTTTAGTTTTAGTTTAATTAAAATAGATTTAAGTTTTTTTTTTTTTTTTTTTTTTTTTTAAATCATTGTACCTTACTTCCTTCGAATATGTCCAACGCATTTTTTTGTGTGCTCTAGCGGGGAACCGGACTCGATTATTTTGATAAAAGTTTCACATTTAATTAAAAAGTAAAAAATAAATTAAATATAATAATTATAATAGGTAGAATGTAATAGCCTGGCAACATTTAAATAAATAGTCTTGACTGCCGGCCCAGTGCAGTGTGATCTGTTAATGACACAAAAATATATAGATATACGTGTATACCTTAAAACAATGGTATACACATTTTAATGCTGGTCCAAAAACAAAAACCTGTAAGTATTTTATAATGTATTTTTTCGATTTAAGACATTTTTACTTACTACCAAGAGAGTGGTGCTCGGTTTTTTAACCAAATTTATTTACTTATTGTGTAATAAAGTATGTTTTTCGCTGTCTTATTTCTCTTGTCTAAAATATGTTCCACGATTTTGTATGTGGAGCTACGTGGATTTTATCAAACACTGGATTGTTAAAAAAAGTATTTTTTTTATTTTTATCTAATTCATCATTACAGACTCTTAAATACAGAGTCTGTTGGAGTCAATCATAGAAATAATAATAATACAAGAATTATAAAAAATAATTTAATAGGATTAATATGTAGTTACATCATATATCTTCATATATATCATAATATCAATATACTAAATACTAATAATACACATTATTATTATATAATATAATAATATACATTAGACATGTATGTATTTTCGTATATTCTAACCCATAACACTTTAGGAAGCGTTGTGAAGTCATACCGCCTCCGTGGTCTAGTGGTAACAAACGTTGCCGTGAACTCGGGAGGTTGTGGGTTCGATTCCCACTGGGGGCAAGTCGTACATTGTATAATTTGTTTTGGTCTGGGTGTTTATATGTATAATATGTATATATTTACAAAAAAAAGTATAATATGTAGTTTATCAACCATCTAGTTTCCGTAACACAAGCCTCGTAGCTTACCACGGAAACT
Source organism: Tinea semifulvella (assembly GCA_910589645.1). NCBI lineage: Eukaryota > Metazoa > Arthropoda > Insecta > Lepidoptera > Tineidae > Tinea > Tinea semifulvella. The sequence continues at coordinate 10,291,796 of OU342606.1, forward strand.
AGATGGCGCTGTGTGCCGAAAAACAAAAAAAAAAGAGCCAAGTTCTGAAATCTATCATACCAGCCCTACTATAAAGACTTAAGTAAGAAGAATGTATCTAATATGTGTATAATATTATATAATAAGCTTCCTAACAAAATAAAATTATTGCAGGGCCCTAAATTCAAATTACAACTGACGAAATAGCTACTGGGCAATTTATAGTGTTTTTACACCATCTTGAGTTTGTTAATGTAGCTGTGATTATGATATTAGTATGTAAGTAAAGATTTGCACGCCTGCTTGCAGGTAGAATATATGTGAGTAGACCTGACTAAAGTTTTGTGACCACTGTACTGTATTTATTACAAATAAACGATGTTTCATTTGATATTAAATGATTTAAATTCTATAACACAAATCCAGAATAACAGCTACATCCAAAAGTAGCGAACATGTGCTCTCATTTCGTGGTCGGTAAAGGCTGGTGTTTCAAAAAGGGCACCAAACATAATGCTGTGAGATCAGCATCATATTTACGAGGGACCCGCCTCGAGAGTCGGCGAATAATCGGTCCTTCACCAAGGTTGCCATGCTTACAGCAAATATGAGACATTCCGGGATGTTTCTCAAACAATAATGCTACAATAAGAATGGTAAAAAGTAAAGTATCATCACGACCGTTTCCCTTTCGGGGTGGTCAGAAACTACGCTTATAAATAAGCGGATTCACATTTAGCCAACTTTACTATAGGCCAATTATGACAAGTGGCAAGCTCGTCGATGTCTCCAGCGTACCAAACTCGAGTAATATCAAAAATAAATTCAATATTAATTAAATGTATTTATTTACATCAATAAATATTTTTGAGTCCCGACCAGGAATTGAATCCGGTACCTCCTAGTCTAAATCCACGGACTTAACAGCTATGTATTTTTATTTATTTTATTTTGACAGCAAACAGTCATTTACATAATATTACAAACATAATTACCATTAACAAGACCTTGAGTGTCGAGAATTTACACAAAATACAATAAACGAAAACACAAACAAGCACAGCAGATTAATAATTAGGCAAAAAATAAAATTATTGACATCAAAATTGAATTAAGATAGTACGTTATATCATAGCAGAAACAACATTACTAATACTACATATATAAACAGCTACTCATTAGAAATGTTATATTATTTTAATTTGGAGAACATATGTAGTTTAAGGTCGCTTTTAAATTTATTAACACTAGAGTTAAATAAGTCAAGATGAGACAATTCCTTATCGTAGTAGTCGAGAGAGCGACAAAAGTATCTATTAGCCGTGTACCTAGTAGATGAATTAGAAATAACAAATAAGTTGTTGCTGCGAGTGCTACGTGTGGGGACACGTAATGATATATTTTGTAAGAGTGTAATTCAAATTCATTTATTCAGTAAATTGGCAATATTACAAGCACTTTTACACGTCAGATTCATTTAGAAGTTTATACAATTATATGAAGCTACATAAAAATTAAACATGATATAAACTGAACAACTCAATACTAATGTATTTACAAAATACATATAAATCAAAACGCTACTGTCTAAACTCTAATGGCATAGTTATAATAATATTTAAAACAAAATAAAAATTATTACAATAATAATAATAACAATGTCAAAGAATTTTATTTATTAATATAATATTGCAGCTGTAAATTGGCGTTGTCATACTATATACTAAAACAAACATAAATAATAATAATAAAAATAAAATGTCAAATACAATATATATGTATATCTAAATCATAAAACTATATATTATCAACAGATAATTCTCAAATTGTCCATGCTTTTTTATGTTGAAGATATTCATGTACTGTGTAATAAGATTTTTTTATTAAAGTGTCCTTTACATAGGATTTTAAACTATTTATTGGCTTTTTTAAAATTTCATCAGGAATTTTATTGTAGATCGGAACATATTGACCCATAAATGATCGTTTAGTCTTTTGTAATCTACAAAATGGCACATGAAGCTTGTTTTTATTTCGAGTGTTGACGGAGCACAGATCTTTATTTTTTGGAAATTTTGTAATATTTTTGTGTACATATAATATATTCTCTAGGATAAATTGTGATGCAACAGTAAGAATATTAAAGTCCCTAAATCTTTTTCTTAGTGATGTGCGTGAACTTAAACTATATATAGATCGAACAGCCCTTTTCTGAAGTACAAAAATGGAGTGCACTTCGGCTGCATTCCCCCACAGTAAAATATCATATGACATGATGGAGTGAAAGTAGGAGAAGTAAACAAGCCTAGCCGTTTCTACATTAGTAAGTTGCCTAATTCTTCTAACAGCGAAAGCTGCCGAACTCAGCCTCCGTCCCAGTACCATAATATGGGCACCCCTCTGTAGTTTGGAATCAATAGTAATGCCTAAAAACACAGTATCATTTACTATCTCCAAAGACTGATCATTAAGATTAATAGAAGGTGTCACAATTTGCGTATTGGGTAATCTGAAACGAACACACTTGGTTTTTCCTGCATTGAGTAATAGATTATTAACGTTAAACCAATTTATTATTTTAGATAAGGTATTGTTTATACCATCAAAGTTTTTTTATTTTCCTATGGATCTTAAACATCAGTGATGTGTCGTCCGCAAAAAGCACAATTTCACACATTTCTTTTACTAGATGTGGCAGATCATTAACATAGACCAAAAATAGAAAAGGTGTAATATAAATACATACTAATTAAATATACATATCCTACATATTAAATAAATATATACATAAATAATAAATACATATCTAAGTACCTAATATAAAAATGTAAAAAATGTGAAAATAAATAATGAATAATATATGATGGTCACCCTTGCACCAGTAAGCTCCACCTAACGGGTCGAAGATTTAATTTAACACATCTAGGTATGTTTAAATTGAATTCGTTTACCTCTATCAGCACATCTGTAGCCATGTTACAATTAACGAAGCATGCGCATGTACAACACAAATATATTTTTACATTTCATTACAGCCCTAGAACACACGACCTCCCGAGTTCACGGCAACGTTTGTTACCACTAGACCACGGAGGCGGTCAAATATATTATGACAAAAGGGTCTATGGTTCAGAAAATGATGTTGAAAGCAGGTTCCAACAACCTCTGTTATTATACCATATCCGACATTAAAATTTAGTGGAACTGTAATATAAATAAAAGTTATAAAAAAATAATGAAACAATTTTCATTAAAAATAAAACAAATAAAAAAATCCAAGAAAAAAAAATAATTAAAAAACAGATACCTAGACGGGAGCTGCTCCAGCCTGCTTCACAAGCAGCTATGCTGCACACATTTTACGGAGAGTGGGTACGTTGTTACTATCGCGTCCCGAACGGGCGCGGTGGAAGATCATTCCATATTTTGGCAGCGGCATGCTTGAAGCAGCCCCGGGCACCTACCAGACCGTACAGGGAAGGTTAAACAAAAGACCTCTGTGTCTGAAGGAACATTTGTACGATTTATATTACCATGGCAGCCCCTAGAACACAGTACCAGACCTCCTGGAATTCCTCTCGCACCAACTTCCACTGAGTAAAGCTGAATCTTGAATCCGATCCTGATCATTTCTTATGTAATATTAAATTTTATTTCGTATAAAGATGGGTTTAAACCAAACGAAGAAAGAGCTTAAGCCAGATTGAGAGCGTGTTTTTTTTGGTGCCACGACAACTCATCACAATTCCTAAAACACATAGTCGTAGACCTCCACTGTTGGAGATGGGCCTTCCAGAAATTTCTTGCGAATTTGGCCTACACTCGCCAAGCTGGCCAGACGTTTTCTTCAATAAAACACAAACAATTGGTTGTGATCTGGACGTCATCTCATTATTTATTAAAAAGTGAAAATTAAATTTATTATATTGTTTATATATATATGTTGTTTAAAAATGTTATTGCTATACTTGGATAAGGATTAAAACAAATTAGGTACCTGAAATTAAAAGAAAACATGAAAGATCATATTAATTTATTGATGTATTTTTGGCACACTGTGAATTTAAGGGTTAAAATGGTTTAATATATGTTTACTATTATATACTTCATTATAGACAGAACAATAGCAAAATATATATATATAACGATTTTCGTCTATGTTACTAATAGAAATGTATGATTAATATGTTTGATCGCGTCCGTGGTCTAGTGGTAACAAACGTTGCCGTGAACTCGGGAGGTCGTGGGTTCGATTCCCACCGGGGGCAAGTTGTACATTGTATAATTTGTCTCGGTCTGGGTGGTTATATGTATAATATGTATATATTTACAATAAAAAAAATATAATATGTAGTTTATCAACCATCTAGTTTCCGTAACACAAGCCTCGTAGCTTACCACGGAAACTAGATGGCGCTGTGTGACCTGTCTGGAAATATTTATTTAGAAGACAAAGACAAATTTCTAAGCATTCCATGGATTCACCGTGCGGGTGCCGGGTCCATCGTGTGTGGGTAAGAGATGAGAAGAATGGTGTCTCGGGCTTGCGACCGACAATTGGCTGGTTTAAGAAAAGGAGGTTTTTTTTTCTATTGCGGGATAATACGCTCACCATCCACCATTCTACTTCTCTCCCTACCATCTATCTCCAAAATGTCCGTAATTATATTTCCTAGTTAATTAATAGACTACATTACTCATAAGTACCTCCAGACTTGGAAATATTTGGAAAATATTGGTTTAGACTTGCGAGAGTGCAAAAGTGTTAAACCAGTTAACAGGGCCTTTGATCCACTTTGCTGCTAAGCAGAAGTAGAAATATTCAAAATAATGACAAATTTCTGTAACAGCTTTGCGTGAATTAAGATATTTTGACTTTGTACAACCCAGCTTACGCAACTGGTCCAATGCTCGTGCGCCGTTTACATCAAGTGAGCGAGTTTTTATTGTATAAATCAAATCAAATCAAAATAATTTCTTTCCATATGGTTAGTACGCAACACTTGGATATTGTCAATACATACAAGCTAAGAAATAAAAACACAAATAAAAAATATTACCATTGACCATGGCTGGACCAAACCCAACATCAATACAATAATTATAACTAAAACATTGTTGCCATAAACGAGGAATTTCTTTTTACTTACAGCTAGATACTTAATATTAAATGGCTGTAAAAAGGCGATGTCAGCTTACAATCTAATAATAATTATGTCCATAAAAATAAATTCGTGGCTGTAAAAAGGTCATGTCAGCTTACAATCTAAAAATAATGATATTTGCTGTAAAAGCCGTGTCAGCTTACTTCTCATCTTCGCGAACAGAGGTAGATTGAAGTAACTTGAAAAATAATTTTATTAGGACCAGATAGAATAAGCATTCGTTTGGTCTAAACCCACCTTTACGTTGTATTTTGTAAGAGCAGATGAACCCGGTCAAGGGAGAGATTACGTCCAATTTTGGTTGTCATGACAACCATTTAATCGTGTGACAAGTAGGACTATAAAGTATATCTGCCATAGTTTATTCGACCATATATTGTGTTTCGGTAAATAATGTCTCCCAACGGTCAGTGCGACCTTATTCGAATCCTTTGTATTGATTTGTGATTTTAAAAGCTGCGTAATTGATTGTTTTGTTATTAACATTGTTATTTAGCAATACATGTAACCTGAGAGCGTTGGTGACTTGGTTGTAAAAAATATTTTCTTAAACAAAAAAAACCTAAATAGGTCGGTTCGAACCCCAGCATGTACCAATGAAAATTATTTATACCGTCGTTCCCGTAGTAGTAGAGCACCTCGGTCACGGTTCCATAATACTTGTAGAAATATTAGTAAAGTGACATCAGAACCTCGCCAACCCTGGCCAGCGTGGCGAGTGTAGGTCAAATTATTCAGAATTTTCTGGAAGGCCCATCCCTGACAGTGGAGTTCTAGGACTTTGTATTCTAGGGTATGTGATAATGCTGATGAGAAGAGAGAAGACCTAGTCAATAAAATTTTTTTTTGACTTGACATGTTTGTTCAAAATGGCGCGTAGATCCTATTTCTATTTGTACCAATATATATCTGTGGTGTCAATGAAAAAGAGGATAAGTACAAAACTAGAACTTTTCACTGGAGGCAAATTAAGAAAACAACTCATTTTTTATAATTAGAAAATTGTAATTAGTAAATTTTCAATTTCATTAGTCGTATACTTTAGGTACGAGTTCACTCATCTCACTATGCATAACTGAATTATTGGCGGTAAAAGCGCGATACTGAAATAACTCGATTGAACTATTTTTACTTATTTATACATTTTAATGTTACGACTAGCCCCTTTATGTACGTAGGGGTGTAAAATAAACTGTACAGTGTATAGACTCATCTCCTTATTGCATCGACGCGTATGAATGTTTTGAAGTCATAGGTGCAAAAATCTAATTTTAAATTTTTTGGACTCATCTCCTTTTTCCTTGACACCACAGATATAATGAACGACATAATTCTGAGCACATTTACAATATTAACTTAGAACTTGGCAGTCGGTCGCAGTTGCTGACATGTACGGGTCGCCACGCGATAGGCGACAGGGTAGCTTTCCACTGTCGCAAATTGCCTACATTCAAATGTACCTTAAAAGTACAAAGGTCTGGGAACTGAATCCAACTCAACCACAACCTTTAAGAAGTCAATAAAATACTAAATAAATTATTAAAATTATCTGTCATGGATCAATTTCACTTCAATAATAACTGTTCATACCTTTACCCATTATCGGAACATTAAAATTAATGGGGCTTCATTAAGTTGAGAAATTCGCAACGTCTATCTTGCCAGTACCATCGCAGGATTTTTGGCTGTATAAGCGTATTTTTTGTATTAAATAAACATATCGCTCAGGGTGGTATCCAGAGCGCCGTGATCTGGAGTGTCGGCCTTGTGAACGTATGTTTTACCGGGCTGACAACGGATGTCAATCCTACTTTCGCACGGCCCTCAGAGGGGAGACAACTACCTAGGGAGGCGCTCTTGGAGAAGAAATAAAGTAGAAATCTAGCAGACTACATTCGTGAGCCACACGGGCGGTGTTTTAGTAGGATAGTTACCCGCCGAGATCCTGCCGGGGAAAACGGGTAATATCCTCAACTCAGGCCCATTGAACATCCGGGCATGGATGATTCCGTTGTCTGTCTGTTATATTAAATACTTATTTATAATCCTGTTAAATTAAATCTGTTATATTAACTCTCTTTTGACATACCAACAGCTACTGTAGCAGCATACCTTCTTAATATTTTATAGTTTGTTTTTTTACGATATTTTTTTTTTAAACTGCCTCCGTGGTCTAGCGGTTAAGTCTGTGGATTTAGACTCGGAGGTACCGGGTTCGTTTCCTGGTCGGGACACAAAAATATTTATTAATGTAAATAAATACATTTAATTAATATTTAATTTATTTGTGATATTTCTCGAGTTTGGTACGCTGGAGACATTGACGAGCTTGCCACTTGTCATGATTGGCCTATAGTAAAGTTGGCTAAATGTGAATCCGCTTATTTATAAGCGTGGTTTCTGACCACCCCGGAAGGGAAACGGTCGTGATGATACTTTTTTTTTTTTTTTACATAATTAAATTTTTATTTATTCATGAATATTAAAACAAAATATGTTTTATAATTTATTCTAAGTAATATACAACCAGTTTAAAAGAATTACAATATAAAAGCTACCTAAATAATAAAATTAAAAATAAACTAAACTATAAATAAAAAATGTCCTCTAGAGACGTCCCATCCGAGATAGTCCCAAGGAGACTGGCAACATTTCCCCTCTGTATAGCGAGGCTAATACGTTGGCAGAAATAATTGCCAGCCTTCCTGTCTCCAGACCTTTCTGTCAGCCGCTTTGACAACTCCTTGGCCAAGCGCCTCGCTGACGGTCCCCATGGGCCCATCGTCTCGACCCCAAACGGCGCAAACTCGTAACCGGAACCAAGGTTGGCTGTTGGTTGTTCATGAATATTTAATTTATTTATTGAAGTAATATACAAACAGTATAAAATAATTATAATATAAATTAAAACTACTTAAAAGTAAAAATTAAAATAAATATAAACTGAACCAAAAAAAAAAAAAACTATTAGTAAAAAATGTACTCTAGAGACGACCCTTCAGTGATAGTCCCCAGAAAACTGGCAACATTTCCCCTCTGTATAGCGAGGCTAATACGTTGGCAGAAATAATTGCCAGCCTTCCTGTCTCCAGACTTTTCCGTTAGCCGTTTGGACAACTCCTTGGCCAGACGCTTGGCTGACTGTCCCCATGGGCCCATCGTCTCGACATTTATATTTAATGTATTAGTTATCCTTTTATGCTTACATACATACACCACACTATATATATGTATATATTATCCATTTAACCTCTCCTAACAAGGGATTAGCCAAAAATCAGCGCTGTGGCCCAGAGTCGCAGCTCCATGCTGAGCTGATTCCCTATTTGTCACCACACATCTTGTGTATACTACCAGTCTTTATTTGTTTAAGTTGAGTTTATTGATATGTTGCAAATAAAATATTTTTCTTTCTTTCTTTCTCTTTTATTTGAAATTAAAATATTTTTGTTGTTTTTCTAAAAAACAAAATTATTGATTTGGACATAAGAAATAAGTTCTTTACGTCGTCCATTAGAGTAGAAAATTTGTTTTAGAAATAGTGAACAATAGTCATTTTATAAAAATATACTAACTCTGTGGTCTAGCGTTAAAATATTTAAATAATAATTTTAAGTTTAAACACAAAATTTTAATAATATATAATTAGTTTTAAATGTATTTTATTTTTATATTTTTGTAAAAAAATGGCAATTAATAAAGATTCTCAAGTTGGGTATTAGTGGAACCGGAACAGACGTCTTAACGTGTTCTTCAAGGCACGGGAACGGTGGTGTTGTAAATACCTACGTAAGAAAAGTGCATTTCTATACAACCGAGCCGCTCACTGTACTGTACTTTAGGTGACTTTAAATGTCACCACCGTGACATCAGCCACTTGGCACAAGTCTCTCTTAGCATATTTTTGTCCGTTTCACTTTGCTCAGCGAACAATGTCCGTGTTTATCTCGCGCAAATAAACGCAAGTTTCCACAAACACTGCGTTTGACTATATTATATCACACAAAAATAAAAATGAAAAAATAATAATTTACAAATCAAAGAAAATAATTTATTTCCTAAGGTTAGTACACAACACTTGGATATTGTCAATACATATATTTTTATACAATACAAGCATGGCTGGACCGAATCGAACAACAATACAATTTATAATTAATAAAACATTGTTGCCATAAGCGAGGATTTTGTACTTATTTATAACTAGATACTTAAAATTTAATTCGTGGCTGTAAAAAGGCCGTGTCAGCTTATAATCTAATAACATTTATGTCCTTAAATATAAATTCGTGGCTGTAAAATGGCCGTGTCTGCTTACAATCTAGTAATAATAATATTTATGTCCATAAATATAGATTCGTGGCTGTAAAATGGCCGTGTCAGCTTACAATCTAGTAATAATAATATTTATGACCATTCATCTGGTTCGAATCCTGTCATGTACCAATAAAAATACAAATTTCAAGCGGTGTTATTTTTATATAAATTTCACCATGGCAAGCTTACAATATTAGTAAAAATTGGCATTTGACATAATTGCAAATGGCATATACTTTCAACGAGAAACCAGTAAACCACCATTCGTGTCGATAAACGCTGTAAAGTGTTTCTACACGTGTTGAGACCAGACTCGGATTGCCGTCACGCCCTGACTGGGCATAGTGTTAGGGATGTCAGTCATGAGTGTCTAGACCAGACTCGGATTGCCGTCATGCCCTGACTGGGCATAGTGTTAGGGATGTCAGTCATGAGTGTCTAGACCAGACTCGGATTGCCGTCACGCCCTGACTGGGCATAGTGTTAGGGATGTCAGTCATGAGTGTCTAGACCAGACTCGGATTGCCGTCACGCCCTGACTGGGCATAGTGTTAGGGATGTCAGTCATGAGTGTCTAGACCAGACTCGGATTGCCGTCACGCCCTGACTGGGCATAGTGTTAGGGATGTCAGTCATGAGTGTCTAGACCAGACTCGGATTGCCGTCACGCCCTGACTGGGCATAGTGTTAGGGATGTCAGTCATGAGTGTCTAGACCAGACTCGGATTGCCGTCACGCCCTGACTGGGCATAGTGTTAGGGATGTCAGTCATGAGTGTCTAGACCAGACTCGGATTGCCGTCACGCCCTGACTGGGCATAGTGTTAGGGATGTCAGTCATGAGTGTCTAGACCAGACTCGGATTGCCGTCACGCCCTGACTGGGCATAGTGTTAGGGATGTCAGTCATGAGTGTCTAGACCAGACTCGGATTGCCGTCATGCCCTGACTGGGCATAGTGTTAGGGATGTCAGTCATGAGTGTCTAGACCAGACTCGGATTGCCGTCACGCCCTGACTGGGCATAGTGTTAGAGATGTCAGTCATGAGTGTCTAGACCAGACTCGGATTGCCGTCATGCCCTGACTGGGCATAGTGTTAGGGATGTCAGTCATGAGTGTCTAGACCAGACTCGGATTGCCGTCACGCCCTGACTGGACATAGTGTTAGGGATGTCAGTCATGAGTGTCTAGACCAGACTCGGATTGCCGTCACGCCCTGACTGGGCATAGTGTTAGGGATGTCAGTCATGAGTGTCTAGACCAGACTCGGATTGTCGTCATGCCCTGACTGGGCATAGTGTTAGGGATGTCAGTCATGAGTGTCTAGACCAGACTCGGATTGCCGTCACGCCCTGACTGGGCATAGTGTTAGGGATGTCAGTCATGAGTGTCTAGACCAGACTCGGATTGCCGTCACGCCCTGACTGGGCATAGTGTTAGGGATGTCAGTCATGAGTGTCTAGACCAGACTCGGATTGCCGTCACGCCCTGACTGGGCATAGTGTTAGGGATGTCAGTCATGAGTGTCTAGACCAGACTCGGATTGCCGTCATGCCCTGACTGGGCATAGTGTTAGGGATGTCAGTCATGAGTGTCTAGACCAGACTCGGATTGCCGTCACGCCCTGACTGGGCATAGTGTTAGGGATGTCAGTCATGAGTGTCTAGACCAGACTCGGATTGCCGTCACGCCCTGACTGGGCATAGTGTTAGGGATGTCAGTCATGAGTGTCTAGACCAGACTCGGATTGCCGTCACGCCCTGACTGGGCATAGTGTTAGGGATGTCAGTCATGAGTGTCTAGACCAGACTCGGATTGCCGTCACGCCCTGACTGGGCATAGTGTTAGGGATGTCAGTCATGAGTGTCTAGACCAGACTCGGATTGCCGTCACGCCCTGACTGGGCATAGTGTTAGGGATGTCAGTCATGAGTGTCTAGACCAGACTCGGATTGCCGTCACGCCCTGACTGGGCATAGTGTTAGGGATGTCAGTCATGAGTGTCTAGACCAGACTCGGATTGCCGTCACGCCCTGACTGGGCATAGTGTTAGGGATGTCAGTCATGAGTGTCTAGACCAGACTCGGATTGCCGTCACGCCCTGACTGGGCATAGTGTTAGGGATGTCAGTCATGAGTGTCTAATTTCAGTTGCATTCATTGACATCGCTGTAGGTCTCCACTCTACAACCCGTTTTATCCATCTGAATCATACGGAAAGCGTCCAGCGTCAACAATGCATTATAATACTTCTGGTACTGTTGAGTTTTTGCCGGAGAAAACAGGGTAACAACAAACCTATACTCAGTCCTGATCTGGATCCGTAAAACTTCAAATATTAAACTTCTCAGCACCCACGGTCCTATTGTCGAGGCACAAACACGTAGTCATTACAAACAGATTCGTATTTGCGACATTTCGCCTTCCGCAGCAGCCTAACTATAACATACCTGGTGGGGTACCACTGTACCAGGTATTATAATCTCATGGGTGAATTTGAAAGATATTTATTTATTGTTGTTGTGTAATTCTGTATATGTTTCATTTGTAAATCTGTTATAGCTGAGTTTTTCTTGCAGATTCCTTTCTCAGTCAGATTAAACATTAACAGGTCATTGGAATTTGCTAAGCTGTTAGTCTTCTGCTAACAGCTTACTCCTTGGACCACTTCGCTGCTTAGTCTTCCACTAACAGGAGTAGAATCATTCTAAAAAATTTAAATAATGACGTGTCACAAATGCCTGTAATAGGTTTACGTGAATAAAGATATTTTAACTTTGACTTTGAGCCCCAGCCCCTGACAGATGTGCCCTGGATATGAGACCGAGCAAGGGTAAATAAATAATAAAATAATAAATATTTAATGACAGATCACACAGCGCCATCTAATTTCCGTGGTAAGCTACAAGGCTTGTGTTACGGAAACTAGATGGTTGATAAACTACATATTATACTTTTTTTTTTGTAAATATATACATATTATACATATAAACACCCAGACCGAGACAAATTATACAATGTACAACTTGGCCCCGGTGTGAATCGAACCCACGACCTCCCGAGTTCACGGCAACGTTTGTTACCACTAGACCACGGAGGCGGTGTGGACACAAGTAGCGTCCCACACCAATGGACCACGGCACCAAAGTTTATCCATCGAGTCTTTTACCTTTACTGCAAGAGATCCTGGATAGTTTAAGAATCGAAGGGATCCCGGCAGTAATCAAAGCACATCATTATTGACAGAACCGTGGCGGAAACGACGACCGGCACTTTAAAATTTTATTAAAAATGTTTTTTTGCGTGTTTTTGCAAAATATCATAAATAACTTAGCATTATAAATCTTAAAAGTGACATGGTTCATTCATTACTCACGGGTTTTATCAACAAATCAAATAACCTCAAAATAAATCTTTTTGTCACAGTGCGGTTAAATTCAGGTGACTGTACTTTTTAGATTATACAATTATCATCCGTATTCCATATGGTTAAGGTTGAGATTGGGATATATATTCCATACATTTTTGTTGACAATATCGGATGTGCTTGTACGTGACACTAGAAATTTGGGTTATTTTGCGAGTTATATCCTCATGCGTATTCACCACAGGTACAGTTATTGTCATAAGTTATTAACCTTGTATTAGTTTTTTTTTTATATTTTCTATTCTGGATATTATTATAAAAAAAGTGGTCGACAGCATCGTGAGACATATATATGTAGGTATATTCTTTCAGTAAGTGGTACATTGGTTCCACACTAACTTCCACTGCGTAAAGCTAACTCTTGAATCCATTTCTGATCATTTATTTTGTGAGATCATAACATTTGTTGTGGTACATACATATATATCTTCACGCCGGATCCCTTGCGGGGTAGGCAGAGAAAATTGAGCGCCATTTGACACGATCACTACATACCTCTTTCGCTTCGTCGACATTCATTAACCTCTTAATACATGCTTTGGTTACGAAGACTTTTTAATGCACCTTCAGTCAATGTTTTATTGATTTGATCGTGAAATGTGTGTCTCGGTTTGCCAGGGCCTCTTTCACCCACAACTTTTGCATTATATATCTGGTTCGTCAATCTTTCTTCGCTCATCCTTTCAACATGCCCGAACCATCGTAGCGTACCTTTCCTTATTTTTGTCCCTATGCTTTCCTTTATACGAACCCTTTTCGGTATTTCCATGTTGTGGTCCTTTGGAATGTTAGATTCCTACGGAACGTTAAGTTAGAATGTTCAAAAAGAATAACTTTTTTCAAGTTTCGAAAAAACTGCTAGTTCATATTGGATCCTATAATGATGTTCAAAACTAAAAAAAAACAAAAAAATATATTTAAAATATAAAATAAAATTAATAATAATACTACGGATAGGGATATAAGTCCCGTCTGCGTGGAATGGTGGCAAAAATGCTGGCTGCATTTCCCCGTTGAATTGCAATACTGATTCTTTGGGCGAAGAAAGAGCCAGCCCTCTCGTCACCGGATGAGACGACAAGACGCGGTGTTATGTCTTGCGCTTGGATTCCGTGGGCTCAAGAGTTATATAATATTTTTTTGCCCTATCTCCGCATTTTACACAGCGGCCCCCGCTTTATGCTTGTCCCCCTTTTTACTTACTACAGAAATAAAAATGGATATAAAATAAAAATATAAATGACAATATTCTTCTAATTATTTATATATTTTTTTTACAAAATTTATTAATAATACATACGATTATGTAGTTAGATACCCTTGTACTCAACTGTTAAGTTTTTCAAGCAATAAATAAATATTTTTTTCTTACATATTGTAGTACCAACGTTATTTTATTTTGTAACCTTTGTAAATTTTTAATATCTATATATATATATATATATATATTTTAATACCAGCACGACATGTGACATTGTGCCCACCTGATGGTAAGTGGCGCGCATGGTCCTTGAATGTTAGCAACTGGAATCAGACACTCATGTCCGACATCAGTCCCTAACACTATGCCGGCCTTTTTACACTTTGCTTGAAGTTCTCCAGGTTATAGGAAAGTGGAAACACAGAGGCTGGAAGAGCATTCCACATCTTTATTGTGTGACAGATGTATGAATACGTGATCGCATTTTTGTCACGTTCACTTAGCTCAGTCCCGCAGTGTAGGTTAGAAAACAATTTTCCAATATATCGGGCCACTTGTCAACAAAGCAGACAGACGGACTGACAAATGGCCGATTGCAAACAGGTGCATAATGTGACTGCAAATTGTACAATAGTTCCAGTTTCAGCAACTTTTTTCTCCCCGTTACACGTTTCGGATGCTTTTTAATATTCATCGTGTTACCGCGTTCTAGCAGAGTCCTAGACCTCCACTGCTGGAGATGGACCTACTAGATTTTTCAAGGAAAAAATTGCTTACAATATATACAAATTTTGACATTAACATTGTATTATTTAATTCCAATAAATTGACAAGAACAATAATAAATGTTAACTATATATAAATATATATTATAAATAAATATCTATTGACATAAGCATATTGTATGGGCATATTGCATCATAATGACATGTACATTCAACTGTATCTATAGAATAAATAATTTTGAATTTGAATACACTTTTCAGACTGGCAAAAAACTCTTAATTTCATAATATAGTTTAGGTGTGCAATATATTTAATATAACATCATCACTCTAATACTAAGGGACTTGTTTTATATGAAAACTGCATATTTTATTTTCCAAATAACTTAATTGCACAGTTATATCAACGGTCCCTACGTAATGTATAGATAGATAGATAGATAAATTCTTTATTGCACAATAAACAAAAACACATTTAAATGTATATAGGCGAACTTAATGTCTTTCTACCATCTAACCTTTAGGATAGTGAGCAATGATTGTGGGTGCATTAAATCACTAATTTAAAATCGAGATTAATAATAAAAAATCTTAAACTATTACTAGCAACTAAAGCTAAAATACTTATACACTAATATATAATAACACAAGTACATATAAATACATAATAAATAAAATAATAAAACAAAAATAATATTGAGGCATAAAATTTATAGTCTTAAATAATAAAATGTAACCAAGGAAGAAACTGATCCTCAGCTTAACCCAGAGAATTCTAGTCTGGGGATCAGAGTTCCTCCAAAAAAATATGTAAACAATTTTTGGGAACAAATAAACGTTTTTGTATTTTGTATTTTGTATATATATATATATATATAATACATACAATATTATACCAATTTAGAGAGGTTATGTCGACTCGTCTTGCTTTTTGTGAAGGCGTAAGGTAAGTAATTTTTTAAAACACTTAAGTGAGGGTGCTTTTCGAACGTTAAGTGGAAGCCGGTTCCACTGGCGGTCTGCTGATACTGTAAAAGATACTGATAATGTATAAAACTGAAAAACTAGGTACATCTTACTCGTACATCATTCGTTTCAGCGTAGGAGCTCGAAAGATAACTTTCGTTACATCACGACGGATGTGTATTACAACAATCGATTTTTATTTTATCATATGAAAATATATCGTTTCAAAGGCTGCTTGATGCAATAAAAAACGTTTCAATGCTTTACGTAGGAGTCGTCCATATACGAGTATAGTAAAAATAATACTAATCTTATCAATAAAAGAATCGAAACTACAATTTACAGTACAAAAATTGTCCAGAATAAATATAAATAAATAAATAAATATTTCCAGACAGGTCACACAGCGCCATCTAGTTTCCGTGGTAAGCTACGAGGCTTGTGTTACGGAAACTGGATGGTTGATAAACTACATATTATACTTTTTTTTTTTGTAAATATATACATATTATACATATAAACACCCAGACCGAGACAAATTATACAAGGTACAACTTCCCCCGGTGGGAATCGAACCCACGACCTCCCGTGTTCACGGCAACGTTTGTTACCACTAGACCACGGAGGCGGTCGAATGGATAATGTCATTAATATGTGTTTTTAATTTTTAATAAAGCGGATTCACATTTAGCTAACTTTTATGTCTCCAGCGCGTACCAAACCCGAGAAATATCACAAATAAATTAAATATTAATTAAATGTATTTTATTAAATATTTTTGTGTCCCGACCAGGAATCGAACCCGGTACCTCCTCTAAACCATGGACCGCTAGACCACGGAGGCAGTTTATTGTGCAATAAATCATTTATCTATCAACAAGGGTAACGTTTCAGGGAGAAACTGTACAAGGTTAAAAACAGAATCTTTATATTTGTGTATAATGCGATATCTTGAGATAAATCGCATCTTCAGATGGATATCTGGCATCATAGATACCGACGTTTTTGTTGACTCCCACATACATTTACATAGATTTGGACTACCCTTTAAACAGTGCAGCTGTTATATTTTAAAACCTAGTAAGTTCATTAGAATGACAATAGTAAAAGCCACAAATGTGATAAAAATGTATATATATATACAGTTCTTATGTAAAAAAATGGGATATTCGTATTATTATGATTAACGTAAACTGGCGTATTTTACTGTGTTGCTAAAACTCAATCAATCACTCAGAGGTAAGGGCGCTTCTACATTATTTAAATCGTCTGTTTAAATTTCAGGTGTAGCACTGCCAGCTTTTCTGTCCTCTCTACATAGTGCTCTCGAGCTCTACAAGAGAACCGCAAACCCATCTTTGGGTTCCGTAGAGCGGTTGTACTTGCCAGATGCCAGAGATGCCTGGTCTGAAGCATGTGCCAACATCTCAATTCCAAATTTACCAAATTACAACGACTATGGGACGAGCCGCTCTGCAAATTTTATTTGTTAATAGTAAAAATTAGGTAATAGTATTAGTGTCATTTTTTATTTTTTATTTTTTGTCTATTATTAATAAAATGTATTGACCTAAATTTAATTATATAATGATGACTAGACTTACTTGATAAGAATATATATTTGAATAAAAACAATTTTTGCATGCCACAATAATGGCTAAATGTGCAGAGCCAACTTACTAACCATATTACTGTATGTACCACATTTAAAGCAAATAAACGATTTTGAATTTGAAATTGGTTCTGGTTTCATTTTATAAAATATCTTCCAGGTCGGGACACAATAATTTATTTGTGATGTTTCTCGAGTGATTTATTTAGTTCGCAAGAGACATTGACGAGCTTGCCACTTGTTATGATGGGCCCATATAAAGTTGGCTAAATGTAAATCCTCTTCCATACAAAGGCGTGGTTACTGACCACTCCGCAAGGGATACGGTCGTGATAATACTTTACTTATTTACTATTAAATAATAATATAATTGCAGTACCCTAACCTTATACTTAAGATTTTAAAAAAGGAAAAAACAACGCTTTAAGTAGCAGAATCGATCTCTCTGACGACCAGTGTGCTTAGTGTAAAATGCAAGTTTCGGAAAACGTAACTGCTGTAGTTACGTTTTTTTATGTTACATTGCGTGTTATTGCAAGTTTGGCTATAATAACAGGCAATGAACATCGAAAATTCAGTAAAAAACCTCTACTACTATAGTTGCGTTTACGAAACTTCACTGTCACACTAGGCATACTGGATCGACGTTCAAGCAATAACCTATTTTGCATAATGACGATTTTAACGGACAAGCACTTAAATTGGATTAGCGCGATATAGCTTATTGTAACTAAAACTAAAGTTGAACCAGTACGTGTCTAAACTTAGAATACAAAAAAAAAACAAATATTTAATTTTAAATCCTGCGTGTTCTTACCGAATTATAAATTTTACTGATTTTCTTTGTTAGTGTATTCACAGGTTTACCTGGGATGTCGATCTCATAGGACGAAAGTTTAATGGCGTTGGCGTGTATCGCTTTTGTTCCAAATTTCGATTTTTATTTTCTGCCCAAAAGGCTGTAATT
Organism: Tinea semifulvella; assembly: GCA_910589645.1. Classification (NCBI taxonomy): domain Eukaryota; kingdom Metazoa; phylum Arthropoda; class Insecta; order Lepidoptera; family Tineidae; genus Tinea; species Tinea semifulvella. The sequence continues at coordinate 10,310,152 of OU342606.1, forward strand.
AATCATACTGTGGGCGTGCACCTTAAGTTGTAAGTACACTCACTAACAAAATACTTCATGCCCTTAATGCTTTAACTACTTTGTTGTCATATACCTACCACATTAAGCGCGACGGAAGATTATAATAATAATAATAATAAATATTTCCAGACAGGTCACACAGCGCCATTTAATTTCCGTGGTAAGCTACGAGGCTTGTGTTACGGAAACTAGATGGTTGATAAACTACATATTATACTTTTTTTTTTGTAAATATATACATATTATACATATAAACACCCAGACCGAGACAAATTATACAATGTACAACTTGCCCCCAGTGGGAATCGAACCCACGACCTCCCGAGTTCACGGCAACGTTTGTTACCACTAGACCACGGAGGCGGTCAGATTGCTTTAGTCGAAAATATTATATATATATTTTTTTAAAAAAGTAGGTATTTCTGCTTTATATAGCAATATTGACATTCTTTGGCGAAGAAAGAGCCAGTCAGTCGGTTGACCTCCTTATATAATGATAGTTTACAGCAGCCCTATTTATTCTGTTACTAAGTCGCAAACATTATTAGTGCATTTCGTTATTAACGTCAGAGCGAGCGTCATAATTACAAAATATTATTCAATTCTCAACTCTATAAGCGCTCGACCTTAACAGCGGCCGTGCAAACATAATAATGTGATATATATGTAGTTAACGGATTCCATTATATAACGTTTGCGCTTAAGTAACAGAATAGGGCTGCAAGATTTTATATATTTTTTTATAACAACAATAAGCGGATTCACATTTAGCCAACTTTACGAGTACCTTGTACTATAACACAACACAACCAAGGCGCAACCGTTTGCCGCAGAAACTCTGTGCTCATGGCGTGCATGCGCTAAAAAACTTTTAAAAAGACATAACACTGCGCCTTGGCGTCTCCTCCGGTGACTCCGTCTTTCTTCGCCCAAAGTATCAGTATTGCAATTGTTATATATTTCGCTATTTGAGTCGTTTGATTTGAATATTGGTGGCAACGCCTTTGTGTACCGGCGCACTCATGTCAGCGACCTTCCGCGGTCCCGACGTCCCCTGATGCTTCCTGTCGTTTGTGTCGTGGACGCAACGCCTTCTGATGGGCAGTAGTGGAAAAGGTTAGTTCCTGCTATTTAGATTTCTTTCGCTCAATTTCGGAGTATTTTCACCGGCACCTAGTCGTTTCCCTTTCGTTCTCGCTACCATTCCAGACGGACGGGACTATATATTCGTATCCGTAGTAATTATATTGATATATACAGAAGAAATGTTCAGGAACAGATTCAAGACTCAGCTTTACGCAGTGGAAGTTGGTGCGAGAGGAGTTCCAGCAAAATCTTTGCATCCCTTAATTAAAGATTTGGGCCTAAACAGGTCTGCCGTCAATACATTTATGGAACGAGCTTCCAAGACGGCATTAACGGAATCATACAGTATTTGGTTGGGTAGGGAGAGAAGTAGAATGGTGGATGGTGAGCGTATTATTGCGCAATAAAATAAAAAAGGGAGGCCTCCTTTTCTTAAACCAGCCTATTGTCGGTCGCAAGCCCGAGACACCATTCTTCTCATCTCTTACCCACGATGGACCCGGCACCCGCACGGTGAATCCATGGAATGCTTAGAAATTTGTCTCCTCTCTTGTAGAGAAAAAAAAAATATTAACATTAAATTAAGAAACTTTTGTGACAATTAAAAATTAAGAGGCAAATGACCTTTATTATTAATTATTAAAATGTTAAATTAGGAATGTAGTGTTGTGGACTGTACCCAGTACCGGTAACAGCAAATATTTTAATGACTTTATAAACTGCCGTGCATTGTTAACAGAAAAAAGGTATGTAAAATCACATTTTGGTGGTTGAATTTATTTAAGAATCGAGTAATAATCTTAATTGCAAAGCTAACAGAACGAGAATCGAGCATCTAAAGTAACCACGTAATTCTATATTTATTAAATTTATATGCTTCCGTCGTCTAGCGGTTAAGTTCCTGGTCGGGACACAATAATTTATTTCTGATAATTCACGAGCTTAGTCACAGACAGGTCGTCCCATGTCTAATGGGCCTGGATTGGGGATGGGGACATTCCTCCGTTCTCCCCGGCAGGATCTCAGCGAGTAATCACCCGCTGGTAATTCATGCACCTTTAGTACTGGGCACCGTTACTGGTATAACAGCGCCCGTATGGCTGATGAACCCAGGGCGTCTGGGTTCGAATACTCGATAGAACATACGTCTAGTCAGGCCGTCGACAAACTCTTCAATAGTAGGCATCTCCAGATCTCGAGCTATGACGGAATTACTCACGAACCATGGCGCTCGGGAGACCACTCTGAGCGATATGTTCTGCTGACTTTGGATCTTAGTACGCTAGAGACATCGACGAGCTTGCCACTTGTCATGATAAACCTAAAGGAGTAGTAGTAAAGTTCGCTAAATGTTAATTCGCTTCTTTAATAGCGTGATTTATCCCGGAAGGGATACGGTCGTGATGATACTTTTATTTTTATATATACATATACATTTCTTTGTATAATATAATTCTTTAATCTATATAATATTATGAATGTAAAAGAAGCTTTGTTGGTCTGTATGTATGACGGTCTCGTATTAGTAATTTGGGCACGACATGTGACCCTATCATAAAAGCGGTGGAGGCTTTATTGTAAGCTTAAAATGTCAAAAAGGTTGGTTTGAACCCTGGCATATACCAATGAGAAATAAACTTTTTCTTCGTACATTTGACATAGATTTACAAAATCACAGTTCCGTGCTTCGGAGAGCACGTTAATCCGTCGGGCCTGGTTCCACTAATACCAATTTGTGAAATCGTTTAAAAGTTGTCATTAAAAAAAATGACATAAATTCATCAAAAAAATATTCAGAAATTAAAATAATTATGTTTGCACAAATAATATGCAATAGTAAATTTTAATTTTACGATCAGTTTTAATAATTTTAGTACGTTCATAAAATTAATTTACGAAATGAATACATGCGTCGTAAAGAATCACTTTTAATTTTACGATTCACAATTTATTTAAATTTATGATGTCAAGATCATTCATTATTTGGGGTAAAAGCATCAAGCTTTCATTTGAGAATATTATCCATCCAGTATGAAAAGGTTGATGAATGTCGACGAAGCGAAAGAGGTGAGGACCAATGGCGCTCAATTGTCCCTGCCAAACTAACTGCCTCCGTGGTCTAGCGGTTAAGTCGGGACACAAAAATATTTATTAATGTAAATAATATTTAATTTATTTGTGATATTTCTCGAGTTTGGTACGCTGGAGACATCGACGAGCTTGCAACCACCCCGAAAGGGACACGGTCGTGATGATACTTTACTGTCTCTGCCAAACCCCTCTAAAGGAGGAGGAAATCCTCAGATATATGTATAAATGTATTTATTACAGCTCTTAGCGTTCTATATGTCTGTTCGAGATGGGCCTTCTACTCTGGCCAGACGGGTTGGCGAGGATCTGATGCCAATTTTTCAACGATTCCACAAGTTGGTATTAGTGTAACCGGTACCGACGGCTTAACGTGTTCTCCGAGGCACGAGAAGGGTGGTGTTGTAAATCTATGACAAATTTACGTATGAGAATTCTTCTAAGCTTAAGAATTAGTTAAGGTGCGGTGGTGGCTTGGTTGTAAGAACGCGTTCCTTAAATTCTACAAAGGTCGGTTCAAACCCACCCGGCATGTACCAATAAGAAATACACTTTTCTTAGGTACATTTGTCAAAGATTTACAACACCACCGTTCCCGTGCCTCGAAGGGCACGTTAAGCCGTCGGTCCCGGTTCCACTAATACCAACTTGTGGAATCGTTGATAAATTGTCATAAAAATTGACATCATATCCTGTATACATCATAAGCTGTCTGGCCAGCGTGGCGAGTGTAGGTCAAATTCTCTAGATATATGTTCTGGAAGGCCCATCTCCAGCAGTGGAGGTCTAGGACGCTATGTTCTAGGGGTTGTGATGAACTGACTGAAGGAATCCACTATTTTGACAATTTATCGATTGCGGTAAAAGAAACAGAATAAAGAATCTGGCCTTTATTACAAAACGCGACGTATGCAAGTCAACAATGATTAATTTGATATTGTCGGCTCAGTCATTTGCGGCCCTGATTCAATTTACCCTGTTTTTGCATCATTCCAGGTAATTGAAATTCCCGTGTGAAGTGTTACTGTTTTTATTTAAGACACGACAACACTAATGGATATACCGTAGTTAGGTAATGCGAGTAATAGGTGGTAGGCAGACTGATGGTGATAATATACCCAGTCTGCTGGGGCGAGAAAGTATCCACCGTTCGTGCCGATAAACCCAGAAAAATATCATTACAGCCCCTAGAACACAGTGTCCTAGACCTCCACTGCTGGAGATGGGCCTTCCAGAACATATATCTGGAGAATTTGGCCTACACTCGCCACGCTGGCCAGACGGCTTGGCAAGGATATGATGTCATTTTTTTTTATGACAATTTATTAACGTTTTCACAAGTTGGTATTAGTGGAACCGGGACTGACGGCTTAACGTGCTCTCCGAGGCACGGGAACGGTGGTGTTGTAAATCTATGACAAATGTACGTAAGAAAAGTGCATTTCTCATTGGTACATGCCGGGTGGGTTTGAACCGACCTTTGTAGGACTTAAGGTACGCGTTCTTACAACCGAGCCACCACCGCGAGTAAAGTATATATTCACACATTGCGGATTTTTTTTTTAAATAAAGCGAGTAACAATCGATAACTTTCGCCACTCTAACCATTAATTTCTCAAAAACCGTCCAGCAGAAACGGATGACATTTTTTAAAAGCATCTCTGCACAAAAACAAGAATTTACCTTAAAGGCACAAGCGGTTGCTACACAAAATTAATTACTTTGACAATTTTTTTTAAAAAATATTGTATTATTATATACCAGCTTAAATTATGCACAATTGCTTTAATAAAGATGCTAAACCAAAGCCCATATTACATGGCAATAAAAATATACAATAAACTTCCAAAATCCATAAAAAATAAACATACCCAAAAACAATTTAATAAGGCCCTAAGACAATATCTGGTGCAAAGCTGCTTCTACTCCGTAGAGGAGTATCTGTGTGTATAAACAATTCTATTGTAAAAAAAAAAAAATGTTAGAATTTCTATCTGTAAGATTTTAATTGTTTTAATTTCATTATTAATATAAGAACTAATTTTAGTAAATTGATCTCCTAATAAGAAACATTATATGTAAAACACCTAGATTTTAAGAAACAATATTGTAATGCCCGAACTGGGTCGTGTGCTGAAAATGTTATATTGTTTTACCACATGAACAATATTTTTTTTGTCTTTGTCTTTGAACTACGAGTATAACGGCATATGCCACTGAACTCACCCTTTTGGTTAATGTTAATTTGGCAAACAAATAACACAAAAACGTCCATTTTCTTTTACGAATTATTTGTGTACCTAATTTAATTTTTAATCTACATATATCGATTTCGTCGTCAGTGTGACACCTTAAATCACTTCAAGTTTACTATGCGGTGTGTACCGGCCTTATAGTTTCATTTGATTTCTTCGACATCTTTTGTTCCGTTGGGAAGCGCCACATCATTTATTTTAAAGGATTTAAGTATAGAGCTCTATTGAGAGGTGATCTGGTTCTTATAATGACGATAATAACATGGTTGGACAAGTGCGTATGTCCATCAATGTCGGCAAAACTGCAGCTTCGGGGACAGGACAGTGGATTCCGACTATTAAATACCTGGGGTTAATAATGAATGAAACAGGTCAATTAGGCGAAGGTGGCCCGAGTGGGCCATGTTAAGTCCTGTTATGAATTCCATCTTTATTTATTTAAAACTTTATTGCACTATGTACAAGGGGCGGACTTAATGCTAGATTTTCTCTGACAGCTAACCTTTGGGACAATAAAAAGTATAACTTAGATCGGTGAGTAGGTGCGAAGACGTATTTAAGACTGATCATTATTAATAATAATAATAATAATAATAATAAAAATTCTTTATTGCACAAAAACTAAATTAACTTAAAATTAATGTGCACAGGCGAGCTTTATGCCGTAAGGCATTTTCCACCAGCTAACCTTTGGGAGTTTTAACGGATTACATTATTAAATAATAACTATATTTATCAATAATATATATACTACATACTAATAGTACTTACATACATACATAACTATACTACATACACTATCCACTTATACACGCCATTGGGAGCGGTTCAAGTAATTTATTAAAAAAACTTTATTGCACAAAGTACAAAGGCGGACTTAATGCCCGAAGACATTCTCTGACAGCCAAACCTTAGGGACGAATTTGAACAATTATAGGTGCAATCATGGAAATAATAATAATACTATAATTATAACAGTTAATTTAATAGGATTAATATATACTTACATCATATATCTTCATATATACCATGACATCAATATACTAAATACTAATAATACACATTATTATACATAAACATACATATATACTACTTACTAACGCTGTCAGGAGCTATTTAAGAAGTGTGAATACACCAGTTTTTTAAAGGATGACCTGATAGTTGCTTGCCGTATGATGACAGGAAGATCGTTCCATAAATTAGTAGCAACTACTACGAAAGAGTTAAAGACAAATGCAGTGTGATGTGAGGGAACAGATAGAAGGGAGTTGTGAGAAGAGCGAAGTAATGTATGTGAGTATACCAATCTTTTGAATATTATTTTGTTTGATGCTTGCTGAATATTGACCGGCAAATTGCTCCAAAGATTTACTGCAACAACTGCGAAAGAGAGACATGAAACCAGAATGATGTGAAGGAATGGAGAGGACAGAGTTGTGTGACGAACGAAGTGACCGATCATGAAGAGAAGAGAGGTAGGTAAATTTGTCCTTGAGGTAATTTGGAGTAGCAGGCTCATCTAAAATTGAGTAGAGTAAGCTTATAGAGTAAGATTTCTTTATCTGCTAAGGTTCAAGGTCCAGGTCCAGTGCAAGATCGGAGTGGTCTACCGAGCTCGTAATTCCGTAATACATCCTTTCAACATGCGTATTCTGATATATTCACGTCTTACTTCCATACATTAGTGTCGGTACCAACATGACATTGTGTATGGTGTGAGGAGCTTTGTCACTAATATTTCGCCTGCCAACTAGGGCACCGTTAACACTATTTCCCGCGTTTGCTCTTCTTTCGACGTCTCTACTTTTCCCATACTACGCAGTAACTTAATTTACTTGTTCTAGTGCAGTAGTCTAGCGGTAAAGTCCGAGAATTTAGATGCGGAGGTACTAGGTTCGTTCCTGGTTGGGATATATATATAAACTGGTTTTTAAACAATTTGTCACTAACTTGTTTCTTGATAAGCAGGAGCACACTGCATCCAGTACACATTGAATATTTGGCACGCAATATGTTTATTTGTGTATGTATATATATGTATGTATATGTTCATAATACTTGCATGTAGTTCATGTAATGTAGTGTATTTATAAATTAGACTAATATTATTAGATTGTGCCACCCTGCTCATAATCTCTCACCATCCCAAAGGTTAGTTGTCAGAGAATGCCTAACAGGCATTAAACTTGCCTATGTACCTAATTTTAAGTTTTGGTGCAATAAAGAATTTATAATAAAAATAATTTATTTGTGATATTTCTCAAGTTTGGTATGCTATATTTTGATTATAGCTCCAGCAGTAAGAAACTTGATCAGGTCACAGCAGTACAAAGCTACTCCAAAATTAGTCTGTAGAAAATCCACTTACTTCAACTAGCAATGACGAGGACTCCAATAGCCACGCATCAGCCTTCTGGTCAGTTGCAAGACGATCCAGATGCGGTTTTGCGGTGACCGCCTCCGTGGTCTAGTGGTAACAAACGTTGCCGTGAACTCGGGAGGTCGTGGGTTCGTTTTCCACCGGGGGAAAGTTGTACATTGTATAATTTGTCTCGGTCTGGGTGTTTATATGTATAATATGTATATATTTACAAAAAAAAAAGTATAATATGTAGTTTATCAACCATCTAGTTTCCGTTACACAAGCCTCGTAGCTTACCACGGAAATTAGATGGCGCTGTGTGACCTGTCTGGAAATATTTATTATTATTTATTTTCAATGTCGCGGGTGTTATTTTACTTTATATATCAGCTTTACTATATCAGCGGATGCTGGTGATTATAATGAGCAGCGCGGTCTGAGAGGTTCGTGGTGGTCTTCCCGAGGAGACAAGGCACACCATCGTTCACGATCTATAGTATGAAGTACACTGACGAAAAATAACAAGCTCGGCACGTATAGGGCTCTCTTATCTTTGAAATTGTCGACCGTAGCGCCATCTAGCTAAATGATGGCGCATGAAATCAACAAACGTTTGCTAGCATTGTAAATAGTTCTCACAAACAAGACTAGTTAGCGGTAGCTTTTGCTGCGGCGCGACAACTAGTACTTAAGTACTTTTTCTTGTATAAGTAACGACTATGAATATAAGCCTTAGACTAATTTAAAGTGAATTTTAATTAGAAGCTAGTAGCTATAAGATATATTATCTCATTAAATTTACAGTGACTAAGGTTGACATGTATAAGCTGTGTTTAGACTTTGCCTAGCCATATGGATTTAATTATGCATAGGTATTAAATAAGAATAATAAATATACATCGCGACGTACCCTGAAACCTCCTTGAAGCGTGTTTATGTCAATTATATTTTGTTATTGTTAAATTGGCTAAATTACTTAATTTAAATAAAACAAAAAAAAAATGCGGTGGTGGCTCGGTTGTAAGAACACTTTCCTTAAAATCCTACAAAGGTCGGCTTTAACCCCCCCGGCATGTACCAATGAGAAATACACTTTCTTACGTACATTTCCAATAGACTTACAACACCACCGTTCCCGTGCCTCGGAGAGCATGTTAAGCCGGTCGGTCCCGGTCGATAATAAATTGTCATAAAAAATCCGTCAATCCGTCTGGCCAGCGTGGCGAGTGTAGGCCGAATTCTCCAGTTCTGGAAGACCCGCCTCCAGCAGTGGAGGTCTAGGACGCTGTGTTCTAGGGGCTGTATAGAATAGGTACCTATATTTATGATTATTTTTTGTTATTGCGTTAAAGTTCCTATGACACTACCAGTTCTGTTCCTTGTCTTCACATTGCACTCAGGCAAGACAGATATTGTAACGTTAACCACAGCATGTACTAATGAGAAATACACGTTTCTTACGTACATTTGTCATAGATTTACAACACCACCGTTCCCGTGCCTCGAGGAGCACGTTAAACCGTCGGCCCCGGTTCCACTAATACCGACTTGTGGAATCGTTAATGGTCGGGACTTATATTCCTATCCGTAGTATTTATATTAATTGTATTTTGTAAATATTATTTAAAAAAAATAAAGTTTTAAAATATACATTATGAACGAGTATGTAAAAGTAAAGTATCATCACAACCGTTTCCCTTTTGGGGTGGTCAGAAACCACACTTATAAATAAGCGGATTCACATTTAGCCAACTTTACTATAAGCCAATCATGACAAGTGGCAACCTCGTCGATGTCTCCAGCGTACCAAACTCGAGAAATATCACAAATCGGTACAAGTCCACTTTTCGCATACCAATGGCGAGCACTAACTACAGACAAAATACATTTTTAATTAGAGCTTGTAATACTCTTAATGCATTCATTGATGAAACTGATGTTGATATATTTCATGACAAGGTGATGGCAGTGAGAAATGCGTTTAAATTAATGTTATTTAAACGATAATAGTTTTTGTTATTGTACAGTTATTAGTTTATTGCATGAAGTGATAGTTTGTAGATGCTTTCATCGTTCATAATATGTATTATTCTAACACTACTAGTCAAAACTTGTAAATGACTTTCTGTTTCTATTTTTGTATCTATACTTGTGAATTAAATGTCAATAGTTTTCCTTAATAAATAAAAAAAAAATAATAAAAAAATATATTTTTTAAGGGAATACTATAACGCAAATCATAGGAACACTTTATTAATCTTGGCCTAAGAAGTGGTCAGACAATTCGCTTAAAAGGTGTGATAATGAGTCCGGTAAAAAAGCTCAGATATTTACCGGCGGTAAATAACTTCTGGAGTAATTACCGCTAAGCGTTTACTTAGACTCGGTATTTTTACCCAAAGAATGTCGCCTTGTTCCTCCTTAGAAATGTATAGTTCTTGCTGAACATCCATACTTATATTATATATGCGAAAGAAACATCTTCTGTCTATCATTTAATAAAAATACATAATTAATTCTGTCAGATTGTTATCTATTCAAGCCTTCACTACTGGACCTATTTTGATAACCAATGCCCAAGATGGATCGTTTAATTTTTATATAATTAAAACTACTTAAAAAGTCAAAATTAATTTAATATAAACTAAACCGAATTAATAATAACTTGTAAGTAAAAAAAAATCCTCTAGAGACGACCCTTCAGGGATACGAGTAGTCCCAAGGAAACTGGAAACATTTCCCCTCTGCATAGCAAGGCTAATACATTAACAATAATAATAACTTTAGATATTTAGACTCGGAGGTACCGGGTTCGATTCCTGATCGGGACACAAAAATATGTATTAATGTATATACATTTAATTAATATTTAATATTTTTGTAATATTTCTCGAGTTTCGTACGCTGGAGACATCGACGAGCTTGCCACTTGTCATGATTGGCCTTTAGTAAAGTTGGCTAAATGTGAATTAGCTTATTTAGCGTGGTTTCTGACCACCCCGAAAGGGAAACTGTCGTGATGATACTTTTAATAACAATAAAATTATTTATTGCACATTGTTTACAAAAGTATTGACAAGGGCGAAATAAATGCCGTAGGCATTTTCTAACAGCTAACCTTTGTGATGGCGATAAGAGAGCCACCGTGGTGCAGATAATAAGAAAAATTACAATATAGATATATACAACAACAATTAAATAATACATACTTAGGTATAATATATACTACATTGGCAGAAATAATTCCTGTCTCGAGACTCCGTTAGCCCTCGACATCTCCTTGGCCAGATGCTTCGCTGAGTGTCCCCATGGGCCCATCATCTCGATCCCAAATGGCGTAAATTGAGCTTGACGAGGTCGCCTAGATGTGTGATGGGTTTAATGTGACTACACATGTCGCATCCCATACCAGGGTTCCACGGCGCAATGGTCATGCCGTCGATCTCTTGCCATCGCACCGCGCAATACCAGAGGGTTCTAGGATCGCGGGTGACAAAAGCCCTTCAAAATTGTCATTAAACAATGACATCAGACCCTAGCAAACCCGTCTGGCGTGGCGTGACGACTGTAGGCCAAATTCTGCAGATATATGTTCTGAAAGGCCCATCTCCAACAGCGGAGGTCTATGACTCTGTGTTCTAGAGGTTGTGGTGGTGGTGGACCAGGAATCAAACCACGGACTTAACTTCATAAAACTTTTGTCAGCTCCTTCGACTAGAAATCGAAAACCATATACGGAAGCAGTCGTTCAAAACAAGCGAAATATAATAAAATACTCGTTCATACCACACGCAGTAAAAAACAAAATATATTGACAATCATGACAATCCTTGTGATATATATTACACGATTTCAACCAATAAATCCAGCCGAATCGAATTCGAATGCCAAAATTGAATGCAGCGAATCGATTTTTTGTATTCGAATGAATCGTTGATTGCGACTTGTAGTATCGGAGGTGTATAAGTCATTTTTCAACACGCTTTCACTATGATATATATTTTATTAAATATCAATTCGATTTTAATGTTTCCTTAACTGGGTCAAGAGTTGAATTGATTTCTTTAAAATAATTGATTCGCTGAGGTGCAAATGAAATCGATTTATTTGCAAGTAGGCATTGGATGAAGAGATAGATAAAACGGTGGTTTCGCTATATAAATGTTGCGGATATAATACTTAATTTATAATTTATTTTTTTATTAATGTTTATAGTTCCTTAATTTTATTTAAGTAGTTTTTAATTATTACTAACTAGGTAGGTCCAAAATTATATTTTCCAAATTAACGATATCACATTAGATTTTTTATTTATTTTGTAAATATTGGAAAAACTTTGCCCATCCCTGCTCTATACAATCAATTTGTACAAAAACCTCGACTCCTGCGTAGTTTATCAGTAGCCGCGCAAGTTTACGGTTATCGCCACTTACGTATGATTTAGCGCACGTGACGTCTTCATAAAAACCGATTAATGTATCGTTTCGACGATTTAATTTCGATTTATTTCGATTTGCGAAGGATTCTTTTTTACCGCGTAATTGCAAAATTGACTACAATTACGCTTTTTCGCCAAATACGTGACCTAATACAGTCATTTGGGACACGTCATTATTTAAATTATTTTGAAAGATTCTACTCCTGCTATTGGAAGACCTAAGTGGAAGCAGCCAAGTGGTCCAAAGAGTAAGCTGTTAGCAGAAGACTAACTGAGAAATGAAACAAACAACGAATTAAACTTATGGTAACTATTTTAACTAATAATCGTGATTAAGATGGTTATCTCGTTTCTATTTGATTCCTGATACGAACATATACTCGTATTTGACAAGAAAAACGTAGTAAGTTGTGTTTTTCTAACTATCCATAGATGTCGTGAGAAGTCAGCTTATCCGAACTATTTAACAAAAAATGATCAGTCTTTCTTGATTTGTGAAAGTGTTATTGGAAAATGCATGTAATGTCAAATATCCAATTTTGGTATATCATCATTATAACCCTTAACACAAAGTCATAGACCCCCTGGACTAGACTGTTAAAAATGGCCTTCCAGAAATTTCTGGCTAAATAGCCTACACAATGTAAAGTTTTAATGTTAATTTATTAACGATTTGTGTAATTCGTTTTTATGAAGGAGGTACGCTTGGTGGTCACGAACGATGAATTTAAAACAATACACAAACATCGCTCTTATTTAATGTGTTCTGACGTCACACAGATGACGTCAATGTAAAAGGCGTTTACATAAACCAGATGTTTTATTATTATTTTCTTCATAATAGTAAAGAAAAGTTCTTAATAACTGTAAAAAAGAGAAAAAAAGTAGCATTGACTAGTGTTACTTTACCCCAAGCGCATTGATACCGCTGATAAGTCGCAAAGTTTTTTTTTTAGCAAATTTTTAAATTTACTATAGGCCCATCATGACAAGTGGCAAGCAAGCTCGTCGATGTCTCTAGCGTATTAAATAAAAAGTAAATAAATATTACAATTTTTTTTTTCTTTTCTATCAGAAATCGAACCTACGGATTTAATTCGTTTTGCCATACCGGAGCCATGGTGATATTAAAGTTTTGCTTTACGATGGTATTATTTCACGATGATTCCATTTTGGGGGTGACTAGTTAATGTAAACAAGGTCTGATTGTATATTGATCTCATCTTATTAGGGCTATTACGTATCCCGATCGGATTTGACAGATCTTGACTAATTCATTTTAAATATTATATTTCTTTTTAGTTGTAAAGTATTGCTAATACATGGCAGCAAAAACGCATCTCATAATGTTGAAAGAGCTCGGAGAGCAGTGCTTAAAGTTATGTTAAAGAAACTATTTAGATATTCTACGAACAAAATTTACGCTGAATGTTGAGTGCTTAGTGTGCGCATAATGTTTTTAAAACAGTGCTTTTTAAATTTAATGATAACGGTGCTTAAAGTTAATAAAGTTATAAATCAAAAGAAAAAAAAAGTTGATTGCTGTAAAACACGTTGAGTACAAACAGTATTTGCCGTAGTAGTATATTTTATAGTCTCGTGCTGGCAAACGTCAAAAAATCTAACTTTTTTCATTCGGCCGAGGCCAAAGCGATAAGTCTTACAGCCAAGCGACAAAAACAAATCAAATAAAACTTTTATTTTACATTTTGTTGTATTTTTAAAATATGCAGTGTAAATAATGTTTTGTCAATAAAGTTATTTTATTAAAAAAATATGTTAAAAATATCTCCGTGGTCTTGCGTTGAAGTCCGTTGGTTTAGACGCGGAGATACCGGCTTCGATTCCTGGTCGGGACAATATTTTAATTAAGTTTCGTATGCATCTTGTCATAATGGGACTATAGTAAATCTAGCTAAAAGTGAATCCGTTTTAAAAACGTGGTTTATGCAAGGGATATGGTCGTGATGATACTTTACTTTCTCCCAATTTATATTAATAGTATTCAATGACTAATAACTGATAAGATACGCAATAGGCCCTATATCGAAATACTGAAGAATTGATATCACCTGTTTATATTTTAAAATTAACTGTTACAATCATTTTGGAGGTCTTACATACAGTAATTAGTAAATTGAACGCGCAATTAAAAGTAAGGTGGTGGATGTTTTCTGGTATCTTGCCGGGCGGTGTCTAGGAGGTAAAGCTTAGGATTGGTAGTTGTCGCTTGGTGATGTAACTTTGGCATGCGCAAAAGGTGTTATTAGTTCGCCGACTATTATTAAATTCTTTATTCCACAAAATAAGTGCACAAGGGCGAAGACTATTGCCTACAAGGCATTTTCTAACATTTAATTATTTATTAACTTTATTGCACAAAGTACAAAGGCGAACTTAATGCCCGAAGACATTCTCTGACAGCCAAACCTTGGGGACAAATTTGATCAAATGTATTAATTATTGAATACATACATACATATCTTCACGCGAAATCCCTTGCGGGGTAGGCAGAGACAATTGAGCGCCACTTGTCACGGTCACGACATACCTCTTTCGCTTCTTCGACATTCATCAACCTCTTCATACATGCCCTTTTGTATCGATGGATTTTCAACGCACCTTCAGCTATTGTTTTATTAATTTGGTCGTAATATGTGAGTCTAGGTCTGCCAGGGCCTCTTTTACCCACAACTTTCGCATTATATATCTGGTTCGTCAATCTCTCTTCATTCATCCTTTCAACATGCCCGAACCATCGAAGCATGCCTTTCCTTATTTCTGTCCCTATGCTTTCTTTCATACCTACCCTTTTGCGTATTTCGTCATTACGTATGCGGTCCGTCAAAGTGACGCCGCATATCCGACGCAACGATCTCATTTCTACTGCATTAACTCTACTCTCATGCGTATTCTGACATATCCACGTCTCGCTTCCGTACATAAGTGTTGGTACCAGCATGGCATTGTGTATGGCGAGTCGAGCTTTGTCACTGACATTTCGACTGGCGATTAGTGACCCCAGGGCACCGTTGACACTATTTCCCGCGTTCACTCTTCTTTCAACATCCCTATCATACTTCCCATCCGCAGTGAAAACACTGCCCAGATATATAATTTCATTTACTTGTTGTAGAGTTTCATCATCAATCTTCGTCACGGTTGTCATCCTTCTTCTTTCCTATTATTTATTTATTTCTGTGACTAGTGATTGCAGTTGTTGTTCGGACGATGCCATGAAGCAGACAGATGATGCATAATTATTGAACCAACTGATTAAATAAATGATTAGGTATACAAACCTTTAATTTTGTAACCCCGTCTTCAGGCAGCGCCATTTTCTATAAGAACCGACAGTGGTAGATTAGACAGTAACTAGCCTTGAACGTATTTTGTTAGATCAGCCATCAGCGCCGTTTTGGTTAGCGTATTTTATTATATTAAAAGTGGATTTTATTCGGATAACCGATCGGTTGAGATCGCTCTTCTTCGGATCTTGTACTATTACCACACTTTACCGGTATCAATTCACACAGTTTCATTTTTATGCATTCTCAAAAAACAAAAAAATCCCATCAAAATGACTTAATTTAACTTTTGATCCAAAAACGTTACGCCCCAGTTCACAGGAAAAGGGTTAAACCCATTGATATAAAAACTATAGATATACCAGCCCAAAGTCGGACGCAAGACTAAACACCGTTCTTCTCTTTCCCCCCACACGATGGATGTGGCATCCGCCAGAATAAAGATAAAGAAGGATTAATGTTTAAAATATATCTAGAGAATTTAGCCTACACTCGCTACTCTGGCCAGACGGGATGGCGGGGGTCTGGTGTAAATTTTAATAATAAATTTTTTTATTAACCAAAATAAAGAGTACAATATAAAAATAACGACAACATATTAACGATTCCACAACTAGGTGTTACTGGAACCGGGACCAAGACAGCTTAACGTGCTGTCCGAGGCACGGGTATGTTGGTAATCTTTGACAAATGTAAGTACGTTTTCATTAAAAGCGTATTAGTAGGTAGTACTATTATTTATTATTATTATTTTTTATAGTAAGACTAATACAAACAGGTAAATAGGGATTCGTTGTAAATCCGACCGGTTCCATCCGGATTTCAGTTGATTCTAAAGTTGATTTGAGTTAAATCTAATGAAAATAGATAGCGATAGAAAAATAAAAAATAAAAAGCTAGCTCCTAGCGTGAAGATATGTAAAAAAAAACCTGATTCTTAAGACAAACGGAATAATTCAGTTTTGTAGTAGTTTGAGGGGTTGACGCGGGTATCTATTTTTATTTATCAATGGGCTAAATCTATAGCGGTGTGGCTTTTATTAAAATCATACGTTAAAGGTTAAAATTAAGCAATAACAATTTCTCGATCGAATACCGATCGCTTTGATTTTGATATCAACATAAATTTTTACGATCGCACGCAAGTCCTTATTACACTCTGTTTTGGAGATCTTCAGGCAAAATGTTCAACATGATTTTACGTGGTGTATTCTTTTTCAAGAGTTGAGACGAAGCACGGGACGGCGCAGAGTAGGCCACTAGCTAGATGGACGAATGATCTAAAGAAGGTCGCTGGCGGAGGTTGGATGAGGGTTGCAAAAGACTGAGTGCTGTGGCGAGCTAAGTAACTAAATCTATGAATCATCAAAATATAAAACCTGTACACTAATAATAATATCTCTGCTGTGACTAAAGAAAGCTCTAGACATCGCAAGAACTGATTTAGGCGATATACAGAACATACCAACATTCATGTGCTCAACTACCACCTAGTTCTAGTGATTAAGTTCTTTTGATGGTCTTAATAAAAGTGGGTTTTGTCGGTAGTTGGCATGGGCTAGTGTCACTACTAAAAAAAAACTAAAGTATTATCACGACCGTATCCCTTTCGGGGTGTGTCCACCGCAATCCAAGCTTTTTAAAAAAGTTTTCACATTTAGTCAACTTTCTGGTCGATGTCTCTGCGTACCAAACTCGAGACTAATGACAAACAAACGATTGTGTCCTGACCATGAATCGAACCCGGTCGGTACCTCCGTGTCTAAATCCACGGAATTGACTGCTAGACCACAGAGACACTCAAAGGTCTAGCAAAAAAAATAGCAGTTCATAGCAATAAAATTTCGATAACGTAATTTTAAAATTTTCAAAGTATAATCTACGGAACCAAATCTATTGATTTAAAGTTGCTCTTATCGATATAAAATTTAAACATGCCCAAGCTACTGATAAGTGCAGCGGTAAAATGCATATTTTGGCTCCAAATTAAGTGTCATAAATGTTAAGGACCATCGTAACGTTTAAGAATAACGTTGAAAAATCATCGCGTGCGCATCCATTTGGTTACTTTAAGATTGTCCAATCGATTTATTATCTGTCCCCATCTGTTTAATATTTTATGTTACAACATTCTAGAACTGTGTTTAGCTGTTAAGAAGGTAGATTTAGATGAAGAGGTACAGCGGGTGAGGCGGAGTGCACAATCGTCCGAAAACGAATCGATCTAAAATCGGTTCCGTCTGTCAGAAATGTCAAAAGCTAGACGGAAACTTGGGTATTTTATTGACATGTCTGACAGGCGCACTCCGCTTCACCTGCAGGGTTTGATTCCTGTACAAGACACAATAATTGATATAATATTTTTTTATATTTCTCCAGTCTGGAACGATAAAGACATTGACGAGCTTGCCACTTATCATGACGCACTATATTTAGGCCAGAAAATCAGCGCCATGAGTGGTGATCGTTATTATCATTACAGCCCCTAGAACACAGAATACTGAACCTCCACTGTTGGAGATGGACCTTCCAGATATTTCTAAAGAATTTGGCCTACACTCGCTTAACAAACAGGTTGACGAGGGTCTGATGTAAATTTATTAACATTTCCACAAGTTGGTATTAGTGGAATCCGACAGCTTAAAAAGTTTAAGCTTAACGTGCTCCGAGACACGAGAACGGTGGTGTTGTAAATGTATGACAAATGTACGGTAAGAAAAGTGTATGTTTCATTGGTGCATGCCGGGGTTCGAACCCAAGGTTAAGGATTTTAAGCAAAGGCTGTAAATTAAACAAATACACTTTCTTTAGAACATGAAAAGCCTGAAGTATTAAACGAAAAAAAATAAGTATCTTAAATCAGAGGGGAAATGCTACCAGGGCTCCATGCCAGAGGACAGCGATTTGGAAGAGCTATTTTTTTTGTAAGTATTTAATTTTTATTTTTAAAGATATTATATCTTATAGACAGGTGGTGGTAATTTTCCCGGTCTGTCGGGGCGGGGAAGTATCCACCGTTCATCAAGTCATGCCCAGTCAAGCCGGCTGTTGTTAGCCAGTGTTAGAGACTGATGTCAGTCATGAGTGTCTGATTCCAGTTGCTGACATTAATGGACCTTGCACGCCACTTACCATCAGGTACGGTAATAAAAAAGTAAAGTAAAGTATCATCACGACCGTAATAAATAAGCAGATACACATTTAGCCAACTTTAATATAGGCCAATCGTGACAAGTGGTAAGCTCGTCGATGTCTCCAGCGTACCAAACTCAAGAAATATCACAAATAAATTAAATATTAATTAAATGTATTTATTAACATTAATAAGTATATTTGTGTCCCGACCAGGAATCGAGCCCGGTACTTCCGAGGATTTACCACGGACTTAACCGCTAGACCACGAAGGCATATTAGTGTTGATAAAAATTTTGATTAAGATTTTTATTCAAGTCCTGTGATGAAACAGCAACGATCAAGATGGGTCAGAAAATACATCCACCCGGTGTCTTGTAATGCTTGTATCGATCACGTAATCCCCTGTTTACTAAGTAAAATACTGCTAAAAGATAACTCAAGTAGAGCACGTTGTACACTTTAACCTAGAGCAATTTAAAACAGATCTCCCTGCGATCATGGCTCAGAACAAAAAAACTATTGGCAATTTTTGGATGCGTTATAAAATAAATCTATTTATTGTACCAAAAAGTTTACATGGTATTTCAAATTTTATTTTTATTATTATTATTTATGTTTGTTTTAGTATATAGTATGACAACGCCAATTTACAGCTGCAATATTATATTAATAAATAAAA
Organism: Tinea semifulvella; assembly: GCA_910589645.1. Lineage (NCBI taxonomy): Eukaryota > Metazoa > Arthropoda > Insecta > Lepidoptera > Tineidae > Tinea > Tinea semifulvella. The sequence continues at coordinate 10,329,524 of OU342606.1, forward strand.
TTCTTTGACATTGTTATTATTATTATTGTAATATTTTTATTTTGTTTTAAATATTATTATAACTATGCCATTAGAGTTTAGACAGTAGCGTTTTGATTTATATGCATTTTGTAAATACATTAGTATTGAGTTGTTCAGTTTATATCATGTTTAATATAGCTTCATATACAAGTAATTGTATAAACTTTTAAATGTATTTGACGTGTAAAAGTGCTTGTAATATTGCCAATTTACTGAATAAATGAATTTGAATTTTGAATTTGAGCATATACTCCAATACACCATGCAAGGAGGAGACAGAAACACTTAATATCATTCACAAACATTTACAAAAATTAAAGAAAAAGCCACAAACTATATTAGGAATCAATCAAACACATTTCAATGCTGTCATCCTCAATTAAATTAATTTGTTGCCAAAGAAATTTATTATACAAAGTTAAATTCAGAATTGATAAAAAACTTATGTTACTTTATCGATTCTCACAGAAGTACCAACATGCTTTGCTGATTATCCCTTCCATTGTATAAAAGTAAATTAACTTTAATTTTAATTTAAAAATGATATTATTCCTTAGATCGGTTTTTTAATGACGAAACCATTTCAAATGTGTTAATAATAGATTGTATTGTCATTAATTTCACTTGTACATTTTATAGTATTTTGGGACATTTCTCTGTTGCCTACATTTTATGTTACATATTTTAGTTTTATATAAATTGTAAAATGCATGTTTAAGTTGTTATTATTTTTAGAATTTATTAATGTAATATTTGTTAATGAAATGAAAAATGAAAATGAAGAAAACTTTTATTGAACAACATAAACACAATACACTGGAATGAAACATATTCATTTAGCAAATAACAGTACAGAAACAATTATATGTGTAAAACAAAATATAAAGTACTAAGACCCCTGAACTAGGTGAACCTGAACTACAGGGGTCAGTCAATAATATGATGGGAGAAAGTTGCATGGAATTTAATGTAGTCGCTGGGTGTCATTCACTGCAGTAACTATCCTGCCAACAATTTTCACATTATGCAAACCTATGGTAAGATATATAATAATAATAATATTTGATAAAGTAAGGTATGATATGACACATATATGATGTGATATGCTAAGATATGATATAATTAATAGATATGATAATATACTAGGTAAATAAACTTATAGCAAAATATATTTTATATATTTATTCTATGAAAGTGGATGTAATGTAATTTAAAATTAGTCATTTAATAGACGGTAATAATAGCCAACAAATTAGCTTATGATTTTTAATAGGTCTTCATGTTGAAACTGATAACTTTATGTTAATGTAATAAATTTGTACACCACATGTGGTAGGTTTTTTGCATGCTCACACTAACCTAAGAACTATGGTACCGAAAAACCACGAATAAATGATTTGAATTGAATGATGATATATTTTTTTGTGACCATTCTAATTGTTGCGATTGTTAGGACTAATTTCTCAAATTAAACCAGTCTTCAATGTTGTATGATTTATTTCCATTGCCATTAATTATTTACAACCTTCACTATTTTAAAGGCGCGCAACGACCGACTCGTCTGATGTTTTCTTGTAATCTGGCGCGATATGATTCGCGCCATTCATTAAAGCGACTCGTAACATCGTTATTGAACCAATCAGAAATCAGCACACGACTACGTTCGTACACAACGCCACCTACTTTACAAAACCATATTGCTAATCATTCTTAACTTATGTTTAAACACTGAGATAATAATGTAATAATAACTATGTTACATTAAAAGATAACACGATACATAAAGTATTTCTTTCTTTCTTTTTTTCTCTCTATCTTTCTTTATATAATAGAATCCCTTAAATAGCAGAAGCTTAAATAGCTGTCAATGTGAAACGCTATAAAAAAATATGGTATTCTCGTTTAAAGGTTTCCACTACAGATAACGTTTCGCATGCGTTAATTTTAACAATTGTCTATTATTTATTTATGTTTAGGAAAATTTACAGCCAATACAATATTACAATTTACAATATAAATATAGCCTGACAAATTTTCAGTGATTGTATTGAGTTAGTAATAATATTTATGTTTAGGAAAATTTACAGCCAATACAATATTACAATTTACAATATAAATATAGCCTGACAAATTTTCAGTGATTGTATTGAGTTAGTAATAAACATAGATGTGTTAAAATAATACAATTTAATTAATACATTTATACACACTACCAATACAAATATGAGAACAAGCTAGTACAACTATTAAACAATAATCAATAATTATATCAAGAAAAATAATAATATAGATAATATTAAATAAGATTTATAATTAATCCATGATTTTATAATTTTTGAAGAATCAAAAACAACAAGGAAAAAAAACAAACGAAACACAATCAGTAGTGATCAAGTAGAGTGACATATCTAAACTTGATATACTTTCTATATTAACCATAATTTTGCCTTATTAATTGATGTATAATATAAAACTATTTTTAATGTAAATATATAATATTATTGTAATGAATAAAAATGTTAAAATTATTAGAAATGCGCCGCGGACAATGTTTACTTTACGTTTTTTAAATGATTTTGTCTGGAATTATTTTTGTGGACCAAATATAGGGGTTACGACAAGTGGCAAGCTCGATTATTTATCTAGCATACTAGACTAGAGAAATATAACAAATAAATTAAATCACTTATTGTGTCTTGATCAGCAATCAAACACTGTACCTCCACATATAAATCTACGTTTATAACCGCTAGACCACGGAGGACGTTCTAGAATCTTGTAATTCCTTTAAATAAACTCATTTTATTACTATAACAAACTATGAGGTACTGCCAGTTTGGCAGGATACGTGATGAGAAGTTGTGATCTTTTCTCACTGCCAGCACCTCGTAGTCTTCCTATCTTCAGCAGCATGCACAGCATCATGCTAGTGTTTGTAGTGGAGCGGATTTGGTCGGACCACCGCACCGGGCTTCGGCCTTTTGGTGTCATTCCTTCCATTTTGCCAGTAACAAGGCAATGTGTCCGAAGTACTGGAGTATCCGACAAAGACACATGGTTGATAGCCTAGTCGATATTTTAAGTTATTTTAAAATAGCTACCTCGTAGTATCGTGATAATAATGACATAAGTTAGTTTGACGGCATTACATACTGAACTTATGGGTATAAATCTTACAATTTTTCAGTTAACAGTCGATTTTCCATTACATCAAGTATTCATTTTCCTTAATGCAGGGTGAACGCTAGAACCCTTATACTCCATAATTTATCAGTTTTACGACAAACGTGTCTGATCTACTATTTGTCTTACCGCATCCAATAATTCACCTGTCAATTCCTTCAATGATCGTCGTGAGTCTCCGTGAGAAGTAGGATGGTCGTGAATGTAGACTTCCAGTTTAGGCAATATCATCTCAATCGGCCGATATCGCCTGCTGCAGCTTATGATTGGAACAATCGCTCTGCAGATTTATTCGAGAATCGTTCGGGCCGGTTGACTCTGCCTCACGACTGGTCGGATTGTCGTGCGATTTTTGCACGAGCGATGATATTGTGGCGACCTCATTAACCAAACACTAATTCATCAAACTTATTGTAATTTTAAACGACAGTAACTTCAATTTTAATTATGTCTGTCTCTCAATTTTCTTAGTTATACGCTTGTATAGCTATTTATTATTTATTAATATGCCTTATTATTTAATTTATTTTATAAAGCGTCCCACTAATACTCAAATGACCATCACGACTTTTCTAAACTGATGAGTCCTTTACCTATTGAACTTTATTTCCTGATCACTGATTTTCTTCACAATGAATGAGTAGTTGCAATTATTTACTGATTTTTTTTATTATAAATGCGTGTCCATGAATGTTAGCAACTGCTATTGGACACTCATGACTGACATTAATACCTAACACTATGCCGGCTTGACTGGGCATGACAAGAGTTCGAGCCTGATCCCGAAACGTGTGGTTACACTTAACTGGGTTTATCGGCACGAACTTCTCCGCCCCGGCAGACTGGGAAAATTACTACCATCAGTCCGCCTACCACCTATTTGTTGTTTTCGTTGAAAGTATGTGCCATTTGCAATGATTTTAAATGTCAAATTTTACTTTCGAGAACTAATATTGTAAGCTTGCCATGGTGATATTAATAAAAAAATTAACACTGCTTGAAACAAGACTTACTATTATTTTATAGCCAAATTTTAAACTAATAAATAATTAATTAAAAATTAAATAAAAAAATACGATTTTGTGGCATTTGGGGTTGAACAATATATTCACTTGATACTCACTAATTCGTGAATGAACTGGGAAAACGAATTCATCAAGACCCCAAATGCCATAACTACATAAAGCAAAATATTACCCAAATAATTCAACAAGGAAATGCGCCGAGAAGTGAATAGTTTTTATATCCTAGGTAGGATAAAAATTTACTTAAATAATATAAATAGTTTTTATCCGTTTTTGTATGTCAATTTATTAATACTTAATAAATGAATGTATATAGATAACCCAGCATCTCCATCTTTAATTTTACGGCCTTGTACCCCCATTAACTGTAATGTAACTGTTTAGTTTTAGTATGTATATTTTTCCCTAATATTTTTTAAATGAAATGTGTCTTGAATGTTGATTTGCATTAATATTTTTATCAATATCTTCTGTACATTATTTTAGAAAACTGTCTATATTTATGCCCATTTTAGCTAACTCCTGTTTCTTCTTGAAATCCCTTAACAAATGTTCCAGTTATGCACTAGATATTTCAATATTAGCTATAACAGTTATGTATGGTTAAAGAAGCGGGTTGTCGCGAGACTGCATGCGGGGCACAAGCCTGCATTACCATGTGGGTCCTGTCAACACCTTATTCATAGATAGCTTTAAATAAGGAAAAAGTAACGATATTAAAATATATGTTGTGACAGTGATACTTGAAAGCAATACGTCAAGCGAGTCTACCATGCAACTGTGACATCTTTCATAGAGATATATTTTATTTTATTGTTTGTGATCTCTTCTTCTGATTGATGATGAATGAGGCAAAGGGTCTAGCCCATAAAGCCAAGTCTGACGTAATAAAGTTCTTTTTATAAGTTAATGAGGTTATCATCAAATTCTAGATGTTGCAGAATTTGATTCTTTTCTTGGAGTCACTCGCTGCATTATAGCCCAAACACGTAGGGTATAGTAAATATGGGCGTTCATAGCGCGGGTAAACCGCAAAAAATTAACTGCAACTTGTCCTTAAAGTCAAATTTATCGTTTTCCATAATTATTCATATTGTAGCACATTATTAAACAAAATAATAATGATTTATATATAAAACAAAAACTTGCAGTTAACATGTCCGTACAAAATGGCGCGAAGGACTCTGTATAGATTACCAATAAGATAATAGAGAAGGAAAAGAGCCAAGCCCATAGAGCCAAGTTTGTTGTAATATATCTTTAATTTTCATAAATTATCTCATGGTTATTATTAAATTCTAAATGTTGCAGAATTTGATGCTTTTCTTGGAGTAGCTCGCAGCATTAACGCCCACGTCTGGGAGTTTATAGTAGAGAGATATTAATTATCAATTATTTAAAATATTACATCATAAATAATGATGTAATGATTTAAAATATTATAAACAGACCAAACTGTTTACGTGGCTTAGCGGTTATGACCGTAGATTTAGACACGGACCCGAACCTGATAGAACCCGGTACGTTCGAATTCAAGTCGGGACTAAATATATTATTTTAATAATCTGTAATATTTCTCGAGTCTGGTAGGCTAGATACATAGAAGAACTTCCAAATACCTATCGTAAAGTTGGCTAAATATGAATACACTTCTAAGGTTTCCGACACCACAAGGGATACTTTTGTGACGATAATAATGGTTTGTATACAATGGAATAAATAAATATATAGCTGCTGCTAGGAATGCTAATGAATGTCAGTTATTTCGATATAAATCTTAATATAATGAACATTTTAAATACATCAAACTATGAAGCCTTACTACTAATTCGTCCAGAACAAAATGCCGTTGATTTATTGGCGTTTTATGATGTAGTCGTGATCAATATTTATAGAGATAGGAATGGTTGCCCGACATAGCGTGCTTACGAATTAGGCGTAGGCAACTTTTTGCCCATTGCTAATTGCAGAACTGATCGAGCGCGTGTGTGTCCACGACAAATACCAATAAATGTTGATGTTGCTTTAACAATTGAAGCATTATTATCTACATCAGCTGCAGCATTCTGTTTTTTCATTAGTAAACTAAAACAATTTGGAGACAACGTCGGGGGCACTCGGCCACCACGTTATTTCTGAAGCAAGAGCACTAGTCGTATCCCAAGGCACGCCAGCCTCAATGAAGTCATTTGTAGCGCCAGCCATCTTAGAACCCAATGACCTAGCCCGCGACGATAGCAATCGGCCCATTCGAATGACGCTGGTTCCATCGTTTGCCTATAGTGTGGGATACCACCTGTGTGGACACCCTGTCCTTGACCTCATGGTGTTGTAAATCTATGATAAATGTAAGCGTTCTTACAACCGAGCCACCACCCCATTTCTTTCTTTTTACCAAATATAATATTAAGAAACGAAAGAAATTATAATGAAAGTTAAAAACGATTTAATAATATGGGCCTTGGAGTATTTAAAAACTGGGTTTTTATAATTTAGGAGTTCGAATGCAATTCAATAAACATACATTAAAACGATAAAATGCTTTTATTAAATAAATTAATTTATTAACACAAATCTCTCTCAATAACACATGTATTTATTACATTCAGTCGAATATGTATGACATTTTTATTTCTATGTTAAAAATAGTAGTAATTTATTACTCACTATTATTGTTAATGTTGATTCTAGTTGTATTGCTTGTATTGTTGTTGTTGTAATAATTTAAATAATAGTAATTATAATCGTTTTAATAAACTATTCGTCATCCTCCTCAGGTTCGTCCTCTTGATCATAATTTGTTTCGTCTTTATTAGGTTTATCTTTTGGATTTTTAGGTTTGCCCTTTTGTTTATTCTTTGGATCTTTGGGATCGTCCTTTGGATCTTTGGGGTTGTCCTCTGGGTCTTTAGAGTCCTCCTCTGGATCTTTCAGATCGTCCTCTGAATCTTCGGAGTCATCATCCGGATCTTCGGGATCCTCTTCTGGATCTTTAGGATCGTTTTCTGGATCTTTTAAGTCATCTTCTGGACCCTTGGGATCATCCTCTGAGTCTTTGGAATCGTCATTTGAATCTTTGGGGTCGTCATTTTTATCTTTGGGATCGTCTTTTTTTGGTAGTTTATCTGGCTTGATAGTTGGATAACCTATTGATTTTAGGAGTTTGTTAATTAAATCTTGTATTTCCTTTGGCGAAACATCCTTTGGTTTTGAGGGAGGTTGCTTTGTTGAAGGTTTAGTAGGATTTTGAGGTTTTGTTGGTTTATGAGGTTTAGTGGGTTTTGTAGATTTAGTGGGCTTTGTAGATTTAGTGGGTTTAGTAGGTTTTGTAGGTTTAGTCGGTTTCGTAGGTTTAGTTGGCTTTTTTGGTGGTTTAATGTGAATGAATACTGGATTCTTTATTGGGAATGGAGGAATAGTTTCATATGGATTTGGTCTATAATTTGGGAAGGGTTTAGCTGCTGCGTAGGATTGTGCGACGGCATTTCCTGCTGATGCGTAAGCTGCAGCGTTTGCGTAACTACCTGAATAATTTGGTTGCGGTGCTGGTTTGACTGGTACATAAGGCCTTTGGTTTACTGGACCATTGTTGAGCGGAATTATGAACGATTCTGTGTTTTGGGCTGGTACTGTGTAGCGTATTGGATTATATCCGGTAACTTCAGTACCTTTTACATTGTTAGCATTACTTGGAGCATAGTCTTGATTTGGTCCAGAATTCACTGGATAGTTCACATCTAAAAGTATAATTACACTTTAATGGTTATTTAACAGCATAGTTTTTAAGGGTAGGCCACCTATAACATTGGAAATTATTATATTATTACCCATTTACTTGTAGTTACACTAAATTCAAGAAAGTGACAAACACGACCCTCTTCAGGTCTCTTTAGTTTGCCCTATCGGTCGTCAGCCATTTAGCTTGTTAATTTGAAAAGCTTTGTGAATAACTTTTGTTTTCTGAACAAACAAACGTTGACATGTTTTAAGTTCTATCCATCAAAGAAATACTAAGCTAGCTAGCTTCTTCTATTCTTAAATTTGTGGACCAGACCCACTATCAGTGTCTGTTCCACAATAAGAGGATGTGCTGAAGCTTCCCCAATGCTGCCTATCTTAGTTGATAAACATGTGTTATTAAAAGTAAAATATTCGTATGATATTATTTTAAAGCATATCGTTATGCAACTAATATTGCCAGGTCTTAAATGTATTAGGTATATATGCTGAGTTCACGTTAAGGATATTTTTTTTTAATATTTACTTATAAAACATTAATTTACATTAAATATTGTATTATCATCATTTTTCATCATTACAGCCCCTAGAACACAGCATCCTAGACCTCCACTGTTGGAGATGGGCCTTCCAGAACATATATCTGGAGAATTTGGCCTACACTCGCCACGCTGGCCAGACGGCTTGGCGAGGATTACACCGATTTATGATGCTGTGGTAATTTTAAATTGAACAGTATTGGCTGATCCTTAATCTTATTTTTTCATTTATTTATACAAACGTTACATTTTTCAAATTCAATTGTAAAAAGTAACAATACTTACGATTTGGAATAGCTGGCCTCTGGTCGTAAACTGAAATTACAAATATTTTTAAGAGGGTAGAACATAAAATAATAATGTTAAAGAGTGTAAAATTGCAATATTGTTAGGTATAAAATTATACGCTCTTTTTTTTTTTTTTTTTTTTTTTTTTAATTACTAGCATGACATGTGACCTTGCGGCCACCTGATGGTAAGTGGCACGTGAGGTTCATGAATGTTAGCAACTGGAATCAGACACTCCTGACATCAGTCCCTAGTGTTAGGGATGTGTGATTTTTCGTGAGTTTGGTGCCCTAGAGACTCCGACGAGCTTCCTTGAATGATCCATATTTAATATAGGCTATGTTAGTTGTAAGGATAAGTTAATCCTTACTTGGTACATTTTTGTTTGCTTGTCCCGGAAACTCGGAATATTCTGAAAATTATAAAAAAAAAAATGAAAAAACAATATGTGTTCAACTAAAAATTTAAACTTTATTTAAAATACTTACGATTTGGGATAGCTGATCCTTGGTCGAAATCTGTAATTAAAATTGTAAAAAATTTATTATTTTAAAATCGAACTTTTGTATAATGTTATCCTGTCATATGACCTAGTCTGTCATATCGCGGGCGAAAGTTTCTCCCACTGTTTTATAATCGTATGAAAATATTCGATAGAAGATAAATATTGTTAAAGACAAATCAGCTTGAAAACGTTTTTGCATGTGTAGTAGTGTACAGCCAGCAGATTAATAAATAATTAAATATGTATTTATATATTTTTTTCGTTTTTAGGTAGGAACTCATCTCAGTAGAATCTCAATCACCCTATTACCTCACTTTTTACCATCACAAAGGTTAACTGGTAGAGAATGCAATAGCATCAAATTTATTATTCTATTGAAGAATATATGCTTGATATGTATTAATTGTAACCTGTTAGTGTAATTTAAGGTTAAATAACAAGTAAATAATAAATAAAAAAGGTCTCTTAGAAAAAGTTGTCTGTTTGTCTAAAGTTAGAAAATATTCCATTTGCGGTAACTTGACCATTTATGCATTTATTTTTTCCAATTTTGTTAGTAATCGTTAATTATCCTTTAATAAATAAAATACAGGATCATGTGGTAATATCTTAAGCCTCGTCTCTACCATGAAATTTATTTTGTTCTTCAATAGCATGTAGACAAACATTTCTCTACGTACGAGTTTGAACAACAAATAAAATCAAAGGAGCAAACTAAGAAAATATAAACCAACAAAATGACACTTCTATTGCTAAACTTTTTAAACTTTCGCGCATATTCATAATAGTTTTTATAATTTTAACGGGTCTTTACTCGATTTACCTTAAACTGCCAATTAAACAAGTCAGCAATAGCAGAACACCTAATGGATAGTGGCACAAACCATTGGATTGAGCTGCATGACCCAAAGATACTTTCCACCGATCGTCACTATTACCCTAGAATAGTACGTGAAGCGATCGAAATAAAGAAACACAAAAATTTCAATCGAGAGGGGGGTTATAAGCTATCTTCATCGTGGAATCCAGTAATCAATAGGTTTCGACGCCGGGAAAAATCGCCCGGTGTCGCCAAGGATATTGTAAGTGTCGTGTGTCGTGATTTCTAAAAACTTTTAAAAGTGATAAGTGGGTAGGTTTACATCTACCGCCCAGTATGTACGAGACTACACCGCATAGCTTCAGTCGACCCGTGACCACGGCCAATCCAACTTGGCTGAAACGTCGGGAGAAATATGTCTCTAAGGTAAATCGCGTAAAGACCCGTTAAAATTATAAAAACTTCTATTGCTACTTATAAGCGACTGATACCGGAGAAACTAGTTTATTCCAGTTTTAGTTACTGTCTTACTACTATAAACACAAAAGAGTGATAGCGCGCTTGTAAGAACGCTTTTCTTAAAATCCTAAAAGAAATACACTTTTCTTACGCACCCACATTAGTCATACATTTACGTTCCGTTCTCGTGCCGAGGAACGTTAAGCCGTCGACCCCGGTTTTACTACCAACTTGTAGATTGTAATTAAAATTTTACATCAATAGGACTCTATGTTCTAGGGGATGTGATGAAAACGTAAAAACGTCTTTAAGCTGATTTATCTGTACTTACTTTGTAAATTATTTGCTTGTCCATGAATCAGGGATGATTCTGTAAATAATAAAATTTAATTTAGTTACAAATATTTTAAAATTATAGCATTCCTTATCGTCTAGAAGATACAATATAGAATACCGAGTTCTGGTAGAGAACTTAATACATTTTTAGGTCGAACTATAGTACCTATATGTATTAGAATGTAATTATTTAGTATTATTAGTTTGTATTTGTTGTTATGTCTACATATACCTACACACTCGTATATCTTACAAATTTAATAATATAGCAAAATAAAATAAATAAAGGTTTGGCTGTCAGAGAATGTCTAACGGCATTAAGTCCACCTTTGTACAAAGTGCCAATAAATTTTAAATAAAGAAATAAAAAATTGCGAACCAAGACATTAAAATGTTTGTCTTATAATAAAATTGACACTTCAGCTTGCTAGTTTTGAAAGTTAAACATTAACGTTTCGAATTCTATCAATCAGAGAAATCCAAGTGGCAGTGAGACGAACACATCTGTCGCATGACGTAGAGTGAGACGACCTCCCGCCAAATGGACGGATGACCTGAAGAAGATCGCTGGTGAAGGTTGGATGAGAGTTGCAAAAAGGCCGGGTGGAGCAGCAGAGAGACACAGGCTGATGATTATGATGTGTTAAAATTATATTAATAATACAGCTTACCTATTAAAGAAAAACTAAATAGTGTGAAGCACAACACAGAATGTCGAAGCGACATTTTAAATGGGAAGTGGTTGTTGCTTGTCCAAAAATATCTGCCACAATAATATACCATTCTCTATTATATAAGCATTGACTTATTGTTTAATTAAAACACATCTGTGTAAATTTTTTATAGTGATGTAAAAATAAAATAAAAAAAACCCACGACTTCAAAACACTGTCTACAATTCATATAGGCCGTATTCATAGACGTTTACTTAACGGCTTCTACACTCAATTATTACTTTCAACTGTCAAATTTGTTTTTTGTCAAATTTACCTAAAATCCAACGACTATGGGACGAGCCGCTCTGCAAACTGGTAAAGTAAAGTAAAAATGTATCATTTCCCTTTCGGGGTGATCAGAAATCACGTTTATAAATAAGCTGATTAACATTTAGCCAACTTTACTATAGGCCAATCATTACAAGTGGCAAACTTGTCGATGTCTCCAGCGTACCAAACTCGAGAAATATTACAAATAAATTTAATATTATTTAAATGTATTTATTTACATTAATCAATATTTTTGTGTCCCGACCAGGAATCGAACCTGGTACCTCCGAATCTTAATCCACGGACTTAGCTAGACCACGGAGGCAAACTGGTACAGGAAGATATTTTATGTTCAGGCTCGCCTCACGGCCGTTTCCACTAGAGAGGGTCTTTGGTTGCAGGCTTTGCCCTCAGCATCGGTTGGCACATTCCTTGATCGAAATACACTAACCATGGCGGTGAGCCTTCGTCTCGGAGCCCAAACTGTCCACCCGCAAGTGTCAATGCGGAGAACTGGTCGATCGTCTCGGACACCACGGGCTAGAAGTGCTGGCCGCATTCCTCGTCCCGCGGCTCTCAACGACATCATCATCATTAAAATAACACAAAAAAAAATAGAAAACAAAAAGGTTAAGTTAGGTAGGTATTTCTCTTTATTTCGGGGGTTTTTAATTTAATGTTTTATCATGACGTGATATAGCATATCAATAACACATCTCTTATTATAAATTTTGTCTCAAATATTTACCGGCTCACATGCATTACATTACAATAAATATTTTAATATTTTAGGCGAATATAAATTATATTATTATCATCATTACAGCCCCTAGACCTCCACTGTTGAAGATGGGCCTTCGAAGCATATATATCTGGAGAATTGGCCTACACCACAGATATAGATCTAACTAGATGACTCGAGTGTATGTACTTCGCGTGCCAAAAGGAAGTGCAATGCACCTCTTTCGATGCGGTTTCATTTAGTCTGCGGTCCGCGTTGTCGGTAACGGACGTCAATCTAAATCTAAAAAATGCCTCACTGTGCGGTATTGAGCTGTAAAAACTCTACAAGAAAAGTTGGACGGAATAATGGAAACGTTTCCTTTCATCGGTAAGTAATTTTGTAATTAAATTGTGTCTCATTAATTTTAGAATCAATTATTTTATGCACGTTATGTTTGTTGTGGGTTTTACTAAGAAAACTACGTAACTAAGTGTGCACCGCATGTTCATAATACATTGCCGCTTTTAAAGTTGCAAAGTTGTAGAGCCTGTTTACTAAAACACGCAATAAAAATGGAACTATCGATACTTTCATTCGTCGCGAAGCTTCTTGGTAGGGTCACTATTATCATTTTTCTGTCAAATGAAGCAAATAGTGTTGTACACTTGCTCCATTCGAAAATCGATTTTGGAAACAGAGGAATGATAATGTTCGCCTTGGGATATTTTGTGACACATAATACTTATATTTTTTATTGCAATTAGTTTCTGTTAGTGATTTAATTCAGAATATTATTAATTATAATTACAGGTTTCCAAGTGACCCTAACGTTAAAATGAAATGGATTGAAGCGACGGGGCATGAAAATTGGTTTCCAACAAAACATAGTCGAATTTGTTCTGTTCATTTTATTGAGGGCAGTTTTAAGGAAACAAAAAAGTTTCGACGACTGACTACAAAAGCAATACCGACTATTGATGTACTGAAAACGTCAACTAATGATGGAGTTAGTAGATTGACATTGTGGTCGACGGCTCGATGCACCGGAACCCTTCTCTAAAATTTAAAAATCTCTAATATTACACAATAAACAGTATACGTTGTCAACGTCGGAACTATTTTATATCAGTTTCGCGCGGACTGGAGATTCCCATCACTAAAATGCTCTTGTGACGTCACAGTAGGTACAACAAAAGTGGCACGCTTGGTTTTCATACAAATGCAGGGACTCGCGTAATCTAGTTAGATCTATATCTGTGGCCTACACTCACCACGCTGGCCAGACGGGTTGGTGAGGATCTTGCCGGCATAGTGTTAGGGACTGAAGTTAGTCATGAGCACGATTCCAGTTGCTAAAATTCATGGCCCTAGCGCGCCACTTATCACCAGGTTGGCGCAAGGTCACATGTCGTGCTAGTATAAAAAAAATATTTCATGTTAATATTTTTTAATGACAATTTATTAACCGAGAATGACGGCTTACTGTGCTCTTCGAGGCACGTTAACAGTGGTGTTGTAAATCTATAACAAAGTAAGAAAAGTGTATTTCTCATTGGTACATGCCGGACGGGTTTGAACTGACCTTTGTAGGATTTAGGGCACGTTTTCTTACAACTGAGCCGCCCCGCGCCTCAATCGGGACACAATAATATTTATTTATTTAAATAAATAAATTTTATTATTATTTAATTTATTTATGATATTTCTCGAGTTTGGTACGCTAGAGACATCGACGAGCTTGGCACTTGTCATGATTGGCCTATAGTAAAGTTAAATGTGAATCCGCTTCTTTATTAGCGTGGTTTCTGACCAGCCCGCAAGGGATACGGTCATGATGATACTTTACTTTACTTTTTTTTGGCAATAAATATATATAGTCTTCGCAACAACGACTGATATTCTATGATTAAATAAATTTATTCTAAAATTAAAAATAAACTAAACAATACCTTAAATTAAATAAACTAAAAGATAAACCTAATTAATATAAAAACTAAATAATTAGTATATTTCTTTTTATTCTATAATTAGTTTTTTATTTATTTAATTTAATATTTTCAGATAACATGTTTTATTCGATGTTAATTAATATAAATTAAAAGCTACCTAAATAATAAAATGAAAAATAATTTAAATAAAAAAATATCCTCTAGAGACGTCTAGAGGCAACATTTCCCCTCTGCATAGCGAGGCTAATACGTTGGCAGAAATAGTTGCCAGCCTTCCTGTCTACAGACCTTTCCGTCAGCCGCTTTGACAACTCCGTGGCCAGGCGCCTAGCTAAAGGTCCCCATCGTCTTGTCCCCAAACGGCGCAAATAAAAAAAAAATTTAGTTGCAAAACAACTACTTGAATAAAAAAAAATCAAACAAAAATAGTGATAGTATGTTATGTTTTATTTACAAGCAAGTACTCGTTAACTCAAGTGCCTACAATTAATCATGTTTATAATGGTAAGAGAATTATGATATTAAGTAATTGGCAACACTTTTTTTGAAGCAGAAATTAATTTCATAGCAATTTTTATAATTCGCACAAATTAAGTTGTTACTTTTTATCATTTGAAAGTTCCTTAATTGATACAATTAAGATGTTTATTATGATTTATGATGCTTTTTAATTCGCAAAAAGTATTCTACTAAGCGTAGAACTATTTCTAAGTCTGTTTCCAGCCAGCGTGTTTCCCCATTCCTATAACCAGCAGCCCTATTCTATTACTTATTCTCAAACGTTATATAATAGAATCCGTTAACTATATATACCTATATATATAGTTAACGGATTTCATTATATAACGTTTGCGACTAAGTAACAGAATACTGGTTCCATTAAGTAATAATTGAATTATAATAATATAATGCATATATATATATATATATATATATATATCACGCTATTAAGGTTGATATTTGCACGGCCGCTGTCAAGGTCGGTCCACACATACCCCAGTCCACAATGCGTTGCGTGCCGCCGTGTGCAAACCCGGATGGCGCAGTTTCGTCTGAAATTAAGTTAATCGTATCTATTTCAGAAACTTCATTTCGTTTGACAGCTGGAAGGAAATGTTGAGTTGAGGAACCGTTGAGGAATAATTAAAAATATTATATTATTCTCAACTCTATAAGCTCTCGACCTTGACAGTGTCCGTGCAAATATCAACCTTAATAGCGTGATATATATATAGTTAACGGATTTCATTATATAACGTTTGCGACTAAGTAACAGAATACTGGTTCCATTAAGTAATAATTGAATTATAATAATATAATGCATTTTCTACCAACTAACCTTTGTGACTGAGATCTATAATAAGCGGGTGAAGAAGGTTACGAAGAAAATAGAGAGTTGAATTTAGTTTTCGTTTGGTGCCTAGATCACTCCGGGCGTGCGCGAAGTTCTGTGTAACTCTAAAGATTGGAGAGTCGAACGAAAGCTGTATTTTGGACAAAGAAAAATGACAAATAAAAAATTGAGTCATACCGGCAAGTAGGTCTCTGAATTCATAGAATTGTCTGGTTTAACAATAGACACATGATGTGTAATGTAAACAGAACCCGATTCCACACTATAACTGTTTTGTAAACTAGTCAATCGACTTGTTTGCCGACTTGTTGACCGAGCCAGAAAAATTCGAGCAAATATGAGTACAACCATAGGCACAGACGTATATACAACAAGCTGTTTGGCCCGGCGTTGCCTATATTAAATTAAACTATATTAAACGAATATAGTTTTTTTTACTTTTAAGTAGTTTTAATTATTTATATTTTTAGTAAAAAAACCCTTTATATAGTTAGCTAGTACTATAATATATAATTGTTATAGTATTATTATTATTAGGTATATTGCATAATTCTCGTGCAAAGGTCTCGTATCAATCAACTCCCTTAGTAATAATAATAAGTAATAATATAATAATATATATTGTGTACTGTTCAGGAATCGAATTCGTTACCTCCGAGACTAAATCCACGGCCTTAACCGCTAGACCACAGAGGCATTTATTATATCAATGGACAATAATATTTATTCCTTTGCAACACTAGAAGCAAATGCCAAAATGTCGGCTGGCTGCTGTCACACGGTAAATCTGTATTGATAATATTTGATAACTTTGCGGGCTGTAAATTTCGTCGATAAATTGTTTGCGAAAATCGCTGATTTGACAGATAAATTCGATGCTATTCCGACTAAAGGTAGGCACTGACCATACATCCAAACGCACGCAATTTTAATCGAACTATTCGAATAGACGTACGTTCATTTTTTTAGCAGATTGATGTTCAATTATTGCATTTGACGTTCGCGATTCCATTTTCAACAAGGTTATCAACTAACGTCACTGGTGGCGGCGTAACGCAAAATAAATTAAATAGACGTAGATACGTAATCCAAGGTTTACCTCGTTCAAAAAGCAATATAAGGTTTCGACAATCCTGAACTAATGTTGGAAAGTGAGGCTAAGTTAGCAATCGCATGCAAGTTAGCATGTAGCGTTACGACTTAGGAATCGTGTTGCTAATGGGAAAATAAACTATTATCTAAAGCGTTTGAATTAAAATAAATAAATAATACCTAAAATAAATTACCGACTTACTAAGTTTAATTATAATAAATTAATTAAATACAATTCTAAATATAATATTACGACGCCTGCCAAAGAGAATTGTCATGCGCCTGCGCAGGGTTTTGAACAGTAACGAAAAGGCAGGCGAGCTGTCAAATCGCTGCGGTATAAGAAATAACATCGTGAGTCGTCTAATTAATTCTAAATCTTCATAGAAGGTCCCGCCGGGGTGAGTTGCCATAATCTGGTACTAATATTGTAAGCTGTACTGTTCTGTGCATCAGCTGCACTGGGGGGGTCCCGGGTTACTGGACCTTCACCGGTGTAGCTGGCTCCCACGTTTTGCTGTGCTAAAGCCTGGGGTTTTCTCCATTCCAGGACCCTACTTCTACCCTACCAAACGTACGTTCTGCAGAGAAGGAAACGCTCCAGAGACCGCTCGCAGCCACCCGCGACTCCCCGCCAAAGAAGTTCGGTGGAGGGGTGCAAGGCGAGGCTGGAAAAGCCGAAGACTACCAGGCCAGTCGTTTCCCTAAACCCATCAGGTCAATAAACATCTCCCGGGCTGTGCAATAATAGGCTAATTACAGATATCAGTTTAAAAGCTGGTTTCATTGAACCCCTACCTAATCTGTCGCAACCCCTACGCGACAAGCAGGCTCCTGTAAGTGTGGTTCCGTGCACTATTTTTCACTGTTTGGCCTATCTATTTATTATTACGTCCTCGTCCAAAGGTTAATATTAGACATTCTAACAATTGACATTTACCGAGAGTGAATAAAAGCGTGCGTGTATAATGGCCTGGTTTCGGAATTGACACATACACAAAAAAAAACTTATATCTTATTGTAAATTTGTTGTGTAAATATTACACGCATTTTTATGAAATAAATACACATTGGGGAATAATGTCATTGTTTAGCGAGGCGTACGTGTGGTAAAGTTTTTTTAATGCCAAAATAGTTCTTACTACAACGTAATTTCGGAAGCGCTGGAGGCTTTTCTTTAATCCAAAAGTTCGCGGTTCGAACTTCGGTACGTACCAATGAGAATTATATTTTTATTACGTACATTTGTCATAGATTTACAACCACTGTTCCCGTGACGCGGCCGACTACCTATGATGCGGTTTTGCGTCATCTCAACGTGGTGATTTCGTGTCTGTACCACGTCACGTTATTATTATTATGTAATGTGTATTCCTTAAGAATCTCGGCATTTAACCGGTTAACCTAATGATATATATATATATAAATATCATAATACACATACAGATTATATGCTAACAGTTCTTCCGTCCGCAATACAGTGTTTACTCTAAGAAGTATACCAGTAGAAAAAATAATAAAAAAAATATAAATAGCCTAATACATATACAGCTTATATGCTAACAGTTCTTGCGTCCGGTGCACACAGTGTTTACTGTAAGAAGTATACCAGCAAAAAAAAAACCGAATATTTATATATTTGCTTAGTTTAATAATTGTTTGTTTATTTATCCTAAACTAATATTTGAAAAACAAAAAAAAAAGTATAATGCTAAGATAATTTGGAGTCTCTATAACATTCCATAAGATTGGCGAATTTTCCCATGGAGAATGTGCGTGTATTAATCGATATTTGGCCACAATGTGTAAAGGAGTGTATTGAGCCCAATGGAGATTATTTTGAATGAGTACAATATTTTTTTTAATGCTATTATAGCAATGTATATACTAACGCACGCTGCAGTAAGGCATGTTTTATGTAAAAGAAAAAAACTATATTTAGCAATAGTATACATACAGACAAAGATTCTTACTCATTTATAATATGTATAACTTGACTATTAAAATGCGACCATTTAGGTACAGTCCA
This sequence comes from Tinea semifulvella, assembly GCA_910589645.1. Classification (NCBI taxonomy): domain Eukaryota; kingdom Metazoa; phylum Arthropoda; class Insecta; order Lepidoptera; family Tineidae; genus Tinea; species Tinea semifulvella. The sequence continues at coordinate 10,348,572 of OU342606.1, forward strand.
AAAATATGGTTTTGCTTCCTGTGCTACGCGATTCAACTCGTTAATTAATCAATTATTATTATATCTTAATTAAAGATTAATTATATAATAAATTAACTTCTCCTAATAGCTAAATTCTAATACACCGGAAGCGGCTAATAATTCCCAAATAATAAAACCATTTAATCAAAATTCATTAACAAAAACTCATCTGATGAACTTTATGGAACAAGTTACACTACTTTTATCGTACGAAAAGAAAATTCCAATTCATCCGAATATACCTAATAGATATTCTCAACTCATCCGATGTTATAAAATCAAATTTATTAGCAATCAATCCATTTACCGTCGGATACCGGATCCTGATTGTGTTGGTAGAGCGGAAAAGTAAAGTATCTCGCATGTTTATATTTACGTAAAGTAATTTAGTATTGTAAAAAATATATTGTATATAAATATATATAATTTTGTGTCAATACTAAAGAACACGAGAAATCAAAATTGTAATAAAAAAATGATTTCACGCTACTGAAAATAAAGAGTCATAGACAGTCCCAGAATATATTTCTGTAGAATTTGGCCTACACTCGCCATGCTAAGGGTTGACCAGGAATGACACGCTCACTATACATTCTGCTGTGCCACCTTCTCTACCCAAGCAAATACTATGAAGTTAATTTATTGCGAAGTTCAGAAGCTATTATTTTATGACTTTATCATTACAGACCCTAGAACACAGAGAGAAACCTTCAGTGCTGGAGTGGGCCTTTCAGAACATATTTCGGGAGAATTTGACCTACACTCGCCATGCTATCCAAGACGGGTTACCGAAAGTCTGATGTCAATTTTAATGATAATTTATCAACGATTCCACAAGAATATAGCAAGTCTATCTTTAGGAGAATATAATTGATGTCCGAACTCGGCTTAAAACATACTTATTAAACTGTGGTTTACCGAATTGATAACTATGAAAAATGTTCGAAACTTCGGACGAATCGGGATGAGACGAAATGGGTAACATACAAGTAAAAAACACAGTTTTCTCGCATTTTAAAGGGAAATTTACGAGATACGAAACGGAAAACATTAATTTGTGAGTTAAGCAGTTGATCTAAATACGTTATCTTACTGTATCAAATTCTTAGAGCTGTGGGGCTATACCGGATCCGATTCCAATAACTGTTTCGATAAATTAAAGAGCCTTATGACAATTATAGTTTTCTTTCTCGCTTCACTCTGTGAAGTGGAACGTTATTCCTCTGCAGCTTTTCAGGTTATCTATTGCAGCGTTTACCTGGTCAGTCCACCTCATAGGAGAGCATTCTCTTGCCATTGACTTTGCCCTGGACTACAATGCCCTCATTGTAATTCTCTACGCCGCCAAGAAACCAAGTGTTCAAAGAAAGAGAGTCGAGAAAAGGCAAGGAAAGTTCAATTGTTGGTTCGGAACTCTGTCAAAGATATGACCAACATTATTCGCTAAACCAACATATCTAAAACTAAGTTAAGTACATTGACATATTTTTAATAAATTATTTATTAGGTACTTTTAAATTATTGACAAGGCCTCTTTACAGCTGCTACAATAATTAGTAATAATTTGTATTATTTAGTTAAGTTAATTGACATATTTTGAATCATTTATTTATTAGGTACTTATAAGTTATTGACAAAGCCTCTTTACAGCCGCAATAAATCTGTTTATTTAAGTGTTTTTTTATAAATGTTTCAACCTCCAGTTCTGTTATTTGTCATGTACCTATCTATAGTGATAAATGTATAAAAAAAGTATTGAAAATTACGAGTATGACTTAACCGAATTCCGGTAGGAATTAATAATAATAATAAACTAAAGTGATTGTACGCAAGCGGAGAAATAACAGAGCTCTCTACAAATCTTTAGAATAATATACAATTAGATATCAGAAAAGACCCCAATCGTGAAATATTAAAAAATCTAGTATACAAACACTTACTGACTAAATAAATAAACATAAAAATCGTCTTCTTATACTTTGTCCTCTACAAATCCAAAACACTTTCATATTTAAAATCTCAATTCTCATTCCTTTGTGACTCGCATGACCGCTCATTATTCTCATAACAACCAGCTTAAAATCCCCACACATCTAGCAGATATTCTGGTTCGTTCACCATATCTGCCGCTCGCCGGTGGAACAGACTATCAGACAGGCTCCTTCCGTTCATATCTTCAAACATTTACTGACCTCATACTTTCTTCAGATACAGAACAGTAATAACTAAATCTATACTACATTTTTATTTTTCTTATTTCCTATGTAACATTTATATTTGTGTGTTATCATTTTAATTTAAATATATATAGCTATACGTGTATGTAAATCTTTTATGTAATATTATTTTTTCAGTGTATAATATAAAATAAAATTGCACCCATACATAACTTTCCACACTCCCAAAGGTTGGTTGTCATAAAATGCTTAGTCATTAAGCCCGCCTATGTACATTTTCAGTGCAATAAAGTATTTTAAATAAATAAAACTTACATTAACATTTTTTTTATATTAATGTCTTTCATTTGCTGCAACATCATCTTATTGTATAGTATATAATTATAATCTAGTTATATAGTAGTTTTATTTACTGTTTGTATATTAGTCTATCTATAGTATCACTTATTTATGTATATTTATAAATCAATTATATATCGTTTTTTTTGTTTTTATTTCACTTAATTTCTAATTGCAGCCGCCACCTATCTAAATGTCCTATAGGTTTGGGTTTCAGATATTTATGTCCGTCTTTGTACATAATGAGTGCAATAAAGTTTAAAATAAAAAAATAAAAAATCTTCGTCGTTTTTTTTTAGCTTCATCGACATTCATCACCTTTTTATACATGCCTTTTTGTTTCATAAGCTTTTTTACTGCACTTTCAGCCAGTGTTTTATTTATATATTGATTGGCCAGGGCCTCTTTTACCCATAACTTACGCATTATATATCTGAATCGTCACTCATTCTTTCAACATGCCCGAGCCATCAGCATGCCTTCCTTATTTTTGATTTTCTCTTTCGCTTATAATGAGACTAATAACAGTTAACAAACAAACTGTGTTTATAAAATTTAAAAAGTAGTTAATAGAAAAATGTTATTATAATATCAATGATTTCTTTACTATTACAAAAAAATACATGGTTTACTATTTGTGATCTATTGTATATTGTATCTTTTTTTGCAATTAGTAATTAGTAAAACACACTTGTATAAAATATTTTCTCGCCAAAACTTGGCAAATGTACCTGCTCTTAAGTTTACTTTAAGACCTGTAAATTTGTAAATATGACATTTATGCAAATAAATAAATTATTATTATAATTAGGGTTAGGGTAAAGAATAATTGAATACCTACCCTAACTGTACTTACAAGGCAGACACGTGAAATGTTAATTTTATGTCAATCAATAATCGAAAGTTAATTTTAATCGAAGATCAGGGAAAAGTGACGCGTCTTGTGGTCACGGCTTTTACGGCTTCGGATAAGTTTTTGAGTTTCGATTTGGGATATTCAGAGAGCTCCAGAATTGCCCCCTTTAAATATAGTCATTTAGTTAGCTAAGATAAAAACGAATTGCTATAGGAAATAGCTCCACGCATTTTTGTAAAACTCTCACTACTGTGATAGAATCTCGGTAATAAACTGTAGCAACATTAAAATTAATCAGTTGTGACGTCAGTCCCTACCACTATGTCAGTTTTTATAAATCTATACGTACGAGCAAGTTTAACTTGTTTTGCTTGTTTGAGTGATAAAGATGGCAAATAAGTCTATAAGCAATTTTATATACCTCCGTGGTCTAGCGGTTAAGTCTCGGAGGTACCGGGTTCGATTCCTGGTCGGGACACAAAAATATTTATTAATGTAAATAAATACATTTAATTAATATTTAATTTATTTGTGGTATTTCTCGAGTTTGGTACGCTGGAGACATCGACGAGCTTGCCACTTGTCATGATTGGCCTATAGTAAAGTTGGCTAAATGTGAATCCGCTTATTCATAAGCGTGGTTTTTGACCACCCCGAAAGGGAAACGGTCGTGATGATACTTTACTTTATATATATATAAAATAGCACAACATGTATATACATTATATATATATATATATTTTAATCTAGCACGACATGTGACCTTGTCACCTAATTGTAAATGGCGCGCAAGGTCCGTGGATATTAACAACTGGAATCAGACACTCATGACTGTCATTAGTCTCTAATACTTGACTGGGCATGACGGCAATTCGAGCCTGATCCCAGAACGATCGGCACGAACGGTGGATAGTTCCTCGACTGGGCAGTTTACTACAATCACTCTGCCTATCACCTATTTGTTGTTCTCGTTAAAAGTATGTGCTATTTGCAGTGGTGTCAAATGCCAATTTTTACTTTCAAGGAGAACTAATATTTTATTTGCCATGGTAATATTTATATAAAAATAACATACATATCTTCACGCCAGATCCCTTGCGGGGTAGGCAGAGACAATTGAGCGCCATTTGACACGATCACGACATACCTCTTTCGCTTCGTCGACATTCATTAACCTCTTCATACATGCCCTTTTGTTACGAAGGCTTTTTAATGCACCTTTAGTCAGTGTTTTATTTATTTGATCGTGATATGTGAGTCTCGGTCTGCCAGGGCCTCTTTCACCCACAACTTTCGCATTATATATCTGGTTCGTCAATCTTTCATCGCTCATCCTTTCAACATGCCCGAACCATCGTAGCATGCTTTTCCTTATTTTTGTCCCTATGCTTTCCTTCATACCAATTAAAAATAACATCGCTTGAAACAAGACGTACGTTACGGTGCTTACTTCTATCGGTCCCATCTCATTATTCTGGATTTGTTACAAATTCTTATGTCGTTGTCGCCACAAATAAAATAGAACGATCGCCTTGTAAACACAAGACAAGCAACTACCAGATATTTGTATAAAAAACTTAATACCAGAAAAGCTCCTTACAATGTTTATGTATAGTAAAATGTATGTATTAGTATAATTGATATTTCTGCCAACGTATTAGCCTCGCTATACAGAGGAGAAATGTTGCCAGTCTATCTCTACTACTATCTCGGATGGGACGTCTCTAGAGGACATTTTTTATTTATAGTTTAGTTTATTTTTAATTTTATTATTTAGGTACTTTTAATTTATATTGATATTATAGTGTATATAATAATATAGGGTATTTAAAGCAGGTAGACTACTGCCTCGCCATGTGCCTTCAGTATTCCTCGGTGGCGTTCTATTACAGCGGGTTGACATGTTTAGGTATTTGGGGCATGTCATGACGAGTGACCTATGTGATGATGAGGACATTGAGAGGGAGCGTAGGGCGTTGGCGGTTAGGAGCAATATGCTCGCTCGCAGGTTTGCTCGATGTACTGAACCAGTCAAGGTAACACTTTTTAAAGCCTTCTGCCAATCATTCTACTCGAGCGGACTGTGGGTGTCGTATACGCGCCGGGCCTACAACGTCTTGCGCCTGCAGTACAACAACTGCTGCAGCGCCTGAAAAGTAGTAACAGCAGTATTCTGAAAACTATTGCTGCAAGGTTTGACTGTCCCATCCAAAAACATTGGATGGAGACAGTCATTGGAATTAAAAAATAAAATAATTATAGAATTAGGTACTAACAATGCTAATATAGTTTTATGGATGCATTGTTACTAACAAACTACAAATAAATTATGAACTAAGTTTAGTTTGAAATAAATGTTTTATTATTATTATTATAATATAAAAGTGTATGATTAAAATGGTAATTTTCTTCCTAACTTTTAATATTTCTTTCATTGCACCTACGAGGATAATGGTACAAATTTGTCTCAAAAGTTTGTTGGCTGTCAGAAAATGTCTACGTGAATTAAGTTTTTTTTTGTATTGGTTTAGTTGTTATATGTAGATCTCCCGAAAAGCAGAGGAAATCATCAAATGTCCTTAACTACTAGTTGCAGCGTACAACTTTCATCGATTTAATCGATACATTAAAATCGATCCAAAACTCATATTAACCTTAATGTGTCTTGATGACCGTACTCAATGCCTTAGGCTTAGCGCATACTAGACATATAAATTTCGACAGTAAAGTTCTTACATTGTCTTATAGTTCTAAGATACGCAAAAGAGCGACCTTTACCAATCTGTTCATCATCATCATCAGCCTGTGTCTCTCCACTGCTGGATATAGGCTTCCCCCAAGGCTCGCCACTTTACACGATCTCCTGCCACCCTCATCCAACCCCAACCAGCGTCCTTCCTTAGGTCATCCGTCTAGCGGGGGGTCGACCCACTCTGCGTCTTCCCGTACGTGGTCTCCGCTCTAGAACCCGTCTACTCCATTGTTCATCGGTTCTACGACAGATATAAATAATACATTTTAACGAAATTGTTAACTGTCTTCACAGAAACATTAGCCAAAAACAAAGAAGATTGTATATATTTCTAATAAGGAACCCGACTGGATATTAATAATACCTATTCTTAAAGAAAAAAAGTACCTATTCTGCTTTAGGATAATAAACTTAAAAAAATAATAAAGAAAAAAACAACAACCAACTTCAAAACTAAACATAAATTATAAATTTAAAAAATAATATTATAATTACTTCTAAGCCTATTCTATACTTAAAGGCCAATCAACAAAATGATTTAAATATTATTATGTTACTTATGTATCTATATAATATTTATTAACAGATATTTTTGGAATCGGTGCCGCGGATTGTCGGTGAGGATTGTCCGCTGTGTCCTATCATTTATAATCGCCGCTTCTTGATCGTGGAGCTCTGATCTAAAGTTCTATCGTTCGGTATAGACGCAGCTTACAACACGTATCTGATGTGCGGCCAGCTTTACTACACTTTTATTCGCTAATTTATCACAAAAATACTGAACCAATTTAAACTTTAAAAAAGTGGGCTTTAGTGGCTATATTACTTTTTAATGTGTAATGAAAGAGTGGCTGTATTATTCTTCGCAATTGCGGTTCAGAGGTTTAGTGCCTGATAGATGTTCTGATTTGGCAATATATAATTATTCATCATCACATCACAGCCCCTACAACACAAGACCTATACTGTTGGACATGGGACTTCCCCTAAATTTCTGGAGAATTTTGTTACACCCCAATTTTTTTTTTAATATTTCCAGACTGGTCACACAGCGCCATCTAATTTCCGTGGTAAGCTACGAGGCTTGTGTTACGGAAACTAGATGATTGATAAACTACATATTATACTTTTTTTTTGTAAATATATACATATTATACATATAAACACCCAGACCGAGACAAATTATACAATGTACAACTTGTCCCCGGTGGGAATCAAACCCACGACCTCCCGAGTTCACGGCAACGTTTGTTACCACTAGACCACGGAGGCGGTCATAAATTACAGACCATAAAGGTTAATATATGTATAAGTGAGTCTACATTGATCAAATTAGGAAACATAATTTATTATTATTTCTTTTATTTTATTAAAAATGTCTTCTGCCTAATATTATATTATCTTCATATATATCTTCTATATGTTAATAAGTATTTAAGATTTAAAATAATGTTAAAATTGCACCCATATCATATTATACTGTCTTACTCTCCCAAAGGTTAGCTGGTAGAAAAAGCCGAAATGCCTTTAAGTTCCCTTTGTACATACATTTAAGTTAAGTGCAATAAAGTATTTTATTTAAAAAAAGTAAAAAAAAACAAAAAAAAAACAACATTTTAATAATAATAATAATAATATTACTAATACTTAGGTGTCTAAGAAATGGAGGAAAAACAGAAGAAATATAACTAAAAGAATAATAAGATAAGAACAATAATTAATTTTATAAAATAAACGTATAAATAAAAGATATCCAATATTAAATTTAAAAAATAAAGAGGTTCTGGTTGCCCTACCTAAAGAAAAGTATTCCCTAACATTGAGTGAGATGAGGTGTAGCCCTGTAGGATTGATAGCAGCATCGCAGACGGCATCAGCAACCGGGAATTGTACCCGGAATGCCAATTCTAAGACTTTATTCTATATATTTGTCTATTTTCTTTATTCAGGAGACATACATATATCATAAGTGGTACGGTAATTGACATTACTCAGAAAAAAGTGATGAAACCGTCTGCATGTTTAGTTATTGTTATTATAAATTATTATTCTTATATGGTACAGATCCAGGGTACAAATCCCGGCCGCCAATACTCCCAACAGAACCAACGCCGCGCTACCAATTCAACAGGGGTGTAGTGTAGGATGTGTGTATAATAATTCAACGGATCTTTATAAATGATTCTCCCGTGAAAAATGTACATGAAAGTATAGTATCACCACGACCGTATCCCTATGTGAGGTCAGAAATCACGCTTGGCAAGCTCGTCGATGTCTCCAGCGTATCAATCTTGAAAAATATCAGAAATAAATGATTGTGTCTCAACCAGGAATGCGGTATCTTAATTCTTAAGGCAGTCTAGGTAGTTCAATTAGGTACATCAAATATGATTTTTTGTCAGTGACTAGATAACTCTAACTTTGTAAAAGAGCTAGTTAAGAATTATTTTGACGAACAATTCGTATTGGGCTTGGATGTAGGTTAGTCATTAATATGAACATGTGACGAAATATCATATGACCAAATGCAACGGACCTAAGCAGAACGAACCCGTCTCAAGATTGATCCAAAATCGTTCTGCCTGAATCTGTAACATATGTAATTTATACATTACAAAGTGTTATTGAATGGAAAAGGGAATTATACATCATTATAATATTACTGGCTTTCAGTGGATCTCGTCTTTAATTTCAATTATCTGCCGAAACTGTACGTGCCGACATGTTATACAGGGTGCGTGCTTTTGTGACTTTTAGATGAAAAAAAAGTAAAAAAGTTTTATACTACTGTATGCCTTCCGAGGTAGTAAGAATCCACGCTTTTTTTTGAAGCGGATTTTCATTTAGCCAACTTTACTATAGGCCTATCATGACAAGTATCGACGAAGTCTCTAGCGTACCAAACTCAAGAAATATCAAATATATATATTAATATTGGAAACTGGCTGTATGATTCGATTACCCGTGTAATATAGTGGTAAGAGAAGAAACCTTTAGGTGGTCGTAGTGTCACATGTAATTTATAGATTTTGATGCCAAGCTTAATGTTTGGTTCCAAGGAACATCTCTGCTAATTATTTTTATAATCGATCAAGTAATTTAGACTTTAAGGCAAAGCTAACACGGGAATGGTGGTGTTGTAAATCAATGACAGGTGTACGTCTTCATTCATTATTTCAGCCCCTAGAACACAGCGTCCTAGACCTCCAATGCAGGAGATGGGCCTTCTGGAGAATTTAGCCTACACACGCAACGCTGGCCAGACGGCTTAGCGGGGTATGATGTATTTTTTTAAATGACAATTTATTAACGTTTCCACAAGTTGGTATTAGTGGAACCGCGAGCGACGGTTTAACGTGCTTTTTGAGACACGGGAACGGTGGTGTTGTAAATCTATGACAAATGTACGTAAGAAAAGCGTAGAAAGCGTTCTTACAATAGAGCCAAGACCGCTCTTTAATTTTTTAAATAAATAAGCAAAATTAAATGATGACGAGACAGTAATAGGTATTCTAAATTATTTCATTCGATTATAGTGTTAAAATTATGAGTGACTTAAGAGGAACCAAAGGCACATACTGTATATTATCTTGATACAGGGTGTCGAGCTCGTATTCTGAATTCTCGATTCCCATTGAAATTATAAAGAAGTTAAGTGAAATTTCGAATGGAACGCGTTTATAATCGACCTGTTATTAAATTCGGTCTGTCATATAATTGAATCCATTAAAAAAAAAAATAAAAAAAATATTCAGCTAGTTCAGAACAGAAGTAATAAAAGTAACATTTTGAGAGTTCTTCGCGCCATTTTGCGTGGACATGTCAAGTGCAAGTTTTTGTTTTGTAAATTAATTTATTGGTCAAAAATATTATTGGTGTTGTTTTTTTTTATAATGTGCTACAATGTGAATAATTATGGAAAACGATAAATTAGACTTGAAATATGGGGCACAAGTTGCAGTTAATTTTTTGCGGTTTTCCCGCGCTGCCAACTCCCATATTTTACCCGACGTGTTTGAGCTATGGTGCCGCGAGTGACTTCAAGAAAAGCATCGAATTCTGCAGCATCTGGAATTTGATGATGACCTCATTAAAAAAATAAAAAAAGATATATTACGTCAGACTCGGCTGTATGGGCTAGACCCTTTGCCTTCCCTATCATCTCATTCATCATCCATTGGGAGAAGAAAACAAAAAAAAAAATAACATTTTGTTATTAATGAGATTAAATTCACATAAAAAAGAAAAAAAAACATCTGCCAGAGATGTCTGGTTGGTAGCATGTCCTAAAGTTTCGGTTCCAAATGAGAATACCCATTTTTCTTAGGGCCCATAAAAATGTTCTCGTGTCATAATTATTTATTTTTTATTTCATAGTTAATATTATTTAAAAAAATATATCATCACATTCCTATTAAACTAATGAGTCTCCACAGTTGGCTTTCCAGGACATATTTCTAAAGAATTTAGTATTCTCTCGACGGTAAGAGTCTGAGCCATTTCTGTTTAGGTAATTTCCTTAACCATTTCACAAGATTCCTGAAAATCTTAACCAAAAACTGACGCAAAAGTCGCAGCTTTATAACACTCGTAAAGCGAATAAAAAACAGAACGGCGGCGATCCTCACATTGTATTCCAGATAAATCTCATTTAGCTGTGATTTACTCGAATATACGACGCAATATTTAAACGATATCGAATCGAGATCTCGATACTTGCTGACCGTTGTCTCGCTACGTTGATCGAGTTACGAGCCGTCAGTATGCGCACTCGATGCATGCTTTCGATACCTAAATATTCCGGGTTCGCCCTTCTTTTTCTCCCGGTTATTTTTAATTAGCACCAATATTTTGGAGACTCTAACTTACAGAAAACATGTTAAAATGCTCTCTCAGCCTGTATGTTTAATTTTATAAACTTCCTTTTAGCAAAGTGCAAAAATATTTATTTATAAACGACATTATATACACTATACTGCCTCCGTGGTCTAGCGGTTAAGTCCATATATCTAGATTCGGAGATTTAATTATTATTTAATTTGTGATACTTCTCGAGGTACGCTAGAGACATCGACAAGCTTGCCACTTGTCATGATTGGCCTATAGCAAAGTTAGCTAATTGTGAATCCGCTTCTTTATAAGCGTGGTTTCTGACCACCCCGCAAGAGATACGGTCGTGATAATACTTTATAGCGACACTCCAATGCTGGTGTAATAATAAAGAATGTGTTTTTTTTTTACAAAATCTACTGATTCGATACCCAGCTAGGATATATATTTATTTTAAATATAATGATGCAGTTTTAAGGTTAGTTGCAGCAACGCTGATTATCTTTTGATTTTGCCTATGAGGCACGTCATTGCCCGGATTAACCAAACTGACAAGCAAGTTACCAATCATGTGAAATATATCACAAAATATTGATTAGATATCATTTTAATCATCCTTCCTGCAACTAGCCGTTGGTTTTTATAAAAAACAGCTCCGAGACTCATTTGAGCATTTTTCGCTTTTCATTGTAGTTTAGGATGTGGCCTTGAATAATTCATGTCCTGTATATCTTAAATAGATCAAGACAACTCAATCGCTGACTGTGTAAGTTTATTTTGCTGAGTAATATACAAATACTACTATGTTAATATAATTTTATAATTGCTCCTGTCTCTTATTCCTTTCATTTTATGTAAACAATTATTAACCTATTGGTTTTCACTTATTTATTATTATTATTATTATTCTTTTCTTGGTTACTGTTCAATTGTACTTCTAATTTAAATCTCATTACTATAATTTACTGTTATTTCTGTTTTAATTGTATTGTATAAATAATATAAAATCTCTTGACTTGTGTTCCACTATTGCTACTTTGTTAATATGTTTAATAAAATAAGCTGTGATTGTTTAAAAATAAATAAATTACCTGTGTTTACTAATAAATACTTTGTGGAGAAAACGCCATACAGCGACGTTGACCATGGCAATTTTTAACACACGAGACAGCATATAATAATATAAGATAATGGGAAAAGTATTGTTCTCTGTATTGTATATAATCGTTTAAGTAACTTTGGATCTTCTAAATTTAAAGTTATTTTTGTCTTCTTTTAAAGTATTATTAGATTATAAAGGCTATGCCTAAAAGTAGATTCACACAAATATCACAAGAATTATCAGTGTCGTCGAAAAATAGGGAGAAAAATAACCAGATGAAATTGGAACTGGGCGTTACATTTTGCGGCGAAACTATAAATCTGTCTTGTTAACTACATTATTGAGGAATCGGACATTTTTGTGCAGCTGGTGATGGGTTCAACCTGGTTATATGGAAACCATTTAAATACTATTTTTTGGGTAGTAACTTTTAAGCTTTCGAAACATTGACCTACAATTTCTTTTATAGATAGCCAAGTAGGAAGAAAAATTTCTTAACCGGACCACACTCAGGCCAAAATAGGCACCCTCATACCCAACCCACAATCCCTACGCGAAATATAACAGAGATTGACAAAACGCATATGAAAGTTAGACTGAAAAAAGTAAAGACATATCATCACGACCGTTTCTCTTCCGGGGTTTTTTTTTTGTTAATTTGATTTTAAAACTTAGAGACAGTCGCTCTTAATTATACTGCTTGTAATTTATTAAAGAGCAAATATTTATATATGATAATCTAGAATAAAAATAAAGTTCTACGTATTTTTTATTTTGATTATTCAATAATAAAATCCTAAGTTACGGCGCAGAGAAGTTTTTCTAAAAATATCGCCACACATACTGAGAAAATCAAGTAGGTAGTGATAGGTCGACGATCACGCGAACGTTAACTTACGTAATTAAGCCTTTAGTCTTTACCACGATAGATAGCGTGATTTTACGCTTCGCCTCCGTGGTGTAGTGTTAACAAACGTTGCCGTGAACTCGGGAGGTCGTGGGTTCGATTCCCACCGGGGGCAAGTTGTACATTGTATAATTTGTCTCGGTCTGGGTGTTTATATGTATATATTTACAAAAAAAAAAAGTATAATATGTAGTTTATCAACCATCTAGTTTCCGTAACACAAGCCTCGTAGCTTGTCACGGAAATTAGATTAGCTGTGTGACCTGTCTGGAAATATTTATTATTATTATTATTTTCATAAGCGGTCCAATTTACATACATACAGTTGTGTTTTGTTTTTCGGATAATGATTTTTATCATGAAATAAAAGTGACCTTTTTTATTTTAAATAGAGGTTCTACCAATGACACCTAAAGCCTTAAAAAAATATTTACTCTTTTAACAATTACATGTGGTATTGTTGTAATGCGTTTGTGCTAGGCCCAGTGGCCAATAACGAGAGAGTTTGGGCTATTTACAGCGAAATCATTGCTCACTTTTTAAATAAACAAAATAATTTGTCATGATAACTACAAGTACCTATGCATTATAATTTTTATTTATTTTCTTAACATATTATCGTAAATGATTGTACCTATGTAATATAATACGAGTATCTATCTATTAGCTGTGTTTATATATTTATACATAATATATATTTATGTTTATTGTATCTATTATTTTAATTATATATCATGTAAGTATTTATGTAATAGTATTTAAGTATTCTTAAGTAATTGTATGTATCTTAATGCACCCGAAATCCTCTGCCACACTCCCAAAGGTTAGCTGTTATAAAATGCCGGAAGGCATTAAGTTCGCCCTTGTACACTACTTTTTAAGTTATTTTGTGCAATAAAGAGTTTATAAATAAATTGGACGGGCGTGAAAAAGAGCAAAAATTAATAAATTATAATAGTGGACTGTATGAAGGGGCTGGACGCTCACACGCACTTACTTGTATTCGCTGCAGGTGGTCTTGGGCTTTCCTTGGGTCGCCAGGTTGCTGCTGGCCGCGGGCAGGCTTCTTTTCTCGCAATTTCGAAATTGCGAGCGGTAGATGTCTCTTCTTCAAATTCTGTGCAAGCAATGACCTTGGCACATTTTCACTGACGCTTCTGACAGCTGGGTCGCGTTCAATAATGTTCACTTTCTTCCCATGCGCAAGGTGCGTTCGGAAAGATCTCGCACAAATTAGAACGAGATAGGCACACCCTTCCGCTAGTGCGTATGAGAGGGATAAAGGATGGGTATGGCGATATACAAATTAATAGACAATAAATAGACAACCTTAAAGTTGTTTTTAAATATGATAAGGCGCAAACATAAATCATGAAAAATAATGTCTTAAATTTGACGTTTGATAAATGGAAATTATGGTAATAAATTTGATCTGTAATTTGATTTGGTCAAAGATAGATATAATTATAAAACCAATGTATTAGCCTCGCTATACAGAGAAGAAATGTTAGCAGTCTTTTTGGGACTATCCCTGAAGGATCGTCTCTATAGGACGAGAGTAGGCCAAAGAAAAAAAACTAATAATTAAAAAAAATAGAAGAGACATTTAAACTTTAAACCAAGATCATGAATATGTTTGTGTTTCTGTGTAATGATACAATATAATGTAGGTATATTGTATTAAAAATCTGATAATTGCCTATAAACATCACTAAATAAGTGAATAGTGTCGCATCCCTAAAATGGTCAGCCTCGATACTAATGAGGCGATATTATCATTAATTATATTTTTTCAATTCGATGGGTCGAATTATTCGCCACTGGCAAAATATATTCGGCCCATAAGACAAAAATTTAATTGAAACTTTACTTACTAACATTTTTTTGAAGCCAAGGAATTGTCCAAACGACTAACGCAAAAGTCTGGAGCAGGAAAGCTGGCAAATATTTCTGCCAACGTATTAGCCTCGCTATACTGAGATGAAATGTTGGTAGCCTCCTTGAGACTATCCCTGAAGGGTCGCCTCTAGAAGACATTTTTTATGTATAGTTTATATTTAACTATTTTAAAGTAGTATTTAGATATATTATTAAATAAAAAAATAAAAGTTGTTATATAAACAAATGCATCTGATATAAGTTGTTAGTAGGTTATTTTTGTCCTATGGGCCGAGTATATTTTGTTATTAGCGAATAAAGTTTAAATAATAAAATAAATGGTCCCATGGGCCGAATGTCTTTCGGATTAATGAATACTAAAGTATTCGTATCATAAATAACGATTGATGACTGTTATCGAGCACTCAATTCGGGCATAAAGACAATAAATACAGCCTTTGTTTTCTCCTTTTGTCTTCACGACAAAATATCTTAATACAGTGAAACCACTAAATCTGTGGTAAGCGTGTATAAGTTGACAATTTATAAGTACTTATCATCATCCTGACCGTTTCCCTTTCGGGGTGGTCAGAAACCACGCTTATGAATAAGCGGATTCACATTTAGCCAACTTTACTATAGGCCAATTATGACAAGTGGCAAGCTCGTCGATGTCTCTAGCGCACCAAACTCGAGAAATATCACAAACAAATTAAATATTAATTAAATGTATTTTTATTTACATTAATACATATTGTTGTGGAATCGAGCCCGGTACCTTCAAGTCTAAATCCACGGACTTAACCGCTAGACCATGGAGGCAGTTGACAATTTATATAGCTAGTAATTATCGTCGGTCGACAATCGCAATTTCTGTACCCGTGGAAAACATGTTAATAAATGTGTTAAATTATATATTAATAAAACAACGATATATTTTAATGTTGACATTCTATTGTATTGTTAATATTATGCAACTTGTGATTAATTTTCTTTTCTTATTATTGTAGATTCACTATTTATCTGATAAAGGTTAACACACAAAAATATGTTATAATCATAAAAAAATTACACAATAATATAAATGTTTATAAATAAATTTATGATTTTTATTTTACGGGTACTACACATGTCATGTAGGGCTAAACCCATAGAGGTGGATGAAATATTAATGGCATGACCTCCGCTCAACTTATGGTGCATTTGTGGTACATTTGTTACGTAGTCTGGCCTCTTCGTGGACCCACGCTGATACGAACACATATACACACAAAACAAACACAATTAGGTACACACTCAGACCTACATCAATACTCTCGACTGAACAAACAAATGACACGCTACATCCTGCGGCATGGATGAGGTACAGGTCACTGAGAGCACGTACATATGTTTAATAGCTTTAAGTTAATTAAGATAATAAACGATTTTTATTACCTTACCTCAGCAATTTCTAAATTACTCTATTTTTGTTTATTTTAATTTGTAAGTTAATTTTTATTTCGAATGATTGAGGTTCAACTGTATCACCGTTACGTATTCGAATATATTTTGCGAATCGAGATCTCGAGATTTCGGATGCCGCAAAACGATGTAATTTTATATTTACGCTTCTTTTTGAATCGATTATCGACTGTTTTATTATTTTTCTTGTAACTTATAATTAAATTTATTGTATAAAACACAGTAATTATAATATAATATATATATAAGAAAATTTAAAATTATTTATTTCTGAATTTCCCCAAGTCTTGTAAAGCTGGGATTCCTCGTTGGGACACAATAATTTATTAAATTTATTTGTTGTATTAGATATGTCAAGTTAGGAACCAACGCAAGAGGCGAGCTTGCCTCTTCTCATGATGTGACTAAAATCCTGGTTTCTGATCATGCCGAAAGGTCATACGGTCATGATATAACTTTATTATTATACTTTTTTTCTTTCTATGTACCGATTACTGTGTTTAATTTGTGAACCCCTATTTAAAGTTGGCTAAATGTGAATCCGTTTCTTTGTAAGCGTGGTTTCTGACCACCCCAAAAGGTCGTGATGGTACTTTACTTTTGACCTTAATAGACTACATTTCTCA
This sequence comes from Tinea semifulvella, assembly GCA_910589645.1. Lineage (NCBI taxonomy): Eukaryota > Metazoa > Arthropoda > Insecta > Lepidoptera > Tineidae > Tinea > Tinea semifulvella. The sequence continues at coordinate 10,365,524 of OU342606.1, forward strand.
GACTTGAAACATCTTTGAAAATCATGGTTTGTACGAGCGAGAGGGATGGAAAACCGTTAAACCATCTTAATTTCATCAACTGCTATTAGAGTTGAAATTTGTTTGATAATAATAATAATAAATTCTTTATTGTACAAAACCAAAACAAGTGCAGGTACATAGGCGAGCTTAATGCCGTAAATGCATTTTCTACTAACTAACCTTTGTGACTGAGAGCTGTAATAAGCGGGTGCAGAAGGTTACGAAGAAAATAGATAGTTGAAATTATTTATTACTATATAGAAGTATCATCACGACCGTTTCCCTTTCGGGGTGGTCAGAAACCACGCTTATAAATAAGCGGATTCACATTTAGCCAACTTTACTATAGGCCAATCATGACAAGTGGCAAGCTCGTCGATGTCTCCAGCGCTGCAGCGTACCAAACTCGAGAAATATCACAAATAAATTAAATTTTAATTTAATGTATTTATTTACATTAGTTAATATTTTTGTGTCCCGATCAGGAATCGAACCCGGTACCTTCGAGTCTAAATCCACGGACTTTTAACTAACTTTTAATAAAAAATAATAATTTGATATTTTGTAATTTTGACATACGCTCGGCTATGCTCGGGTAAACTCGCGCTCAAACTGACAGTGAATAAAGAAATAGACTATTTTAACAATCTTTTGCGCTTAAGAAATGGACTACGACTGCAGACTATATAAATGGAATAGAACTAACAAATAAATCTTTCCTTTACGCGGGTGACATGCTAAAGTGGCTGTCAGTCAGTTCCAAACCCAGACGTGCCCAGTTGTGCCCACTTTTATGCCAATCTCGGCCGAGGTGTTTGACTAAAGTCTATCTAGATCCAAGCTTAGATCCAAACGGGTAGATATTATCGGTGCATTCAATAGAATTCCTTTCCCTATCCTGCTTTTGTTAAGGCGCTGTTCGAAGGCTGTTTATAAAGAATATAATTAGTTTTTTTAAGTAACAGTAACCAATAACTTTTATTACTGTATTTATTTATTTTAAACTTTATTGCACGAAGTACGAGTACAAAGGTCGACTTAGTGCCCGTAGACATTTTCTGACAGCCAAACATTGGGGAAAAATTTGGACTATTATAGGTGCAATGAAAGAAATATTAAAAAATTTGGAAGAAAATTAACAACTTAATTATACACTTACATATTATACTATTATATATACTAAAATATCAATATACTAATATATACATAATACTATACATAAACATACATATATACACTTGTAATATTGTGAGGTGATTTTCAGGTAGTGTAGATATAAGAGTTTTTTAAAGATCTGGTAATTGCTTGTCTTATGTTGTATGTAGCCACTTCAACTTAGCACGATATTCAGAGATGTGATCGTATTTACGTAAACAGTAGATGAACCGGATACATGCGTAACTGGTCCATCTTGTTGAGCAACATCTCTGAAAGATCGATGCTACACACATTACCATATTCGAGGAGAGGAAGGAGAAGGCTTATAAATATAAATAACCCTAGTTCAGGTTATTTTAGCTTTTAACGGCAGATTTTTTTTAAGATTATTGAGAAAGTGCAGAGAAGAAATGTTTTACCACTAGTTTTAGTAACGTGCGTTGTCCAACTCAGATTAGAATCTAGATATACACCTAGATTCTTCACCTCACCGGAATATCATAACAGCTACTGGAACACAAGTTCTATAGGTCCACTATTGGAGGATGGATCTTACAAAAAAAGTCTGGAGAATTTGGCCACACTAGGCCTCCTTACAAAACCTAATTTAAATATATATCGTATCCGCACGGCATGGTGGCAAGAACGCTGGCTGCATTTCCTTGCTGAATCGCTATGCTAATTCTCTAGGCGAGGAAAGAACCAGCCCTCTTGTCCCCAGAGCAGAGATGTTTTTTAAGAATGTTTTAGCATTTTGTTTTTTCCAAATACCGAAAATATTATTTGTGCAATCGATAGGTATAGAAACCCACTTAAAAAATAAAACATTAATAGTCGGTTGAAAGCGCCTTAACAGCGAATTTTCTATCGCATGTCGAGTGTAGAGACGTGTGAGGGAGCTGGAGGCCTTGCTAATTGTTTTTGAAACTATAATTGCCTTTTAGAGTCCTAATGGGCCCATTAATGGTACACTTTTCTTGTCCCGGCCGAGGTATGTTTTGGATTTCAACGTATTTAGTCCTATAATGGATTTTATCTTTGTCTCTATTTGGTGTTGGCTTTTTGCTTTTCGTTTTCTTCTTTAACTGCGCATTATTCAGCTTTTCATATAAACTAATTATTTTATAAATGTTATTGGACCGATTTTAATGAAATTTGTAACACAGGGACGGACACAGGCTATATGACGTCGTCATCTGACTATGCATGTGACCACATAGCCATATATCTGTCTGCCTCTTAAATGACATAATTCATTTTGGGTTGAGTGACTTTGTATGGCCTTATGTTAGACTAATGTGTGATTCTATTCATAGAAACAAACAATTTTTCTTAAGAAACCGGAGCTGATGTGGAGAGGTGCAATGAGAAGCCGAAGACTACCAGGCTAGTCGTTTCTCTCAACCCATCAAGTCAATAAACATCTTCCGGGCTATGAAATAATAAGCTAATTACAACAATTAGTTCCAAAGGCTGGTTCAACCCCAACCCTATTTTGTCGCAACTTGTCACGTTAAGCGGGACATTAAAATAAAACAAGAGATTTTAAGGAAAGGAAAGAAGCATATTAAGAAAAATGAAGTTAACAGAGCAAGAGAATCTACAATTATATAAGGGAGGGTCGTAACCTAAAACTTAGCCCTATCACTCTTTATGCATCCGTTGACCGTACGTAGGGGCACCTTCCCTCGGAGAGCCTGAAGACGGGGAGCGGTGTCGATCCCGAGCGGACAACGAGGCGTCACGGAGATCCTGGGGTTGTCTTCTCAAGCTGGAGCCCAGCTCTAAAGACCTACTGTAAAAACCCTGGAATGCACGGGGAGCACACGTTATTTTCATCTCTAGATCCACCACCACTACAGTCCACACCAAGACAAGACATGTAGTTGGTGAGACCGCAGCGGTGGTGCAGAAATAAAAATTAATCTAAATGGTCATGAAGTAACCCGTACTACTTTTAATTCAATACTTACCCAAGCTAAGGGAGCGACAATATGCAGTAGGTTTATTATATTAAACGTTACTGATTTTAAAAATGAGAATCTAAGTTGTAATTAAGTTATAATCAATTAAATAGCAGCGCGTTGCTGAAGTCTGTTTTGTAAAAGTTCAGAATGTCAAAATCTACTTACTTACGTCTTAAATACATGCATTAATAATTGCTTCGCGCCATTTTGCGCGGACATGTCAAGTGCAAGTTTTTGTTTTGTAAATTAATTTACTGTAAATATGGTTGGTCAAAAGTGGTGTTGTTTTGTTTAATAATGTTCTACAATGTGAATAGTTATAAATTGGAGTTTGAATATGGGGCACAAGTTGCAGTTTTTTTTTGCGGTTTTCCCGCGCTGTCAACTCCCATATTTTACCCGACGTGTTTAAGCTATGGTGCCGCGAGTGACTCCAAGAAAAGCATCAAATTCTGCAGCATCTGGAATTTGATGATGACCTCATTAACTCGTGAATAAGAAAGATATATTACGTCAGACTTGGCTGTATGGGCTAGACCCTTTGCCTTCCCTGTCATCTCATTCATCATCCATCGGGAGAAGAGAACCAAAAAAAAAATATACCTTGACCGTGCTAATACAATCGTTACAAACTCCTACGTGACAAAAAGTATTACTCATTGATACATGCCGGGGTTCGAACCGCGAACCTTTTCGAATTGGAAAGCATCTTTTAACCACCAACAATTGATACAATTATTGTTAAATAACAATTAAAGAGAAGTAATTAAAAGATATATAATTTTGCCCCCATTTCCGTAGAGTAAATTTTATTGTCACATTTTTTGTATGGTTTTCGTCCTCTCTTTGATTATGTCATTAAAGTGCGACAGGTTAATTTTTTTAAATAACTGTCATTAAACTTCGAGTTGAATGGTTTAAACTGTGATTTATTTCAATAATTTAATAATAATGCGGGGAAATTGCTCTGTTCGACGATCTTATTCATCTGAAACTAAGGTAAGGTATCAGAAAGTCTTGTTTCAAGCGGTGTTATTTTTATCATCATTGCAAGTGGCACATAATTTCAACGAGAACAACCAATAGGTCGTAGGCAGAATGATGGTGGAAATTTGCCCAGTCTGCCGGAGCGAATATGTATCCATCGTTCGTGCTGATAAACCCAGTAAAGTGTATTCACACATTTCGGGATCAGGCTTGAATTGCCGTCATGTCCAGACAGGCCGGCATAGTGTTAGGGACTAATGTCAGTTATGAGTGTCTGGTTCCAGTTATTAACATTCATAGACCTCGCGCGCCACTTACCATGAGGTGGGCCCAAGGTCACGTGTCGTGCTTGTATAAATATATATATCGACGATTTTTTAATTTGCTAATCAGTTTTATTTCCAAATTTTCTTTAAAAAGATACATTAATAAAATAACTATTTTATATTAAATGTTTTTATCATAAATTTAACGCGTTCTTTTTTAGTAATAGCATTATGTGGGAATTTGGGGTGATCTAGTATAAATCTGCAATCGGCCGTCGAACTATTTTAAAAGCGTTTTCATTGCGTCTTGTAAATGTTTCGTAAGAATGGTTTGAGGAAAACTCATTCAGCTGATTACCAGTGATATCTGAAATTGTCCTTAAGACCATTTTAAAGAAGATTGAATTAATAATGATTTTTAAATAAATAATTAGGTATTTTACATAACACTTTAAAATGTAATAAAAGATAAAGTATCATCACTTTATCTTTAAATAAGCGCATTCCAATTTGGCCAACTTTACTATAGGTGTGATGACAAGTGGCAAGCTCGCTAATCTCTCTAGTGTACCAAATACCACAACAAATTAAATAAAATATTTTATCCCGACGAGGAATTAAACCTCTGCGTCTAAATCCACGGAGACAGTTTTTTTTTTTTTTTAATTTTTCTAGATAGGTCACACAGCGCCATCTAGTTTCCGTGGTAAGCTACGAGGCTTGTGTTACGGAAACTAGATGGTTGATAAACTACATATTATACTTTTTTTTTATCTATCTAATGTCTATATATTTCATCATCATCATCATCAGCCTGTATCTCTCCACTGCTGGATGTAGGCCTCCTCTAAGGCTCGCCACTTAACGCGATCTTTCGCTACCTTCATCCAACCCCCAACAGCGACCTTCTTTAGGTCATCTGTCCATCTGGCGGGGGGTCGTCCCACTCTGCGTCTTCCCGTACGTGGTCTCGACTCTAGAACCCGTTTGCTCCACCGATCGTCGGTTCTGCGGCAGATGTGTCCGGCCCATTGCCACTTCAGCTTGCTAATTTTAAAAGCTATGTCAGTAACTTTCGTTCTCTGACGGATATCAACGTTTCGAATTCTATCCATTAGAGATATACCAAGCATAGCTCTTTCCATGGCTCGCTGAGCGACCTTAAATTTATGGACCAGACCACAGTTAGTGTCCACGTCTCTGCTCCGTACGACATTACCGGGAGGACACACTGGTTAAAGCCCTTAGTCTTTAAGGTTGTGGTATAGACGATGAGAGGATGTGCCGGAGTTTTCCAAATGCCGCCCATCCTATCTGAATGCGTCTGTCGGCTTCTTTGCTGAACTTGGCTCCTCCTAATTGGATATATATATTTACTTTGCTTATTAGTAACAAATTATTACTTAAATATCAAATGTCTTCGTAACCTGTCTGCACCCGCTTATAACACATCTCAATCACAAGGGTTAGTTGGTAGAAAATGCATTTACGGCACGCCTATGTACTCACTTATTTTGGTTATATTTGGTTGTACAATAAATAATTTATTATTATGCTATTATCCGGATGAATGGGGAATTCGAATAAAATATTCATCCGGGTCAATAGGGAACAACCTTAGGGAAATGTTGCTCGCTAACGGGACGGGCCAGTTTTTGTTACTCTGTTAATAATTGAATTTTTGTGAGCAATTTGCAAACAACATTTTTAACTTTTGTATTTTCCTTTTTGGACGCGCAGAAGCAATCATATTATTGTTGTCAAGCTAATAACTGTAATAATGTATCAAATTTAAAAAAAAAACTATTATTCAATTAATTTAACAAACAAACGCCTCCGAAGTTTAGCGTTCGATTCCTGGTCAATTATAATAGCACAACAATATTTAATTTATTAGTTAGATAATACACTTGAGAATTATCATAAAAAAGAAATCGAACCCGTTACCCCGCACCTAATTAAACGGACTTAACCCAAGGCCACGGAGGCATTTCTTTGTTAAATTAATTAAATAATTCTTCATTTGATTTTCCTTTAATAAAATATTTAAAAAATATATATATATTTTGTAGATATTAACCGTCAATATTAGATACTAACCACAGATATAGATCTATCTATATCTGTGATACTAACGCAATATATTTTTTTTATGGAAAATATTCTCATATATCGACACCTTGGGGTAGAAAGGTTGTATAACCATTCTACCCAAAATAAGTTATGAAAGAAGTCTTATTTAATTTTCTGCTCTATTGATTGATTTTTCTACAATAAAATAAGGTTTTCCATTGCAAAGAACAAACATATATCAAATCTCACTTAATAGGGTCAATATACCCCATAAGACCAAAAAAAAATATTAGCCAAATTTTTATTTATTTTGTCAGTCCTGTAAAGTAAGGTTTATTACAGTGGACCAAGAAACTGATCTATCAGTTTAAAGTAATTTTCCTTTTAAAATTAAAATATTGCTAAGGTCGATTAAAACGTTAGTTTAGATATATTTTCAAGGAAAAATCAACCTTATTGTTAGATGACACGCAAATCAACCTTTATTGGTCGACTGTACAAGCTTACAGAAATGAGCTTTTTCGTTTTTCTTTTCAAGTCTGTATTTAATATTTACCATTATCGCTAGCGGTGTCTACGCGACATTGAAGTTAAAACCTATAAACTATCTGATTAAGGAACTCTGAAGGTGGTCAGCGATTTAAAAAAAGTTGTAAAATATAATCACCAATGTTTGTACCATTCTTAAAAACTAAATATATTCAGACTTATTTAACATCTATAGAGCACAACCAACCAAATGGCCGGACTTCCAAATCAACAAATTAATGAACTGGGGACCAGCAGCCCAATTCTACTTTGTGTCAATTAAACTTAGGTTACGTTCTTTTCCGATCGTTAGTATTCTACTTTCCTAAAAAATGGAACTAAGACAATATTTAAGCATATCACACTTACATCACCATACACACACAAACACGTACACACTAACACAACCCATAGGTACACTAACATAACACACATGCACTCGCGCATCCATAACCATTTACAGTATTCCCAAATTAATAATGCACATACAGATCTTCGCTAATTGTCGTATTCCCGGAAACACCCGAATCATTGAATCGTAAGAGCCTAAACATTGCACTTGCATTTTGCACCTTGTTCGAAAGAAATAGAAGTCAATATCATGTGTACCCAATCGAAAACAATTCGGGCGGTCGGTGACTGCATGTGTTCTCTCTGAGTGGAATTATATAGAGCTGATATTACACACCGTTCTTGGTTTTGTTTTCTAAGGTGAATTTAATTTCAACTTTAATTATCTTATTCAAATTTAAATAGTTTATTAATTTATTAGTTTATTTATTAGTTTTTATTAGTTTATTACACATAATTCTACTAAATTATGCATGAAGAAAATGCACTTAACCACTCTATATACATATCGTCTTCCGACGCTCGGGGAATACGACCGTTGCCGAACAGTGACGAAGATTTCTATGCGCATTATCACTTTGGGAGAACTGTACTGTATTTTGTCCTTTTACGAGTAGCTTTATTGTTGTGTACACGCTTATTGTTATGAATATTGGCTTATGTTTTTGTTTGTATTCTTTATATTATTATTTCTAGTTTTTAGTTTTAGTTTAGTTTAGTTTTATTTCCACAAATAAGTACTATTTATATAAAGTAAAGCCATGTATGGCCAATGTGTTACTTATAAGGTATACCTATGTATTTATTTCTGTAATGAGCTGTGGTTTTTGTAATAAATAAATAAATAAATAAAGTTAACTTGTCGTTATCGTGACAAGTGGCGCTCAATTGTCCCTGTCTTCCCATAAAGGGATCTGGCGTGAAGATATGTATGTATGTATTTCAACTATGCAGTATTAGTATGTATGTGTATTTACTTATATATACGAGTATTACGGTATAAATAGAGAAATAAAAGACCACAACATGAAGTCAAATAAATATTATGATCTCACAGAAGAAATTATCAGGAACGGGTTCAAGACTCAGCTTTACGCAGTGGAAGTTGGTGCGAGAGGAGTTCCAGCAAAATCTTTGCATCACTTACTGAAAGAATTGGGCCCAAGCAGGTCTGCAGGAGATACATTTATATACAACGAGCTTCCAACGGAATCATACAGTCTTTGGTTGGGTAGAGAGAGAAGTAGAATGGTGGATGGTGAGCGTATTATCGCGCAATAAAATAAAATAAAGGGTGGCCTCCTTTTCCTTAACCAGCCTATTCTTCTCATCTCTTATCCACACACGATGGACCCGGCACCCGCACGGTAAATCCATGGAATGCTTAGAAATTTGTCTTCTCCTCTCTTCTCTTCTCAATTTTAAATGTGCCAGTATGTCCCAAAGGTTAGCGGGAAGAGAATGCTTTGCGGCATTACGTTCGTCTTTTGTATAGATTTACAATAAAGTTTTCCAGGAAGTGGCTGTGTGCAAAGCTGATCAATATACTTGGGTAAGATTGTGACAAGAGTATGTTGTTGTGTTTATTCTTGTTTAAATTGTTTTAATTACTTGTGAATTTATGTAATCGTATGGTTTAATTTTAATTTTATAGTTTTTGTGGCAGTGTCAGTGTCGTTTAGTGGCAAATCTGAGTGAGTATTTATGTTATTTGGTTATTTGCACTACTAATAGCACTGAATGTTTTAGTGCGAGTATCAACTAAAATTGTAGCGGAGACTGCTCCCCAAGATACAACATAATGGTTTGGGGAGCAGAGTTCTGTATCTCTTTCTTGCTTACTTGTTTTGTTTTTTTTTCCAGTACCAAATTTTGTAACTCAATTTACTTTTGCTTCAATAAACGATTTTTACTTTACTTTACTTTGGAGACTCCAGGTTATAGGAATGGGGAAACACACTGGCTGGCATTCCACATTCTCCAGCATGCGACAGATGGCTACGGTATGGAGGTACATATTTTGCGATATACAAAGTGAAGTATATTCTATAAATTTGACTCTCAAACCTTGAAGGGCTGTTATCAGTAAGATCTTCGTCGGAAGCACCACTGTACGCGGAGGTTTTATCGCAAAAAAGTAGTGTTATAAATTTTTATATACTTACAGGGAAAGTGTGATGTAGGCCACACAACACCAACTACGGAAGAACTGATAACATTTCGATACTAAGCAAACAATACCGCGCAAATCAATTTGACATTTACAGAGTTATGAAAAGTAGATAGTTTTATTTTGCTAGAAAACGAGCAATCGTTATGAACCTCAGTAGATAGTTTAGTAAGGCCAATCAAACTATCGACTTTTTTAAACACATAGTTTACGAGTACAACACCACCGTTCCCGTGCCTCGGAGATCACGTTAAGCCGTCGGTCCCGGTTTCACTAATACCTTGTGGAATGGTTAATAAATTGTCATCAAAAATGACATCGCCAAGCCGTCTGGCCAGCGTGGCGAGTGTAGGCTTAATTATCCAAATATATGTTCTGGAAAGCCCATCTCCAGCAGTGGAGGTCTAGGACGCTGTGTTCTAATGGATGGCTGTAATGAAAAAATATATATGAAAAATTTGGCTAAGTGAATCCGCTGCTTTATAAGCGTGGTTTCTGACCACCCCGCAAGAGATACGGTCGTGATGATACTTTACTTTCATAACACTGTATAATAATATAAATTATTTAAGTGATATCGAATGATCATGATTATGATGCTTGATTTTGATTTTATTTATTTTTAATTTTATTTTACAAATATATACTTAGTTTTAACCTTTTTTATATTAGTTGTATTAATTGGATTGTATGGGAAATAAACGTTATTATTATTATTATATCGTCATCACTTCAATTCGTTTATTTTGCAAGTAGGCATAGGACAAAAAGAGATGTATTCTGCACTTTTACACGTCAATATTTACAATATTGATATAAACAATATCATTTTATAGTACTTAGTAGTTTATGGTGTATCTGGAGTACTACATGATAACCATCATTTGCGAAGAAAAACAATAAAATATTAAAAATAACAAAAATATAAATACATAATAACACTTAACATTATAGCTGCTGTAGATAGGCATTTTCACACTATAACCTAAGACAGACACAATTATAAAAATAAAAATATATGTCAGTTAATATCATCATAATTTCGTATGACAAATGTATGTTTTTTAAAATCCAATATTTGTGCATAACTATTCACGAGATGAACTTATGAAAGTACAAACTTAATAAACTAATAAAGAAGAAACCTAATAATTAAATTAATGAAAACATAAATATTCACCGAACTTTTACAAGATTTCAAATATACAACGCTTAATTGAGCATAAAATAAACTTAAGATTCTTACAGAGAACTGAGACCGTGGACGGAACTATACGGACTGGCCATTCAATGCTTACTATACGATACTATTAAGGTCGGCGCAAGATCACATGTCGTGAGTAGCAAGATAATAAAATGCAATTCGTGTTAACCCATAATCGAACTAGTGTTTCATTTAAGAAAATAAATACGTCTATGATGTGTGGGAAAGAGAGAGGCTTGCGACTATAGGCTGGTTAACAAAGAAGACCTTATTTTATTATTGCGCAAGCCACAATTAAAATGATATATATATAATGTATGATTCCGTTAAGTTCACGTCTTAGAAGCTCGTTGCATAAATGTATTGACGGCAGACCTGGAATTCCTCTGGCACAAACTTCTATTGCGTAATGGGCCCGTAATCCGTTCCTTATCATTTCTTCTGTAAGATTAAAATATTTATTGGACTTCATGTTGTGGTCTTTTGGTTTATATGATTCCCACGACACGGCAGGTTCAATAAGTTTTTTTTTTTCAAATTCCGAGAAAAGATGGCCTAGTTGTTAAGGTAAACGGGTAAGACAAACTTTAATAAATCAACGTTTTTGACACTCCTTCTTTGAGAAAACAAATGAATGTATATAATAATATGTATACTATAATATTGCCACATCAATAAATATAATATCCAAAATCAATCTATTAATAGAAGTGTATGTATCATATAATAATATATTGGCTCACCTATATAATAATACTGATTCGATAGCGGTTTAACATTGACAAATAATTTTTTTGCCAACTATTAGAATATAGCGCCTCTATATTTAAATAAGGACAAAACGGCTAGTGTTGCCATCAGGAAAACAAGGTGACACGTGCGCCAACGAACACGCCAATAATTGTGCGAATACACAATGGACATTATTTTATTTGGGCATTATAAATATATTCACTATATCAGTCATTACTGAATACTTCTTTAGCTTGCACGTTATATTTGACCGCCTCCGTGGTCTAGTGGTAACAAACGTTGCCGTGAACTCGGGAGGTCGTGGGTTCGATTTCCACCGGGGGCAAGTTGTACATTGTATAATTTGTCTCGGTCTGGGTGTTTATATGTATATATTTACAAAAAAAAAAAGTATAATATGTAGTTTATTAACAATCTAGTTTCCGTAACACAAGCCTCGTAGCTTACCACGGAAACTAGATGGCGTTGTGTGACCTGTCTGGAAATATTTATTATTATTATATACATATGTACGAGTATATAACACCAAATTGACGACCAATTAGAGCTATGTTGAACGTTGAGTTTCTTGCCTTAATTGACAGCATTTGTAGTATAAAATGAATCCGTATTTTATTATCAATATAAAATCTAAACGTACTCGTATATATTATTGTACTTGATTTAATAATATATGTATATATGTCTATGATTAAGATAAGTTAATTGGTTGGGTTTATAAAATAAACAACCAGCCAACGCGTACACAACTTTGGCGATCATATGTGCGTTATAAAGATCCAAATCTGTGAAAAAAATTGCCACTTTTATGACATATAAAATTTTCACATTGTCAAGTTGTTTATGACATTCTTTTATGACAAGTTGAGAGGTTTTAATATTTTTTATGACAATTAACTGACGCACGCTGTTTGATACTTTATCTTGATGTTAACGTAGTAACTTGGTATTTTATAATAATATAATAATAATAATAATTCATTTATTTCGGATTCAATCCATATATGTTAGTAACAATTTAACTTAGAACTATGTTAGTAGAAATACACATTAATCAAAAATTAAAACAATGTAAATATAAAAATTATTGTTAATTGTGTGTGACATTAAGTCACAGCCCCATAACATTGGGCAACGCACGCGCTGTACAGATTTACATGTTTCCAGTTACAACTCCAATCCAGCGCTTAACAAAAGCGCTGTCAAAACGCTACGATATCATCTTCAGAATGCCGTTGTCACTACCTACCTCTTACTCTGTGCAGTATCGACGCTGCCTTTTTGCGGATGATTTAGAATATTATGTTGGATTTCTGAGGGGATCCAGAAGTTAATAATCACGTGTATTGTTTCTGCAATTGCAATGACAAACAACCTACAATATGCCAACTTGTCCCGGTGCCACATATTTTCCGTTTTTCTGTATGGTGTCGAATCATGGACCTACTCTATCTAATAACTGCTTTGGGGTTTTTATTTTATTATGACGGGTTTTGTATAATAGGGTTATTTTATTTTTATATAGGAATGTGATCTTGCGCTTACCTGATTGTAAGTGGCGCGTGTAATCAGACACTCATGACTGACATCAGTCACTGACACATATATCCTCCTCCTCCTTAGTCGGTACCCCACTGATGAGGATCGTGACTCCGTCGCAGACGCAGCTCATCCACCAGCCGTCTCCAACGGTTTCGGTCCTCGGCGTAGTGGATGGCCTGGTGTACAGGGATGTTCAGGTGGTCAGTCACCTGACTGGACCATCGCTTGGGGCTTCTCCCTCTTGTTCTTTTACCGTCTACCTTGCCCGTGATTAGAAGTTTTTCTAGATTATCGTCTTCTCTTCTTGCAATGTGGCCAAAGTATTGCAGAATTCGGGCAAAGCAGACGGTAGAGAGTCTTTGCTCCCTGGTCAGCTTAAGCTCTTCGAGCACAGAGATGTTAGTACGTCGTGCGGTCCACGGAATTCTAAGCAAACGACGCCAGCACCACATCTCAAATGTATCAATCCTCGCTCTATCCGCGGCTTTTATGGTCCATGTCTCCGAACCGTACAGAAATATGGATAAGACAAGTGTTCTCACGATGTGAATTTTTGTCTTTCTGGATATGTTGCTGTCACCCCATATTCTGTTAAGTTGGGTCATCGCAGTTTTGGACATTCCAATTCGTCGACGAATTTCACCTTCGCAGCCTCCCTTATTACTAACAGTGGAGCCGAGGTATAGGAAATCGTCCACGGTTTCATAGGCATCAAGGTCTGTTGTGCGCGTGAATTTGTGAGATTTGTCGACTACCATCAGCTTTGTTTTGCCTCTGTTAATGAATAGGCCAAACTTTTCACTGACGACCTCCAACCGATTCAGAAGCTTCACCATTTCATTTTCTGACGAGGCAAACAATGTTGTATCATCGGCATACCGTAGGTTAGAGATTTTCTTCCCACCAAATGTTACACCGCCCTCCCAGTCTTCAAGAGTTTTCCGCATGATGTATTCGCCATATATATTAAAGAGTATTGGCGATATTACACATCCTTGTCTTACCCCTCTCTCAAATTTAAACTGGTCTGATGTGACAGTGCCAACTTTGACACATGACACATATATATACAATATATATTTTTTTAATTGTTTCAGCTTTAGTTTTTTGAATAATATTAAGTTTTAGTATACTTATTGAAAATTTATAATATTGTTATTTTACTTTTATAGAGGCTACTGTGGTAATGTGGTAGTCGCCTATAATAGGTGCAACATCTAACTTCTGATTTAGTGTTGAGTCCAAATAAGTGTGTGATGAGCACTGTTGGCTAACCTATTATAAATAAAGAAATACACTTTAATGGGTTTATCGGCACGAACGGGTACATCCCCGCCCCGGCAGACTGGGCAAATTGCCACCATCACTCCGCCTGCCAATGTCGCGAACTCTCCGGTTAAAGACCGAGGCTCGACAAATAAAACAACAAATAACGGGTCGTAGATATATTGTATATTCAGTTGAGGACACTTCCGCACATTTAAGAGTGTAGGGCATGAAGATGTGACGCTCGGCTGGTGGGGAGTTGGACGACGGACGAGACGAGTCTCCGGAAGCCCGTGGATCTATTAACCTAAAACATAAAGGGTAGTTGACTATTATCAACAAAAATGTTTTTTTTGTTTTATTTTATCAGAGTATCTAAAATCACACTGATTTTCGTTTTAAATAGCGAAATCATTTATATTTTATGATGACTATGGGCAATGGACAGGTCAAAGAGCTAGTAAAACATACATGAAGTTATATGATGCGACATGTGTAGAAACATTAGCCCCATCAAGGCGACCTCTTCGAGCGCGGGAAGTGTAAATTTTATTTATTTAAAAACTTTATTGCACAAAGTACAAAGGCGGACTTAATGCCCGTAGACATTCTCTGACAGCCAAACCTTAGGGACAAATTTTAACAAATATAGGTGCAATGAAAGCAATGGTAAAATATGCCAACCCATAGTACAGGTTACGAATTTGTGCCGTTTGGGGTCGAGACGATGGGCCCAGTCAAGCGTCTGGCCAAGGAGTTGTCGAAACGGCTAACAAAAAAGTCTGGAGAGAGGAAGGCTGGTAATTATTTTTGTCAACATATTAGATTCGCTATACAGAGGGGAAATGTTGCCAAGACAAGAAGACTCTTGGGACTATCCCTGAAGGGTCGTCTTTAGAGGACATGTTTCACTTATAGTTTATTTTTTATTAGGTTTAGTTTATACTTATTTTATTATTTACTTTTAAGTAATTTTAATTATTTAGTATTTAGCTAATTATGTTTTATTATGCTATATTATGTTTTATTAAGTTATGTAGTATATATAAGAATATAATTATTTATGTAGTTTAAGTATTATTGTTTTTATGATGTTTATCGTATATTTAATTTAACTAGTATTAATAAGTGAATAATTTTTTTTTAATGATTTTTATTTTGCCATGCCTAAACTTCGATTTCTTGTCCCGAAGGTTGATGGTAAGAAAATGCCAAGCGGCATTACATACGCCTTTTGTAATAAACAATAAAGTTTTTAATAAATAAATAAAATAAATAATAATTTACAAACAGTAAAGGGCCACACAGAAGTGGAATATTTTTGGAAATCAAACCATATCGGATTTGCAATTGCTCGTGAATAACCAATAGGTATGTTTTCTCATCGGATCTCAGAATAAATTAGCAATAAAGACCATCGTCTATCATAAAAACCAATCGAAGCTTATTTTACAAATTGTCTCTCAACTGCATCAAACCAATTTATTCGAAGAAAGGTACAATGATTTTTTAAATACTAAATTATTAAATAAACTAAAAACTTCTATTCAATACAAAACGCACTCTAGAAACGTGCCGCTTGCCACGTGTACCTACCAACTTTGGGGGCTAATTCTTAAGCAATGATACTGTCACATGCGATATTTTTCAGAAATTCAGTCACAATGCATACAAACATACTATATTCACTCGATTTAAATATTAATATTAAGCGCTCTCGACGCTTGCTTGCTCGCTACTATTGGTGTAGCTACATGACTTTTGCGATTTCGATTGGTTTTGTGGGAACGTTTTTATATCAGGGAGGGCCTATCAATATACATCGATGTATAAAACATATAAATTACTACTAATAGAAAAAAAACTACTTTATAGGTAATTAAAAATACAACTAAAATTATACAAAAAAAAAATAAAAAAAATGCTTCAAATCGCTGGCAATGGGCAAAACGCCAAGGATACTTGCCACGTTAAATGGCAATGCTGATCCGTTGGCCCAAATATTGGCCAGCCCTTTTGTCTCCCGCGTATTGATGAGCTGGTTTGACAACGCCTTTTTCGCCAAAATTTCATGTGCATTTGGTTCCCTCGGACCGAGAGACACAAGGGCTCGATGAATAACGTCATTGAGGCTGGCGCTTAGGGAAGCTTGCTGCAGGAAATGCCGTGATGGCCGAGTGCCCCGACGTTGTCTCCACATTGGCAGCGATGTGGAACAGTGCAAGGACTAATGGTGGTTATTTGCCCAGTCTGCCGGGGCGGGGATGTATCCATCGTTCGTGCCGATAAACCCAGTAAAGTGTATCAACAGGTTTCGGAATCAGGCTAGAATTGCCGGCATAAACAGTCAAGCCGGAATAGTGACTGACATCCTAGGACACAAGTTATCTTGGTTAGGAGTCAGGGACCATCTTAAAATTGCCTAATCTTGTGGTTTGCATTCAATCAAAAATGTTTCTATATTTGCGTTAAATGTAAAAATCAAGAAAAAATATTATATACTACATACTCAACTTTGTATATAGGTAACAATAAGAAAGCTCAATAACCGTTATTATTATTATTAGTGTTAGAGACTGATAGTATAAAAAAGGGTATTTAAATTTTATACATTATAATACACACATCAAAAAAGTCTAGGGATCAAGCATGTTTATGCGGATTTCTTGTGATTGAGATGTGGCTTTGTAATAAATTTATGATTTTATAAATTTATAT
Organism: Tinea semifulvella; assembly: GCA_910589645.1. Classification (NCBI taxonomy): domain Eukaryota; kingdom Metazoa; phylum Arthropoda; class Insecta; order Lepidoptera; family Tineidae; genus Tinea; species Tinea semifulvella. The sequence continues at coordinate 10,382,528 of OU342606.1, forward strand.
GGATCCTTTTTGGTGCATTTCATAATTTAAAACAGGAACTGTCAATCAAATTCGAGTAAAAGATGAAAATCAGCTGTCAATATTTTCCCTATAAAAACATAAGACGCATTGAAGACATTATTAGTGCTACTGTTTCCCTACTACTGATTAAAACCAACGTTATTATGGAGCGGCGACGTCATTTAAGCAGGGAAGAAATGATCAGAGCCGTGGGAATGATAGAAGCTGGTTCCCGGCAACGTACTGTGGCTTTAGCTCTGAATACAAGTCAGAGTGTTATCAGTCGACTTTGGACACGTTACCGAACCACTGGCACCGTGGCTGAGCGCCATGGAGGACGGTATCGCTGCACCACACGGAGACAAGACCGATACATTCAAATCACAGCTCGAAGAACTCCAACAATAACCGCCATGATGTTAGCCGTGAGCCTTCATCGCTCTTCAGGGAACTTAATTAGCGACCAAACAGTCAGAAACCGCTTGCATGAAGTGAACCTTCATTCCCGAAGACCGCTACGGGTACCACCTATAGCAATGCACAATCGTAGGACTCGATATCAATGGGCTCTTGAACACAGAAATTGGACAGAAGAACAATGGCGTTTCGTGTGCTTTTCTGATGAGTCTCGTTTTGGTATGAGGCCGGATACAAGACGTATACGACACTGGAGAACCTCTGGACGCCAACAGCGATTAAAATCCTGCCAGGAAGTCCATCCTTATAGTGGTGGAACCATCATGGTATGGGCGGGTATTTCGATCGGCGGAAGAACTGAGTTGATTTGGATCAGAGGCAACCTCAACGCTCAAATTTATGCTGAGACGGTTGTATCAGACGTCATCGTTCCTCTACAAGTGCATATCGGTCCCTTATTTCAGTTAATGCATGATAATGCACGACTGCACACCGCAAGAGTTGTAAGACAGACTCTCGCCGCAGCTAACATCAATGTCCTGCCCTGGCCTGCTCAGTCGCCAGACTTGAACCCGATTGAGCATGCATGGGATATTCTTCAGAGAAGAGCTCTGCCGAATATGGAGGGTATCCAGTCGCAAGAAGACCTTTTTTTGTTGTTGCAACGAACATGGGCGGCCATTCCACAGCGTGATTTGGATGAACTCATTTTGAGTATGCCAAACCGATGTTCTTGTGTTGTTAGTGTTCGCGGTAGAAACACGGATTATTAATTGTTTAAGTTACCCAATAAAATTAAAAAAAAAACTGTTATTTCAGTCTTTTTTTCGAACTTTAATGTTAGTGGTTCAAATGTCAAAAATCCCTTTATTAGGAAAATGGCAATTTTTTTTACTAATGCAAAGGTGACTTGGTTTATCGTTACTGTAGACAAACGAAAACATTTTATTTGATCAATCCTTAAAGAAAATTTTAATGAATATCAATCAGGAGAAAAGTTATTGCAAAAATATATGTTGATCCCTAGACACTTTTGATGTGTGTACTTACAAAGAAAAGCACTTATTATCATTAAACAGTCAGATGTGGGCTAGTATGGCATTTTCCAATTAAGTTAATTCGTAAGCAGTGTATTTGACTTCGTTATACCGCATTTTGTGAAGATTTTTTAATTTTTTTCTTCGAACCGTAAAGTGGGATTTCTGCTAACTAAATCAATTTTCGTGTTTACTCTGTAGAAGTAATGCATGGTGTGAGGACGTTTATTATAGTACTTTGTACGCTTGAAGCTTTGACGGCACTTTGTTAAAAGTCTTGGACTTCTGTTTTCGGTTATTGATCTATATTCATCAGGATATTTCTATTTGGCTCGAAACTTCGTACGGAACATGGTATCCTCTCTAAATCATCATTATCACCACAGCCCCTAGAACACAGTACTAAAACTTCACTGTTGGAGCTTTCCAGAAAATTCTGGAGTATTTGGCCTACACCATGATGGCTAGACGGGTTGTCGAGCTTCTGGATATCACTTTTCTAATGACAATTTTTTAACGATTCCACAAGTTTGTATAAGTAGAACCGGGATCGACAGTATAGTATTTTAGTTTTATTTATAATTAGTTTTTAATTTATTTTATTTTTTACAAACAGACTTTTTAGCTCAGTCTTCCGGGGTGATCAGAAACCACGTTTTTTTAAGGACCAAGTCCATATCACACTGCAAGCTCGTCAATATCTCTAGCCTATTAGACTGGAAAATTATCGCAAATAATTTCAGCGTTTAAATATTCATTCTAAATGCTTAACCATGTAGGCAGTCAATGAAATAAAAAATCTTGTCATGTTTTAGGTGTTTTTCTAGACTGTATTTAAAAAAGATGCCTGCACCGGCTGACTTAGGACCCACGCTCAGCTGTCTCACGCGAAATGCTGCGTATAAACCGACAAGTAGTATACTCACATAAAAATATCAAATATAAAAATATAGGGAAAGCTCACCCTATGTTGATGATGTTTCTTCTACAAATTCTGTGCAAGCAATGACCTTGGCACAATTTTTACTGACGCTTCTGACAGCTGGGTCGCGTTCATTAATGTTCATTTTCTTCCCATGCGCAAGGTGCGTTCGGAAAGATCTCGCAGGTTTTAGAACGAGATAGGCACACCCTTCCGCTAGTGCGTATGAGAGGGATAAAGGATGGGTATGGCGATATACAAAATTAATAGACAATAAATAGACAACCTTAAAGTTGTTTTTAAATATGATAAGGCGCAAACATTTATATTATTTTTTATTAAATACCATAACTACTATTACATAACACACATACATTCAATAGGTAGGAGTTCTCAAGACTTTGCATACTGTAAAACACAAAACTGGCTTCCGAGTCGTCAAGGCATTCCCCAAGTCCCTCCAGCTGTAATTCAGGTTCGAATAGACCAATAATTTCTCGCGAATTATGACGAGAGATGCCAATTATACGTTCTCAGTTAGACAATCATACCATTAAGGAGCCACTGTGCCTCCATAAAATTGGATTCCTTACTAGAACAATCGGCAGAAGAAATGGCGCGGATGTGGAAGAATTTGATGCGGTAGTTTTTATTTTATTTTGAGCTCAGTTGTATTAGTTAACCAGTAAATATGTGTTTAGTTAAGCACGGTCTAGCGGTTAAGTCCGTGGATTTAGACTCGGAGGTACCGGGTTCGATTCCTGGTCGGGACACAAAAATATTAATTAATGTAAACATTTAATTAATATTGAATTTATTTGTGATATTTCCCGAGTTTGGAACGCCTGGAGACATCGACGAGCTTGCCACTTGTCATGATTGGGCTATAGTAAAGTTGGCTAAATGTGAATTCGCTTATTTATAAGCGTGGTTTCTGACCACTCCGCAAGGGAAACGGTCGTGATGATACTTTACTTTACTTTTTTAGTTAAACATTGATATCTTGATTCAGTTCAGCATATTAAATTAAGTCACAGTCGGATACAGAATGTTTGATTATATTTTAAAATTTTTTTTGTTTATATTATTAAAAAAAAAAATTAAGTCAAAATTCCAGAATTTGGAGATTTTTTAATAAAGCTGTAAACAGGTACAGTGTTGCCAATGTATGACAAATGTACGTAAGAAAAGTGAATTTCTCATTGGTACATGCCGGGGTTCGAAGTTTTTAGGCTGTTAAGGAAAGCGTTAATACAACCGAGCCACCACCGCTAATATAAAACATATTACAATAGTAATATATAAATAACATCAAAACCATATATGTATATATAAATATGTATATGTGTAATATGTATAAACTAAACCAATAAATATGCTGATTTTATTGTTTGATTTAACGTTATTAAGAATACTTATTATTACTACTATATTATTATTGTTTTTGGGTCTATATAAATATATATAAATTTAGTTATATATAAGATATGTATGCCAAATTGTTATTTATATGTTTAAATTTAGATATTAATGTCTTTCTGTATTTATACTTAATATTGTTTACTGCATGCTGTGTACAAATATTAGGTTGGCAAACTTACTACTTATTTATATCACTGTATTTTGTCAAATGTTTTGTCTGTTAACTGTTTTTTGTACCTTAATAAATAAATAAATATAAATAAACCAACAAAAAAATAAAATTATTAATTATATGACCTTAAACATATATACTACTTACTTATAGTAAAAAAAGAGACTTAAAATAATAATAATTACAATTAACATTACGTAGGATTCATTTAAACAATATGGTTTTAAATAATTTGTATTGTTCCTTTAAGTTAGAACCGGTAAAAGCAAAATAGTACCACATCCAAAAAACAACGGCTCTAACCGGACAATTGAATTGATTAGTTTAATGGACAATTATGCATTGTGCTTAGAGGGTTGGCCGGTAGATTTAGACTGATAGCCGCCTCTCGTTAGCAACGCTGAATTATGCGCCAAGCCAGCACGCACGATGTTGCGGCAAACTGTGCGTGGAGATGCATCTAATACCATTTCTGAGCACACTCGGATTTATTAGGCCGTGTTTCTTTAAGCCAGATTTTGCATTTGGACGGAACTCAGAGTTATCACTCCTATTCACTATTCCTAATATGAAATAATAGATTAACCGACGGATGTTGAAATTATGAGTTTAGGTAGGTTTATACTACTATGTATCCTCGTTCCGAGACACGATAATAGTAACTTAAGCACGCTTAAAGGTGTTCCGAGACATGTAGAAACTGTTTTGCCAAAGCTATGTGAAGTCACATATGACATCATTCCTCGCGCTTAGACTTACTATATCGTATAGAGATAGATCGCTCTGAGCGCTGTCAGTTTTTAGTCATTATGTCGCGCGCCATTTTCAAGTTTATTTAATATTAGGTTTTCTTTTTTATTTATTTAATATTGTAATTTGTTTATACTGTTTGTATGTTACTTTTAAAACAAATCTATAATTAATATTTAAGCAGGAAGTGAAAAAAAAAGTCTGTAACACGGCAAGTTATTTTAAAAGACCAAAATAATTTAATAATATTATACTTTACTCATATAAAGATGAATAAACCGAGAGATGTATGTTTGTTAGTAGAATCATAAAAAAAAAACATGTTATGAATTAAAATGTGATTTAGACCGTTCCGAATTGATATCACTCTCTGAGATTCCAAATCGTGATATTTGATTCGGAACGACTATTACTATCATATTAATTCTAAGCGCTCTGAGCTTGATTTGGAACGAGTGGGTAGTCATAATACTACATTTAAGGTTGTAAGCTGACACAGTCGTTAAATATGACTTTTGTCTTGTCTAAGTTGATTCTAAGATCAACCTGCTGGAACGCCATCTTAAGCCGCATTCCGCTAAGATATGACTATGTCATCAGCGAAACTGTGGTGTGAGATATATTATTCGTTGATATTTATTTCAGTTTAATGGAGTACAGTTTTAATTTTACGTGACAGATAAAAATGGGCCACTCTCGGTGGTCTGAAGGCGTGAAGATGGGGCGTGAACCAAGATCGGTATCGCCATAATATTGCCGAGAGATCGGCTCATGAAAATACTCCCAATTTCTAGATTAATCGAGAAAGATCTCGTTCATAGTGTGAGAGCTTTGCATTTTATAAAAAATAATAATATATTTTTTAGAAAACCTGGTTATGATCCTTATTTTTCTATTATCATGTGTCTCTCCACCACTATGTAGGCGTCCTTCAACGCTGTCTTTTGGGACCTTCATCCAATTCTTAAGGCCATCTGTCGATCTGGCGGAGGGTCGATGTGCGTTGTCTCGTACGTGGTCTTCTGCAGTCTAGAACCCGTTTGCACCATCGATAGTGTCGGTTCTCTGATGTGTCTGACCCTTTGATACTTCAGCTTGCTAATTTAAAAAACAAATTTTCATTTATTACAGTCCCTAGAATACAGGGTCCTAGACCTCCACTGCTGGAGATGGGCCTTCCAGAACTGGAGAATTTGGTCTACACTCGCCACGTTGGTCAGACGGCTTGGCGAGGATATGATGTAATTTTTTAATGACAATTTATTAACGATTCCACAAGTTGGTATTAGAGGAACCGGGACCAACGGCTTAACGTGCTCTCTAAAGAACGGGAACGGTAGTGTTGTAAATCTATGGTAAATGTACAAACAACACAAAATTATTGAAAAAAAAAAAATATTTTTTTTTTACTACATACTAATACTACTATCTAAAAATATATAAAAGCAAAGAAAAAAAAAAGAACATCTTTCACTAACAGGACTAGAATCATTCCTAATAATTTAAAACATGACGTGTCACAAATGCCTAAAGGTTTACGTCAATTAAGATATTTTGACACTTTGACGTGACTTTAATTTGGATTATAGTTTTAATCCGAAAATCTGTCTAAATCAGTTATTGTATACACTATGTATATTGTATGCCATTAGTGATACTTTTCTTGGTAAATTTTGAAAGCTATGTCGGTAACTTTGGTTCACTGACTGTAGTCCCAAGTTCGGTCATCCGTAAATCCAAAAAAATACCAATAATAATGACCTGTCACGGTTGGTTCGTATTAAAAATCGAACGCATTAATAAACGGCTCCGAATCGTATATTTTATGTTGAAGTAGCTCATTGTTTCATAATCGCTACAGGTTCCAATCGATAATATAATCGAGATCATCGATTTATCATGATTTCATATACGCATTCGAATACTTTCTAAAATCATTCATAATTATTGAAGTATCTTTTACATTTAGAGGTGGTAGGCGGACTGATGGTGGTAATTTGCCCAGTCTGCCGGGGCGGGGAAGTATCCACTGTTCGTGCCGATAAACTCAGTAAAGTGTATCTACACGTTTCGGGTTCAGGCTAGAATTGCCGTCATGCCCAGTCAAGCCTAGCTCCTAGTCTTAGGAACTGATGTCAGTCATTAGTGTCTGATTCCAGTTGCCAACATTCATGGACCTTGCATTGTCATTTACTTAACATCAAGTCATCAAGGTCACATGTCGTGCGAGTATAAAAATAAATAAATCATAAGTACCTTAATATAAAATGTTTACGTTTTTTGCACATTGTTATTTGATTTTTTAAATTTATATTTAAATTACTTTATTAAACAAAAAAATGTATATAGTCGGCCATTAGAAATGTATTTTTCAATAACCAAGCTTTGGGAGTGTGAAAAAACTAAATTTGGTTGCAAATTTATGATAAATAAATAAATATTTCCAGACAGGTCACACAGCGCCATCTAGTTTCCGTGGTAAGCTACGAGGCTTGTGTTACGGAAACTAGATGGTTGAAAAACTACATATTATACTTTTTTTTTTATAAATATATACATATTATACATATAAACACCCAGACCGAGACAAATTATACAATGTACAACTTGCCCCCGGTGGGAATCGAACCCACGACCTCCCGAGTTCACGGCCACGGAGGCGGTCAAATATGATAAACTATATATTACTTAAACAGATTCCAACAGCGTGTATAGGGCCTTCCAGAACTGGAGAATTTGGCCTACACTCGCCACGCTGGCCAGACGGCTTGGCGAAGGTATGATGTCATTTTTTTATGATAATTTATTAACGATTACACAAGTTGGCATTAGTGGAACCGGGACCGACGGCTTAACGTGCTCTCTAAGGAACGGGATGGTGTTGTAAATCTATGATAAATGTACGTAAGAAATGTGTATTTCTCATTGGTACATTATTAGTTCTACTTTAATTATTGGTTCTTAATTGTGTAAATTCTATGTATATGATTTGTTTAATAAATTTTGTTATATTGTACCTCTGGAAGACCCTGAATCCCGTAACGCAGGTGTTTTTTATAAAACATCTTACTCGGGATTCAGAGCGCCATAAAATGCATGTTATGTTATTTTTACTTCGAATAAATTTATTATTATTATATTAAGTTATTTGGAAAATAAATAGTTTTCGTATCAATCAAGTCCTTTAGTCCTAATTCTATATCGAAAAATATATATACATTATGTCCTTTGTGTTGTTCTTGGGAACATATGAGCTTGATTTAAAAATTTCTAGCTGTTACGTTTTTGAAGTAATTCGGAAAAATAAAAAGATAAGATAAAAAAATCTTTGATTGCATACATGTTAGTCTAATTTACAGGTCTTATAGTAAACCAACTTAACGTCGCAACATTTGCCAAGTAAATTGGCGAGCAAATATATCAAACATTAATAAAAAAAAAAAAGTCCAACAACTTACATCTAGGTATTTATATAACATTGTCAGCTTAAACTTTAGGTATTACAATTGTCAAAATATTCTTTTAAATTATAAAACATCTTTTCTTTTAACCAAATTATTAATTTATTTTTAAAAACATTTTTCCCAACAATTTTAATTTGTTAGGTAATTTATTATAAGTTCGTATACACATAGACAATTTTTATTACATTTAGTTTTCTTAGGATTTATATCTACTATAAGATCATAGGGATTTCTCCTTCTTCTAGCGCTGAAATCTCCAATCTTTCTAAACATGTCGCTGTGTTTTCTAACAAATTGCTTATTACATCCAAAATTTAAAGAGATTAATAATTAATTATGCAATTTCTTACCTTTAAAGCTCTATAATTTAATGGCGATGAAACCCATTCGCTAGGTACTTTGCTCTTTAATAAATAATTCATAATGTAAATTAAATTTTATACACTCGGCGCATCATCAAAAGAAATTTTCATTCTTTAAGGTAAGTACAATTCTGCGCAATGGTAAAATGCAGTACCGAGCTAGCGATATATTAATAAAATAAAATAGTCCAAAATAATGACTGGCTGTTTTGGTTTATTTATTTATATAGTACACACATCAGTACATATATTATCACACATATAACATAGTATAATTATAACTTATCTAATATATGTACCAATTAAGTGTCACAGCATTGCCCAATATAAAAAGAAGAATAAATTAGAAACTTATTACTGTTAAAACAAAAAAATAAATTTAACAAAAACTAACAAATTTACAAAATATAACATAAAAATATGACTTCTAAAATAAAATTATACATTTTTTCTTTTTTTTTTAATAGAACTATAAAGGAAACATAAAAATTGCATAAATTTGGTACCTTAAAAAACGAAAACAAAACACTTGTTAAATAATTATAAGCTACTCAAATATTGATGGTTTGAAATGTTCGAGAATTAGGTTTAGCGATTAATAGCTAGTTGCAGAAAGGCTGATTATCTTTTGACATGGTCAACGTATGATTCTGCGGCACGTCATTGGCTGATATAATCAAAGTGACTAGCTAACTACCAATTCCATGGCGTACGAGTATATCTAAATTTTATCATCCATTCTGTATTATATTTAGACGCGGGTTTAGTTCGAATGCTTGGGCCTAAATCTGGCGCTTTCAACTTGCGTGTTGGTTCAAAATATTCGAATGAAAAGCGATAGATCTCTATAGAAAACTGTCAGTTTCAATTCCAGCAAATAAATATCACAAATAAATTTAATTTATTTGTGATATTTCTCCAGTATGATACGCTATCATCATACGCAGTCATCGTAAAGACATTGAAACAAAAGGGCATGTATGAAGAGGGTGATGAGTGTCGAAGAAGCGAAAGAGGTATGTTGAGATCATGACAAGTGGCGCTCAATTGGGGAGGAGGGGGGATTTGGCGTGAAGATATGTATGCATGTAGTTTATTTTTTATTATAATTAATACGTTTTGCCATCACTACTTCACAGGTGCCATATTGAAGGTAATTGTTATAAAATTGGCGCGAAGATGAGAGATAACAAGGTGTCGTGGGTTCGATTTTATAATTTTGTATCTGGCAACCTTAATTGAATTTAAAATAGTTCTTATAACATCGTAATAAGGCTTATTTAGTTTTTTAATAGTTGACCACCCTGTCCTTATAACCTTTGGTAAATTAAAAAAAAAACGGAAATTGTTTTCGTCATATTATGGAATAATTTTATTATTAAAGTATTTTAATTAAGGCAAAAACTTTTAAATTTTGGTGGTACTAAGGTTACAATTAAAGACAATTCATTTGGGAAGAGAAACAATAAAATAATAAAATAACAAAATTATAAATACAGAATAACGCTTAACATTATATCTGCTGTAGATAGGCATTGTCACACTATAAGCTAAGACAGACACAATTATAAGAATATAAATGTCAATGTCAGTTAAGATAATAGCTGCTGTATATAGGCATTGTCATACTATAAGCTAAGACAGACACAATTATAAAAATAAAAATATAAATGTCAGTTAAGATAATAGCTGCTGTAAAGAGGCATTGTCATACTATAAGCTAGAACAAACAATTATAAAAAAGGTAAGTAACTTAAAATTATAGCTGCTGTATAAAGACATTGTCATACCAAACTGGACTATAACTAAATACAAATTGTGTAATAAATTAATGTATGTAATATATAAATATTAACTGCGATCACGGCATGCGCGCACCTGTACGGATGTGCGACACGTACAACAGGCGTGTATCGGACGTGGATATATTCAATAACTCCCGCGCCGCATTCAAAGCCAAAATCAAGAAGCTGCTACTTTCGGTTTAGATCGCAAAGTGTGAGCAGTTTGCTTCGGAGTTCGCCTAACAGTTTTAATGCATTCAAACTGATACAATGCAGTTGTTTTCTTTATACCTGGCCAAGGTGATATTTTACGAATTTTGTATCGCACAAAGTGTGCACTATTTTTCACAGTGAGAAATATTCTGTTGGCGGGTATAATTTTAATTGCTTCTACTCTGTTGCTATCTTTTATGTTCTTATGTTGCGTGTCTCTGTCCTTTCTCTTCGAATAAATAAATAAAGATGGGGCAAAATGCAAATTAAGGCAGGACAATCGTCTCAGAATTAATTAGTCTATGACAGTGCATTGTTATTTATGGTCGTGTTCGAAGTACACTTTAAAATTGATTTTGTTTTTACGGACAATTAACCGACCTGCTTAGTATAAAACTGTTAAAAATACTACTGTCTCTCGCAATCAAAATATGATTGATATATTTTGACTGCGTCACTCGATCAAAATTATTTGCTTGATATGTATGTTATTATATAGTATTTTTCCCTTTTAATATATTTATTGGTGTTATGATAAGTAACCGTATTTTATTTACAATGCCTAAGTGACTTAACACTTTAGAAAAACACGTTCTACCTCGACAAAAAAGATGATTCTGGCCAAGACCAACAGGGTCAAGATCCAAAGTCAGCAGTACATATCGCTCAGAGTGGTCTCCTGAGCGCCGTGGTACGTGCGTAATTCCGTCATAGCTCGAGATCTGTCGTCAGCCTGATTAGACGTATGTTCTATCGGGCCGACAGCGGCCACTTCAAGCATCTCCGGAATATCGCTCCGTCTTGCGCTCGTCCTTGAGAAGTCTATTGGATGAGAGCTAAAGTAGTCGAACCTGGTCTGGGTTCGTGAGCCACACGGGAGCGGTTTTACCAGTAACGTAATCAAAACCTGCTGAGATCCAGGCCCATTAGCCTTCCGGGCATGAAAGACCCCACTGTCTGTGACTGTCTGACAAAAACTAACAATGTAAAATGTTTATTAGATGACAAAAAAAAATGAAACAAACATTATGTATGTAAATAACAAACAAAAATATTACATTTGTCATCCGTGTCCATCCGTGGAGGTACCGGGTTCGATTTCTGGTATTGTATTTAATTTATATGTGATATAATAACTAATATCGTTCAGCAATAAATTCTAAGGTGGCAAAAGCTGCAGCTAAGTTCATTTGACTTATTATCGGTGGTGGATATCGTGCGTCGAATATTTATTGAGCGATCGTGTTTCAATTTACGGTTTTGCTTACAGGGCCTGTTCACAGATTTGCATGTATAAATTTATCGGCCTAAGTCAAAGACCTTACAAACATAGATGCCGCGGTGAGTACGAAATTCGTTCGAATGATTGGCTATAATAATAAGCTATTTATTTTTTCGGAGAAAAAAAAAACAAAAATGATACATACAAATAGGTAAAAAAGAGATTAATATACAGAGATAAGTTACATTCGAATCACTTTCTTTGATATTTCTCACTGAGATACATAGTAGTTAGGTGGTTTAAATGCAACAATACCAACCTAAAGTGTTCCCGATAAATCTCCCAGCTGTTTGACAAATTTATGGGTATTTAGTGAATATAACCCCGGGTTTTGTAGGTTAGGTTCGTATTAGAAGTAAAGTATCATTACGACCATTTCGGGGTGGTCAGAAACCACGCTTATAAATAAGCGGATTCACATTTAGCCAACTTTACAATAGGACAAGTGGCAAGCTCGTCGATGTCTCAAGCGTACCAAACTCGAGAATATATCATAAATAAATTAAATAATAATTAAATGTATTTATTTACATAAATGGACTCGGAGGCCAAATCCATGGACTTAACCGCTAGACCACGAAGGCAGTTATTAGTTTACAAACTATAGTACACAATGAATAGTTAATCAAATATTAATAGGCCCTGTCACATCGCTAAAGCTACATCTATTCAATTCAAGATCAATGGCCTAAGTGGCAAAAACGGATAAGACCAAATGTTATCTTTTAAGAAATATTGGACGGCTAAAACATATATGTCACGACACGTCCTTTTTTCTCACACACGTTAAGGTTTGTTTTTTGTAGAAAATCAATACTAATTTGTTTTATTTATTTATAAATATCGATCGTGTGGGTAATAATAATAATAATTTATGGCAAGCGTCCAGGCAGAATGGCATTAGTTCCTTGGAGATTGGGCCAATCCCTGGTGTGGGATTTTACCTGTTGGGATTCCCTAGCCCCTTCCCACCTTCAAGGAACAAGCGCAGATTAGCAAGCGTCGAAAATATAAAACGATTTGCAATAGTTACTTTTTTTCGACGTTTGCTGTAGCGTTTCTACAAATTTGGAACTGAAAGTATTCTATAAAGAAATTGTTCCAAAGCTCATTGACGTCTCTGGTGACAATAGGGCTGGCAGTTTCTTCCTACAAAAAGTCAGTATCCTAATTCAAAGGGGAAAAGCTGCTAGTGTATTGGGCACCATGCCACAAGACAGCGATTTGGAGGAGCTATTTTTTTTGTAAGTATTTTTTTTTTCTAAGTATTTTTTTATAGGTTAAATTTAGATTTTGTGGTAATATAGTTTATTTAATTTCAGGTTTTGTATGAAATAAATAAAATAATACTTTTATAAATATATATATTATTTGCATAATTGTCTTATTTACAAAATAGATTGCCCAAAACCAGACCCCCACTTTTTTGCCGCGTGCCTCTACTAAATATAATTCAATAATCATAACAATTAATTGTGCGTTTTTAAAATTTAAATACAACATCTCTTTTGACACCTCACCTCCGATTTGCTGATGACATAGTCATTATGGCCAGTTCACTCAAGGATCTTAGCGGAATGCTGAACGGCTTAAACGTAGCATCCCAGCGGGTTGGTCTCGGAATGAACTTAGACAAGACGAAAGTCATGTTCAATGATCATGTCAAGCCGAGGCCAATCTGCATAGGAAACGACACTCTCGAAGTTGTGCAAAATTACATATACCTCGGGCAGACTATCCAATTAGGAGCAGCCAACTTCAGCAAAGAAGCCGACAGACGCATTCAGCTAGGTTGGGCGGCATTCGGGAAACTCCGGCACATCCTCTCATCGTCTATACCACAATGTTTAGAGACTAAGGTCTTTAACCAGTGCGTCCTCCCGGTAATGTCGTACGGAGCAGAGACGTGGACACTAACAGTGGGTCTGGTCCATAAATTCAAGGTCGCTCAGCGAGCCATGGAGAGAGCTATGCTTGGTGTATCTCTGATGGATAGAATTCGAAACGTTGATATTCGTCAGAGAACGAAAGTTACTGACATAGCTTTTAAAATTAGCAAGCTGAAGTGGCAATGGGCCGGACACATCTGCCGCAGAACCGACGATCGATGGGGTAAACGGGTTCTAGAGTGGAGACCACGTACGGGAAGACGCAGAGTGGGACGACCCCCCGCCAGATGGACAGATGACCTAAAGAAGGTCGCTGGCGGGGGTTGGATGAGGGTAGCGAAAGATCGCGTTAAGTGGCGAGCCTTAGGGGAGGCCTACATCCAGCAGTGGAGAGATACAGGCTGATGATGATGATGATGATTATCTCTTTTACCGCAGCATTAAAATATAATTTAATTAAATAGTCAATTGGTTAAAATTTATGTATGAAATAGTTACAAAGCACTATTTATACGATTAGGTTCTTTATTATGATCAGGTACTTTATTATAGATAAAACATATTATAGATAAAACAACAATTCAAAACGGCGGGATCAAAACTATGTAATTATTAACGTAAAAAAAGTTCTTGTTAATTGTCGTTATGCTGGGGTAAAATAAATAAAATGAATTACAGATTATGAAAACACAATATATTAACTATAAAATAAAAAAGAAATCATTGGGGCCTGGTTTTGGGCAATCTCTTTTGAGTGTGAGTTGCTTTTTTAAAATGGAATTACGCAATCTTGCTTTGACAATATGTTTTAGCCAATGATGACGTTAAACATATGTTATTTGCAGCTAGGTGGCAAAATATTCGCGCAAATAATTCTTGTTGCTAGGCAAAATAATAAATATTTTATTCTACAGGGTGGTAACCACATTATTCAGTAGGTTAACGCTAAGTGATAGTACAATAGCTTTGAATAAATTAATAATTTGTTACTACCCACAAATCAACAATAATCATAAAATATTATTAAACTCCGGCCAGGATTGTCTAAACTAATATATTTCATGGCCATAATAACACAAGGTATTGCTTCCGCTATAAATTATGAGGCGATAGCTGCGAATCTGTGCCTGCGCCGGTAGCTTATTCCCATGGACTCGCCAAAGAATAAATTTCATGAGAGCGGACATTTATTTACGAGCTTAGAATAATATCGTATAGAATATTTCATTCAAAAAAGCCGTCAACTTTGAACCAAAACAAACTCGGTTTTCTCATGAAAAAGACTGGGTACACCCAACTATGAAGGTTGTGCCAGGAGCCAGGGCGAAAGGAAATACCTGATCCAACATCTGAGATTGAAAAATCAAAATCAAAATACTCGTATTTTATTGTGGATCATAGGTTTTTATATACTAAAAAAAAATGTTTTGTAGATGCTGTTATAATGGTCGCTTTGTCCCGTCCATTGGACATACAATTATTATTTAAACGTTACAAAAGGTTTTTACAATGTTGTTGATGGGTGATGGTAAGGAGAATGCTAATTGTTCCTCTCATGTTTCGGAAAGATAGTTTGCTACGCTATAGTAGCATCTTTCAGACAAAAAGCTTTGAAGCTTTGACTTAAAAACTCTTATGTTAGAAACCATACAATAATAATAATACAGTATAATAGCATGTGGTGGTTGCCTGTAATTGGTGCAGCATCTGTATTCTGTCTTAGTTGTAAGTAAAAATCGATGTATCTTTTGTTGCTGTCACTGTTGGCGACCCTAATAAATAAATAAATAAATAAATAAATATATGTGCCTTAGCTGACCCTTGTTCCCAATCAGCTAAGTTTTTTTATTTTTAAATATTTACGATAAGAATAGATAGATGGAGAACTTATATATATATATATTTTTTTCCAGACAGGTCACACAGCGCCATCTAATTTCCGCGGTAAGCTACGAGGCTTGTGTTACGGAAACTAGATGGTTGATAAACTACATATTATACTTTTTTTTTTTTGTAAATATATACATAATACATATAAACACCCAGACCGAGACAAATTATACAATGTACAACTTGCCCCCGGTGGGAATCGAACCCACGACCTCCCGAGTTCACGGCAACGTTTATTACCACTAGACCACGGAGGCGGGCATTGTTTGTTGATTTGTGTTAAGTTTCAATGGGGCTGTCATGCTTAATGGGTTAAAGCCACTAATAAAATATTATTAAGAAATTGACAATAACAAAAAAAAAATCCGCCTGTTTTCAACTATATGGCGTCTGGTTGTCTCCTTAATAAAATTTGATTCAATCATCAAAATTGCCAACGCGTTCTGTCTCCAGTGTGCTACAAAGGAACAAATATAGCCCTTTCAGCACGACAAAATATATTTTAGATATTGAAAGATTTATTTTACTTTTTTGATCGCCTCCGTGGTCAATGATAATTTCAATGAGAATGGTATATTTTATTTTTTCGTGTATACTAAGTACGTTGCAATGTTTAAATATATCATTATAGTTATTTTTAATGTGTGTTGGTACAATATCTTTAAGGATTCTCAACTGCAGATTGTATATGTCATCTAGGTAGGTCTTATATGTTCTGCCGTAATAACGCACGCTTGGTATTGTCCGTGCTAAGATAAACACATAACCCTCCTTTGCGTCGCTAGCATTCGGGATAAAACAATCTATACTTACTTATAAAAAAAAGTCCTGACTAATATATTAATCATGCCTCAACGAAACTTGGGCATAAACCTAGAGTGTCTCATCTGTTTGGCGCAAAAGTAAAAAGTCTTTATTACAATTCCCAGCGCGGAATCTTAGTACAAATTGATCTACCAATAGGAGTGTCCCTTATTGATTTCCACACGGGTGGGGCCTATTTATTTGATTATAATTGGACAACACCAGCAAGCTTGGTCTGGGAATTAATTAGAAAATCCTAACAGTGCATTCTATATGCTATTAATTTTAACTATTTTACTATTATTCACGCGATCGCATGTTGCTTATATCTAGCTTATATGGATCCTAAATGACAGATCTAACTTAGTTCGACTTAGTTTAGGAGTCAGTGTGTTAATCAATTTGTTAATTGTACTTTTATAAACAATAAAATATTTTGTATTTGTATTCATACCTTTCTTTAGGAGACTTAAACACCCGTATTCTTAGACATTTTCTCTAAGGCTTCTCCACTTAATTATTTCTTCCAGCTAAAATAGAGGGACGCCTCGGCACATCACAACGCTTGAGGAATAGAACTATCAAAGTGTCAGTTATTGGTTTTTAAAATAAACTCAAATCAATACTCATTGCTTCTCAGCGAGCATGTCTGAATCCACCTTGTTCCCCTTTACTATGCAAGGCTGGGATGTTATTATTATTATGTGTGTGTGTATTCGTGCAATATGTGTGTATGTGTTAAATAGGTTGTATTTAGTACATCTGTGTCCGTGACGTGCTTTCCATCCGTAAGGCGGCGACTGAAAATCGGCTCTATGGCATATCTATAGGTTGTAGCGGACGCCGAGCTGATCGCCTTTTTGTAGCTATACATGTGCTGGTGGGCTAATTATTGTGCGCATAATCTTTTTACTATTATTTTTTTTGTATAGTTTTTTAAAATTTGTATTAAGTATGCTATGTGTATGGTTTGGCGACAAATAAAATATATTTCTTTCTTTCTTTCAAGGTACATCGCGAAGTGTATTTGTGTTATTTTCGGCTATAACCATAAACCATAATATAAAAAAAATCGAAAAAAAATAGTAAAGTAAAAAAAGTTAAGTATCATCACGACCGTTTCCCTTTCGGGGTGGTCAGAAACCACGCTTATAAATAAGCGGATTCACATTTAGCCAACTTTGCTATAGGCCAATCATGACAAGTGGCAAGCTCGTCGATGTCTCCAGCGTACCAAACTCGAGAAATCTCACAAATAAATTAAATATTAATTAAATGTATTTATTTACATTAATAAATATTTTTGTGTCCCGACCAGGAATCGAGTGAGGTACCTCCGAGTCTAAATCCACGGACCTAACCGCTAGACCACGGAGGCAGTTTATTATATTAAACTATATTACAACAAAACTAAAATTTACCTAATAAAATAATTGAATACTTACAAATAAAAAATAACTGTGGTCCCACCACAGTTTTTACAGCAAACGGCATAAATATCTAATCTTTTATTATACATTCTTGCCCCGCTTGTCAGACTCCGCATTTTCCTCAGCGGCCGCGCCGTGCCGCCGGAGGGAAAGCGCTTTATGCCCTGTCCCCCAGATATGCGAAGCGGCGAGGGTGTCGACACACCTGGCGTCCCCGCCCGAGTACGTCCTCGTTCCCAGGGCACCAACATCATACCATCGGGTCTCTTAAACGTGTATTTTTATCATTAATTAATTAGTTTAATTACTTATTTTGGTTAAAACACACATTTGTCAAACCCATTTAAACTAGATAGAAGAGACAGACTTACAATTTTAAAAAGTGATAGAATTTTGCTTCTGTGTGATCATAATATTTGTTTTTGACTTCATAACTTTTTTCAAGTTTTGACCGCCTCCGTGGTCTAGTGGTAACAAACGTTGCCGTAAACTCGGGAGGTCGTGGGTTCGATTCCCACCGGGGGCAAATTGTACATTGTATAATTTGTCTCGGTCTGGGTGTTTATATGTATAATATGTATATATTTACAAAAAAAAAAAGTATAATATGTAGTTTATCAACCATCTAGTTTCCGTAACACAAGCCTCGCAGCTTACCACGGAAATTAGATGGCGCTGTGTGATTGTCTGGAAATATTTATTTATTTATTTTATTTATTTACTAAGATGTCTGGCCTATAGGCTGATACAGCAGTTCATCTGGGATCCTATAATAATGTTTGAATGTATGAGAATTAATCAGTTCAATACAGCGCCAAGGATCGAGGTGGGCTTGCATCTAGTTTTCGTATATATTATTTCGTTATGTGTTGTATTTGTTTATGTATGTTTATCCAATTTTTTATTCCTATTATCACACTGCACCATAATATTATTTTCTCACTCTCCCAAAGTTACTCATCTATGTATCTATGTACAACACTTTAGATTTTATATTTTCTGTGAAATAATCTTTTTTTTGTTATTATAATAATAATATATCTTAATCAAAGCATTAAACAGGGAAATGTTTAGATGTTTTCAAACCGACATTATCAGGAGTCCAATCTATAATTATCAGACAAAATCCATTGAATTTATTGCTCGGTCTATAAAGGTAACAATGTTCATTAAATGCATACCGCATTCGTAGGCTAATAATTGCTGGACCTATTTAGGTGAGTTCAACATTTGAATGGAAACAATTTGTCGGTATGTTCTTTAACTAAAGCTTGCGATCAACCCAGAAGACATTTGCAAAGAGCTCCTCGGACCGTTTTGATACCTCGTTAAAAGGTAATCTCACATTTATCCGTGCTAATATTGTAAACGAGAAACGAACTTTGTCTCTGTTTGTTTTGCCTTCACGCCTCAACTACTGACATATACTAGCCCCTAGATTAGCGTGCTAGAACTTCACTGTCGGAGATGGGCCTTCCAGAACATATATCTGGAGAATTTGGCCTACACTCGCCACGCTGGCCAGACCAGTCAGTTGGAGGATGTCAATTTTTAATAACAATTTATTAACGATTACACAAGTTGGTATTAGTGGAACCGGGACCGACGGCTTAACGACTCTCCGAGGCATGGGAACAGTCGTGTTGTAAATCTATGACAAATGTACGTAAGAAAGGTGTATTTCTAATCGGTACATGCCGGGGGGTTTTAATTGACCTTACAACCGAGCCACCACCGCGCGGAACTACTGACACGATTTTGATAAAATTTACCAGACATGTTCCTTAAGGTTTAGGGATAAATATGGATAACGTTATCATGCATGACATGTGACTCCACAGCCATGCATTGTAAATGCGAAATAATTTTTGTCACTCTCTTTTTTTTGCTTTCACGCCTAAACTACTAACCAGATTTCTATGAAATTTAGCAGACATGTTCCTTAAGATTCAGGGATAAATATAGGCACAAAAGGTTATTATGCACGACATGTGACTCCACAGCCATGCATTGTAAATGCGAAATAATTTTTATTACTCTCTTTCTTTTGCTTTCTCGCCTAAACTACTAACCACATGTTTATGAAATTCAGGAGACATGTTCCTAAAGATTCAGGGAAAAATAAAGGCTACAAAGAAAACGTCATCAAGCAAGACATGTGACTCCACAGCTATGTATCTGTATATATCGCTTTCTGATATTACTAGTCCAATTCGTTGCCTCACAGAAAAGAACAAATTTCATAGACGATTTAAATTGTATGGAAATCCGCGAGACTATGATGCTTTCTCATTACTTCGTGCCAGGTCAAAAGCTCTTACCAAATCCTGTTATAAATCATACCTAAGCTCAATCGAGGACTCAATTGGGGACAATATTAGGGTTTTTTGGCGTTACGTAAACGGTAGAAAGGGTAGTGTTAGTATCCCTCAGACCATGTCATATAATAAGAGTTCCTCCTCGGACGCATTGGGAATTTGTGAGTTGTTTTCTGCATATTTTTCCTCAGTTTACAGTGGTAACCCGTCTTTAAATACGAACACCAGCGTTAACCCACTCTGTGCTAATACGTACTCCCTATCAGGTTATATAATTAGTGAAACCTCTATTTTGGAAAAAATTAGGCATCTTGACAAGAATAAAGGCCCAGGACCGGACGGTATTCCGCCTCTTTTTATTAAAGAGTGTTGCAAAGAGCTATGTGTTCCGCTGTCTATAATATTTAACAGGTCTCTAGGGTTGGGTGTATTTCCTACCCGCTGGAAGCTCGCTCATATTACACCAATTTACAAAGCAGGAGATAAAACATGTTGCGAAAACTATAGGCCAATAAGTATATTGTCATGTGTGGGAAAACTTTTTGAGTCATTGGTCTACGTACCTCTATATGACTATTTCAAACCATTTTTGACCAACAGTCAGCATGGCTTTGTAAAGAAACGTTCTACTCTCAGTAATCTGCTGGAGTATAAAAATTATCTGTGTACTGCATTCGCCTCTGATAGCCAGGTTGATAGCATTTATACCGATTTTAGCAAGGCCTTCGACAGAGTGGACCATGGGATATTATGTAGCAAAATTTCTTCATACGGTATACACGGTAGTCTTCTAAGATGGATAACGTCATACCTAAGCAGTAGAAGTCAGCTGGTCACCATCAAGGGCTATGTATCTTCTTCTGTGTCAATTACTTCCGGCGTGCCCCAGGGATCCCACCTGGGCCCTTTATTATTTGTTGTTTTTATCAATGATCTGGCGAGTAAATTGACAAGTCCATGTCTTCTCTATGCCGACGACTTAAAGATTTTTAAAACTATTAAAAATGACAATGATACCTCCATGCTTCAAACAGACCTGGATACTGTTTCTAATTGGTGTGCAAATAATAAAATGGCCCTAAATGTAAAGAAGTGCTTTGTAGTATCATTTACCAATAAAAAACTTAGAACTATCTCTGACTATAAAGTTAATGGACAATCTCTGTGTCGTCAAAAAATAGTCCGTGACTTAGGAGTTCTCTTTGACGAAGAACTTACTTTCCGTCCACATTACGACCATATTGTAAAACGAAGCAATCAGCTGCTGGGATTCGTGATAAGGTCAACCAAGGAGTTTAAAAGAGTCGGCACTTTAATATGTCTGTTTTCTAGCCTAGTGAGAAGTGTCTTGGAGTACTACTGCCCAGTATGGTCACCCTTTTATAATGTCCATATTAACCGAATTGAGGGAGTTCAGAGAAGGTGTCTTAAAGTTGCTTCATACCGATGTAATCTTGGCCGGTCACTCAGAGACTATAATGAAAGGCTATCTAAATTTAAAATATTATCATTACAAGCTCGAAGAAAGAGATATGACTTGGTATGCCTACATAAGATTTTGCATTCTGCTATTGATTCGACTAGCTTGCTCTCCAGCATTAACATCAACACGCGGTATAGGATATGGAATCCCAACACATTCGCCATGCAAACATTTAAGAACAACACCTCTTACTATAACCCAGTGCGAATGTGTAGGACATACAACGATCTAGACACTAAGCACGGGTCTCTGATTGATGTGTTCAATTCCAGGTTTTCGTCATACAAAAGGTGTCTCACAGCGAATGTCCTCGAATTCACGTACCCATAACATAATTATTTAATTTCAGTGGTTCGCAATAATTTAATTCAGTTTTTATTTTAATTTTATTCCAATTCAAATACATATTTAACATTTTAAATCTTATTAATTTTTAACATTTATTAATTAGGTTAGGTTATAATTTTAGGTTAGGTATTAAATTAATTATATTTTTATTATTTTTTACTTTTTATATAAATTATTGTTATTTGTTTGCATGCTTTATAGGTTTTTTTATATTTTTTATTTTATTGTGTAAATTTGGATTAAGTTGATTTGTTTTTAATTTTTTGCATGTTTTTTTGTCTATTTTCCACTTATTTTGTGTGTAGTACTTAAGTAGCTTGCTCGCGTACCTATATATTTTTCAATGTTGTGTGCACTACTAAAGAATTACAGTCTGATTCTTTAATTCAGTTATAGAAATGTACGAGTATAGTGTTAATGATTGTAATTTGTTTGTTGCACCATAAATAAATAAATAAATAAATTCTAATAAAATTGAATCTACTTGAATACTAAGGATGAACTTAGGCTATATGACGTGAGCATCATGTACGCTAGTGTTAGTAATAATAATAATAATAATATCTTTATTCAGTAAAAGTTACAAGATATGAAAACAATAACATATTTCATTATGCATTATGGTACAGAAAAACAGACATTTGCAGCCGAACTAAGCCTATATGTACAGGTCTGTCCGTCGGAAGTCAACGCCCAGACACTCCTTTAAATTTATTATTACTTTTTATTGCAAAAGAAAAAAGAAAAAAAAGAAACATAATGTACACAAAAAGAAAAATAAAATAAAAATTGTGTGGTTGAGATCCTCTTTTTGTGTATGATGTAAGTGTGTGAGTGTGTGTAAGAGGGTGTTTGTAAACTTGTGGTGGAGCGGATTTGGTTGGTTTGTCAGTGACAAGGAGTTTTTCTATATATCTCCTTCCTTTCTGGCAATGTGTCCGAAGTATCCCATGAAGACATATGGTGGATGCCTAGTCAATATTTTGAGTTGTTTTAAAATCAACACGTTGTTGGTTTAATGCTCTGCCCATGAGATCCCTAGCATGTACCACCAACATCACTTCTCGAAGACGTCGATGGGTTTTCGGTCAGCGCTCTTTACTGTCCATGTATCAGCACCATATAGAAATATGAAGAAAACCAGTGAACGACCGTATTGCGTTCTTATAGAGATCGTTCTGTCCGTCCAAATTTCGTCTAGTTGAGACACCTAAACTAGTCGACCGATTTAGATTAAGTCTGTGTTCCTTAATATTCAAAACATATATAAGATATGACATCATTATCCAAGCACTACATGGGTCCCCCGGCCACTTAACATAAATATTTATCTAGATTCGATATTGATTTGCTACACGGACGAAGCCGGGTCAAACAGCAAGTACTAAATAATTGTAGCAGAATAACTTATCTACGAATTTCAAGGGAATATATTACTTATAGATTTCAAGTATAAGGGCTAGAATCGGGTAATAATTTAACGAGAGTAGTATTAAATCGTTGCTGTTCATGGATCTTTTAACTGTAGATGCCGCATCAAGTATAAAATATATATAAAGTAATAATCATACGCACCTAAAAATATATTTGTTAGAAAATAAGTACGTGCAAACTGCGTCCATGGTCTAGCAATTAAGTCATTGGATTCAGACTCGAAAGGTTCGATTCCTGGTTGGGACACAAAAATATTTAATAATTAAAAAAATAACTATATTTTTGGTACACTAGAAACATCGACGTGCTTGCCACTTGTCATGATTGGCCTATAGTAATAATAATAATAATAATAACATTCTTTATTGCACATTAAAATATACAAAATAAAATGAAGTACATAGGCGAGCTTAATACCTTGTAGGTATTCTCTAACAGCTAACCTTTGGGGAACGACATAAGAAATTGTGGGGTGCAGAGTTAGGAGGAGAGAATAAATGCAAGGTATAGCACTGGGTATATCATATTAAAATGTAATGAAAATAAATAAATTAACATGCCAGTTGCATACATTAAATATACATTTATAAACATACATAAATATTTACCTAAATAATAATCTAAATATAAATACATACACTAATAATAATAATAATATTCCATGTCATGTGAATAAATTAAATATCATTTTGCTTTTTAAGAAAGTAAGAAGATAGACGATGTTTAAATATGTTTAAAGTAGGTGCCTGTCTGATAAACAATGGCAGTCTGTTCCATTGGCGAGCTGCGGAAACTGTGAGAGAATCCGAATATCTGCTAGTAGAGTGGAGAGGAATTGAAAGTTGATTGTTTTGCGAATAACGAAGAGAACGAGTATGGGAGTCACGAAGGAATTGAAAACGATCATGCAGGTAAAGGGGTGTATTCGGGTTATTAAGGATACCATATAGAAAAGAGAGGATGTGTACAGATCTACGAAAACGGATATTGAGCCACTTTAATTGAATACGAGACATGATCATACTTACGCAGGCCAAATACATAGCGTATGCATAAGTTGAGAAGACGATCAAGTTTATTTACTAAAGTTGGCTAAATGTGAATCCGCTTCTTTATATTATAAAAAAAGTAAAGTATCATCACGACCGTATCCCTTCCGGGGTGGTCAGAAACCACGCATATAAATAAGCGGATTC
This sequence comes from Tinea semifulvella, assembly GCA_910589645.1. Classification (NCBI taxonomy): domain Eukaryota; kingdom Metazoa; phylum Arthropoda; class Insecta; order Lepidoptera; family Tineidae; genus Tinea; species Tinea semifulvella. The sequence continues at coordinate 10,407,145 of OU342606.1, forward strand.
ATATTTAGCTAACTTAACTATAGGCCAAGCTCGTCGATATCTCCAGCGTACCAAACTCGAGAAATATCACAAATAAATTAGGAATAATTCATTTTATTTATTTACATTAATAAATATTTTTGTTCCCCGACCAGGAATCGAAGCCGGTACCTGCGAGTCTTAATCCACGGACTTAACCGCTACACCACGAAGGCAGTTAATAGAAAATTGTGAAAATGTATAAAAAAATATATTAACAGACTCGCTTACCAGACGGGGCAGCGTGCAAAAGAGAATGCCTTTAATTTGACATCCTGCATGTTTGAAGTATAACGCAACACTGCGAGGCGAAGAACTTTGTGTAGAGCCTTATTGCCCGCTTGAGCTGCATCTATTTAATTTTAAGATCTTTGTTGATGTTCGGAAGCAACAGCAATTTAGTTGTCGGCAAACTTATTTTCTTGTATTGAGTGATATATTTGCAGACAAATGTGATGTTGAAATGGGGATTCCTTTGAGAAACTTGTGAGAACGATCTGAATTAAGATTTAGAGGTAGTGCATTAGAATTTAAGGCCTAAACATAGAGGATGCGGAGAAAAATAAGGAAAGGCATGCTCCGATGGTTCGGATATGTTGAAAGAATGAGTGAAGAGAGATTGACGAACCAGATATATAATGCGAAAGTTGTGGCGAAAAAAGGCCCAGGCAGACCACGACTTACCTATCACGATCAAATAAATAAAACAATAGCTGAAGGGGCATTAAAAAGCAATCAAAACAAAAGGGCATATATGAAGAGGTTGATGAATGTCAAAGAAGCGAAAGAGGTATGTCGTGATCGTGACAAGTGGCGCTCAATTGTCTCTGCCTACCCCGCAAGGGATTTGGCGTGAGGATATGTATGTATAAAACAAAGTCCTCCGCCGCGTCTGTCTGTCTGTTCGCGATAAACTCAAAAACTACTGCACCGATTTTTTGCCTTTTTTCACCAATGGATAGAGTAGGTCTCGATGAAGGTTATATATCATTTGGTATTTTATAAGGTAGTATATATTCTCGTAATTTGTTAATTCGTAGTTTTTGTATTCTTTAACGATATTTGGTGAAGGTGTCAAAAAAAAATGAGAGCTTTAACAAAAACGCTGCCTAAACTCTTTGATATATAACAAGATAATGAAGAAGAAGACAAATTTCTAAGCATTCCATGGATTCACCGTGCGGGTGCCGGGTCCATCGTGTGTGGGTAAGAGATGAGAAGAATGGTGTCTCGGGTATGCGACCGACAATTGGCTGGTTCAAGCCTTTTTTTTCTATTGCGCGATAATACGCTCACCATCCACCATTCTACTTCTCTCCCTACCCAACCAAATACTGTATGATTCCGTTAATGCCGTCTTGGAAGCTCGTTCCATAAATGTATTGACGGCAGACCTGCTTAGGCCCAATTCTTTCAGTAAGTGATGCAAAGATTTTGCTGGAACTCCTCTTGCACCAACTTCCACTGCGTAAAGCTGAGTCTTGAACCCGTTCCTGATCATTTCTTCTGTGAGATCATAATATTTATTCGACTTCATGTTGTGGTCTTTTGGAATATTTGATTCCCACGGAACGGTAAGTTCAATAAGGATAACTTTTTTCAAGTTCCGAGAAAACACTAAGATGTCTGGCCTATAGGCTGATACAGCTAGTTCATCTGGGATCCTATAATGGTGTTCAAATGTATCCATGAGAATTTTCCAGTCTGATGCGGCGCCAAGGATCGAGGTGGGCTTGCATTTAGTTTTCGTGCTTTGCCCTTCCTTTACAAATGTGGTCAAAGTTTTATTTGTAGTCAGTCCCTTTCTGGCTCTTGCAATAGAAAGACTTTACTGCTTCACGGATAACACCTACTTTGTCATGTCGGCGTGAGTAATAGCCCTTACGTTCCCCTTTTGGTGGAACTGTGTACTAGTCGTACTAATGCTGTCAAATGTAAATAGTAGTTTCCATAATTTAATGGATATGTCTAATTTTATATTTACTATGTACGATTATTACTGTGCAATAAGTAATTTGGAAAACAAAATATTTATATTTCGTATCAATCAAGCCCTTTAGTACCTACTAGTGCCGTCATAATGATATTTTATACATTGTGCGCACCTAAACTATCTATATATAAATATGAATGACTATGTGTATGTATGTTCGCTATACATTTCAAAACTACTTGACCGATCGGGATGAAACTTTGGGAATATGTTGTGTGAACATCGGCGAAGGTTTCTGACATAGTACTACTGTTTTCCGATAGGTGGCGCGCATTATCGCTGATTTGTGAGGCATACCGACCGAGGGTAGGAGGGAGGTAGGTCATTGACTGTCAGGAGGTACGAAGTCCGCCGGGTCAGCTATTATAAAATAAAGGTGTTTTTCTGCTTGTAGGATTTTTTAATCTAAAAATGGATATATAAGTGTAAGAACAATTTAGCCTAAATTTTCATATATATGTATATATTATAGTGGATAAGTTTTAGTCGACTAGAATGTTAAATGCAGATAAAACCAAAGTCAGTGAAATGTCGAACCTGTAAAGGAGATAGGAAGAGGGCGCGTGAAGCTATGCGCAGGAGTGGACGACCATCAAGGGCCAGCATCAATCGCTCCACCATTCAATCGTCATTCAAAAAGCCTACGCCACCATCCATATAGATATTTTAATTCATTCCGTTTTGGCCATATTTGCCCGAAATAAAAAAAACCGTACGAATATTCATCCCAACAGTTGCCAAATCAACCAAATTTTTTATTTGTATTTTATACTGTTTTTTTAGTATGCCTACCAGTAAAAAATATAAGGCTTAAAGCCTTTTTTAAATATTTATGATTATAATGGCTGTACAATTTAAAAAAAAATCTTTATAAAATTTCGTTTCGTCTGTTTCCCCACTATATTAAAATTTTGAGTTGGGGCCAATTATTCCCGTATTAAAGTATTTATTTATTAAGTAGAGTGGGACGACCCAACCCCAGATGAACGGATAATCTAAAGAACGACGCTGGCGACAAGTGTATGGTGATTGTAAAAAACCGTGTGCAGTGGTAAGTCTTGGGGAAGGCCTATATCCATTTTTTTTTTTCAGTGGGAGAGACGTGGACGCTGCAGGGTGGGTCTGGCTTACAAGTTTAAAGTCGGTTAGCAAGCTACGGAGAGGGCTAAGCATGGTATTTCTCTGATGTATAAAGTCCGAAACATTGATATCCGTCAGAAAACAAAAGATTCCATAGACTTTAAAATTTGTAAACTAAAGTAGCAATAGGACAGATACGGATAAAATGAGCGGGAAAACTTCTCGCTGGGGGGCTGTATGTGGGTGGCAGATGTAAAGTAAAAGTAGAGTATCATCACGACCGTTTCCCTTTCAGGGTGGTCAGAAACCACGCTTATAAATAAGCGGATTCACATTTAGCCAACTTTACTATAGGCCAATCATGACAAGTGGCAAACTCGTCGATTTCTCCAGCGTACCAAACTCGAGAAATTACACATATAAATTAAATGTATTTATTTACATTAATAAATACTTTTGTGTGCCGACCAGGAATCGAACCCGTTACCTCCGAGTCCAAAACGGACTTAACTGCTAGACCACGGTGGCAGAAGATCGTGTAAAATGGCGAGCCTTGATTGAAGGCCTACATGCTGCAGAGTGATGACACAGGCTGATGATATTAATGATGGAATCTAAAAAACACAATGGTATTTATTAATTTACTACAAAAAAGATAACACATTCGAATATCCTAATAGATGGGAGCCTATATTAAAATTCAATGTAGTCGGCTAGATAGGTATCTTCAATGGGCCTGGTCGGAGTCAAGTCCCTTTGAGTAAAGATCGGTATGCGTGGACAACTACTTTGTCTTAAACTGTTATTTAAATGTGCTTTTAGCATTGACTTATGTATAAAAATCAGTTTTACCCAGCCGTTTTGTGTAGACATATTTTCACATCTATAATAATTGGTATATTGAACGAGGTGATTTTGTATATCAAATCAATTTATTTCCTTGGGTTAGTACACAACACTTGGATATTGTCAATACATATATTTTTATACAATACAAGCTTGGCTGGACCGGATCTAACAGCAATACAATTTATAATAAATAAAACATTGTTTCCATAAGCGAGGATTTTGTACTTATTTATAACTAGATACTTAAAATTTAATTCGTGGCTGTAAAAAGGCCGTGTCAGCTTATAATCTAATAACATTTATGTCCTTAAATATTAATTCGTGGCTGTAAAATGGCCGTGTCTGCTTACAATCTAGTAATGATAATATTTATGTCCATAAATATAGATTCGTGGCTGTAAAATCTTAAAGTGTAGGTATGCTTTTATACCTATCATGCACACGCTTTCAATTTAGCCGAGCGTTTTGTGGAACCATATATTGTTTTTAAATGCCCAGTCGTGATCTAAATCAATGCATTTCATAGAAATTGTAGGTATTTATTTACTATACAAGGAGATGCTATGTTTTTGAGATCTGTTTTATTAAACATCTATTTTAGAACTGCACTAAAGATTAGTTTACTTAAAAAAAATAAAAAAAAAAAAATATAAACGAGAGGGATACAAAGCCATACATAATCGCTCGTGAACTAAGTAATAAACTTTATTAATATGGTTGCTATAGGCGAAAACTTTTAATTGGCTCATATATATTTATATTTTTATAAAAGTATTTATAAGTTTATAGGTGTGATTTGTGGCTGACTGTAAGCCATCGCTCCGCGTCCCCGCGCGCCCTCACCTCACCTCCTGCCTGCATTCGTTCGTTTATTGCCCATTGAGTTTAGTTACAAAATTTAAAATAATCTTCTAAAGTAAATGAGTGTTCATCCTAAGAAAGAGATAGACTTAAATAAATGGTAGGTACCTGTAGGCGCGAGGGTTGATCGCGCGGGGGGAGAGTGGTTCGCGCCCGTGCATCTTTTTATGTACCTACTATAAATATTTATTATTAGGCTTCGAGAGTAAGCGGGCTATTTAATAAGTTATATGTATTGGAAAATAAATAAATAATTGTTTTTTTTTTTTTTAATTAACTCTCACTAGAGCCCTAACTGGTCACTGTAAATTAAAAAAAAAAAAAAAAAAAAAACAGACAAGTGCAGATTCTGTAGCAAGGTGTCTGAGACACCAGTCCATCTCCTCTGCGACTGTTATGCCCTGCATCACAAGCGAAGCACCATCTTGGGTGCTTACAGTTTAAGCCCCGAGGAGGTGCGACGCCTCGCTCCTAAGCCCATGCTAAGGTTCCTTGAAGCCGTAGGGCTAGCGAACGAACTATAGTCTAGAGAGGTCACAATAGATCACTACTGGTCGCAGTGACTTGGTGACGAGTGGTCCCACCCTATTCACATATAATATTGTTATCTAGCTGTAAGTTTTGCTGTATCATTATCATTACAGCTCCGAGAACTTAGAATCCTAGACCTCCACTGCTGGAGAAGGGCCTTCTTCAAAAACTATATCTGGAGAATTTGGCCTACATTGGCCAGACAACACACTTTACGTAGGTACATTTGTCATAGATTTACAACACCTGCGTTCCCATGCCTCAAAAAACACGTTATGCCCGTTTAAAAGTAAAAATTGGCATTTGACATCATTGCAAAAGGCACATACTTTCAACAAGAACAACAAATAGGTAATCATTTATGATATTTATTAAATATATTTATTTATTTATTTATTTAAAACTTTTTGCACTATGTACAAAGGCGGACCTAATGCCGCTATTCATTCTTACTCGGTTGGCGAGAATTTAATGTCAATTTTTTAATGACAAATTATTAACGATTCCACAAGTTGGTATTAGTGAAACCGGGACCGACGACGGCTTAACATGCTCTCCGAGGCACGGGAACGGTGGTTTTGTAAATCTATTACAAATATGTACGTAGAAAAAGTGGTACATGCCGGGGGGGTTTGAATTGACCTTGTAGGATTTAAAGAAAGCGTTGTTACAACCGAGCCACCACCGCGCCAGTTTTAATTAATAAATAAACATCCTCTCGGACCAGCGTGGCGAGTGTAGGACAATTTTTCCAGAAATATCTGGAATGCCAACCTCAACAGTGAAAGTCCAGAATTATGTATTCTAAAGACCGTAATGAAAGCGCGAAGTCACATGCCATGCTTCACAAATCGTATCATGTTTTCCGCCAATGTTCTTTAAATAAGATAAATGACAGTTGGTATTAATTAAACATGTTTTTTTCTATAAATAATGTATTAAAATTACATTAATTTCGTTTGCATTCTCGGGCATTGTAGCAGAAATGTTGATCGGTTGCAAAAAATGTAGACCTTAACATATATGGAAAGAGCTCATGAAAATTTATATAAGTTTCGACACTACACTGTACTCGTATATATGTAGATGGATGTAGCCCGGAGATATTAAGTATAACAAGACGGGACAAGAAGCCAAACGGTAATAATTGGAACATCTATACCAAATTATCTTTATAAAAAACTTAAATGGCGGAGCCAGCCTAAAAATTACAACACGCGAGCAAGTCATAAATTACTCTGCATAGGGATGCAGACGTTTTAAGACATCTGTGTTTCGAGGTAGTTTTAGGTACGCTGCTGTGAAAATATGGAACAACTTGCCTCCACCGCTTCGGGACATGCATCCCTTAGCAGGTTTCAGATCGGCACTCAAAAGGCATATGCTAATATTACAAAAGACTTCACAGCAACTTACCTAATCTTATTCTATTTATTAATTAATATACAATTGTTTTTTTTCTTGACTATGACTTATATTATTTATCATAATATTATTTATTTATTCTAATTTGGTTAACATATATGTAAACTGTACATTTAGTGCTCCTTCCGATTAAGTAAATGGTACTGTATATCTCTGCGACCCGTGACTCACCCAACATAAGGCATCAGCTGAAAATCAGCGCTGCAGCCTCGGCTGTAGCAATGCTGAGCTGACCACCTATTTATCGCCACACCTGTTTGTATGTTTCGCTATATAGAATAGGCTTACATTTAAATTTATTCCTTGCATATTTTAATTTTTTTGTAACCATTCTCATTGTTGTGATAAATAAAGTATTTTCTTTCTTTCTTTATAGTAATTAAATTAAAAAGATCGGTAGTTACGACGAGAACACACTTTACGTAGGTACATTTGTCATAGATTTACAACACCTGCGTTCCCATGCCTCAAAAAGCACGTTATGCCCGTTTAAAAGTAAATATTGGCATTTGACATCATTGCAAAAGGCACATGCTTTCAACAAGAACAACAAATAGGTAATCATTTATGATATTTTATTAAATATATTTATTTATTTATTTAAAACTTTTTGCACTATGTACAAAGGCGAACCTAATGCCGCTAGACATTCTTACTCGGTCAACCTTTGGGACATTACGAACATTGTATGTGGAAGGTTCGCGCAAATTATAGAACATAATATAAGGGAGAAATTAAAATACTACTAAAACTAAACTACTTACTAGTAAATAATATTAATATCATCATCATCATCATCAGCCTGTGTCTCTTCACTGCTGGATGGACCAGCCTCAAGGCTCGCCACTTCACACGATCTTCTGCCACCCTCATCCATCCCCCACCAGCGACCTTCCTCAGGTCATCTGTCCATCTGGCGAGGGGTCGTCCCACTCTGCGTCTTCCAGTACGTGGTCTCCACTCCAGAACCCGTCTACTCCATCGTTCATCGGTTCTGCGGCATATGTGTCCAGCCCATTGCCACTTCAGCTTGCTAATTTTAAAAGCTATATCGGTAACTTTGGTTCTTTGACGGATGTCAATGTTTCTGACTTTATCTTTTAGTGAAATCCCGAGCATAGCTCTCTCCATAGCTCGCTGAGCGACCTTGAACTTGTGGACCAGACCTACCGTCAGTGTCCACGTTTCTGCACCATACGAGATTACTGGAAGAACAAGAAAAAGAATATGTACTAAACACTATATATAACATCCACTCTTAACTTAACAAATGTAATAAACATTTTGTATGATAATAACAACTAATGCCCTCTCTGTCTTATATTTAATCTCTTTAATGTAGCCTCTTCCATACATGTGAGCGATATTTTTTTATAATTACCCGAAATTACGTGCATTAAATTTACAATATAAGGTGATTCAAAATGCATTGGGTTTTTTTTGCGTTAACAAGTTTTGACGGTGATATATTATCTACTACCTTTTTTTCTCGGCTTTGCCCGTGTAATATAGTGGTCAGCAAAAAAACCTTTAGGTGGCTGTACAGTCACATGTCATTGGGATACTGAACAAGGTGAATCAGTTTTACGTTTTTACATTTTATAAAGCACAAATAAGGTCATGCGTGGAATACTGTTCTTACCTCTGGGATGATTCAGCTAAGTACTTTTTTCCATCCGTTATTCAGATACAACACTACAGAGTCTAAAACTTTCGAATCGCTGCAGCTTCGCCTAAATATGGCCTGTAATTTTTTTTTATATACTTGCACGACATGTGACCGTGCGCCCACCTGATGGTAATTGGCGCGCATGGTTTATGAATGTTAGCAACTGGAATCACACCCTTATGTCCGACATCAGTCCCTAACACTATGCCGGCTTGACTAGATGCCTTTTCACACTTCGCTTGAAGGACTCCAGGTTATAGGAAAGTGGAAACACAGAGGCTGGAAGAGCATTCCACATCTTTATTGTGCGCGATGGTGACTACGGTATGTGGGTGCATATTTTGACCTGTGCGTGTGTTCTACAAGCTATACCACGGTGAGTGTTCTGAAGAGCTCCACAACCGCTTCTTTCCTATTCCGCAACCGAACGTGCACAGGCCAAAATATGCACCCCCATACCGTAGCCACTATCCCTACGTGTACATATACATTTGGAGACTCTTACATCTGTCGCACACTGAAGATATTGATAACCTGGTGTCTTTCAAGCGAAGTGTAAAAAATCATCTTGATAGGCTAGGATATTGGCAGGGATTGATGTCGGTCGTCAGTGGTTGAGTATGAGTGTAGGCCAAATTCTCCAGATATATGTTCTGGAAGGCCCATCTCCAACAGAGGAGGTCTAGGACGCTCTGTTCTAGGGGCTGTAATGTAATGTAATGTAATTAATTACTGTTAGACATTGCTTTTATTTATTTATTTACAGATTCAACAGCGCTAAAATTAAAAATAAAATAAATTAAAATCTAAGCATACAACTAAAAACTAAAACAAAAATAAAATAAAGGATAAATAAAATCAAATAAAAAATATTATAACTAAAAATGTTGCTCCATAGAGATCAAGGACAGGTGGGAAAGAGTCAGCGTGTCCACACAGGTAACCTGAACATTTAATAATTTCTAATTTAATTCAATAGAATTGACTTAGCATATACGTAGATTGTCGCAGCTGGCTGTCAATAAATCAATAAAAACTACAAATTTATAACAAAATAATAAATAATTTCATATGATAGTAACATGCAGTGGAATGCCTATTTCTCACATATAGGCAACTGGGAATGCAGACAGAGTGAGGTTTTGCTGCAGAATAGGAAAAAAATGTCCAATTAAAAAGAGTTAGTATGCCATTAAGCGATACAGGCGGTCTCTGAGGACATTTAATTCATATCTCACGTACGTTGGATTAAGTACGCGGAAATACTGGTTGCACTTTTGAAACTCGAAGATAAAACTGTACAACTAAACGCCAATTGATAATGATAAGTACCTAAACTGCTACAAGTTCATATAAGAGCAAAATAGGCTTTTTGTTGTTTGATATTATTTGGGTTATTTTGTGCTCTATTTCTTTATTATTATTTTATGTGTCTTATTTCTTTATTATTATTTTTTGTGTAATATTTATGTTAGAATAAGTTTAGTTTTTAAAATAAAATTTTGTATGCCAGAAATAGCAAAATGTGTCGAGCCAAAACTTACCAACCACCTGAATTTGATACCATATTTCATACAAATAAATATTTTAATTCATTAGAGCAGGTTCCTTGGCATTAGCGATTGGCTGTAGTAGTATAAATTGATTAATTGCCGCGATTTTGCTCTTTAGTTAAAAGTTGGGTTATTTTGTTTCATTGTGAATAATGATGGAAAACGATAATTTTGACTGGTGGTGGTTTTTATCTGGTGCTTCACTTATCCTTTTAACATCCCCGAACCATCAAAGCATGCCTTTTCTTATTTTTATGCCTATGCTTTCTTTCATACATACCCTTTTCCGTATTTCGTCGTTACGTATGCGGTCCGCCAAAGTGACATGATCTCATTTCTACTGAATTAATCCTTCTTTTATTCGTATTCTGATATGGCATATGCACGTCTCGCTTCCAAACAACACTGTTAGTACCAACTTGGCATAGTGTAATTTTGTTTATGGCGAGCTGAACTTCGTCTTTGACATTTTAACTGCCGATCAATGACCCCAGGGCATCGTTTGCACTATTTTCCGCGTTGACTTTTCTTTCAAACGTACCAATTACTGCCCAAATATGTAATTTAATTTCTTGTTTCATTTTCATCATCGATCTTTATCGTCACGTTTGTCATACTTCCTAATAATATATTATCTTCATATATGTAAATCTATTAAAATAAGTATATATATTGATGATTATTAATGTAGTTTATTGGTTAGGATTGCACCCCACTTATTTATCCCAAAAGTTAGCTGGTAGAAAAAGCCAAAATAACTTTAAGTTCGCGTACTTTTAAGTAAAGTGCAATAAAGTATTTAATAATAATACTTCCTCTTTCAAACACTTAGTTTTTCTCGCATTCAAATGGATTATAATTAATATTATTCGAGTTAAAAGTGTGGTTCGTGGGTACAGAAGATATTAGTTGTGCCAAAGCGGTTGTGATCATTTGTTACCAATATGTATGTAATGCGTTTCTTGTTAGCACCTAGTTAACGGCCAGGCTTTTTATCATTACGCTCCACATTTTATAACAATCATAAATTGCGGAAATTCTTTCTGTGACCTAATTATGTTCCTAAAGCGCCAACGTTATCACTGTCCACCGCCATTCGTATAATATTTATTTATATATTATTACACACTTAACATTGTAACTAACAAATTCATAAAAGAGCTGGGCAATTGAATTTTTCAAGAGTATGGCGATCCCAAATGCCATAACTACCTAAAACATAATATAACTACAATTCAACGAGGAAATCCGGCATGTTTTAGGTACCCTCCCTGGTGGTAAGCCCTTAATTTATTTTGTAGAATAGTTTTAATTTCATAGGTATTTTTAGTTTAGTTTTATTTATAATTAGTTTTTTAATCTATATTATTTTAATATTTTTGTATCTACTTCGAATACTTAAATATATTATTTCAGCAATAAAAAAAGAATAAATTAAATATTATCTACACTAATATTATAAAGAGGAAAGATTTGTATTTTTGTGTGTGTGCATGTTTGTAATGAATAAATTCAAAAACTACTGTGCCGATTTCAAAAATCTTTTCACCATTATAAAGCTACATTCACCCTGAGTAACATAGGCTATATTTATTGCTAGAAAATCTGAGTCTTGAGTTTTCCTTGCAGATTCCTTTCTCAGTTAGATTAATCATTCAAAGGTCGCTGGTATCTGCTGGTCTTTTGCTAACAGCTTACTTTTTTACGCTAAGTCATCCACTAACTATTTTGACTTTGACTTTGTCTTTGAATGACGTCAACAGTAAAAACATCAATCAAATTGTTACAATCTTCCTTATATACGTGTAGGTAAGGTGTTTAATGGAGAGCCATCAGTTTTACCGACACATCTAGCGAATTTAGAGCATCCTTACTCGGATCTATGGTCAGTGTAGGAGATAAAATCTCGGACTAACATGGTTTTTATAATACAAAAAAAACAGTTCGTTGTTAAGAGCCAGTTATCATTGGCTAAGTTTACTAATCATAATAATAATTATTAATAACAACGCTTCAATTAAAATCCTAAAAATGGCGGTTTGAACCTGCCAATGAGAATAGACTTTTCTTACGTACATATGTATGTCATTTACAACACTGTGTCTCAGAGAGCACGTTAAGCCGTCGCGTCGGTCCCGGTTCGAAAAAAAATACATAAGACCTTTGCTAGCCAGCGTGGCGAAATTCGACAAGCGACTAACAGAAAACATTTTAAAATAATGGTCTATTTGCATTACTACAACAGCTCCCTACAAAGTATATAAGTACTTATTATATGTAGTATGTGTATGTAGTATATGTATTTTTGGATGTAAGTATATCCTTTTATCTAGAGCCTAATGATAAATATAGAAATATATTTATCATATCTATATTACGTGTTGCACCTACCTTACACCTTGAACTTACTACATTATCCTAATGGCTGTCAGAGAATGTCTAGCGGCATTAAGCCCGCCCCTTGTACATAGTGCAATAGAGATTTAAATAAATAAATAAATATAAATCAAATTCTCCAGAAATTTCTGGAAGGGCCATCCTCTACAGTAGAGGTCTTTCAGGGGTGATGATGATGAGATATCTATATAACGCTTATAAATTTGATATTTGCACGGACATTGTCAAGGTCATATAAGGCCTAATTTATATTTAATCAGATCGAGCAAGTTATTTAACCAAGAGTGCATTTAACTTTTTCACCGCTAGACCACGGAGGCAGTAATGTGAATATACTATTTTCTTAAAGAGTGATCTATTGGGTGCTTTATTAGTAGTTCAACTAAGCATATAAATATATATTTACTACATAATTATATATTAACTAAATGATCCTGTAGATAGATAGATAAATTATTTATTGCACAATAAACAAACACACATTTAAATGTACATAGGCGAACCTAATGTCTAGTGACATTTTGTACCAGCTATCCTGTAAAGGCAAATTGTAACTATTTTCTTAATAATTATATTAACGAATAGCTTAAGAAATTTAATTATTTTATTTATTTATATAGTACACACAGCAGTACATATATTATCACACACATAACATAGTATAATTATAACTTATCTAATATATGTACCAATTAGGTGTCACAGCATTCACCAATATAAAAAGAAGAAAAAATTAAAAACTTATTACTCTTAAAAAAAAAATAAAAAAATAACAAAAACTATTTATAAAATTTAACATAAAAATATGACTTCTAAAATAAAATTATATTTTTTTTCTTTTTTAATAGATCTATAAAGGTAATATAAAAATTGCATAAATTTTGTACATTAAAAAACGAAAACAAAACACTTGTTAAATAAATTATAAGCTACTCAAATATTGATGGTTTGAAACGTTCGAGAACATTTTTTCTGAATACATTGTAACGGTGTATTAGAAATTCAATTATTATTAGAAATGTATTTTTTTATTTTTATTTATTTGGGTTTACAAACAGTAACATACATATATATAATAACATTTATATAAACAAATTGTTAAGTATGTTACCAACGACGTAAACCACAGATTATATAAATAGGTAACGTCAGATAGTGAAGTTAAACAACAATTAGTAACAAAAGAAAGATATGAGTAAAGAAGATGAAAAAAAATAAGTATACAACAATAATGAAAACATATAAATAACACATTATAGTTTTAGTATATCCGAAATAGACTTCCTAAAATTGTAATGTACTCTGTGTTTTAGGGGGTGTAATGATGTTGATAATAATGAACCTATGATAGTGGGTCTTAATAGTTTTCTAGGAAGCGTCCAGGGTGGTCATAATGAGCAATTACATTAATTCGATTCATCTGAATTGAATCGGTGATTTTCGCGCTGCTTAATTCAAACGATGCGGCGTACACCTTTTGTGAAGTATTTATCTTGTGCTAAACGAAATTTATAGCTCAAAGGACAGGGTTGAGAGGAGAAAGAAAACTTTAAAGAGTTAAATAAAACTGTAATTTAGTTAAATCTTAATTAAATTTAGTATATTGTTATTATTCATATATTTATTTAAAACCTTTTTGCACTATGTACCAAGGGCGGGCTTAATGCCGCTAGGAATTCACTAGCAGCCAACCTTTGGGACAATACAGAACATTACAGTCATGAGGCTAGGTGCAAACGATTGTAAGAAACGTTGCCAAATAAATTCATTTAATCTTACATACCATAGATATTAAAATAAATACACATACATACAAATATGTACACAATAATACATATACTACACACTATATTGGCTACTATATACTACATACAATACATACTTATATACGTTGTGATGAATGTATATGTGTATTAGAGAAGACAAAATTCTAAGCATTCCATGGAGTCACCGTGCGGGTGCTGGGTCCATCGTTTGTGGGTAAGAGATGAGAAGAATGGTGTCTCGGGCTTGCGACCGACAATAGGCTGGTTTAAGAAAAGGCGGCCTCCCTTTATTTTATTGCGCGATAATACGCTCACCATCCACCATTCTACTCCTCTCCCTACCCAACCAAATACTGTATGATTCCGTTAATGCTGTCTTGGAAGCTCGTTCCATAAATGTATCTCCGGCAGACCTGCTTAGGCCCAATTCTTTCAGTAAGTGATGCAAAGATTTTGCTGGAACTCCTCTCGCACCAACTTCTACTGCGTAAAGCTGAGTCTTGAACCCGTTCCTGATCATTTCTTCTGTGAGATCATAATATTTATTCGACCTCATGTTGTGGTCTTTTTGAATATATCTATAATAATATAGTTAAAACGTAGAATTTAATACAATTTTGCACCTACCTTTCAATTAAGTGCTAAAGTTGTCCCAATGGTTGGCCAGGGAATGACTAGCAGCATTATAAGCCCGGCTTTGTCTTTGTGCAATAAAGATTTAAATAATTAATTTTAATGTCATAAATAATGTCCCTAGACTTTTTGAAGTATTCGCAACAGTTTAGAAATCTTTCCTGATTGACACATTCCCTGAGAGCGATAAAAAACAATAATTTACCTTTTTTATAAGTGGTATTAATCCGATTTTTATTTATTTATTTTTTATTGGAGTTTGGTATGCTAGAGACATCGACAAGCTTGCCACTTGTCATATGGCCCTGTAGTAAAGCTAGCTAAATGCGAATCCGCTGCATAAAAAAAGCCTGGTTTCTGACTACCCCGGAATAGAAACGGTCGTACTTAACTTTACTTTTTTATTACATACTATTAGTACTAAATTATATTATATATACCTAGACATACATAATAAATATTTTAAATTCAATGTTTATATACTTATGAGAGCTGTTTAAGTTATGTGAGTCTACCAATATTTTGACTATTATTAGATCGACGATACGGGATGGTCAGAAACCACGTTTTTAAACAAGCGGATTCACTTTTAGCCAACTTTACTATAAGCCTATCATGTCAAGTGGCAAGCTCGTCGATGTCTCTAGCTTACCACACTTAAGAAATATCAGAAATTAAATAAATATTGTGTCCCGAATAGGAATTAAAAGACCACGGATGCAGATTACACAGTCTACAGCAGAGATTCTCAAACTTATTTCATCTTCTGCCCACTTTGACTAAATACGAGTATAACTAAATAATCGATGTTGTGTAATAGGTAAGTTTTAATTTCAATGAATTTTCTAATATTAAGTCGCCCCCCTAAACCATGCCAACGCCTCCCATTTCTTTCTGGGCCCCTTATCTGTAAGCGCCCGGCGCCCACAAGGGGGCGTTATAGCCCACTTTGAGAAAGACTGGTCTTCAGTATTAGAGTGACTTTATAAATTTCACAAGAATCAACGCGGTCTAGTTGTAAATTCCAACCCTAATTGTAAAATGGTATTTTCCTTTGCGGACTAGAGGAAAGTTTTAATTTTATAAAATCGTCACACCTTAACTTAGAACTGAGTTAGGTACGATATACTTAAGGCCTCGTTTACTTAAAGAGGTTAATATACAGGTTGGAATAAGTGATAAATTAAAAAATAGTAATATTAGTAGGTACCACATACCTTACCCACTATCCCTACGCGTACTCATAAATTTGGAGACTCTTACATCTGAGGCCTCCTTTTTTTTTTGCGCGATAATACGCTCACCATCCACCATTCTACTTCTCTCCCTACCCAACCAAATACTGTATGATTCCGTTAATGCCGTCTTGGAAGCTGGTTCCATAAATGTATCTCCTGCAGACCTGCTTAGGCCCAATTCTTTCAGTAAGTGATGCAAAGATTTTGCTGGAACTCCTCTTGCACCAACTTCCACTGCGTAAAGCTGAGTCTTGAACCCGTTCCTGATCATTTCTTCTGTGAGATCATAATATTTATTCGACTTCATGTTGTGGTCTTTTGGAATATTTGATTCCCACGGAACGGTAAGTTCAATAAGGATAACTTTTTCAAGTTCCGAGAAAACACTAAGATGTCTGGCCTATAGGCTGATACAGCTAGTTCATCTGGGATCCTATAATGGTGTTCAAATGTATAATATTTGTATCAGACATACGAAAAAATATTTACTGGAACACACAAATTAATTCTAGATAGAAGCTAAATTGATACATAATTAATGTTAGAGTCAGTGTTCGTATGATTTTAAAATGTTTTTGAGATAAAATGTGAGAACTGTATCGCATGCGTTGAAGCCGTAAATCACAGTGAATGCATCACGGAATTATTTTAATTAGCCATTTGAAAATATATCAACCTAACCAGATCATGGCGGCTGGCAGATAAATTATACAAATTATCTTTTCAAATACAGAATGTAGAGAACTGTGCTCGGTAATGCTTAAGGAATATTTGAATCGTTTATTTCAAACAGTAATTAGCAAGCCAGCAGGCGTATTCCATTACTTTATGTGAAAACATTACAAGTGGATTCCGTTAATTATGTCAGAGTTTGTGTCAAAATTATAAAATGCATTTACAAATAACGAAATGACGCGGTAGTGGCTCGGTTGTAAATCCTACAAAAGTCGCTTCAAACCCACCCGGCATGTACCAATGAGAAATACACTTGTCTTACGTACATTTGTCAAAGATTTACAACACCACCGTTCCCGTGCCTCGGAGAGCACGTTAAGCCGTCGGTCCCGGTTCCACTAATACCAACTTGTGGAATCGTTAATAAATTATCATTAAAAATTAGATCATATCCTCGCCAAGCCGTCTGGCCAGCGTGACGAGTGTAGGCCAAAATCTCCAGATATATGTTCTGGAAGGCCCATCTCCAGCAGTGGAGGTCTAGGATGTTGTGTTCTAGGGGCTGTAATAATATGAAATGAAATGAAATAATTTATTTGTCAGAAACATGGTATGTACAGGGATGTAAATTATTATATGTAATTATATCATATGATTCGCTATTTCTAGCATACAAATATTTATTTAGTCACATGACTTTGTCGAGCTTAGTGTCTAGGTATTCTTTTGTCGAATAAAAACATTTATTAACCAGCATTTGTTTGACTCTTAATTTAAACCATTTTAGTGGCAGCCTTATAGTAACTGGAAGCTTATTAAATATCTTTGTTACCATTTCATAACAATTTCGGCTATATTGAGTACTTTTATGCGCTGGAATAATTATTCTACTAGGATAACGCGTTTTAAAATTGCAATTATCCCCAAGAGTTTTAAAATAATTCCGGGTGGCTTTTTACAAATAAACAGCATTCAAGTATATAGATAGAAGGAACAGTCAGTAATTTTAGTTTTATAAATAAAGGACGACAGGAAGACAAATGCATTGTTTTTGTCCAATAAAGATTCTATTTTCTATTAAAAAAAAAAAAAAAAATTAATTAACTAAGTAGTATTATGTGCGCAGTGGTGGCTCGGTTGTAAGTAACGCTTTCGTTAGAATCCCACAAAGGTCGGTTCAAACTCCGGCATGTACCAATGAGAAATACATTTATATATATTTACATTCCCGTAACTTTTTTTTTTTCAAGTTTGGTACGATAGAGACACCGACAAGCTTAATATTTATCATGACGGGCTTAAAGTAAAGTTGGCTAAATATTAATCCACTTCTTTAAAATAGTTGTTTCTAAACGCCCCAAAAATTCGTGACGATTTTTACTTTTAATTCCTACCAGTTAATTAAAGGAAGCCGTTTTAACTGTAAGAGAAGCCAATTTTATTTGAACGACATTAATAACGGCAAATGTGAGCCTAATCTTAGTGAGAAAAAAGCCTTATACGGCTAAATTAACTAGGTATAGAACAAACAATCTAATTCACTATAATTAAACCCATTCCACACTAGGCGCAAACTTTCGCACTTAATCTAGTCCAAGAGCTGAGACCCGAATTTTAAAACCAATAAATATATTTTGTTTTTTTATACGACATGTGACAATGGTAGCAACTGATGCCAGCTACTGACGACTGACATCAGTCCGTTCCACTATGCCGGCCTATTAAGATGCTTTTACAGACTTCGTTTGAAGGACTCCAACTTATAGGAATGGGGAAACACACTGGCTGGAAGAGGATATTTTGGCCTGTGCGTTCGTTGACGCAGACTTCAGTCTTTTAAGGTCAAAGCATTTTTAAATACTTTACAGCGTAATTGATTTAGACCTTCTTGTAAAATTTTCGAAAGATGACGGACATTTGAAGACTGCTTACTATACAATCTTTTTTAGCAAATATTCTCGAACTCACCATTTTATTAAAATAAAAAAAAAGTAAAATTAGTGTGAATCCGCTTATTTATAAGCGTGGTTTGTGACCACCCCGAAAGGGAAACGGTCGTGATGATACTTTACTTTACTTTTTACTAAAATAAGTATAAAAATATATATAAAGTAACGTTACATCACGACCGTTTCCCTTTGGGGTGGTCAGAAACCACGCTTATAAATAAGCGGATTCACATTTAGCCAACTTTACTATAGGCCAATCATGACAAGTGGCAAGCTCGTCGATGTCTCCAGCGTGCCAAACTCGAGAAATATCACAAATAAATAAAATATTAATTAAATGTATTTATTTACATTAATAAATATTTTTGTGTGCCGACCAGGAATCGAACCCGGTACCTCCGAGTCTTAATCCACGGACTAAACCGCTAGACCACGGAGACAGTTTGAATAAAATATTTAAAATAAAATAAAGGCCGGCTTAATATCATAAAGGTATTCTCTAACAGCGCTAACCTTTGTAAGGAAATATATTATCATAATAGCAATATATATACTTACATTATGTCACTGACTATCTCATTATTATCAATATTATGAAGTTTACTATATAATACTTAAATAAGTATATAGATACATACATACACATAGTAATAAAAATAGTAAATCTTTAGTTATAAAATATAACCCAATGATAATTATAATTTTATTGTAAAAATATTATATTTTACTTTATATATTATATTTTTTAAAAGTGAACTTAATGTAAATGTATTATTTTATTACAATAAAAAGACGCCGTCCCTCGGAGTAAAAACACGCACGTAAACAACTGACGAACGGTTACACGCAAGCGGGTCTAATTAAGATCGGAAATGGTGTGGAGACACCTTTATAAGGACTATTCATACCTTTTTGTTGTAATGAGTGGAGGTGTTAAAGCTATGATTTTTGTTCTATAATCGTTAAAGTTAATGTTCGATTGTTTAGTTCTTCAATCCTAAGATCGCAGGTTTGGATCTCGGCATTTGCCAATGAGAAATACATTTTTCTCCTCGTCTACAAGAAACATATTTTCCAAATTTCATTAAGAACGTTTAACACCTTTAGGAAATAATATTATTTTTATTTATTTATTATAAACTTTATTGCACAAAGTACAAAGGCGAACCTAATGCCGCTAGACATTCTATACTGGTCAAACCTTTGGGACAACTAAAGGAGTTAGGACAAGATAAGGCAGGTGCTATCAAAACTAATAGAACATGTTAGACGTCAATATATACTTATAAATAATTACTTATTTACATACTAATACATACACAAATACATACAAATAAAACTACATACATTCGTTTTATGATTATACATAAATATAATATATTTTTTTTCACTTCTATAAAACTACAAGACTGTGCTGTCACTTTTAGTTCCAGTTTTACCCGTACAACTTAAGTGGTGGTCTCGACTCTAGATGATTCGTTCTTGGACGATTGTGCACTCCGCATCACCTCGCAAATTAGGTTTAATGACCATCAAACTTTAACTAAAAATATAACAACAGCATATCTTTATGTGCATTTTATTTTACCCTCGTAAACTTTTTTATTCAACTTTAAAAGCTTAGTGTAAAAAAAACAAAGAATTTAATATTTATACAATGAAAAAATTGGACATACCATCCAATTAGGAATAGCTAACTTCAGCAAAGAAGGCGACTTATGGGCAGCATTCGGGAAGCTACGACACATCTTCTTATCGAACATACCTCAGTGTTGAAGACAAAAGTTTTCAACCAGTGCGTTCTTCCAGTAATGTCGTATGGTGCAGAGACGTGGACACTGACATTAGATGCATAAGTTCAAGGTCGCTCAGTGAGCTATGGTGAGAGGTATGATCGGGATTTCTTTGAAAGATAAAGTCAGAAACGTTGACATCCGTCAAAGAACCAAAGTCACCGACTTAGCTTTTAAATTTAGTCAGCTGAAGTGACTATAAGCTGAACTCACTGTCGCAGAACCGATGTACGATGGAGTAAACGGGTTCTGGAGTGAAGACCACGTACTGGGAAACGCAGGGTGGGACGACCGCCCGCCAGATGGACGGATGACCTAAGAAAGGTCGCTGGCGGTGGATGGATGAGGGTGGTAGGATATCGTGTGAAGTGGTTTCCCTTGGGGGAAGCCTATATCCAGCAGTGGAGAGACACAGGCTGATGATGATGATGTAAAAATAAGTATTCATATTTCGTTATCGAGTACTAAATGTTTACCCCTAGCATCTTTATCTTCAACTTACATTTAGCTAATTCTTCAACTAATTAAGCACTTTATGTAAGTATATACATACTAAATACCTATTATTACAACTCCCTCCGTGGTCTAGCGGTTGTGTCCATGGATAACTCGGAGATACCGGGTTCGATTCCTGGTTGGGACACAAAAATATTTATTCATCATTCATCATTACAGCCCCTAGAACACAGCGTCCTAGACCTCCACTGCTGGAGATGGGCGTTCCAGAACATATATCTGGAGAATTTGGCCTACACTCGCCACGCTGGCCAGACGTGTTGGCGAGGATCTGATGTCAGTTAAAGATGATTTACTAACGATTCCACAAGTTGGTATCAGTGGAACTGGTACCGACGGCTTAACGTGCTCTTAAAGAAAAAATATTTATTAATGTGAGTAAATACATTTAATTAATATTTAATTTATTTGTGATATTTCTCGAGTTTTGGTACGCTAGAGATAGAGAGGTACGTATCGGCGAGCTTGCCACTTGTTATGATTGGCCTATAGTAAAGTTGGCTAAATGTGAATCAGCTTATTTATAAGCGTGGTTTCTGACTACCCCGAAAGGGAAACGGTCGTGATCATACTTTACTTGTTTTTTACTTATTTTACACTTAGCTTTACCGCTAGACTACGGAGATGGAATTTCATATAAAACAAATAGGAATTTAACATATGCATTTAAATTTGGAATTGCATCGAAAAATTTATTAAAATAAACCCGTTCGTTTAAATAAAGCGAAGTAAGTATTTTATTTAACCCTTAAACGCAAGTGGTGCGGCTTTCATTCCACGATCAATGAACATCGCCAAAAAACAGCTTCCACCGCGAAATTGATTTATTGTTCCTGTTGGGCCGCTTACACGAGATTGACGGCCTTACGATGAGTCGTACGATTTCTACAGCATTTTATATACAATCAATGCAGATTATAAACAAAGGCGTTAATATAATAAAGCGAAGGAAGTTAGAGTATTAAGGACACAACGTTAGGAGTCTCCAAAAGACCGGGAGTGGTTCGGGATGCGCATAAATCTGCTAGGAACTAACAAACAAATGTGGTAATTTGTGATCCAGTTGTTAATACGCTTTCCTTTAATCAAAAAAGGTTGCCAACATTCTCGACATCGAACGTACATTTATATCTCGTCATAGATCTGTAATCTGTCGGCACCACCGTTCCCGTGAGAAGGAAAGCATTTTAAGTTTCCAATAATATGTAATATGCATGGACCTATTTATTCTATTTTTATATGCAGCGACCAGTATCCAATGACTAAATTAGATTATATTATTCATCCTTTCTGCAACTGGCCGTAAGTTTCTAGGCCAACGAACAGTTTAGGCTCGACCACGGCGCTGGCTAGAGAACAGCAATCTTTAGACAAATCCTTCGTTGATTATCCCGTGTAGGGCCTTTATCTCTATATTTGGGCCACAGAAGATGCCTCCGGTCGCATTTCGGTCGTACGTATACTAGTACTAATTTGACCGCATCCACGTAGCGCAGGTGAATTTTAAAATTGCACTTAAGTGTTAAACATATTTTTTTAACTGGAATTTTACTAATTGCAATCCTCTGTTTAAAAGCTGTCAAGCAATTATAATAGAACTAGATGTTGGATCGTATGCCGTTGCCCGTGTCAGTAGTAAGCGGGAAAAACATCTAGGTGGCCGTATAGTTATTAATCAGATTTTGACTTCTTAATTCCAATATCCATTGCTGAATTTCAAATATAATTTCTGTCAAAAATCATTGAAATCGGTACAGTAATAGATGCGTGAAGACATGTCGTGGTCAGATGATGACGTCTTATAGCTTATGTCCGCCCTGGATTCTAAGGAACATTTTTCAATGGAGACCTATACTTCGTATTTCTCTGGTGGATAGAATTCGAAAGTTACTGACATAATTTTTAAAATTAGCGAGCTGAAGTGGCAATGTTCTGGACACATCTGCCGCAAAACCGACGAACGATGGTTCTAGAGTAGAGACCACGTACAGGATACGCAGAGTGGTACGACCCTCTGCCAGATGACCTAAAGAAGGTGGGGTTTGATGAGGGTTGCAAAGGATCGCGTTAAATGGCGAGCCTTGGGGGAGCAGTGGAGAGATTTATTTATTTATATAATTAGGCAAGTCAACAACATGTTTACGAAATCTTATACAATATACAATCTAGAAGGTATCTTATTAGTTTAGTAAACATATTGCTTACAGACCAGCATTGCATTCAACAGCTAGGTAACATCGTTAACTAAAACAAAAAAACTAAGTAGGTAGTACAATTTAAAAAAAAATATAGGCATGATAACAGTAAACTACAGAAAACAACAAAAATGAATATCGCAAGTACTTACAGATGCAAACAGTATAATCTAAACAAAAATAATTGAATTAAATGAACAAATCAAAACAGCGACACCACATTCACCAGCAGATACAGGCGGATGATGATTTCGAAATTACTTCAGTATAATAGGGCGTGAAGGATGGATAAACATACAGAGATCTCACAAAATAAATGTTTAGGAACGTGTTTAAGACTCGCAGTGGAAGTTGGTGCAAGAAGAGTTCCAGCAAAATCTTTGCATCACTTCCTGAAAGAATTCGGCCTAAGCAGATCTTCCGTCAATACATTTATGGAAAAAGCTTTCAAGACGGCATTAACGAAATCATACAGTATTTGGTTGGGTAGGGAGAGGAGTAGAATGGTGGATGGTGAGCATCTTGTTGCGCAAAAAGAGGCCTCCTTTTTAATACCAGCCTTTAGTCGGTCGCAAGCTCGAGACAACATTCTTCTCACCACTTACCCACACACTATAGACCCAGCACCCACACGGTAAATGTTTAGAAATTTGTCTTCAATTTATTATATATATTTATTATTAGATTATGTTTGTGCCGTTTGCTGTAGAGACTTTAGGCCCGTGGGGTCCAAGCGCTAAAACATTTTCAAAAACATCACCCCCCCGTCTAATTGTCTACTCTGGGGACAAGAGGGCTGGTTCTTTCCTTGCCCAGATAATCAGCATACCGATTCAGCGAGGAAATGCGGCCAGAGTTCTTGCCACCATGCCGCGCGGATACGATTTATATTTAAATTAGGTTTATAAGAATTATTATATTTTATATTACACCCAATAAATTTATAATATTAGGATCAATAAAGTAAATGCTAAATTTCTTCGATATTTCGTACATTTTTTGTCCACAGTCTTATTGCTAAAATAATGACAAATATCCAGAGCGAGTTCCAGGAGCACATCCCATCAGTTACACTTGATTAACAAAACACGTAAAAGGCCATCGGATGAAAGATTGTGTGCCCTATTCGGTAGCACTATTTCGGAAATTCTTGTTCAATAGAACCAATTTTTTATACGATATTACAGTAAAACATTATTTTGTATTATATGGCTTAAGTTAGTTTTTTTTGGTCAATGACGGGTTAAATAAAAAGTATTTGAAAAATTTGGAATACGATCCTCCCTTTGATCCTATTTTCTCATTACTGATGGTTGTGACCTCCCGGTGAATTCGTGTCCTGATGATAATAATGATAATGCCCCACCCGTTACTATCTTCGGCAGTATGCACAGCATCATGGCCGATGGTGTTGGTAGTGGAACGGATTTGGTAAGACCATCGCACTGGGCTTCGGTCTCTCGGTCTCTTTCCTTCCACCTTGACAGTAACAAGGAGTTTTTCTAGATTATCTCCTCCCTTTCTGGTAATGTGTCCGAAGTACCGTAGTATTCTACAAATACATATGATGAATAGCCTAGTCGAAATTTTGTTGTTTTATATATAATCGACATGGATCAAAGGAGTATTAATCAAATATACTATATTTAATAAATATATACAAAATTTAAATAGTAGAACTACAGAGAATTAAAAAACGCAATTTTATGGTGTGAATAATTCAAAACTCTAATTTTTTTGTTTTATGACAGTTTTTCAGATTATGTGCGATTTATTGGTTTCAGATAAAGGTGAATTTAAAGGTAAGATTTAAAAATATAATAAACGTAATAAGTCAGACGAATAGAGATCAACCCGACCTTTTAAAAACTCGGCACGTTTTGACGAAAGTCCTATTAAATTTTACGAACCCTTTCGTTACTGGCGGTGCTCCAATTTTTGTCCAATGGCTTTAAGAGTCGGTACCATGCGCATTATTAATACCTGAAAAATAAAAATTTTATTTGCTATAATATACGAACCAAAAAGTAAAGTATCATCACGACTGCACCCCTTCCAGCGTGGTAAGAAATCACGCTTTTTTTAAAGAAGCGGATTCACATTTATTCAACTTTACTATAGCCACATCGTCGATTCTCTCGTACCAAACTCGAGAAATATCAGGAAAGAAATTGCCCAAAATCAGGCCCCAACTTTTTTGTCAGCGTGCCTCAACAAAATACAATTTAATAATCATAACAATTAAATGTGTTTTATTTTCATTTAATTACAACATCACTTTTACCTCAGCATTAAAATATAATTTAATTAAATAGTCAATTGGTTAAAATTTATGTATGAAATAGTTACAAAGAACTATTTATACGATTAGGTTCTTTATTATGACCAGGTACCTACTTTATTATGGATAAAACACTGGATTTCAAATTGGCGGGATCGAAACTATTATTTTTATTAACGTAAAAAAAGTTTTTGTCAATTGTCGTTATGCTAGGCTAAAATATATAAAATTAATTCAGATTATAAAAACACAATATATTAACTATCAAATAAATAAATAAACATTATGGCACGAGAACATTTTGTTGGACCCATTTCTCTAAGGAAAATAAGCATTCTCATTTGAAACTAATTCATAGCTCTAAAAGTTCGTATAATTCGACAACATTGAGTAGGTAATGTATATTAATATATAACCTTTTCAAACATTTATTCATTCGACCTGTTTAGATTACTGTAAATGACTTGTCTATATTAACGTTTTAGCCATGTTTTTCTCTGATACATCAAACTAAACACCGGAGGCAGTATTAGGACTTATCCCGGACTGACTTTGCAAATCCATTTCGCTTGCTAATATACGAATACTCCTATACTCGTATATATAGTATAATTTTGCTTCTGCCTCTCAATTATTCATTTTGTTTTAGGTAAATAATCATTAACCTATTGGTTTTCACTTATTTTATATTATTATTATTTTTCTTTTACTTTTGGTAGTCATAGTTCAATTACACTATTAATTTAAATCTAATTACTATATTTTACTCTTATTTCTGATTTAATTTTATTGTCTAAATAATATAAAATATCTTTGGCTCGTGTTCCACTATTGCTACTTTGTTTATATGTTTAATATAATAAGCTGTGTTTTTTTTTAAATAAATAAATAAACATAAAGTTAATCCATAGGTAAATAAATTGAGGCATGCTACTGACACTTAAACACGTATTTTTTGATGGATATTGAAGATTGTTTGGCAATTAACTTTTTATTTTTGCGTAACACATAGATAAGAATACCAGGAAGGATGGTACTTTATAGGCTTGGGCACACGAAAAGCGTAGGTATTGTAACGGGTACATGTAGGTTACGGAGTAACTTCTATTTTCTTCGTATAAAAATGTTCTTTTTTGTTAAAAAAATACTTGAATATACCCGGCACCTCCATCAAATGTAACCTGCCCTTTGCAGTTACAAGATTACCTAACGCCTGCAGTTGGATGTAGTTGATTTTAATTGTTACGGAGAGGATTCTACGGAACTCCTTTTTTATAGAAAATGCATAAATCATTTTGTATTTTATATTTTCGATATAATTACAAATGTAGAAAAAACTAACCACTTTCCTACGTGGGACACTATTACGCGGTAGACTGTAATTATAATTTTAATCCTAACATTTATAAAAATACTCGCTCTGTCGACCTCTCGGTCCGAGCTCCCGATTAACTTTTATTTCTTCAAAACAAAAACCCATCAACTATGTCATTGTCGTATATTGACAATACTCTTATTTATTAACATGCAAATAAAACTCTGTGTCCTTAATAACCCTCTAACTCCCCCTTATCTGTAAGATCGTTTTAAAATGTGCGATTCGCACAGTCGTCCAATTCGCTCTTCTCAAAACAATCAACTATCTATCCCTCTACACACTTCCAGCAGATATTCAGATTCTCTCACTGTCTCGGCTGCTCGCCAGTGGAATAAACTTCCACTGGTGATCAGACAAGCTCCTTCTATCTCCATCTTTAAAAAATTGGTCTTCAGTCACTTTTTTAAAAAGCATAATGTCTCTATCACAATTTGACATAGTAATTATTTTATGTATGTATATATATTATAAATCAGTGATATATATTAGATAAGTATTTATTATTTAATTGTTGTTGTGTATAGTGTGTGTTGTAATTTTCTTATTATCTGCACCACGGTAGCTCTCTTATCGCCATCACAAAGGTAAGCTGTTAGAAAATGCCTACGGCATTAATCTCGCCCTTGTACAATACTTTTGTAAACAATGTGCAATAAATAATTTTATTATTATTACATTTAGACACAAATATATATTTTGAGTCAGTGCCAGAGTCTTGCGAGACTTGCGCAAGGCCAAGATCAAGAGTGCAGGACCAAGACTGGCCAAGACTAGGTCTTAGTCTGGCTTTGGGCAACACTATTTCTCACCCAAGCGTTTTTTGATAAATAAACGAGAAATCTTGATAAAACAAAAACCTTGCTCGATTTGTGTCAAATTTAATAGTGGCATGTGTTAAATGTTACAAAGTTGCAACAAAGGTTAAGGCCGACTTACTATTGTTTATTTAAGGCACTTTAATTTCCGGTATAAATGTCAGTGATGATTTGAGAACAGATCAAAAGGTCATTTATAATCAAGCTTTGATCTTTGATCCATTTTTATCATACCTTTTTGTAAAGGTTATACATATATTTGCTTACTCTCAATATTATTACTTATCTCATTTTAGTTGTATTGCTATAATTTTATATACAAATATTATTATTGACATTTTTTTTTTTTTAGCTTATTGTATTTATTGTATTTTAGCGTATGACAATGCCCATCTACAGCTGCAAAATAAATATCATTTTCATTTATGACATTATATATATTCAGAAAGTATATAAAGTTGTTTGGTGGATTAATGTGTCTGTTTTGTCTTAATTTATATTGTTAAAATAAATGTTTGTTAATGTATTGATGTATTTAACGTGTAAAAGTGCCTAAAGTAGGCCTACTTACTGAATAAATTAATTTGAATTTGAACTATAATCCATAATACACGAGCCAGTGACCACCAATTATTTATTTATTTATTTTCAGAAAAATCACAGCTTATAACTAGGACATAAAAATTACAATATTATAAACCAAAATTATGTTTATGTAGTATATAAATAGTATAATTTATTTATGTAGTTTACATATGTATGTGTGTACGTATTCGTATGTAATTTTATTAATATATATTTATTATAATTAATTAATAATATTCTATACACTTATATTGTCAATATATTTAATTTTAATTGATATATTGCACCTACCTCACATAAATGTTCTCGTTGTCCCGGAAGTCTGACAGGCAGAGAATGTCAAGCAACATTCGACATATCAAGCCTTTGTATATTTGTGTGCATTTTTTTTTATATATATTAAAAATATATGTTTTTTTTTAATCAAAATCGACAAATTAAAGTTAGACTAGACTTGCGTCTGATCCAAATTGTCACTAATGTCATTTTTACTATATGTTTTACTATATGAATTAATTTATTTGATAAATAAAATTTGTAGTTTTCGTATGAATCATGTTCCTTAGTGCTAAGCCTGTCAGATGATATTTTAAATATACATAAACTATATAAAATAATGCATTATATATCTGTGAATACAATTTAGACCAAATCCCCCATACAAGATGAATCACCTTTATTTATTTAGGAAATCATAAGCTAAATTATAAAAATGTAGGCTAAAGCTTACTACAAACAGAGAAATACAAAAAACAGCCCTGTAGGTATTTATTGTGAGAAAAAATAAATTGTTTCTTATTTTACTTGTCTGTATTAAATACAAGAATCAGGCCTTTCTGAGATAGCTGGTACTCCAATAAGTGGAAATTCGAGTATAAATTGTTGGGAGCTGTCACTCGGTACGGTCGACATAAAGATCGCTTCGTGTACTGAATTTTTCATCGGGACTTGCTAACGGATTGGCGCATCCCTTTTTGCTGACTCGTTTAATTTGTCTGTTATTTGCCGCTGCACAGCCTCTGTGAGACGCCGCGTGGGGTTAGGCGCCCATCCACTAGTATATTATATTAAATACCTACGTGTTATACGCATTCGCACGCATTTTTTTTTTTTTTTTTTTTTTCTTATACGTTATTATTTTTATTGTTATATGTGAATATTGGGACCCAGTAACTTAGTTGTCACTTCCCGAGACAACAATTCACACAGCCCTTCGGCTTTAAGGAACTTTAGTATGGGCTTACGAGAGGGTGTTGTACCTCCTTGGGACTTAATCTGTGAGCACCCAAGGTAGTGGTTTGCTTTTGCTATAGGGCATAGCAGTTGCAAAGGAGATGGACTGGTGTCTCGGACACCTCGCGATTGAATCTGCACTCGTCTGTGCACCAAGCTCATGGTAAACATGTGTTGTTCAGTTTGCAGTGACCAGTTAGAGCTCTAGTAAGAGTTCTTAGTTTAGACCCATACTTTTGCACAAGAATTGGGTTAAGTTAATATTTTTCAAAAGATGGAAACTATATATATTATACACCTTGAAATTTCAATTTGGTCAAGGAACAGAACTGAAAGTAGTGTTAGAGGAACACCATCACAAAACTATTTTGTTTTATATATTATTTTATGAATATTAACCTATTAAATAAAATTACATACAATATTTGCAGCTGAAAAAATAATTTATATAAGTTTATGACTGTTGTATTGGGTATTATAAAAAAATACATAATTTAATAATTAATGTATTAAGTCAGTAAGTTCGTCATAGTCGTTTGCTCAGAATCCCTTGGACCGCACACGTACTAACATTTCTGTGCTCGAAGAGCTTAAGCTGACCAGGGAGCAAAGACTCTCTACCGTCTGCTTTGCCCGAATTCTGCAATACTTTGGCCACATTGCAAGAACAGAAGACGATAATCTAGAAAAACTTCTAATCACGGGCAATGTAAAAGAACAAGAGGAAGAAGCCCCAAGCGATGGTCCAGTCAGGTGACTGACCACCTGAACTGTACACCAGGCCATCCACTACGCCGAGGACCGAAACCGTTGGAGACGGCTGGTGGATGAGCTGCGACTGCGACGGAGTCACGATCCCCATCAATGGGGTACCCACTAAGGAGGATACCAGATACCCACTCCTCCAGTCAGTAAGTGAGATGTCATTAATAATTATTACATAGCGGCCACACAAGGGCAAATAATCAAAATACAATTAATTTAAACAAAAGGTTAAAATATCAAAATGGACCTTAAAAGGGTTAACTTAAACTAATATATACCTACAGTATTAGGTACATATTATTAATAAAAAAATGATTGAAGATGTAAATATTGAAATGAAATTAATGTATTTTGGATTTTGTTCGATTATTACAAGGGCCCGAGTAGATGAATAAAATAAATAAATAAAATAAATGAAGTTCTATTTCAGGTATGCACCCATATCAAACAAATTTTGCAATAAAACTATAGTACAATTATAAAATATAAATATACATATAAAACAAAAATAAAATTAATTAAATTATTTGCCAAGCACTAGTGAGTGCACACGCCTACTCTACTCGACTTTACCGAGTCAAGCTCTCGGAAGGAATCGAGCAGAATACCCACTCCCAAGCGCCAGGATCGACTCAAGTTCATTTACGGTTTGGGCTCTACTGAACAGACAGCCAATGTGAGTGTATTTTACTGGGGACTATGAGAGGAAGATAAGCATCCAGGTAAATATGTCACAATTTTATGTTTATTCTTATAGTATAGATACCGGAGTAGAAGCAATTAAAATTATAACCGCCATGAGAATATTTCTTACTGTGAAAACATCCTACGGAGCGAATTATCTAAGTGGATGGAGAAACAAGAAAGATGTATTTATGCATTTTTTGTCGCGTTCAGTTTCACTTCATGGGCTGACTGCTGGTCTGTGCGATCATTAATTAGGGAGATGGCTGATGCCAAAGGGTCATATCTATAAACTGTACCTAGACTTGACAAAGTCGTGACAGAGAGTGACAGGAACAAGTTTCAATCGTTTTTTTTTAAATAAATGAAATAATTTATTTGTCAGAAACATAGTAGGTACAGGGTTGTAAATTGTTATATAAAGTTATATCACATGCTTCGCTATTACTAGCACATAAATATTTGTTTAGTCACATGACTTTGTCAAGCTTAGTGTCTATTCTTTTGTTCAAACAGTTTTAGTGGCAGTAATTGGAAGCTAATTAAAAATCTTTGTTGCCATTGCATAACAATTTCGGCTACATTGCATACTTTTATGCGCTGGAATAATTATTCTACTAGGATAGCGCGTTTTAAATTTGCATATTATCCCCAAGAGTTTTAAAAAGTTCCGGATGGCTTTTTACAAATAAACAGCATTAAATTTGGAAATCTCGATTTGTATACTTAAAAACTGCTCACTTCGGCATAATATCCAGAAAATAATTAATTTCTTAATAAAAATACAAGTTTTCTATGCAGCTGCCAGTTATATTAGGTATCATCTATCATGCGCATCTATCGTGATAAAAAGTCAGTGATACACCCCAATCTCTTTGGCAGGCATCGAAATATTATATTTAGATTTGTATTTAATGAATTTATTATTATTTATATTAGCAAGAAGGTATTTTATTGTAGGATTTATGTATTTATCCATTAGCAGCACGATTCCTAAGTCGTAAAGCTACACTAACTAACTATAGATCTGGATTACGATCCAACTAGTCAAGCGAAAAAATAGGATATAACCTTATTAATTAACTGTTTAAGTCATCTGGTTTGAATAAGAAACTGAGCTACTATTTTTATTCGATCTATTTGTACTTGCCGCTCGGATGCCCGCCAATTTTGTTCGTTAGTGTAGTTTGTATTGAAATTAGTATAATTTAATTGAAACGCGTATCTTACTAATTATTTTAAAGGTTAGGGCTAATAGGACGAAATTTTGTTCATACGCAAGTCGAATTTTAATACACGCATTATGTTTTTTTATTTAATAATAGTTGTAAAAATATGTAGCTACCGTATGTTGACCTGCATAAGGACTGAGCATTCAAATCAAATAAATTACTATTAATAAAAATACAAATAGAACTAAAAACCTAAACAAAATATATATATATACCCAGCTTATTGGGAGATGTGTTTTTGCGCCGTTTGGAGTTGAAACTCTCGGGCCGTGGGGACCAAGTGCACAGGTAATTTTCATGGTGTTGTCAAAACAGCTCATCAACACCTCGGAAGACAAGAGGGCTTGGTAATATTTAGGCCAAAGGATCAGCATTGCCATTCAACGTGGCCTTAGGCACTTTGCCCAGTGATAGCGATTTGGAGCAATTTATATATATATATATTCAGTGTAAACTCTAAATAACGATACTGAAGGGACTGTGCATTTTATGGCGTTATAGAGTTGTCGTTAAATGGAGAGAAGAAAAATCAGAATTATGAAGACAAGCTAAACCAACCAAAGCCAATTGATTTCGACGCTGTAGGGAGTTTGTCGTTAAATTGATTGACGTTACATGGAGTTTATATATACACTGTACGTGGTTGGTATAGCTTGTTTTACCAATTCTGATTTTTCTTCTCTCCATTTAGCGACAACTCTCTATAACGCTATATAACACAGTCCCTTCAGAGTCGTTATATATAGTTTACACTATACTCGTATATATATATATATATATATATATCACCGCTCTTTTATTTTGAATACTTTTGTTATATTATGCTATAGAGTATCGCCCAAACATCACCAACGAGAATGCAATCCCTTTCGATTATTCGCAGTGAGCTCATGCCAAACCAACTCTGGGAAGCGTTCTCCTATTTATAGACTAGTTGACACTTACAAAAAAAAAGATATCCTATGACATCATCGCCTCCACTCTCTGCATCGAGACCCTTAGAACAAATGTTTTAAAGGCTTTAAAAGAAAATGTTTTCATTATGATTTGTTTGTCCTTTTTTTAAATTTGTATTATGTAGTTTTTTGTTTGTTTTATTTATTTATTAGATAATGTTTTATTTTATTTTATTTAGCTGTAAAGTTCATGATCAATGATCTAATGTATCTTATTATTGTTAAATGACACAAACCTGTGCAATGCTGTTTGTTGAACCTAATAACGAAAAATCATAAAATAAAGCCCAGTCGTTATCCAAGTCAATGCTTCGAGTCTTTGCTTTGGATAAGAAACTGGGCTATTTTTTTGTCATCCATTTGTAGGCAACTCGCCGCCGGAATGCCCGGCAATTGTGTTCGTTAGTGTATTTTGTAACTAAATTAATATGTAATTTAATTAACAACTAATTATTTCAATTACTTTAATTAAAGGTTATACTAATACAGTACAAATTAGTGAATGCAAGACGAATGTTAATATCCAACACTTTAGTAGTTCTACCTTGAACGGGTAATGCAAAGTTTATTTTAAAGTTTTTAACTTAATTAATAGTTTTAACAACGTTCGTTTTAAATTCAAATTCAAAATCGTTTATTTGCTTTAAATGTGGTAGATACAGTAATATGGTTCGCAAGTTGGCTCTGCACATTTAGCCATTGTTGTGGCATGCAAAAATAATTTAATTTAAATATATTCTTATCTAGTTATCTCTTATGGGCGTCAAACAGGGTTGTGTGCTTTCTCCTAGATTATTCACTCTATATCTCGACAAATGCCTAAAAAGAGTGAGAGAGAGTGACTGTGGGATAAAGATTAGTGATCTTGTGGTGAACTGCCTGCTTTATGCAGATGATGCTGTTCTTATGGCATCGTCCGAACAACAACTGCAATCACTAGTCACAAGAATGAAGGAGGGATGTGCAGAAAAAGGACTCCGTTTGAATGCGAGAAAAACCAAGGTACTAGTGTTTGAAAGAAGAAGGATGACAACCGTGACGATAAAGATTGATGATGAAACTCTAGAACAAGTAAATGAAATTATATATCTGGGCAGTGTTTTCACTGCGGATGGGAAGTACGATAGGGACGTTGAAAGAAGAGTGAACGCGGGAAATAGTGTTAACGGTGCCCTGGGGTCACTGATCGGCAGTCGAAATGTCAGTGACAAAGCTCGGCTCGCCATACACAATGCCATGTTGGTACCAACACTGATGTATGGAAGCGAAACGTGGATATGTCAGAATACGCATGAGAGTAGGGTTAATGCAGTAGAAATGCGGTCGTTGCGGCGGATATGTGGCGTCACTTTGGCGGACCGCATACGTAACGTCGAAATACGGAAAAGGGTTGGTATGAAGGAAAGCATAGGGACAAAAATAAGGAAAAGCATGCTACGATGGTTCGGGCATGTTGAAAGGATGAGCGATGAAAGATTGACGAACCAGATATATAATGCGAAAGTTGTGGGTAAAAGAGGCCCTGGCAGACCGAGACTCACATATCACGATCAAATAAATAAAACACTGACTGAAGGTGCATTAAAAAGTCTTCGTAACCAAAGGGCATGTATGAAGAGGTTAATGAATGTCGACGAAGCGAAAGAGGTATGTCGTGATCGTGTCAAATGGCGCTCAATTGTCTCTGCCTACCCCGCAAGGGATCTGGTTTGAAGATATGTATGTATGTATGTCTTATCTAGTAAGTCTAGCCATCATTACATATTTTAAATTTAGGTCAATACATATAATAATTGTTTATTATTAATAACAAACAATATATATATATATATATGTCATACAAATTCTTTTAATTTATATTCCGCTCGAAGAAATGTTAGGTTGAAAATACCACTTTTTTAGCACAAGTCGTTCGTTTAATAAAAAATCTAATATTTGATGCTAATTTCGTATGTCAGTACCGGGTTGAAAGGTTATTGATGTTACTTTTTGACAGATGTCATTAGCATAAGAAATGGAAAAACGACATTTCATGCTGGTTTATGAAGTTGCTACGAGATGTTGGAAATGCTATACAATGAGAAGAAATGGGAAAATTCACCGGAAGTCATACCAAACATTGTCAATTGATTTGTTACTTGTCATACTTGTCAAAATGTAGCCTCAACGCTCGTTTTTTAAAGAAATGTTAGCATTGTTAAAAAAAGTGGTATTTCTTAACAAAAATGACATTTGGCGCAGCGCTGGCTTATGAAGTTGCAAATGCTATAAAACGAACGCGGGATTAATATACATACATTTAAAAAGATTTTTCAAGTCTGGGTATCTTTTGTTTAATTTTGTTTATCACACATTTTGGAGATATATAATTTTTTATAATTATTTTATTCTAAGGAAGGTATAATGATTTTAAAAAACTAAATTATTAATTAAACAAAATCTAAATTTAACCTAAAAAAAAAATAATAATAATTAGTAATAGAAATTAAAAAATAATTACTTACAAAAAAAATAGCTCCTCCAAATCGCTGTCTTGTGGCATGGTGCCCAATAGCATTTATGATACTTAATTATTGGGAGAAAAAACTTTATAATTATTTATATTTATTTAAAACTTTATGCAGCTTGCAGTGGTGGCACGCATGTCAGGTCTCGGTCCGCACCCATAAGGGCCTGATTGAGCCGGGGGATGGCTGGCACGTGCGTTACGTCCGTGATCGGGTGCTGCTGTGGGGGCCTGGGACCTCTGCCGAACACGTTCAATTTATTGTTCTTAAATTAGCAAAGGTTTTGCGTTTTGCCGGCTTTCGGTTTACACACGAGCAAGTAGCCTATCTTAATTCTGACATACCTGGTAGGGTACCACTGTACTAGGTATTGTAATGTTATAAGTACTCATAGGTGAATTTGAAAAATATTTATTTATTTATTGTGTAATTTGTTTCATTTGTAAATCTGAGTTTACCTGGCAGATTCCTTTCTCAGTCAGATTAAACATCAACTGGTCACTGGAATCTGCTAAGCTGCTTAGTATCATTCAAAATAATTTAAATAATGACGTGTGATAATTGTCTGTAATAGGTTTACGTGAATAAATATATTTTGATTTTGACTTATTTTTTGAGCTCAGCTCTTCTCGACAGTATATCAAATATTTTTTCAATGTATTTCACAGTCAACAAACCTGACACCCGCACGGTGAATCCATGAAATGCTAAGCTATTTTAAAATGGAACCTTTATTAACTATATTCATTATGCGTGATCGTGTGTGGTCCAAAAGTCACAAATGTCAATATTGACTACAAACTTGACAGAAATGTCAATAAACTAAACTTAACAATTCTAATTTAGTTGACATTGTCAGGTAGACGCTTCTGTTTTGGGAACTTCTTAAGTAGCTTTATTTGTTCTATGCACTAATAATGAATTGTACCACGTATTAGGATGTTTTTGAAAGTCAAATCAAAATCAAATCAAAATATTTTATTGTGGATCATAGGTTTTTAGTATAGGTTTTGTACATGCTGTTATAATGGTCGCTATGTCCCGCCCATGGGACATACAAGAATTATTTAAACATTACAAAAGGTTTTTACAATGTTGTTGGTGGGTGATGGTAAGGGGCAAGCTAATTGTTCCTCTTATGTTTCGGAAAGATCTGCTACGCTATAGTAGCATCTTTCAGACAGAAAGCTTTGAAGCTTTGACTTAAAAACTCTCATGTTTTCAACTTCACGGATAGATTTGGGAACTTTATTGTAAATTTGTGTCACCATACTTATAACATTCTAGCTAAAAAAAATAGTTTTAGATACTTTTGTACACAATAGGTGATTGTGTCGTGCGCGAGTACGGTACGAGAACATTATTATATTATTTGTGACAAATATTGCACTTTCATAAATATACAGTGATGGAAACGTTAATATATTATATCTTTTAAAGTATGGACGGCATGAATTCATCCGTTTTAATTTAAATATTGCTCTAACAGATCGTTTTTGGGCTATGAATGCTCTTAATTTGTCAATATCATTATCACGTTAACCAAGGAGGGAAAATATATGATATATATCACAAATCAATTAAATAAATTATTGTTCCGACCAGAAATTGACGAACACAAAGTCCTAGAACTCCACAGTTGGAGATGGGCCATCCAGACTTCATTTCTGAAGAATTTGGCGTACACTCGCCGCGATCTGGCCAGACGGGTTGACGAAGGTCTGATGTCAATTTTAAGGATTTAACAAGTTGAACCAAGTGGAACCGGGACCGACGGCTTAACGTGCTCTCCGAGACACGGGACTGTTACACCCATATTCTAAAACATGTGCCAACTTGTGGAATCGTTAATAGATTGTCATAAAAAATTGACATCATATCCTCGCCAAGCCGTCTGGCCAACGTGGTGAGTGTAGACCAAATTTCTGGAAGGCCCATCTCCAGCAGTAGAGGTCTAGGACGCTGTATTCTAGGGGCTGTAACAAATGAATTAAAAATTGAGACAATTAAAATTAAAAATGGCGTCTAATGTACCAGGTTAAGGCTGACATTCAAAATAAAACTGTTAATCGTAACCATGCAAAAAGTTACTAACTGAATGGCTTTTGACATTGACATACGAACAAACCGAAACATTGTTAATACCTATTATATAACTTTTTACACCTATATTTTTAATACACACTTTTTCACCTACTTATACACCTTATAATCCTACATATTGTGTCCAAAATCTATTATTATTATTTTATGTTTAATTAATTGCTAACCATTTTGCATGTTTATATTTGATTTTAAATTAAAATAAAAAATGTTGTCCAAATTTGTATGGAAACTAACCTTTGTGGTCCAGAAGTATATTATACTTTCTATACAGAGGTTAGGGTTCCAATAATTTCTTAATTGCCTGTAATATATTTATTTATTTAAATCTTTATTGCACAAAGACAAAGGCGGGTTTATAATGCCGCTAGACATTCTATCGTAGCCAACCATTGGGACAACTTGAGCATTATATTGAAAGGTAGGTGCAAAATTGTATTAAATTCTACGGTTTAACTATAATTATTATACACTAATACACATACATTTATATATAAATACATATACTACATATACCCATACATATTATTACATACACTACATATTATATATCAATGACAACAATATACTAAATTCTAATAAATAAGTTATAGTAACTACATATACAAACATAGATAATACCTACACTTACTTTTGTTATGATGAGAAGTGTGAATAGACCATTTTTTTAAATAGAGATCTTATTATATATTGTAGATCATATCCTGTTAACACTTAAGATACATTGATGTAACTAGTAATAAGGCAATTTTTGTGAATAAAAAAGAAGAAAATTATTATTACTAAAGAAACTAAATTTTTGCTTGACAGCTGGAAGGATATGTCGAGTGGTGAGGCGTTGAGGAATTATCTTAGAATACGGGTGTTAGTCTTGTAAAATGATTCCACTTTGTTAAGGAAAGCGTTCTTACAACCGAGCCACCACTGATCATTCAGCTTGTTAAGTGCAACAGATTTCTCCAAATTTATGTGTATTTTGCCATTATAACTGTCCACTTACATTCGTCATCTTACTCAATATGTTATTGCAATATCCTTCAAGAGAGCATCTTAGCCTGATTTCATACGGACGTCTCAAAATATTGACATTGAATAATGGGACCGGGCATTGAATGCAACTTCATGATCGCAAACGAAAACATTACTGCAGCCTAATATACTGCGTGGCATTCATTAAAGAGTAAATATTTTTATATTAAAATCTAAAACAAAAATTAAGAACTACGTATTTTTTATTATAATTATTCAGTAAAAAAATCTTAATTCACGGTGCAGAGAAGTTTTCCTTAAACTATCGCCAGTCATATTGTCATAAAAAAATGACATCATATTCTCGCCAATCCGTCTGGCCAGCACGGCGAGTGTAGGCCAAATTCTCCAGATATATGTTTTAAAGGCCTATCTCCTGCAGTGAAGGTTCCAGAGGCTGTAATGATGAGTGAAGTGATGAATAAGAATTCTATGTACATACTATTGGAGATCCTTGCTAGGGGAGGCCTGTATTGTGGGATCTGAATCATCTAAAAATACAAAGCTACTTCATTATTAAGCTATATCAAACAAATCAGATATATATAAATACAATAGTTAACCCTAATTAAAATATTATAATTTTATTAAATTGTTTTAAATAAAATAAGGAATTTATAACAAAACAATTCAAAGAAAATATTTGATAACAGCCATA
Organism: Tinea semifulvella; assembly: GCA_910589645.1. NCBI lineage: Eukaryota > Metazoa > Arthropoda > Insecta > Lepidoptera > Tineidae > Tinea > Tinea semifulvella. The sequence goes on from OU342606.1 coordinate 10,446,512, forward strand.
TTGAAAAATTGACACTGTCATATTAGTATTGCCATTTGAAAGTTTCCAAATAATTAAATTATCTACATTCATTAGCCAGACCCTAATTATCATGTTTATGAGTTTTTTATTAGTATAAATATACGATTATATCTAAATAACTTCAATTTGCTAAACGGGCTATGGAGAGAGCTATGCTTGGATCAGAGAAACAAAGTTACCGATATAGCCTTCAAAATTAGTAAGCTGAAGTGGCAATGGGCTGGACATGACTGTCGTAGAACCGATGAACGATGGAGTAGATGGGTTATAGAGTGGAGACCACGTACGGGAAGACGCAGAGTGGGTCGACCCCCCGTTAGATGGACGGATGACCTAAGGAAGGTCGCTGGCGGGGGTTCGAAGAGGGTGGCAGGAGATCGTGTGAAGTGGCGAGCCTTGGCCTATATCCCGCAGTGGAGAGACACAGGCTGATGATGATGATGATCTAAATAACATTTATATCTAAACATAGATGTTGGGTCTTCGAAATATAAGTCAAAAACACAAAACCAATATTTTAGTTGCACAAAGTAAACCGACGCGACCCGAGTAACTTAAATCTCTCCAAAAAATTGTTTAAATTTATGCTCTGGAACTGCCATGTTTTATTTTCGAACCAAAAACGTGAGCTTTAAAAATGGAACAGAGTTTCGCCGGAAATAACGTACTACCTTCGAGGTAGAATTTATTGTTTTTTACCCTCTGCTTCGTACGTGATATTAAATGCCTAACAAATTAGGGTGAACTTTCAGACTAGAGTTTTGTATGGGAATAAGTTAAGAAGTTTTGCATGCGTCTTGCTCGCACAATCCAATATTTTAAAATATAGTAAAGTATCATCACGACCGTTTCCCTTTCGGGGTGGTCAGAAACCACGCTTATAAATAAGCGGATTCACATTTAGCCAACTTTACTATAGGCTAATCATGACAAGTGGCTCGTCGATGTCTCCAGCGTACCGAACTCGAGAAATATAACAATTAAATTAAATATTAATTAAATGTATTTATATACATTAATAAAAAAAAATTGTCCCGACCAGGAATCGAACCCGGTACCTCCGAGTCTAAATCCACGGACTTAACCGTTAGACCTCGAAGGCAGTTATTTTTTTATTTTTTTTTATTGTCAAATATGTTTTTTTTTATTACTGTTTCCAAATCTGTACTTTTGAGAATTGTAGTCTATTCACTTTCTGGGAAACTAAATTACGAACATTTACTTTTACATACCCAATTTTATACCGAGTAAATAGAAAAAACCAAATAAATAATGATTTACCTCTATTTTACTAAATCAAATATATGAAAGAGCTCATAAGTGTGTTTTAAAATAAAAACATTTAATTTAAATTCTTGTTACAATACTAGTTCAGTAACTAATGTTCATGAGTAAATCTCGAAATAAATGTGCGTAACGAAAAAGTTTTTATCGCCATGTATTGTAACGAAAAAGTAGGTACGTTACGAAATTATACTATTTCGTTACAATATTCATCACCAACATTACATCCCCCAGAACATGGAGTCCTAGACCTCCACTGTTGGACCCCCAAACGAGTGCCACGCGGCGAACGAGTGCCTTCAATCCGTAGCCACGACTCAGACTTAGCTGTTAAGGCACGCAGGGCCCACAGTTAAAGAGGGACGGTTTATAGGATTCACTTCACGGTGATTCGGGCATGCGACCTCCCGCGGTAGCTATTCAGGCTTGGGTCGTATCGTAAAGAGATTTTGCGCGATTCCGTTTACAAAAAAAAAATAACATCTGTTGGATATTGGCCTTTTAGAATTTTCTGTGGAAATTAGCCATGCTGGCCAGGTAAATTGGCAAATATTACATGCACGCATTATGACATACAATTCGTCTCGTAGGTATATTTATTTTAAGAGTAGGTGTGTTATGAAACAAAAGAAGTTTAAATGTAAAAAAATAAGCACTTTATTTTAGTGCACATACTATAAACAATTGATGAAATAGGATATCAACCGTTCTGCATAAATATTTTATACTCCTTTGTAAAATGTGGAGTGGCCCTAAGTTATGTGAGCGCTGACAATTCCCAAGAAACATTATATTTCATGACTAATAAGATGAATTGTTCATCTTTTGAGGTCAAACTATGTATATATATAATCGTATATTCTTGTAAAAGCTACGTATTATTTTTTATCAGCAGCGGTATTCTGTTTCTTAAAGTTTTTTTAAATTAATAAATCCATAAACTTACAGATACTATCAGTCTACGTCCACCGCTATTAGAATTGATATTCCTACGGACAGTGTCAGTATCAACCGCTATTAGAATTGATATTCCTACGGACAGTGTCAGTATCAACCGCTATTAGAATTGATATTCCTACGGACAGTGTCAGTATCAACCGCTATTAGAATTGATATTCCTACGGACAGTGTCAGTATCAATCGCTAATAGAATTCATATTCCTACGGACAGTGTCAGTATCAATCGCTATTAGAATTCATATTTATACGGACAGTGTCAGTATCAATCGCTATTAGAATTCATATTTATACGGACAGTGTCAGTATCAATCGCTATTAGAATTGACATTCCTACGGACAGTGTCAGTGTCAGTGTCAATCGCTATTAGAATTCATATTCATACGGACAGTGTCAGTATCAATCGCTATTAGAATTGACATTCCTACGGACAGTGTCTGTATCAATCGCTATTAGAATTGACATTCCTACGGACAGTGTCAGTATCAATCGCTATTAGAATTCATATTCCTACGAACAGTGGCAGTATCAACCGCTATTAAGACTCCAGTAGGTGCGCGTCGTTGTAGAACACACGTGCAATTTGTGGTATTTGATCCCAAATTGAATATCACTAACACATACCTACCATTATAGTAAACGCTACAACTAACTGATGAACATAATTATTGCCTTGCGGCGACATCGACAGATAATAAAAATAAATAAAAAATGATGACATATTCCCGATGCAGCTCACTATGCTAAAGTGTTTAAAATGCTGGATTAAAATTACTGCGGCATAAATTTCAATGGAGAATACATCTTCTTACACCGCCGATTGCCAAGGCTCCTCATCATGGCGAGCTTGCGCGTGGGTCTTAGTTGAATGTTAAAGGGCTTTAATGCTGCTTCCTAGCGGGTCTCAGCGCAAAAACACATCTCCCAATGAGCTGTGTGTATTTCTGCTGTTTAAAGTTCTCTGCTTGTAATGCAGCAGCGCCTGGATCCTTAGAGTTCAAGGACAGATGGGAAGACGCTAAAGGCAAACATATCCTCCATGGTACCAGCGTCATTCCATCGGGCAGCTTGCCATCGTCGCGGGACATGCCACTGGATTCTAAGATGGCTGGCGAACCCACAGACACAAAGGCCCGACGAATGACGTCATTGAGGCCGGTGTGCCTTAGGATGCGACCTGTGCTCTTGCTATTATTTAATATAAATTTTGATCAGGAACTCAAGGTGCGGCGGCGTGTAATAAAACATCATTACTACTTAGAAGTTAATCACAGTATTCAGTAATAAAACAAGATATACCTACGAGTACCATCCTTGGGTGGGTAGAATGGCCAATTGTTGCTCAAAACGCTAAAGGAGCACACACGTACGTGACCTAACCTGTAGGACATTCGCCGACATCCAATACACCAAGGGCATGTAGCATAAGGTAAAGCGATTTAGTTTAAATCCGCTCTCGCTTATAAAACACTAAAAATAAAGAACTTTTTTATATTTTTATGAAGAAATTGTTCCAAGGCTTATTGACGTATCTGGTAACAAAGTGGCTGGCAGATTTGTCTCTTAATAATTAAATATTTTAATTCTGAGAGTAAATGCTGCCATTGTATGGCACCATTCCACAGGACAGCCATTTGGTGGTGCAATTTTTATTGTAAGTACAAATTTTTCATTTTATATATTTAGGTAATATTTTTTTATGAGTTTAACTGTTAAAGTAGTATAGTTTATTTAATGTTTATTTGAAGCAACAATCCTTGTTTTTTTTTAAATATGATCTGCGGGTACCTGACAGTACCAACTATATCATTCAACTATTCGCAAGCTAAAAATATTTTCCCAGATGTCAACCTCTGTTCCGATCATATATTTTCATGAGAGTTAAAAGCGATTTTTTAAATTTATTTCTGTTACTGTGTTGGCAAAAATCGCAACTGATAAAAATGGAAAATTGATACTCAAAACGCTGACGGAACACACATGTGACCTAACTTGTAGGACATTAACCATCATTTACTAAAGACGAGCTGAAGCCATTTCTATAAAGTCGACTCCCACTATGTTATTACGATTATTTTTTACGGTTATTACCTATGCTTTTAGACTTAGCTCCTATAAGGAGTGGGGAAAGACACTAACTGGGAGAGGATTCCACATCTTCAGCGTGCGACAGATGTATTAGTTTCCAAATGTATACGCTAGGGTATGGGGGTACATATTTTCGCCTGCACGTGTGGTTTAGTTGTAGAATAGAAAAGAAAGAATTATTGTGGCACTTGTAGAACACGCTCCTCTACCCGCTCGGTTTATACCACGGAGACACAGTAGATGTGATCGCATAGAAGACGCTGCAACTAGCAGGAGCGTTACAAATCATGTGATCGACAGCGAATAAATTTAACATGCAAGCCCCGAATGCTTGCTGCTGTAGCCTTTGCGTTCGTGGGGGTCAGCTGCCCGTGCTATGTCGGTATTTGCTCGTATTTGATGGTATTAAGAATATTGTTTTTGCTACATAGTTGAGTATTGAGAAATGTATTTAAAATAATACTATATGCAAATTGTAGGAATGTCAGTGACAAAGCTCGCCATACACAATGCAATGCTAGTATCAACACTTATGTATGGAAGCGAAACGTGGATATGTCAGAATACGCATGAGAGTAGAGTTAATGCAGTAGAGATGAGATCGTTGCGTCGGATATGCGTCGTCACTTTGACGAACCGCATACGTAATGACGAAATACGCAAAAGGGTAGGTATTAAAGAAAGCATAGTGACAAAAATAAGGAAAGGCATGACTTAGCTGTAAAGGCACACAGGGCCAACAGTGAGATAGAGACGGTTTATAGGATTTTAGTCCGTAGGCGCCCTGGGGCTTCACTAGGAAGCTTCACGGATGAGTCGGGCATGCGACCCCCACCCGCGTTGGTCCTTCAGGCAGGGGGTGTATCATTGATGATTTATTGATTCACCGTCTATAAAAAAAAAGCTCCAGTTCGATGATTCGGACGTGTTAAAAGGATGAGTGAAGAGAGATTGACGAACGTGCCTCAACTAAATACAATTCAATAATCAATACAATTAAATGTGTTTTTTTTTTAAATTTATTTACAACATCTCTTTTATCCCAGCATTAAAATATAATTTAATTAAATAGTCAATTGGTTATTTTTTTTTGTATGAAATAGTTACAAAGCACTATTTATACGATTATGTTCTTTATTATGACCAGGTACTTTATTATAGATAACATACTGGATTTCAAATCGGCGGGATCAAAACTATGTAATTATTAACGTAAAAAAAAGTTTTTGTCAATTGTCGTTCTGCTAGGGTAAAATAAATAAAATTAATTACAGATTATGAAATCACAATAAGTTACCTATTCAATAAAAAAGTAATCATTATGGTACGAGAACATTTTATTGGGCCCATTTCTCTATGAAAAATAGGTATTCTCATTTTACTTTATATTCGTTTAAGTAAAATATTTTTGGTCTGTCTAAAATTAAGTATAGGTAAGGTAGGTCCAAAATATCCAAAATTTTATTTCCTAGCAATTTTATAGACTGACATTAGAGAAATGTTTTCTGAAAAACACACCCGAGTGCTAACGAGAGGAATGCAAAAGCTTTAAATCTTGATGGTCAATCAATTGATAGAACGATGGAACCATAACGTTGACAAAAGATCACATTTCTTGCTAATGTAAAAAAAAACGAAGTATGTCGTGCTTCGAATAAGAAATGAATAAAAATAAACGTGCCATACTAAATGGGAGTAATCGATAGTTATTACATAAACATAGTCCCGTTCTCTGCGTGCCGGACTCGCTCGCGTCAACTCTGGATAAGGCCCGACTCACCACGTTTGGTATCCATCGTGGACTTATATACACATAGGCCCGCGTCTCATTAAATAAAAAAAAATGTTCATGGTAACAGCCTCTAGGACAGAAACCCACTGGTTAGGTTATTTATAGTAATAATTGGTAGTAAGTTTTATATTTGTATGTTTATATTTTCATTTATTTATTTATTGTATTGTTTAGAATATATTATTTTAATAAAAAACAAACTAAACCAACTTACAAAACCTAATTTAAATATAAATCGTATGGGCGCGGCATGGTTGCCACCGCTGCTTCTCTGGGTGAGGAAAGAACCAGCCCTCTTGTCACCAGAGCAGACAATTAGACGAGGGGTTACGTTTTTTAAAAATGTTTTAGCGCTTGGACCCCACAGGCCTAATGTCTCTACAGCAAACGGCACAAACATGTAGTCTTTGATTATAGATACTTATTTGCGCCGCTTGCTAGACTCTGCGCTTTTAGCTCCTGGTTTTAGCGTAGTTACCCTAAGGTGTGACAAATCCAAAGTGTCGACACAAGTAGCGTCCCACACTAAGGTCCCGTCCCCGCTCCCAGGGGATCAGCATCCTAACATAAGGTCTATTGCCATTATCGCGGACTAATCTAGTGGTTGCCAGAATAGCTGGAACCTCAATGGTAGCAAGGGATCGTTTTATGATTTTTCATTTTATTTTATTTTAAATACTTTATTGCACTAAAATTGTACATAGGCGGGCTTAATGGCCAGGCATTTTCTAACAATGATGTTGGTTGTGTTGCATTTATTATTGTTTATTAATATTATAATATATAGAGGTATATATATTTATTAACAAATCCACATGTTGGTATTAGTGGAATCGGGATCGACGGCTTAGCATGCTCTCTAAAGCATGAAGCTGGTGTTGTATATCTATGATAAATTTACCTAAGAAAATTGTAATTCTCGTTTGAACCGACCTTTGTGGGATATTAAGGAAAGCGTTCTTATAACCGAACCACCCCCGCTTTACAACCGAATCATACTTGTATATGTTTTTTTTTTTTAACATATAAATTCCATCGTTGTGCCGGTCAAAATAATTAGGTCAATATAAGATTCCGCGTATTTGGTATGGAGTGATTTATGACTAGCAACTGATCTAAAAGTGTAAGTAATCGCATTTATCTAGAATACCGACTTTAGATATGACCAAGTTTGACAACTCAGTACATGTCGCTGACAGATTGGTGGCAAATTACTTAGCTAAATGCGCTCACTTGGGGTGTGCTACGGAAACCACTTTTCATTTAAAATAACTTACTAAATAACTTAATTTATTTAACACTTTAATGTATAAAGACAAAGGCGGGCTTTAATGCCGCAAGACATTATATTAGACCCAACCATTGGGATAACTTTAAACACTTAACTGAAGAGTACATGTAGATATATTAAAATAAAAATTAAGAGTTATATTTAATAACTAACTATATATAATATACTAATTCATAATACATACATATATATTAATAATATATATAACAGGTGCAGAAACGTGGACACTGACGGTAGGTCTGGTCCACAAGTTCAAGGTCGCTCAGCGAGCTATGGAGAGAGCTATGCTCGGGATTTCACTAAAAGATAAAGTCAGAAACGTTGACATCCGTCAAAGAACCAAAGTTACCGATATAGCTTTTAAAATTAGCAAGCTGAAGTGGCAATGGGCTGGACACATATGCCGCAGAACCGATGAACGATGGAGTAGACGGGTTCTGGAGTGGAGACCACGTACTGGAAGACGCAGAGTGGGACGACCCCCGCCAGACTGAGGAAGGTCGCTGGTGGGGGATGGATGAGGGTGGCAGAAGATCGTGTGAAGTGGCGAGCCTTGGGGGAGACCTACATCCAGCAGTGGAGAGACACAGGCTGATGATGATGATGATGATAACTGTAAACATAAGAAATAAGAATGCACCATTCTTTTGAATGCTAATAATGATAATTACGATTCTCTTATATTTTGTTTTTATTTTATTTTATACAATTAGAAAAACTTACAACTAAAATTAAATATAAAGAAAAAAGATAAAGTAAGAAAGGGCTAATAACAAGTCTTCACAGAAATAGATATTGAAACATAGATAAAACTAAACACTGAATGGACTATTAGAAAAGGTATGAGATGATATGAGGTACTCTGCCTACAAAATAACAATAGAAATAGAATACTCATTCAGATCGGTTTAAGGCATTTGTAAAGTAGTCCTGAGTCAAGCCACGCCGGGCAGCGGCTGGGGTAGTACATGATATGTCAGCTAGCTTTGTGTTAGATTATTCATTATTATACAAATGAATTTAAAATAAAACTAGAATTGTGTAAAGGGACAGCAAGAAAAGAGTTGTGGAAGGAACGAAGAGATTTGTCGTGAATAGATGAGAGAAAGGCGAACTTGTATTTGAGGTATTTTGGTGTCGCAGGCTCGTTTAAAACTGAATCGAGAAAACAAAGGACTCTAAGATTCCTACGACAACGGATTGACTTAGTGCGAAAGTCATACCTAGATGTGATCATGTCAGTGACAAAGCTCGACTCGCCATACATAATGCCATACTGGTTCGGAAGGTTATGGAAGCGAGACGTGGTTATGTCAGAATACGCATGAGAGTAGAGTTAACGCAGTAGAAATTAGATCGTTACAACGGATATGCGGCGTAACTTTAACGGACCGCATATGTAATAATAAAATACACAAAAAGGTAGGTATGGAAGAAAGCCTAGGGACAAAAATAAGGAAGGGATCAGCAAAGAGAAATTGACGAACCATATAAATAATATGAAAGTTGTAATTTTTAATGTCAGAAACTTTGTACTATTTTTTTTTTAAGATTACGAGTATGGTACGCTAGATACGATAAGCATGCCACTAGTCTGATGGGCCTATAGATACGCTATAAGGGTGTATCATCATCATCATCAGCCTGTATCTCTGCTGGATGTAGGCCTCCCCCAAGGCTCGCCACTTAACGCGATCTTTCGCTACCCTCATCCAAACCCCACCAGCGACCTTCTTTAGATCATCGTCCATTTGGCGGGGGTCGTCCCACTCTGCGTTTGCCCCATCGATCGTCGGTACTGCGGAAGATGTGTCCGCTCCATTGCCACTTCAGCTTGCTAATTTTAAAAGCTATGTCTGTAACTTTCGTTCTCTGAGGAATATCGACGTTTCGAATTCCATCCATTGGCGATATACCAAGTAAAGCTCTTTCCATGGCTCGCTGAGCGACCTTGAATTTATAGACTGGATCCACTGTTAGTGTCCACGTCTCTGCTCCGTACGATATTACCGGGAGGACGCACTGGTTAAAGACCTTAGTCTTTAAACATTGTGGTATAGACGATGAGAGGATGTGCCGGAGTTTATGATAGTTTGGGTTTATGACCCACAAGGAATACGATCGTGATGTTACGTATTATACTAGATACCAACTTTAATAGCGGTCGACATTGAAATTGTTCGTCCGTAAAATTCCCGACAACAGTGGTCGTCCATAAAATCCTTTTTGGTGTACATAATTAGTTGTTTTGCATTTCATAGTTCGTTAAAATTGCCATGTATATTGAAAAATGTTGTTTATTCGCCAGACTTGACAGCAATGGTTTTGCCCTTAAAATGAAATGTATAAATACATTATTAACCAATTTATTATTTTATTATGTAGATTTTATACAATGTGTTAATTGTATGAATAGTTATTACATTAAACGTTAATTTCAATAATTATCGAATAAATTCTTTTTTTTATAAGACCAAGGTGTTAATTTGATTTTTTATGTATTGTATTTAGATTTTCTGCAAATACTAGCTGCTGTAATTTGAGTTCATAAATTTTATTTCTTAAAAATTGTTTTTTTAAATTTTAGTGTATTTCTTTTCTAATATCATTAATATTATTATTTCAAGACGTGTTATTTAAACCTTATTATATGTTTTATATCCTAATTTCGATTATAATCCCGCAACCAAGTTGTATAGTTCGCTTGTTGACAACAATGGCCGACATGTTGAATGAATTGAACAAATTGATTTAAATATCGAATGAAATAATGAACATTAAATTTTGTACCACCTACCGTCTACTAGGCGAAAGTTTTCACCCTCTGCGCCTGTAGCGTTACGACTTAGGAATCGTGTTGCTAATGAAAAAATGAACTATTATCTAAAGTGTTTGTATTAAAATAAATCAATATAACCTAAAATAAATTACCTACTTACTAAGTTAATTAATAATAAATAAATTAAATACAATTCTAAATATAATATTACGACTCCTGCCAAAGAGAATTGTCTATGAATATATATATAATATATAACATGCGCATGTGCAGGGTTTTTTTAGAAAAGTAACGAAAAGGCGGGTGAGCTGTCAAATCGCTGCGATATAAGAAAGAACATCGTTCTTTGACACTGGCAAATTGTTACTAATGCCATAAAAAAAAAAGAACATTGTTAGTCGTATAATTATTTCTAAATCGTAATAGAAGGTCCCACTGGGGTAAGTTGCCATAGTCTAGTAGTAGTATTGTAAGCTGTACTGCTCTGTGCGTCAGCTGCACTGGGTTACTGGACCTTCGAAGGTGTAGCTGGCCTCCACGTCTTGCTGTGCTAAAGCCTGGGGTGGGGTATTCTCCATTCCAGGACCCTCCTCTGCAGAAAAGGAAACGCTCCAGAGACCGCTCGCAGCCACCCGCGACTCCACGCCAAAGAAGTTCGGTGGAGGGGGGCAAGGCGAGGCTGGAGAAGCCGAAGACTACCAGGCCAGTCGTTTCCCTAAAACCATCAGGTCAATAAACATCTTCCGGGCTGTGCAATAACAGGCTAATTACAGCTGGTTTCATTGAACCCCTACCCTAATCTGTCGCAACCCCTACGCGACAGTGGCGCTCAACGTGGAGCCTTTATTACAGAACACCCAAATAAAAAAATCCGAATACAAGATCAAATAATTTCTCACGCCTTAGCGAAACAATAAAACATTCAAATCTAGAACTTAAACCTCATTATAATTCCCTTAGTGCTTAGAAACACGCCACGCAGTCGTGTGGCCATAAACAAGATTTTAATTGTAAATTTAACAATCTATTTATCCATTTTCATTCTTAGTTAGAGGAAGGATTTAGTTAATAACTAAACGTCATAATTAAATGGCGCGGTGGTTAAAATCCGACAAACTCTCCCGGCATGTACCAATGAGAAATACAATTTTCTTACGTACATTTGTCATAGATTTAAAATATCACCGTTCCCGTGCTTTGTAGAGCAAAAAGCCGACGGTCCTGGTTCCACTAATACCTACCAACTTGTGGCATCGTTAATAAATTATCACTAAAAATTGACATCAGATCCTCACCAAGCCGTCTGGCCAGCAGCGTGGCGAGTGTAGGCCAAATCTATAAGATTATAATAATAATAATAAATTATTTATTGTACAAAACCAAAATAAGTGCAGGTACATAGGCGAGCTTAATGCCGTAAATGCATTTTCTACCAACTAACCTTTGTGACTGAGACTGTAATAAGCGGGTGCAGAATGTTACGAAGAAAATAGATAGTTGAAATTATTTATTACTATATAAAACACAAATTACTTACATACATATAAGAACTATACTTATACATAAATAAATGTAATACGTAAACAAATAAATATATACCTAAATATAAAATACATATATATTCATATATATAATAAGGCGCGGTGGTGGCTCGGTTGTAAGAACGCGTTCCACTAATACCACCTTGTTTAATACCAAATTGTCAATAAAAATTGGCATCATATCCTCGCCAAGCCGTCTGGCCAGCGTGGCGAGTGTAGGCTAAATTCTCCAGATATATGTTCTGGAAAGCCCATTTCCAACAGCGGAGGTCTAGGCCGCTGTGTTCTAGGGGCTGTAATGATGATATAATAAGTGAGTTATGGCGAAATATATGTTCTGGAAGGCCCATCTCCAACAAAGTAAAGATCATGGAAGCTGTGTTATAGGGGTTAAAAAAATAGTAAAAATATAAATGAAGCAAAAAAATAAATAATATCCTTGACAAAAAAATACATTTGGTTTTAAGGAGAGGACCAGAATGGTGGATGGTAAGCGTCTTGTTGCCCAAAAAAAAATGTTGCGCCTCTTGTAAACTAACCTATAGTCGGCCCAAGACACCAATCTTCTCCTCTCACTTTTCCTCACTCGATGGACCCAACACCTTAACACAATCCTAAACAAAGCTCTCCTGTATCTAGATTATCCAAAAAATATAAAGAGATTGGTCAAGAAATAGATATGTTCCGATTCGCTTTCAAAATTTAATCATCAGGAACGGGATCAAGACTCAGCTTTACGCAGTGGAAGTTGGTGCAAGAGGAGTTCCAGCAAAATCTTTGCATCACTTACTGAAAGAATTGGGCCTAAGCAGGTCTGCCGTTAATACATTTATGGAACGAGCTTCCAAGACGGCTTTAACGGTATCATACAGTATTTGGTTGGGTAGGAAGAGAAGTAGAATGGTGGATGGTGAGCGTATTATCGCGCAATAGAAAAAAAAAAGGAGGCCTCCTTTTCTTAAATCAGCCTATTGTCGGTCGCAAGCCCGAGACACCATTCTTCTCATCTCTTACCCACACACGATGGACCCGGCACCCGCACGGTGAATCCATGGAATGCTTAGAAATTTGTCTTCTTCTATAAGATACATTGTTCCTATTAATATTAATAAAAATATTAAATTAGACTAAGTAAAATATTTTATTTTATGTTTTTTAGACGTGTTTCATATTTTTTATTAAGCTTTTAAACTTAGAATTTAATTTAATTTATATTTGACTTTATATTCTTTTAATTATCCATTATTACCTACCACTTGTATTTTGTGCATGTTGTGGCACCTAAAGGTGGTACATTTATCGTCGAATCTATGTCCTAGTTTTTAAGTAAGTAATAATGTAACCGACCACTGGTTGTCCTTAAATAAATAAACACTCGTACGGTGAATCCATGGAATGCTAAGAAATTTGTCGTCTTCTTTATTCCCAAGAATAAAGAATTAGCTTCTTGGTCTTTATACTAAATTTCACGCTATAAATCTAAATACCTTTCGACAAATAGATAAGCTACTGTACTGTAGGTATCAATTAACCATATAAATCTGGCTGGGCAAGCCTCTGGCCGCTTTCATTGCATCTTCGTGACTACTGCTTAAACAGTCGTATATTAATATTTGCACGACCACGAATACTGTATGTACATTGTATGAACACTGTTCGCGCCTGATCCAGAACCTTCCAGCTAACTATGCGTATGCCAAAAGCCCAGACCAAACGCGAAATGAACTGTATTTAATTTTTTTATAATAACAAAACGGCTGGTAACGAGCAATCCGGACACAGAGGTAGGTACGATATCGGAAACAGAGTTGGACGGGTCACTTATATAAGCAAAGTATGCCACGTACCTTTTCACAGCTTCACTATCACCTATCCTGGCCAGGATATTCGCCAAACTCAATCACTTCACGATTATTAGTTCTTTAGTTAGCACAGCCGTCCGCGGAGAACACAACGGCGCGTCTTCCAGAAGAGCGGGATCATGGTAGATCATAGACTTCTCACTGGGTCGGGGCGCGACGTGCGACTGACGTTTCAAGCAATGAAGCTTATAAAGAAAACTATTCAAGTGGGTACTTATCGTTGCGAATATAATTAATAAACATTCAAATATTGCAAATTTTAAGTAAGTGGCGCCATCTTGCGGTGGCATTTTTGGTTATTGGAAATGGAAGGAATTTTGTATTGCTCATTATTAACCGATTCAACTATTAGAAATATAAGTTAAATATTGGCGTAAACAAACACAAATACAAAATTTATCATCACAGCCCTAGAACAAAGTACCCTTCACCAATGAAGATGGGCCTTTCAGAAATTTCTGGAGATATCGGCCTACACTCGCCACGCTGGCCAGACGATTTAGCGAGGGTCTGGTGTCAATTTTTGAAGTCTATTTATTAACGATTCCACAAGTTAGTATTATTTATTTATTTAAAAAACTTTATCGCACAAAGTACAAAGGCGGACTTAATGCCCGAAGACATTCTCTGACAGCCAAACCTGAGGGACAAATTTGAACAATTTATAGAAATAATAATATACTTTAATTATAAAAGTTAATTTAATAGGATAGGAGGTCGCATGCCTGAATCACCGTGAGGCCCCATAAGGGGATCCTCAAACGCCTACGGACTAAAACCCTATAAACCGTCTCTCTTTCACTGTTGGCCCTGCGTGCCTTAACAGCTAAGTCTGAGTCGTGGCTACGAAGTGAAGGCACTCGTTCGTCCGTATCTGAGTAGACCTCTTAGGATGTTGTAGTTTTTTGCACAATCTCAATTTTATCTTTCTACACGTTACAGTATGGGTTCTATATTTATATGGTAATTAATAAACGATACTGCTTCACTGGTGGTACGCAACGTTCATTATAAACTCCGTTGCAACCGAGATGTACGCACCGATGATGGTCCCGGTTACAGTGCGTAATTTCAGCGATCACTGTAATCGGCCTTAACCGCTAGGCCACAAAGGAAAAATAAATAATCATTGCATGTATGTACATCCACAACGGGCTAGGTGCGAAGTGGCGATACCATCTTCTCATCACACGATTTATGAGTCGGTCCTACGTGACACAGGGACCGACTTTATGCTAAATTATTGTACAGTCAACCACATATTCATATGATTTTTAGTTCTCACGAAATAAAGCTTAATTTGAAATGACAATTAATAGGTTGGTCTGTCCATGAAATTTAGAATGCAATAAGGTATTTATTGTAAAATAAACAAATAATATTTGTGATTAGTTGTAACTCTTTACCTAAAAATCCTGAAGAGGTTAGTTCGAACCCCGGCATGTACGTCATAGATTTACGAGTACAACACCACCGTTCCCGTGCTTCGGAGGGCACGTTAAGCCGTCGCGTCGGTCCCGGTTCCACTAATACGAACTTATGGAAACGTTAATAAAAAAAAAATCATCACGACCGTATCCCTTCCGGGGTAGTCATTAACCACGTTTTTTTTAATGAAGCGAATTCTCATTTAGCCAACTTTATTATAGGCCCATTATGGCAAGCGTACCAAACTCAATAAATAAATTAAATAATTTATTGTGTCTCAACCAGAAATCGAACCCGGTATCTCTGAGTTTAAATCCACGGACTTAACTGCTAGACCACGGAGATAAATTAATTTTAAAAAAATTCATTTAAATTGATATTAGGTTCTTGCCAAAAGTATCATCACGACCGTTATTCTTTTCCGGATGATCAAAAACCACACTTATAAATAAGTGGATTTACATTTAGCCAACTTTACTATAGGACAATCATGACAAGCTCGTTGATGTCTCTAGCGTACGAAACTCGAGGCATATCACAAATAAATTAAATATTAATTAATAGAGATTGCCCAAACCCAGGCCCCAACTTTTTTGCAGCTAGCTTTTTGTAACTAAATACAATTCAATAATCATAACATTTTTTTTTTTTTTTAATTTAATATCATCATCCCTTTTACCCCAGCATTAAAATATAATTAAATTAAATAGTCAATTGGTTAAAATTTGTGTATTACAAAGCACTATTTATACGATTAGGTTTTTTATTATGACCTTTATTATAGATAAAACACTGAATTTCAAATCGGCGGGATCGAAACTATGTAATTATTAACGTAATAGAAAGTTTTTGTCAATTGTCGTTATGCTAGGGTAAAAAAAATAAAACAGAGATCATTATGGCACAAGAACATATTTTATTGGGCCCAATTTTCTAAGAAGAATGGGCATTCTCATATATTCATTTAAATTAATAAATATTATTGTGACCAGGAGCCGAACCCTAATCGGTCTAAGTCTATAGTCTTATCCGCTAGACCACAGAGGCAAAGACTCTTGCCAAACCGTCTGTAAAGTGTTTAAAGTTATCCCAATGGTTGGCTATGATAAAATGTCATGCGTCATTAAAGCCCGCCTTTGTCTTTGTGCAATAAAGTATTAAATAAATAAAATAAATAAATAAATAATGTAGATTATACTCGTATATAAAGCCAAGCCAAGAAGAAAGTGTCATAACCTAATGAAATATTTAATTGTATCAAAATATAATCAAAGTATAGGATTTCGTCGACAAAAATATCAGTTTCGTAATAATTTTGCGTATAAAAGTATAACGAGAGATGGTAATCTTAAGTAAAATGATCGCTAAGAATTTTGGACTCATTTCATAATCATAAAAATACGCGAGACTTACGTGAATGTTTTTTTTACATATTTTATTAGGGGCTTTTACCCAAATTCAGCATGTCAGCCCCATCGTAAGTTAATCTAAATAAACAAACAATTATCAGTTTTTCATTTTTTCATCCGCCGATTCTAATAATAATTACTAAAAAAAAACTAACCCGTATATGGATTCAATTTTAGATGTTGTATGAATGTTGTTGTTGGGAAAAAATAATTATAACGAAAAAATCTATGAAATTTGTCAATTGCTTGTTCTAAATTTTTTAAGATCTAAATACTTAAATTTAAATAGTGAAACAGTATAAAAAAATACAATATTAAATGATTAAATACAAATAAATGATAAAAACAAAAGGTTTTGCAAGAGAGCTGTAGCTGAATGGCTCCAGCATCAAAGCTATCATGAGACTGAGCAAATGATGGTCGTGGTGAAGTAGAGTAAATTGTTATTTCATTTTGTATATTATAGCTTACTGTTAAAATCATAAATAAGATAACTCTTTATTTATTATTAATGTAAATACTTGGTAGTCCGAGGGGTGTTAACTGGTGACCTGAGATACAGGTATCTTCTAGGTACCCCGTTCAGGCACCAGCTCTCATGCTCGGTAAGTTAATTTGTTTAAAATATACATTTTGTTTTTGGGTACAATATCTAATAGGTATGTTTGTACCATATTGTAACTGTTGATATGTTTAATGAACCTACATATGTATTTTATGAGAGAAATAAACATTTATTATTATTATTATTATTATTAAAAAGAAAATCTAACATTAAATAAACAAAAAAATAAAATGAACAACTACAAATAAAACTAAAAAAAATTAAACTAAAATTATAACCTATGGGCATAGTCTGCAAAGGACACTCGCTGCGTTCCCCCGTTGAACGGCCTCGCTGACCCTTTGAGCAAAATATTGTCTACGTAAAGGGTCACGTTAAATTTTGATATAGAAATCTGTTGGACTAATTATGTATGGTGTATAAGATTGTGCCGATGTTTCTAAATTTTCAATTTATTTTTAGAGAAGAAGAAGAAGACAAATTTCTAAGCATTCCATGGATTCACCGTGCGGGTGCCGGGTCCATCGTGTGTGGGTAATGGATGAGGAGAATGGTGTCTCGGGCTTGCGACCGACAATAGGCTGGTTTAAGGAAAGGAGGCCTCCCTTTTTTATTTTATTGCGCGATAATACGCTCACCATCCTGGTGGATCTACTCCTCTCCCTTCCCAACCAAATAGTGTATGATTCCGTTAATGTCATCTTGAAAGCTCGTTCTATAAATGTATTGACAGCAGACCTGCTTAGGCTCAATTCTTTCAGTAAGTGATGCAAAGATTTTCCTGGAACTCCTCTCGCACCAACTTCCACTGCGTAAAGCTGAGTCTTGAACCCGTTCCTGATCATTTTTTCTGTGAGATCATAATATTTATTCGACTTCATGTTGTAAGTCTGTGAATTATGTAATATAATATATATATATATATATATATATATATATATAAATCTTTGCATATAATTTTATATATATATAAATACTTTATTGCACTAAAATTGTATATAGGCGGGCTTAATGGCTAGGCATTTTCTAACAACCAATAATGTGTTACCATGTTCTCTGTAAATTTTTAAAATTGCATTTTATATTTTTTAAATAATGTAAAATTTCCTGATTGTAAAATTAACTATAGGCCATCGACTATAATGTAGATGTTTTAATACTTAAGTAAATACTTAAATGTAACATTTTAATAACCTTGACTGCAGAGTTTAACAAAGTCTTCCAAACTAATTGACAAATCGGTGCAAGTACCGGATTCGCAAGCAACGAAAAACACTGCAGTGTTTCGAGAATTCACTGAATCATAGAACAGAAAAAAACGAGTAGCAAATATTAACAAATGTATTTAACATACAAATACATACATTGCGCAAATACGGCGACCTCGGTACAGGTTACGAGTTTGCGACGTTTGGGGTCGAGACGATGGGACCATGGGGACCCTCAGCCAATCGTCTGGCCAAGGAGTTGTCCAAACGGTTGACGGAGAAATCTGGAGATAGGAAGGCTGGCAATTATTTCTGCCAACGTATTAGCCTCACTATACCCTCTGATTTTTTTAGAAATAATGGAAATATTATTTGCAAATGTTGCCAGTTTTCTTGGTACTGTCTCCGATGGGACGTCTTTTGATGATATTTTTAATTTATAGTTTAATTTTAATAGGTTTAGTTTATAGTTGTTTAATTTTATTTTAGTAGTTTGTAATTTTTATTTTATATTTTGTACGATTCTTTTTTTAATACATACATACATTATTAGGTTAGCTGGTAGAAGATGCCTTAAGGCATAAAGCTCGCCTATGCGCTTAGTTTTAAGTTATTTAGCTTTGTGCAATAAAGAATTTTTATTATTATTATTATACATACAAATTGATACTTACTATTGATACTGTCTTATTGTCCTAAAGGATTGGCTGTCATAGAATGCCTAGCTGCATTAAGTCCGCCTTTGTACATAGTGCAATTAAGTTTTTAAATAATTTTGTAATAAGTATGTTTTTTTTTGTTTTTATATTATAATTTAAATTGACCTACGATGTAAAACTATTGTGTAAAAAATGAAAATGATTTATATTAATTTGACCTACACTCACCACGCTGACTAGACGAATTGGCGAGCGTCTGATATTATTTTTTAATGACAATTTATTGACGATTCCAGAAGTTGGTATAAGTTGAACTAGGATCGACAGCTTAAATCACGATAATGGTGGTGTTCCATGACAAATGTACGTAAGAAAAGTGTATTTATTATTGGTACAACTAAACTTTTTAGGATTTTAAGGAAAGCGTTCTTACAACCGAGCCACCACCGCTTCTATATTATCTTATATGATCTTAATTGGTTGTTTCATTCTATACTTCATGTAGTTTGGTGACAGCATTTCATGTAGTTTGGTGACAGCATTTCATGAGCATTGTAAATGCTTTTTCTACTAGTTATTTCTGTACTCTGAATTAAACAGTCGCTGAGTGACAGGTGCCATAAAACTTTACGAGGTCCGAACGCTCGGAACAGTGCCCGTCGCGTCCGCTCTGACGAACAAAAAATTAGAGCAAGCCCTCATGAAAATTAATACAAGTTTCGACAAAACGGTGCGTGCGTCGCGTACAGGTCATCTCGACTCCGTATTTGGTCTGCCGATCGGGCGGCCTGTATAAATGATGCAAAATTGTTTCCGCGAGACACGCCGACAAAAAACACGTGTCGACGTCGTAAATCATCCGAAATGGCTCGACGCTTTTTCGACTGTAGTTGATTAAACAACCAGTAATGGAGGATGCGCCGGATCCAACGATTGGAAAGTGTGCGTAATTTAAATATGATGCTGATAGTAACAATTATGTATTACAGCTTGATTTTATTTATATATATATTTTTAATGGTTTATTCAAATAATAATCCTTTTTCAGAGTGGTTGTGGTCGTCACTTGAGTGTCAGTGATACGCTTAACAAGCTGTTGCCACTCCACTCGAACTGCAGTCTTCCTGGCGCACTCACTTCTGCTGTAACCTGGTCAGTTCACGTCATTCGGGACCTACCACACATCCTCTTGCCATCTATTTTTTCCTGAAATACCAAGCGATCTTTTATCCTTTTACTTTTATACAAATGTATACACAATGATACATATTCGTATACTTTACATAATGTATTAATATGTAGGAACATTAATGAGAAGGAGAGAGTGAGAGATATTGTTGTCAGCTCGAATTTGTGGGAACGTTGGTTCGTATCGTATGAGGGGATATCGATAATTCTTCTTCTTGTAACTTCCTTCGTAGTAATCTATGTAGATTTATCTAGCGGGTGTCCTGTCCGTCGTGTGGAGATGAGGTTTGTAGAACAGTGTTTCGGGCTTGCTCACCATCTACTATTTCACTTCACTTAATCCAATCACTTCGACCATGCGCTTCCAATAATCCATCATGCACAAGAAGGAATCAAACCATTTTCTTAAAATTTTCGTGTGTTTAAAATGTATATCATGCAGTTGGATTATATATTAAAATCTAGCTAATTTTTGACTAGCAATCCTACTATTTTGTTAACTAACCCATCACGGCCTCTTTGGTTAGCATATATTATTGAATAAAAAGTGGATTTCATTCCAATAATCGATCGGTGAAAGTCGCTCAACTACTTATCTTGTACTAAAAGTAAAATAGATGTTGTCGCATTAAACGAGTTTGCAGTCAGTCAACGATCGGAAAAAGATCAATTAGCCGTTGCCAAACCCAACTTTTCGATACGAATTGGCTTTAAAATTTTAAGGAAGCGAAAAGAAAGCTCCATAACATTTAATGTTGGCGATATTTCCAAATAACTTACCGGTCGTGATACCGAAGAAGGCGACACCAAAAAGTAGCGGTCGTAAATAACAAATACACCGTTCGCATAATTGAACGAGATTCACCAGTCTTCAGCAAAAAAAATTGCTCGATAATTAAATGTACATATGAACGTGTACCTCTCTCACGAAACGTACCAATGTCGCCATATGTCGCATGCCTCGGCCCAAAGGAAATTCACAGCCGCATTGTCTTCGTACAAAATTGAGCCATAAATATTCTAGACGTAATTTCGATTGTGTAATTTTATCCAGGTTATTTGCATATTGGACACAGTGTGCGATTAAGATTACCATCATACATTTTGTTCCGAGTGAAATAGAGGTGAGGACGACTAATTAATTTTATTCACATTTTCTGCCTAAATGATTCTTCTTAGTCGCTATACTCTTGGCAGAGTCGACCTTACTGTGGTCGCCATTTCAGTGTTACGCCACTCCTCTCGGACCGCAGCTTTGCTGGTACACTCATGTAGGGTATAATCTATTGCAACCTTCACCTGTCCATCTCTTTGAAGAGCTACCACGCATCCTCTTGCTATCGACTTTCCCCTGGAAGTAAGAATGCGTACAGTCAGGGAAAGGCGTTGTCTAATCCAGTTCATCAGTTCTATGCCCAACATTCTCCGCCAACACCACATCTCTTGTGCATTAATTCGTTTTTTTTTCTGTTTCGCGTAGGGTCCACGCCTCCGCAGCATACAGAAAAATATAGAACACAAGAGCTTTAACCTTAATTTAATATTTACCTAAATAATATATTTTCAATTTTTTATAACAATTAACATTGTTTATAAATTAAATTGGAATAGTTATCTATAATACACAAAATGAAATAAGTAATTCACTCTACTTCACTACGACTATCATTTGCTCAGTCTCATGATAGCTTTGACGCTAAAGCTATTGGGGTACAACCCTCTTAAAAAATATTTTATTTTTATGTCTAATGGATAATACCTTATTCGCTTTATTATAAACTAGGTCTTTTACCCGGCTTTGCCTCATTATTTTTACCTTAGGTCCTAAGATATTAAAATCGTTTTAATATCTTAGGACCTAAGGTATTAATTTAATTTGTAATAGGAAAATATAATATTCATGAAATTATTACCGAATTTGTGTAAATAGCTTTACAATTACCGCTTTATAATTGACTATTTTTTAAAGTATTAAAATGGATATAGTATGTTATCCTTAAGATGTACTCATACTCGTATGCCATCGCGGACTTTTCTGTAGACCTATATAAGATACACAATTCCACCATACCTTTTTTTATATCTCTTAGGGTTTAGACCGCCTTTTCGTTGAAAGCTCCCAGACAGCCCTTTTTTTCTGACAACTCTGACAAATATTGTTAATGTATACAAAAACTTGACAAATTATATATCACGACCTTTCTCGAGAACCACTCTATCCATTGGTGAAAACAGCATGAAAATCGGTATAGTATTATTGAGGTTATTGCGATCAGACAGACAGACGCTCTTTTTGTAAAGCTGAATGTATTTAATGTTGCGTACATATTTAAATTCATTACAGCCCCTAGAACACAGGACTATGTGTTCTAGTTGTAATTGACTTCTGCTGCTCGAGATTGACCCTCTAGAATTTTCTGGAGAAATTGGCCTACACTCGCCACGCTGCCCTGGTTTGAGAGGTCAATTAATTTTAGACCTTTTATAAGTTGGTATCAGTGGAACCGGTACCGACAGTATTTTATACTGGGAAAGCCAAAACTGTACTGTAGATACAGTGTAATGACAAAAAGTCGGAATTTTTTTTTTAAGCTTACAATTTGGCTGTCCCATGTAACCCCATTATATAAGTCCGTATTAAGGCTTTGGTACACCAGATGCGAACATGTAGACGTGCACGGCTAACTTAATGACATACGTCAGAGTCAAATTATTGTCAGTTTTAGCTGAGCTTAGGTCTTAATCCCAACTAAAGAAAATATCACATCTTGGGACACCATAATCTCATTTAAGTTCTTAGCGACACCCAATCGGTTATATGCAGGGCAGCAAGGCGCGAGCATAAGCATAGAATGATGCCACACTGCGGGCATGGCGTCTACATTACCTACATTATCCGACTACAATCTCATTATTGATGAATAGTAAAATCACTTATTTTTAATTCAAGTTTATACAAGGGTTGCTGTTGATGGTTGGTAGTTTGTTGTATCCGTAATTAGTATTATAAGTATGTAGTTATAAAGTACTATTATAGCATCTGTTAATTTAAGTATCTTTTGAATCATGTTTGCGTTATTACTCTATCCTTGTTTTTATTTTTATATCCAGTTTTTTTTTTTTCTCTCCTTTCCATAGTATTTGTGTTTAACTTCTATTATGTATAAAATATTTTTGGCTCTCAATGTCTTCTTATTGTTATTAATTTATTACACAGATGTTCAAACTTGTCACGTGCCGGCAAAGCCTTTAAAGGGGCCCCTTAGTGGTTCATATTAATTATTAGTTTTCAATTTTAGTATCTTGCAGAGTGACAATTTTGTTTATCTGTGATATTGTTTGCGTATATTGACTGTTTGTTGCCTAAATAAATGAAAATAAAAAAATAAAAATAAATACATGCCGCAATAATGACTTCAGTATCGTGTCCATGCAATTCATCACTCATTGTAGCTCTGTAAATCAATTCGGATGATAAAAAAGCTTTGCTCTTGTGGGTTACTTGTTTACTTAAGACTTCAATTAATTTATTGACATATATTTGTAAATGATATAGAAGAAGAAGATGCTGGGCTTAGAATACAACACAATGCTCACGCCGCGATGCCGATGCGATGCCATGCCGCCACTTTTTTATATCTGCTCAGTAGAGCAGCGTCGCGATGTTGTATGACATCTTAGATGTAATTTTATTGTTATATATTATACTTATATATATTATTGTACTTATTATTTTTTTATAACGTAAAGTCATACCGATGCCCACCTCATGGCCGCTGAGTGGCGAGACGAGACATGTACGCATGCGGTGTGCTCCGGCCTTTAATTTGACTCAAAAACGAAACTCTACAAAAGAAAGTGGACGCAATGCTGTCACAGAGTACACAATTAATTAAACAATTAATCAGCTAATTGCCAGATGATTTGCTTTTTTCATCAACATTTACGCCGCGTTGCTTAAAACAATTTGTAAATTATTGACTCTAGTAAAAGACCAGGTATTAAATCAATTTACTACGGATAAAAATATATATATAAAAAAAATATATTACTAATTATTAAGCAATTTACACGGCCATTTTATTGCCACGAATATAAATTAACATTAATGCTATTAGAATATATGATGACACAGCCCTTTTACAGCTATGAATTTATGTTTGATTGACAAGATGCCACGGCTTTTTTACTGCCACAAAATTAATATTGTAATTTTATTTATTATCTGACATACAGTAATTATAATTATTAAGTATTTAGAATGTGACAGAGTAGAATGGACACGGCCTCTTTACAGCCACGATCTTATTTAAGTAGTTTCTAAGTCAGTTTTACTTGGCCGCAGGGCGTTGTGTTTCGTCGATACATAGGTTCATTTGGAGCTACGAAATGCACCACGGAAGATGCGACAAGGCCTACCGCAGCACCGAACCCTCGTGAACCACCTAAGAGGACCCCGGCGCCGACCCCCACTGCAGCAGTCAGCCTTCGTCAGAAGGTGGTCGCCGTACCCAATGGGTACTACTTTGACCACAATAAGATGAAGATGCGGAAGCTGTAGTGTAGTGTATATTTATATTATATATATTTTAGTTTTTAAGGTATATATCTATGGGCCTTTTGTATATTCATTTTATTGCCTGAAAATAAAGATTCTTATTATTATTATATGTTATGCCAAATGTAGATTATTATCTGTCCAACCATTATTACCAATTTATGATAATTCTCGAGTTTGTTACGCTAGGCTACAAACATCTTGCCACTTGTCATGATGGGCTTATAGTAAAGTTGGACAAATGTAAACTGGCTTCTTACAAAACCGTGGTTTCTGAACCCCGCAAGGGATACGGTCTTGATGATACTTGACTTTCATCAGTTTTTTCATTAAATGGTCAGAAACCACACTTTCAAAAAAGCGGATTCACATTTAGCCAACTTAATTATAGGCCCATCAAGCTCATTGATGTCTCTAGGGTAACAGACTCAAGAAATATCAAAAATTAAATATTTTTTGTGTTTTACCTTAACTGCTAGACCACGGAGGCAGTTTGTATGACTGGTACTTTATTTAATTCAATGTCGTAAATTCTCGAAAACTCTTGACGAATCTGGATCGCTCGCTGGACCCGTTCTTTGTGCCTTGAAAGGAACATTTCTTGCGCGTGTGAAGGCAAAAATGGAGATTATGTTCAGCTTAAAAATATCAATGTGGCAAATGGTATGAGATGCAGACATGTGGCCTAAGTCTGTTTCTTTAGTCGCAAGCGTTAATTGTCTAAATTATTTCGTTTTAAAAAAGTTCATATATAGTGATTTATTTTCGAAATAAAACAATCAAATTAAAATTTAAAACTTTATTCGTATAAAGATTGCGCTAACAAGTACATATCATCACGACTGTATTAATTCCGGGGAACAACTGTTAGAGATATTGTTATCTCGATAAGTAAACCTTGACTTTAATAATAATGTATATGGTGCAGTGTAAAATAAAATAGCTTGAGGTCGTGCTGGGCTAACACCGTTTTATCCTTTGTCGGTGAAGCACGCCGCTCCCGAGATACGAGCTATATGGTGATCACAACCATTGCTTTTGTAATAATTTATACACGCACAGGTCAGAATATGCACCCACATACCGTAGTCACCATCCCTTCGCGTACGTATAAATTTGGCGACTCATACATCTGTCGTACGATAAAGATGTGGAATGCTCTTCCAGCCTCTGTGATTCCACTTTCCTTTAACTTGAAGTCCTTCAAGCGAAGTGTGAAAAAGCATCTAGTCAAGCCGGCATAGTGTTAGGGACTGATGGCAGTTATGAGTGTCTGACTTCAGTTGCTAACATTCATGGTACTTGCGCGCCACTTACCATCAGGTGGGCCCAAGGTCACATGTCGTGCTAGTATAAAAGATATATATATATATTTAATTTTAAATAAAAGTTAATAAATTACAACAATACACAAATTTCAATATAACGGAAAAGAAGTTAAATTAAACAACCTAAAACAATTGTACACGGCATGCATTAACAAAAAATTAAATAGATGAAAATATTA
Source organism: Tinea semifulvella (assembly GCA_910589645.1). Classification (NCBI taxonomy): domain Eukaryota; kingdom Metazoa; phylum Arthropoda; class Insecta; order Lepidoptera; family Tineidae; genus Tinea; species Tinea semifulvella. The sequence continues at coordinate 10,472,650 of OU342606.1, forward strand.
ACTAAAACTAAAGTAAAAAAAATATCATCACGATCCTATCCCTAGAGGAGTGGTCAGAAACAACACTTTTGTAAGGAGCGAGTTCACATTTAGCCAACTTTACTATAGGCCAATCATGACAAGTGGCAAGCTCGCCGATGTCTCTAGCGTACCAGAATCGAGAAATGTCAAAAATAACTTAAATATATATTTTTGTGTACTCGGCCAGGAATCGAACCGATCACTTCCGCGTTTTAATCTACGGCCTTAACTGCTAGATCACAGAGTCGTACTAAAGTAAATATACATAAAAATTATAAAAATAACAATAATAAATGCAAATAGAAGCTCATCACGGAAAAAAACACTTTTTTTTTATTAGATTTACACCTAAGTACAAATCAATGATTTTTTAATAATACGAGTATATGTATATAAAAGTTGTGTTCATATTTTATTTTGCAAAACATAATTTTTGTGGTTGTTACTGATACCTTAACATTAGTAGATAGTATAGGTATGCCCAATTTAATTTGCGATAACTTTGCGATCTTTTACGTTTCAATAATTTTGTTAGTCGTTGATTATTAAATAAATACGAGTATATGTCGACTTTTTATAGCACTTATTAACTATTATGTGTCCTTCTTAATTATTGACTGATCAACTTCAATGATAAAACATATTTTTTGTCAATATAATTATATATATTATATTTTTTGTCTATGCTCTTGGAGTGCGACAGTGTGGCTGCGCCTAGACTAAGGTTCCTCCAGACTGCGAGGACTCTTCCGGAGGTCGGCTGGGACGTAACGGGTCCCCTGGCCTTCCTGGAGGATATCGGATGGCTCCGTTGAAGGAGTAAGGGTCACGCACAATGGTCCAATAGAGACTAAGTGCGGAAAAACCACGGTAATCACAATCACATTTTTTGTCAAGATTAAAAGTAAAGTATCATCACGACCGTACTCTAGTGGGGTAATTAGAAACCACTTTTTTAAAGAAGCGGATTGGACATTTAGCCAACTTTACTATAGGCCCATCATGACAATTAACAAACTAGTCGATATACGTAGCGTACACACCGCAAATAAATAAAATAAATAATTGTGTCCTGGTATTGTGTATCGAACCCGACTCGTAGGCGTCCAAGTCTACGGTATTAACCGCTATACCACGGAGGCAGTTGTCAAGTATGTAAGATTAAAGATCTTGTCATTGGGAAAGTTTATCGACTAAGATTCATTAACTAAGTAACCAAAGTTGATTAGGTTTACAGTGGACATTAGTCTAACAGGTATTTTATTCATATTAAAAAAAAAAAAAAATTTCTTTTTCTGACCAAATGTTGACGATACCTGGATGCTCCCGCGCACCGCAGCCGTCGTGCTAGCAGACTTAATTTTCACAGGAATCGCTGATCGATATTATTCGTTGCCACTACATGCAACTACTGTACTATACAACTATTATTGAATAAACGCGCTTCAACCGATTTTGTACTTAATTTAACTTTATTGTATTTATAAAATAAAAAAATAAAATAAAAAATATTTATTGACACCAATTTTTAACATCCTATATGCATAAATTACTATCTAGGAAATTATATCATTTATTTATTTATAATACATTGAGCTAGGACAGGCTAACAGAACTGTTAGTAAGTGCACTGGTTTCTGTACTAGATAACTCTGTCAAGGCACAGAAACCAGATTGATCAGGGAAGGTGTAGTTTCTTGATCCTAGTTTAGCAACACTCAAATGTGGTTGTTATATCTTATTTGTGTATTTATTTATATTTAGTTATGTACTTGTATTTGTTTATTTATTTTGTTCACCTGTGATTCGTTTAATCTAATTTATGTACTTAATCTTGTTTTAACCATTATATTTTGTTTTTCTTTTTGGTGTTCATTTGCTATTATTGATTTATTATTGGAGTTAGGGTTTACTGAGGGAATAGGGATTCCTAAACTATTATATTGTTATTTTAAGTAATTCTTCAGTACTATCGTATGTTTGTGATAAAAGAAACTTTGTTAACTGTTTCTTGCATTGAAATTTTGTAAGTTTTATTATAGATAATGAAGTATTTATTTTATTATAAATGTAAGGACCTAGAAAATTAAGATGCCTTTGTGCATATCTTGTGTTTACAAAGAAATATGGGCAAACTCTATTCATGCGTCTGGGTTCGGTGCTTTTTTCTATGGTAGGTGTTCTTTTGTGTAGTGTTAGTGTAAGAGACATTATGAAGAGTTGACGTACAGATAGGACCTGACTAAGACGGTAAAGTAGGGTTGTTGAAAACTTAAAAGGCTTATTATACAAAACTTTTAGCACTGCTCTTTGTGCTCTTTCCAGCTTTAATAACGCAGTTTTAGCGGCACCTCCCCACGCTACAACACAGTACTGCAGTATAGACTGACAAAGAGCATAATACACCGTCTTTCGAGTTAATATGTTTGAAACGCTGCGCATGTTTTTAAAAACACTCATTAGTTTTCTAACTCTGATGCTCATAAGGTTTATGTGTTTGTCCCATGAGAGTCGCTCGTCCAATACAACTCCAAGATATTTAATGTCGCCAACACGATCTAGAATAGGACAGGAGCAATTTGAATGATTATTACATTCCGATCCATGGGTTCTAATGATTAAATTGTTTATTCTGGATGCCGCTGTGTTTGTAAACGTGATATATTTGGTTTTTGGGACGTTGAGAGTTAGCAAGTTAGCATCAAGCCAGTTTTGCACCACCGTTAGCGCTACCTCCATTGATGTCTGTACCTGCTCCCAAGTCCTCCCACTAAACAGAAGCACCGTATCATCTGCGTATGTAATAATTTTAGTATTTTAAAATTTAAAGTCACATAATTTGTTTATATAAATCAGGAACAACGTGGGTCCCAGGATACTTCCTTGGGGCACGCCATAGGTCACCGGTAGTTCTTGACTTATTGTTTCACCCACCTTAACACATTGAAAACGGTTACTTAAATAGTCGGTCAGCAGCTCAAGTGGAAGACCTCTAACACCGACCTTCTCTAACTTTGATACAAGGAGGGGGTGGGAAACAGTGTCGAAAGCCTTTGCTAGGTCTAAAAAAATTCCAGTACATTTTTGTCGCTTGTCTATATTTTTGACAATGTATTCGGTTAGGGACGTGACAGCATCTTCAGTGGACCTACCAGCTCTAAAACCATATTGGTTTTCCGAAATTAAATTGTGTTTGTTTAAATATTTAGTAATTCTTGTGTTTATTAATGATTCTAGAACTTTTGACAAAGCTGGTAGTATTGAAATAGGTCGATAGTTCTCAACACGGTCTCTCTCCCCTCCCTTATGTATTGGTATCACTATGGACTTTTTGAATGCATCGGGGAATCGGCCAGTGGAAAAACTTAGGTTACAGATGTAGGTTAGTGGGTCCACAATATACGGGCTTATTTGTTTTACGAGTGAGCTTGAAATGGAATCCCAGCCTATCGCACAGTCATTTCTTAATTTATTTATGTTAACAAGGACTTCTTCTCTGTCAGTGGGAAACAGTGCGAAGGAGCTTGACTGAGACGAGTGATCCTTAGTAATTTGGTCCATATTATAATTGCATTTATCTAATAATTTTTGAGATAGTGTTTTACCTACATTTACAAAGTATTCATTTACGGCATTGACCGATATATTTGGGTCATTGCTCAATTTTAGTAGTTCTACGGATTTATTTTTCTGATTTGTGAGATGACATATACGTTTAAGGGTTTCCCATGTCTTTTTTGGGTTGTTTTTATGACTTTCCAATTCATTGTTATCGTGTAAATTTTTTAGGTTCTTTAATATGCGGTTACAAAGGTTTCTATATTTTTTATATTTTATTTGTAAAGGCTCATCGTTAGGGTTTTTTCTAACTTGCATGTGTAGTCGATCTCGTTTTCTAATACATTTTAGTAATCCATTTGTAATCCATGGTTTGCGCGGTTGTTTTTTGCTAGATAATGAAAAAGTTTTTGTGTTTCTTTTTATTATTTCAGTAATTTGTTGAATAAACAAATTTGTGGCCGTATTTACATCATTTGTATTATATATTTCATTCCATTTTATTGCTTTTATGGCTTCTTCGACTTGATTGTAATTTATTCGCGATCGTTTGGTTTTATCAGTGAATGCAGTTTTACCAGACCAAAAAAGCATTACTGCAGCATGATCTGTGATGTAGCTATCCAGAACTATAGTGGTAGCAGGTCTATTTGTTTTTAAGATGACGTGGTCGAGGCATGAGTTCCCTCTTGTAGCAAATCTGTGAGCTGGAAGGAGTCCGTGAGCGGCAGTGACATTACAATATTCTGGAAAATTTGAGTCTTTGTTATTATTTGAAATGTCAATGTTTATATCCCCAATGACAGCTATGTTAGGCACATTATCTAGTGAGGTTAGTATTTCGTCAAGAGAATTTATAAAGAGATCAACATTTGTGAAAGAGGGAGACCTATATATACCCACCACAGTGTATGTAGAAGCTATGTTAAGAATTAGGCAGCTAGCATTCTCAAAAATGGGTTCATGGATAGTTATTTCAAGGATATTTTTATGATAGATTACGACTCCATCATTTTGATTAATTAATCTTTGTGAACAATATGATGTAAAATTTGGGAGTACTGGTATTTGTCGATTTTTTAATAGCCAGCACTCAGTAAGAATTATAATATCGATATCATGTTGTAGTCTGGCAAGTAGCACTTGTAGTTGGTCAAAATTACGGTTTATACTGCGGATATTTTGGGTTATTATCTTTAATGATTTATTGTTAACTGGCAGGAATGTGTGAGAAATCTCCGGCGCACAAAAGTATGAGTCAGAAACACTGAGGGAGTCTTCAATAATGTCTACTTTACTCATTGAATAATGCAAAAAAGAGTAATTGATTAACAAAAACAGTATAGAATTGTGTGCGGATTGGTATCGTGTGGATTACATTTGGAAAAAATAATGAGTAACTAGAATTAAGGAGTGATAAGCAACGATTTTTTTGAGATCTGTTTAGAATTCGTTTAGTGTCTTTACTTATTAATATAGTAGAGGTGCAGTTTTTTAATTTTTTTATTTTAAAGCAATACATTTTGAATATGTTCTCCATTTTAGCAGTTTGCTGTAAGTTCTGTACATATATATAGAAGTATAGGATTAGATTAAAGGTGGTAAAGTATTGATATAGTAAGTAACTTTCATATGATGTGTGGTGTACTAAAGTATTAATAGCTGTTTTTTTGTCTTGCGTGGTATATATTACTGTGCATATTTTATTTGTAAGTATGTATTTTTTGTATATATTTTTATTTTTACGGTAGTGATTGTATATTTTGTGATAGAACAGGGAATATGTAGGATTTTTTAATCTGGGGGTGCATAAGAACAATTTAGTAGTAATGTATGTGTGTACTGGGTTTAGTTTTGCAATGTATTTATTATGATGAAATAAATCTTGTAGGTAATCCGAAAAGCCACGAAAAAAACATATCGGAATGTAAACCATAGAGCAATAAATTAGGTAGAAGTGCCAACTAAGTCATATTTTATTTTCAGTTTCCAATAATACTCTAAGTTGTTGTTCGTTTCGAATATGAATGTGCGGCGCGCCCTCAGTCTTACGCAGAAACACTTTGTTGTTGGTCACCCAACAGAAACGATAATTATTGTTCTTCAAATGCTCTCGTGCTAGGAAAAACAGCCTTTTTGTTCTGTTTGTGTAATAATCAGAGAAATATATTTGTTGGGATTTATTTGGAAAACCAAGATTTGACGTTCCGAGCCTATTACCTGAGTTCAATGTATTATAATTCCTAACAGCTTTTAAAAAATCTTGTTTAAGAATAGGAGTAATCATTTCAATGATAATGGGTTTTGGTTTATTCGGATCCTGTCCACCAGAAAGCCGATATGCATTTTTAATATTTGCAGCTTCTCTTCTCTTTATTACTGTATTTTTGATTAGGCAGTTACATATCCTGAGTTATATTTATGACACATAGGCATGGTCATGCAACTCTAATACAAGGTCTTCTCAAAAGTTGGAATAGAAGAAATCTACAAATTGCTAAAAATCTAAATTCGGCTGTATGGGCGTTGTTTCCTTTGTCTTACCTGCTAAAAAAAATATCTCTGGGTTTTTTCGCGCCATTAATCACGGACATGTGCAAGTTTTTGTTTTGTAAATTTGTTTTCTATGGATATTGTTAGTTAATAGTGGTGTTGTTTTGTTTAATAATGTGCTAATGTGCTTTATATATGGGGCACAAGATGCAGTTTATAATTTGCGGATTTTCCGCGCTGTGAACTCCCATATTATACCCGATATAATGCCGCGAATGACTCCAAAAAAGCATAAAATTCTGCTGCATCTGGAATTTGATGATAACCTCAATAACTCATAAATAAGAAAGATATATTAACGTCAGACAGATTGACTTTACGATTTTTTATGTGTATTTTCTAAGAAATTAGACAAATGCGACTGTTGTTAGAAGTTTCTGTGTTATTTCCTGTTATTTCTCCGTGTTTTCCCATCGAATTTGGAATTTGACCCGGACCTAATTTAGATGAGGATTTGTTGTTAGCTGTTCTTAAAATAAGAGAAATATAAACCTATCTTTGAGTAGTTTTATTCTTAACATAAAATTTACGGTTACACAATGCCAATATTTTGATAATTACCTATTTTATGTAAAATATATGCAATTACATAATGAGCTTGTCGTCCTCAGACAACAGCAGCTTTTTGACTGGGTGACTCAAAGAAGGTTTATGTGTTTATTAGCCTATGTGTGTATATATACATATATGTATGTATTTATGTTTGTTCCTTTGTGACACATTGGAGACCAAACGCGTTGGCCGATTTTGATAATTCTCACGTCAATCGATTCGTCTTCATCACGCGAGTATCACTGAAGATATGACATTAATCAAATTTCAAATTAAATATTGTGGAAAAAAAAAAGTCAACTTCCTATATTGAGTGGAGTATTATCAAATAGGTTGAGGTTTTATTAGGTTATTTTACATTTACAGAGACCATTTAGGATCTATAACGATTTAAAGTTGGTTGTCAACCATTATTATTTAATAAACCTACCTAACTACCTATATATTATGTAATAAAGTTCATATAAAAAAGATCAAAACGGCATCCCTTTCAATGTGGTCAGAAACCACGCTTTCTAAGGAGCGGTTTCAAATTTAGATAATTTTACTAAATTCACTTATTAATTGATATTTTTTTACGTATTAGCCTCCCAATACATAGGGGAAATGTTGCCAGTCTCTTGGGACTATTTCTGATGTGACGTCTCTTGAGGACATTTTTTATTTATAGTTTTTTATTGTTTTTTACTAGGTCTAATTTATAGTTATTTAATTTGATAATTTTAATTTAAAAAGTATCATCACGACTGTTTCTCTTTCAGGGTGGTCAGAAACCACAGGCCAATCATGACAAGTATTTTTATGTCCCGACCAGGAAACAAACCCGGTACCTCGAGTTTAAATCCACGGACTTAACCGCTAGACAACGGAGGCATTTTTATTTAAGTAGTTTGTAATCATTAATTTATATATTGTTAATTAATATAAATTAAAAGCTACCTAAATAATAAATTAAAAATAAACTAAACTATAAATAAAAAATGTCCTCCAGAGACGTCCCATCCGAGATAGTCCCAAGGAGACTGGCAACATTTCCCCTCTGTATAGCGAGGCTAATACGTTGGCAGAAATAATTGCCAGCCTTCCTGACTCCAGACCTTTCTGTCAGCCGCTTTGACAACTCCTTGGCCAACTGCCTCGCCGACGGTCCCCACGGGCCCATCGTCTCGACCCCAAACGGCGCAAATTCGTAACCGGCACCAAGGTTGGCATATTTGCGCAATTTGAGGTTCTCCGCAGAAAACGCCGCTCTCCCCGCGCCTGACGAGGTCGCGGGTACACCAGCAGTGACAAGAGCTTCGGATGATGTCGTTGAGAGCCGCGTGACGAGGAATGCGGCCAGAACTTCTAGCACAAGAAAGCCCGTGGTGTCCGAGATGATCGACTGGTTCTCCTCATCGACACTGGTGCGGGTGGACAGTCCGGGCACCGAGACGAAGGCACACCGCCATGGTCAGTGTATTTCGGTCAAGGAGTGTTCCAACCGATGCTGAGGGAAAAGCCTGCAACCAAAGACCTGACTTCCTAGTTAAAACGGCCATGAGGCGAGCACGCTCTTTCATATTACTGGCAGATAAAATATCTTCCTGTACCAGTTTGCGGAGCGGCTCGTCCCATAGTCGTTGGATTTTTGGTGAATTTGAATTGTTAATATTATTTTTCGTATAAATGAATATTTAAATATAAAATAAATAAAAAATGTCTACTAAACTAAAATATTTGTTAACTGGGAAGGTAGCCCAATATGGTTACTTTAATAGTCATATATTTTTATGCACTACATTTCTCTTGCGAATCCGCACCCATATTGACCTAATGTAAAGCCTGGGTATTATAGTCGAATTATCTGTAATGAACCCATCTAGCCAGTGTGGCGAGTGTAGACCAAATTCTCCAGATATATGTTCTGGAAGGCCCATCTCCTACAGTGAAGGTCTAGAACCCTATTCTGAATCATAAATTCCAATTCATAAGCTATGGAGTGTGTGTGTGAGTAATATTGGTTGTTGCCTAAATAAATGAAAAAAAAAAAAAAAAGGTTGGTGTAGATAGTACTTATAGGAAAAAATGGAAATGGTTGCAAACCAACTTTAAATCGTTATGGATTCTCAAATGGCTATATAGAACGCTATTCATAAAAAGAAATATACCTAAATAGGTCAGGTCGATGTACCAATGAGAAATACACGTTTACTGTGTCTTCCAATAATGAACATACAAGTACAATTAGTTCAACTCAGTTGTGCGCGCGGCCCTATGTGTGCGTGCGCTTGTAAATATACAACTTTCATTCGTGTGGCAGTGACGCGGCTCGGACGACGGCTGCCGCGTCACTGCCACACGAATGAAAGTTGTATATTTACAAGCGCACGCACACATAGGGCCGCGCGCACAACTGAGTTCAACTAATTGTACAACAATTTAGAAGAAAAAATAATCCAAATTTAGTATGTGAAGTATAGTATAGCATTGAGTGTGATTTCTGTATATGTGTATGTATGTGTGTGTGTATGACTTTGCGTGATTGTGTGTATAGGAGGGAGTGGGGAAAGGAGTGGAGGGAAGAGTCAGTTTATGTGTTTGGGATTTATAATTTTGCCTAGTGAGTTAATAATCGTGTATCTTTTTCATTTATAAGTGAATTTACATATTGTCATGTCATCATCTCTTCTGTACTGTCATATATTGTAACATTAAAAAAAAAATGACAAACGACTTGAATTTGAATACAGCAGTGGAGAGAGGCTGATGATGATATATTTTTTTTATTTATTTAAAACTTTTTGCACTATGTACAAAGGCGGACCTAATGCCGCTAGACATTCTTACTCGGTCAACCTTAGGGACATTACGAACATGGTATGTGGGAGGTAGGTGCAAATATTTAAACAGTGATAGTGACCAGTAAAAAACATATAAATCAAGTTTCCGTTAGAGGATCTGCGCAGCATCACGTATTGGTCTGTATCACACGTCCACATCTGCTACCGCTCATTAGTTTATATCATTGTGATGATGTACTGCTCCTTACTCGCAGAAAGTACACTAAATTAGGAAGCACGTTTTATGTTTCCGGCCGACATTTTACTATTGTCGCGAATTTCTCATAGATAGCCAAAAGACAAAGCAGTAAGTTTGATCAAATGTATTTACACCTGTATTCCTATTCTCAACGGCTCCTTGACTCATTTGTTCCTTTCAGATGTCAAACCTAGGCACGTCACTACGCTGGAGGTATAGAACTGTCACATTTCTTCGCGCCATTTTGCACGGACATATCAAGTCCAAGTTTTTCGTTTTGTAAATTAGTTTACTGTGGATATTATTAGTCAAAAGTGGTGTTATTTTGTTTAATAATGTGCTACGTTGTGAATAATTATGGAAAACGATAAATTTGACTCTATATAGGGCAGAAGTTACACTTTATTATTTGTGGTTTTCCCGCGCTGTGAACTCCCGTATACCCTTCGTGTTTGGGCGATATTGACGTGAATTACTCCTTGAAAAGCATCAAATTCTGCAGCACTTGGAATTTTATGATCCCCAACTCGGTTATGAACATATATTATGTAAATACATTACGTGTTTAGGGCTGATGAATTCTGTACAATGTCCTTTAAAGACACTTAAAAAAAATAAAAATATATAGAACTGTCAAATTCAAGGTACGTCGTGCGTACCTTGAAGCCTCCTTGAAGCGTTTTTGTTACTTTCGGCTAATATTTATTTACTTTGTATATTTTTATTTAATAAAATAGTTTACAAACTATTTATAAAGAAAACTAAAATACCTATGAAATTAAAACTATTCTACAAAATAAACATGGCTTACCACCTGGGAGGGTACCTAAAACGCTAGCCGCATTTCCTCGTTGAATAATGACGGAAATATTTTGTTGATATTATATATATTATATAACTTGATAAATTTGTTTACCCAGCTCTTTTTCGAATTTGTGGATATCAAGAGTATATACTCCCATTGTTTCAACAGAAACAATATTCATATTATTTAAAATTACCCATCTTATTAATAATTAGTTAAACTTTCCAAATATTAAAATAAGTTTTGTGACACATGAATATTTATAATATGAAAGAGACAGACTTATGGACGGCAAAAGAGCTAGAGCGCGTAGTAATTTTAACAAAGTGAATATATACGACGTATTTACACGTCGTCAAAAGAGCAAATATATAAATATGTCTTTGGTCTATTTGAAATTAAAAAAGGTCATTTCTTTTTAAAGATAAAATTCATTTTTCGATAAATAAAACTCTACTGTATGGTGAATAAGCCAGCGTCTGTCTGCAAATCGCGATATCCATCGTATGTATCCAAATGATCCATTGTACGTATCCATCCAAATGACCTAAAGTCTGGGGAGTGTTATTATTAATTGATATCGCCCACAGCCTAGAGACGAAATAGAGAGAGAAAGAATTACGTAAGTCAACGTTTGCGCGCTCTTCGACCTCTCACTACCTACTTGATTAGGGTTTGTATGAGTGGCGATATTTTTAGGAAAACTTCTCTGCACCGTAACTTAAGATTTTATTACAGAATAATAAAAAAACAAAAAAAGTAGTTCCTTATTTTTAATCTAGATTATAATATAAAAAAAAATGCTCTGTAATAAATTTCCCGCAGTATAATATGAGGCGCGGTGGTAGGATTACGCTTAAATCAAATCAAATAATCTTTATTTTCAATCAGTTATACATGAGTTTCAATCAGGGGCCTGAAGAAGGTTCTCTGTGACGCCTGGATCTCTGGACACCCTGCACTTCCGGTCGCAAACAATATTGCAAAACATTAGGGGCTTGCAGATAAAAATACTATTCAAAAATTATTTATTTGAATACCTACTTAATATTACAAATTAAATGAGTTTAGTGTATGTGTGTGTGTATGAGTGCGTGTTTTGTGTGAGTGTACATTAACGTTTGTTATTTTTTGTTTTTAATTAAATCCTACAAAGGTCGGTTCGAACCCCCCCGGCATGTACCAATAAGAAATACACTTTTCTTACGTACATTTGTCATAGATTTACAACACCTCGGAGAGCACGTTAAGCCGTCGGTCCCAACAAACTAATACCAATTTGTGGAATCGTTAATATGTAATCTTAAAAAATTGACATCATATCCTCGCCAAGCCGTCTGGCAGCGTGGCAAGTGTAGGCCAAATGCTCCAGTTATTTGTTCTGGAAGGCCCATCTCCAGCAGTGCAGGTCTAGGATGCTGTGATCTAGGGGCTGTAATGATATAATATGAGACGTAATCTTCAATGTTATGGTATTTTGTAGAATAATTTTAATTTGATAGGTATTTTTAGTTTAGTTCTATTTATAATTAGTTTTCATCTATTTTATTTGTTTCATACTAGAAATAAAAATAATAATAAAGAATCATAAAAAAAACAAAATTTCTAGTTGTAATTATACTTTAAATACAAACAAACTCTCAATTTCTAAAACGTTTCAACATTTTAAGTGAGCACAATCTCAATTAGTACGCGAACAAAATGGGTCCAAAGCAGTGTACTTATTACGGGTACCGAATAAATCTTGCCCGATAAGTCAAGCGACAGCCGCTAGGTGGCGCTCAGATCCTGATAGGCGTGTAGGGCTGCGCCGGCGCCGATGCGCGTGCAATCTGATAAAAACACACATAGCTGCGCAGTTCTAACACAAATATGTTAAACCAATTTAAACTTTACGCGTATATACTTATGTCATTAGAACAAAAGTATTAGTTCAATTGTGGCTTCGAGATATATTCTAACCTTTTGTGCCTTATCGATTTTGGTGCTATGTGCTGCAGTGTGTAGAAATTCTTAGAGCACCTTTTCGGAGATGTTTCAGAGTTAGATCCTTGATTTCTATCGTTAAGAATTTAATGCTAATATCTATAAACCGTGTTTGGACTTTACTTAGCTATGCTTACGTTACGAAGGAGCTCTATAACCTAATTTCTTCCTCTCACCCACACTTCACTATTCCTTCACGTACGTAAAAATGAAGGGACTCATACATCTGTCGCACAATAAAGATGTGGAATGCTCTTCTAGCCTTTGTGTTTCCACTTCCACTCTGAAAAGGCATCTAGTCAAGCCGGTATAATGTTAGGGACTGATGTAAATTATGAGTGTCTGATTCCAGCTGCAAACATTCATGGACCTTGCGCGCCACTTACTATCAGGTGAGCGCAAGGTCACATGTTGTGCTAGTATTAATAGATGAAAAAAAGATAAATAAAGGCGTGGAACTCCTTAAAATGGTAAAACAAAGGAAGTTAGAGTATTTAGGACACATCATGCTCAATTAAAAGTATAGCTTACTGCAGCTCGTCATGCAAGAAAAGATACGAGACTCCAGAAGACCGGAGAGAAGACGCACGTCCTGGCTCAAGAACCTCAGAGAGTGGTTCGCGATAAGCACCCAGTCAGCTTATTCCTGACAGCGGCCAACAAAATTAAAATCGCCTTAATGATAGCCAACCGCGATAGGGGATGGGACTTTAAGACAAAGAAGAAGAAGACGTTAAATATTATTATTTTAGAACTGAATTAGTGAAACAAAACAATAACAAAAAAGCTAATACAATAATAATAAATATCTCCGAAAGTGAAAACTAAAGGCAAAATATATGACAAAAAAAAACAAATTGACATGCGAAACATATTACAGTGATCTCTGTACTGCCAGATATGTAGTGATCTGGTACGTTCATGACATCAAACTATGGAATCAACATAAATGCACAAATAAGTTATAGTTGAAAAAAAATGCATACTTATTCACTGGTGAACTAAACTTTAAATTTTGTACACGTTAAGGTAGGTAGGGTAGCTTAAGAATCGGATTCACATTTAGCCAACTTTACTATAGGCTCATTATGATAAATGGCAACCTGGTCGATGTCTCTAGCGTACAAATCAATTTTTGTGCCCGACCAGGAATCGAACCCGTTAACACCGCGTCTAAATCCACGGACTTTACCGCTAGACCACGGAGGCAGTTCATTATTTATTTATTTATTTATTCAAGGAACAGTCAACAAAAGGTACAATCATATTTATAATATTACTAAAACTAACACATGGTTATTGCCCTTTTTATTACAGACCATTACAGCATGCATTAATCATAACGTCTTTCAAAATACATTAAAGTTATTGAAAAAAAAAAGAAATTATATAAAATTAAATTAAGTTAACCTAACAAGACCTAAAACTAAAAGGATAATAAAAAATAAATCTTAAATTAACAATAACACCCTAACCCTATCCAAACACAATTAACACAACTAACAATGACTAAGCAACAATTCAACAATTATATACTTATATAGTTGTTGCCGATTCGGTGACAGTAAAGTGAGTGTATATTGACCTATCAGCACTCCTTTCTAGACAGCGTAAAATATCCCAAACCTTCTCTACGCCCCTCGAGGTTCTGTTTCCATCCCTTTTCAATCCCGAAAACCAAAATTCACTTCAGTGGGCATCATGCCAGTGTTATGGGTCCTATGTTATACAATAGAACCAATCAGATAACATCTATTGCTGGGTTAACTGTCAACGAAGTCAAGCGAGTGACGCCGTGACGTATGAGGCAAGCGAATTTCTTCTAACTAATTTATATACGTACGCCACACTAGTTCTTTATATGAATATACTAATTACAACATTCAATTGATTTATTTATTGATATTCATTACAGCCCCTAGAACACAGTATCCTAGACCTCCACTTTTGGAGATAGGCCTTCCAGAACATATATCTGGAGAATTGGACCTACACTCACCACGCTGGCCAGACGGGTTGGCGGGAATGTAATATAAATTTTAATAACATATTATTAACGATTCCACAAGTTAGTGTTAGTGGAACCGGGACCGACAGCTTAACATGCTCTCCGATGCACGGGAACGGTGGTGTTGTAAATCTATGACAAATGTACGTAAGAAAAGTGTATTTCTCATTGGTACATGCCGGGTGGATTTGAACCGACCTTTGTAGAATTTAAGGAACGCGTTCTTACAACCGAGCCACAACCCTGTGGCCTTGTGACATTGACTCGACTACAGCTGAGCGATCTCAGACGTCACCATCTTTAGCCTCATCAATAATTATAAGCAACTTATTATTGTACAATGTGAAATTGTCATACTCAACTGCTTTGTGAAAGCACAAACAAATATTTTTAATTTTAATTTTCATGGAGCAAAGTATAGGCTCGCTTTATCGATCTGGGTCCTTGCGTCTTTTGTGTTTATTGTGCTTTCGCTGCAGAGCAATTTCTAGTAAATCCCAGTTGATGTTTCATAAAGATTAAATTACCCAAGTTTAAGTTTATCTAGAAGGAAACATTGCAAGCAAACTTCTACACAAATCGACTCGTCAGTTTAAGAAATAACCCTAGACTTCATTTTTATAATCACACTATACTAATCATCTCCAGTGTTGGAGATGGACCTTCTAGAAATATCTGGAGAATTTGGCCTACACTCGACACGCTGGCCAGACGGGTTCGCGAGTGTCTGATGTTTTTTTTTAAATGAAACTAATAATTCTCCACAAGCTGGTATTAGTTGAACCAGAACCGACGGGTTAACGCTTTGAGACACTTTTTTTTGCTTATTTTAGATATTTGTAGGCTCCAGGATAAAATTATAAGATTTAACACTGTTCCCACCTTCTCACTCGCACATCCTATATAAAAAAAATAAGCCGTCTTCCCAGAAATTCTTTCAACGAAAACACTGCCTAAACCCTTTGAGATATAACATAATAATGTATGGTGGAATTGTGTATCTTATATAGGTCTACAGAAAAGTCCGCAACGGCATATGTCTATCTCTTAAGGATTATGATAAGGAACATACTATATCCATTTTAATACTAAAAAAAAAATGGGTAATTATAAAGCGGTAATTGGTAATCTATTTACACAAATACGGTATTAATCATTATTATTTTAATTACGTCAGTTGGATTGAACATTTTATAAATATTATTTTACCTTTACACAATGTGAATTAAATGAATACATTGGAAGATATAGCACAATCTAAATAATGCGCAACGAAATTTCAAGTCGCCGTTTACACGGGCAAAGCTGGGTAAACCAGCTGGTGTTTAATAAATAATGTAATAATATGACTTTTATTTAACCTAGTTTCCTAAATAATCAATAGAAAAATCAGTCTAAAATTGTAGATCATAATTCATTTTGTCTAAAATTGAAACAGTGAATAAGTTGTAAAGGATCAAACGGACCGGTTGCTCACGGAAGTGTTTTTGAATAATGCCTCAAACAGATCGATTAATTATCGCTACTCATTGAACATCAAGATTACCAAGTTTCAGATGAGACAACTAGATAACTTTCCGAAAGAATGAATAATTAACGCAATTTTATTATTTATTATTTTTAAATTCGTTTGTAATTATTATTTAAATAATTGAATTCTTATATTTTCGTTACATAAATATGAGAGAAAAACGGTTATTGCTTGCGATTGGCAGAAATAACAAAGGAACTACCCATAACGTGAATTAAAATATTTATCAGGTGGGCATGGTATCACATGTCAGTACTTTTAAATAAACTATTTTCTTATAACATCAACATTTTTGGTAGAAAGGCTATTGGATTATACGAGTATATAAATAACAAAAAAAAGGTGGATAGTAAATTAGAAAATAATACTACTAACTATCAAATCGCTACACATGTATGCCACGCTAGCGGTATGACCTATTAGAATGTTCCTGCATTACAACACAACATGTGCTTTTACCATCGATGTATATAGATAAGCCTATTCAATACAAAACGCACTCTTAAAAACGTGCCGCTTGCTTTGTGTACCTACCAACTTTGGGGGGCAATTCTCAAGCAAGGATAATGCGACATGCTTTATTCATCGGAAATTAAATCACAATGCATACAAAAATACTAGTTTTACTCGATATAAATATTAATATTAAGCGCTCTCGACGCTTGCTATCTCGCGACTGTTGGTGCAGCTACATGTCTTCGATTGGTTTTACGGGAACGTTTTTATATCAGTGAGGACCTATCTATATACATCGATGGCTTTTACGTACCCAGAATATGGCTTAATGGTATCAGTTACATAACTAAAATTAAAGGATCGCTGAATCTAATTTCATTACTAATGTGTCCTTGGATTTGACACAAGTATTAGTTAAGGTCGCTCAGCGGGTTATGGAGAGAGTTATGCTCGGTATTTCTCTGATGGATAAAGTCCGAGGTAAGTAACGATGAAATCCGTCGGAGCACAAAAGTTACCGATATAGCCTTCAAAATTAGTAAGCTGAAGTGGCAATGGGCTGGACATGTCTGTCGTAGAACCGATGAACGATGGAGTAGACGTGTTTTAGAGTGGAGACGTGGGGGTTGGATGAGGGTGGTGGGAGATCGTGTGAAGTGGCGAGCCTTGGGGGAGGCCTATATCCAGCAGTGGAGAGACACAGGCTGGTGATGATGATTTTTTTACAGTTGTTGATTTAACAGTGATGGGTTTTATATATCAGCAATTGACTTTAAAAGCCTTGCCTCTCAGAGGCTCATAACTCGTAGGCATTAAACTTCAAAGTAATTAATCTATATACCGAACCAATCTCGCTTCGAACGTTGCACATAATTATAAAACTGTCGTCACAGTTATATGTTCATTATAACATTATAACTAATGAAGTGGTCTGCTCTTTGACGAACCCGACATGAAATTAGTTCAATAAGATATTGCTAGTGGGGCGACTATGGTTTTAATGAAATAAAAAATAAAATCTGTTTGAACCACAGATATAGATCTAACTAGATGCCTCGAGTGTATGTACTTCGCGTGCCAAAAGGAAGTGCAAATGCACCTCTTTCGATGCGGTTTCATTTAGTCTGCGGTCCGCGTTGTCGGTAACGGACGTCAATCTAAATCTAAAAAATGCCTCACTGCGCGGTATTGAGCTGTAAAAACTCTACAAGAAAAGTTGGACGGAATAATGAAAACGTTTCCTTTCATCGGTAAGTAATTTTGTAATTAAATTGTGTCTCATTTATTTTAGAATCAATTATTTTATGCACGTTATGTTTGTTGTGGGTTTTACTAAGAAAACTACGTAACTGAGTGTGTACCGCATGTTCATAATACATTGCCGCTTTTAAAGTTGCAAAGTTGTAGAGCCTGTTTACTAAAACACGCAATAAAAATGGAACTATCGATACTTTCATTCGTCGCGAAGCTTCTTGGTAGGGTAACTATTATCATTTTTCTGTCAAATGAAGCAAATAGTGTTGTACACTTGCTCGATTCGAAAATCGATTTTGGAAACAGAGGAATGATAATGTTCGCCTTGGGATATTTTGTGACACATAATATATTTTTTTTATTGCAATTACTTTCTGTTAGTGATTTAATTCAGAATATTATTAATTATAATTACAGGTTTCCAAGTGACCCTAACGTTAAAATGAAATGGATTGAAGCGACGGGGCATGAAAATTGGTTTCCAAAAAACATAGTCGAATTTGTTCTGTTCATTTTATTGAGGGCAGTTTTAAGGAAACAAAAAAGTTTCGACGACTGACTACAAAAGCAATACCGACTATTGATGTACTGAAAACGTCAACTAATGATGGAGTTAGTAGATTGACATTGTGGTCGACGGCTCGATGCACCGGAACCCTTCTCTAAAATTTAAAAATCTCTAATATTACACAATAAACAGTATATGTTGTCAACGTCGGAACTATTTTATATCGGTTTCGCGCGGACTGGAGATTCCCATCACTAAAATGCTCTTGTGACGTCACAGTAGGTACAACAAAAGTGGCACGCTTGGTTTTCATACAAATGCAGGGACTCGCGTAATCTAGTTAGATCTATATCTGTGGTTTGAACGGTTAAGTCTATGGATCGGACTTACCGGGTCGGGTCACAATAATATTTATTAACTTAAATAACTAAATTTAATTAATATCTACTTTATGTAATATTAATACTAAGGATAGGGATATAAGTCCCGTCCGCGTGGAATGGTGGCAGAACGCTGGCTGCATTTCCCCGCTGAATTGCAATACTGATTCTTTGGGCGAAGAAAGAGCCAGCAGGCTGTGTTATTCGGCATGCTTTGTCTTGCGTCATGCTTTGTTTTTCGGCATGCTTTGCCTTCCTAAAACCAAATAGATTTCTTAATACATTATAGGTAGCATTCTAGTCGAACGTAGCGACTTGAAAGCAAATGAAGTTATTCTTGCATTTTTACCGAATTTTGTATGAAACCATAGAGCCAAGTCGAACGGCTTTCGAAGCGAAATAAAGTGAAAAAAAGCCACAAGTCAAACACGGGGTGGGTAAAACACGTGTTAAGATATGTCAAACAATGAGGTGTATCACTAACTTTTTATCACGATAGATGGTACCTAATAAAACTGCCAGTTGCATAGAAAACTTGTATTTTTAATACAAAAAAAACTATTTTCTGGATATTATGCCGAAGTGAGCAACTTTTAAGTGTATCGAGATTTTTAAGCGAAATGAAAGATATGGTGATCTCAAAATTGCTGTTCTATTAATAAAACCGTCGTCATCTTCTAAGGTAGGTAACGTTAATTTAAAATACATTTTTCTGTTATAAAAATATAAAACATTTAAAAAATGATGCGATATAGATGTAATACAAGGTACCATTGCCGCTAGCGACATCTACAAGAAGCTTTGCCTGATTGAACTAAATGAATGAACTAAAATTGATTAGTGCTAAAAAGTAAATAATGCTTAAACTATTTATTTTATGTTATTTGTGATTTGGTTTACTGTACATATTGAGACAAAAAAGTGGACGATAGGAGAAGTATGTAACTAAACTGGTAAAAAGTGGGCTATAAAAATAGGCCGTACAAGGAAACATCCCTATAAAAGATGTTAAAGAATTACGTAAAATTAAAAAATAAGATTGTAAGTATATCTTTCATTTTATCATAATTTATCCAACACTTAAATAATGTAGAATGTACAGTCAGTGTAAATATTTTTTTGTTGTATTCGAGTAATAACGTGTCAAAATGTACGAAATCCGAAGTTGTGTTTTACGAATTTTATTTGACAGTTACAACGACGCACGGAGACAATCCCGTAATTATTTTTTGCCGAAAATGTAAATAATATAATGCTTAACAGCCGGTACCATGGGTCATGTTTATTTCTGATATTAAAAGTACCGTTTACTAAAATACGAATTAATATATTTTATACAAAAATATTTTTTTATATTATTATTATATGCATGTTTTTTTAATATTGTATAAAATTAGAATTAGTTTGATTTGTTTTTAACTTTATGCATGTTTTTTTCCTTATTTTGTGTGTAGTACTTAAGTAGCTTGCTTATCACGCTTATAAAGAAGCGTATTCACATTTAGCCAACTTTACTATAGGCTAATCATGACAAGTGACAAGCTCGTCGATGTATCTAGCGTACCAAACTCGAGAAATATGACAATTAAATTAAATTAATTCATTTATATTAATAAATATTATTGTGCCCCAACCAGGAATCGAACCCGGTACCTCCGAATATAAATTCACGGATTTAACCGCTAGACCTGTGGCAGTTTAAAAGTTAAGTCATATTGTAAATTACCACAAATAAAATCTGAATAAAAAAAATGTTCCATGGTACTGTCTTTTAACGGCTCTCGTTTCCAGAATTGTCAATTGGTATGATCGTTTTTATGATGAGTCTGAGTGTACATTTTGTTTATTTTTATCCGTGTAAATGTTTTCGGGCCAACTTTTAAATTAGCTCGATGGAGATTACGCAACATAAATATATCGATATGCCGTGATTTTTGTATGGACTTTACATATTTATTAAGTTTTACGTGTGATATTTATTACTTATATTTCCAATTGCTTTGCTGTATGTTAACTGCCATCGCTTGTGGGGTGGTCAGTGAATACAATGTCTTAATATTGATAATGGCAGAAGATCGTGTGAAGTGACGAGCCTTGGTGAAGGCCTATATTATCCAGCAATGGAAAAACACTCGCGGATGATAATGATTTATTTATTAATTTATAATAGGGTAGCCAACAGTTCTAACATCACACAAGTATTTGTAGTTAAAACTAAATCAGAAGTCGTAATAAAAGATTTATTCGAAGTAGGTACTTAGATACAAAAATATTAAAATAAAATTGATTAAAAAACTAATTATAAATGAAACTAAAACTAAAAATACCTATGAAATTAAAGCTATTCTACAAAATAAACTAAGGGCTTACCACCAGGGAGGGTACCTAAAACGCTCGCCGCATTTCCTCATTGAATTATAATCGACATATTCTTTTTTAGGTAGTTATGGCATTTGGGATCGCCACACTCTTGGAAAATTCGTTTACCCAGCTCTTTTATGAATTTGTGGGTATCAAGAGAATATACCCCCATTGTTTCAACCCCAAATGCCACAAAGTTATAATTTTGTTTAATGCGTATTCGATGTGCTTTCTAAATTCGGCTGTATGAGCAGCCGAACCGCCTTTTTTTGATGTAGAGGAAATGTGGCAAGCGGCAAAAGTATCCACACAGATGGCATCCCAAATCAGAAGTTAGATGTTGCACCTATGTATTAGAGACGACCACCACATACCACAGTTGCCTATAAAACAAAAGCTATAAAATTAAAACAATAAAAAAATATATAAAATATTCTATCTATCCGTTGTAAAAAAAAAACTAATAACGAAAATAAACAACTAAAATATTACCCACTTCAAGTAATAAAATACCTAAATAAAAATTAAATTATTCTTATAAATATGACACCGTCCGTCAACGTATTTAGGGACCTCTAAGCACATTATGTTTTGATAAACAGAATGTATGTCTCTCGAATTAACGAAGTTGTTTGGCATTTTATCTTTATATACAATTTTTTTTGGTTCTCTTCTCCCGATGGATGACGAATGAGGTGATTGGGAAGGCAAAGGGTCTAGCCCATACAGCCAAGTCTGACGTAATATATCTTTGTTTTTCATGAATTAATGAGGTCATCATCAAATTCCAGATGCTGCAGAATTTGATGCTTTTCTTGGAGTCACTCGCAGAACCATCCACTGCTCAAACACGTCGGGTAAAATATGGGAGTTGACAGCGCGGGAAAACCGCAAAAAATAAACTGCAACTTGTGCCCCATATTTAAAGTCCAATTTATCGTTTTTCATAATTATTTACATTGTAGCACATTATTAAACAAAACAACACCACTTTTGACCAACAATATCCACAGTAAATTAATTTACAAAATAAAAACTTGCACTTGACATGTCCGCGCAAAATGGCGCGAAGAACTCCTCTTTATATACAATATAAATAGTCTATCAGCTTTCAAGGAAATTAAAAATACTGTTTTAATTTTTATTGTCTTGTCTTCTCTTCTCCCGATGGATGATGAATGAGACACAAGGGAAGGCAAAGGGTCTAGCCCATACAGCCAAGTCTGACGTAATATATCTATCTTTTTAATGAGTTAATTAGGTTATAGTCAAAATCCATAAATCCTACAAAGGTCGGTTCAAACCCACCCGGCAAGTACCAATGAGAAATACACTTTCTTACGTACATTTGTCATAGATTTACAACACCACCGTTCCCGTGCCTCGGAGAGCACGTTAAGCCGTCGGTCCGGTTTCACTAATGCCATCTTGTGGAATCGTTAATAAATTGTCATAATAATTGACATCATATCCTCGCTAAGCCGTACACTAATACTTAAAAAAACTTTATAAATGTTGGAGCGTGCGAGCAAGATGGTTGCAAAACTTAAAAACCTGCTTAATAAACAAAAAATGTATTTAATGCCACTCTCACGTAAATTAAGAAAGCAAACAGTAGCTATCGATAAGTAATTTAAAAACAGTTCCACTACTGTTTACTATGCTGGCTTCGGAGTGTGGCAGCCAATACTAATGATGTGGTACTGGGAAGACCTATTCAAATTGGTGTATTTATAATTAATTAGGGCGCTGTTGACCGAGCTGGTAGTGTTACATACGAATAATAAAGTCAAAGTCAAAGTCAAATTATTTATTACAATTTCTTTTGTATTGTCACATTACATTGTTATAACTATTTAAATAAATTATATCAAATTTATTACAATACAATTGAATTGACCTAAATATAAACATACACCAACAGTAAAAGGTGTCCAAAATATATTAATAATATACATTTGCACATCTACCAGGCATTTTTGTCACTAATAAAATCATTTATCTTATAATAGGCCTTGCCTATAAGTCGACGTTTGACATGAATTTTTAGTTTATCTAAACATAAGCTAGTTAGTTCCTTTGGGAGTGTGTTATAAAAACGAACACCAAGTCCCAAAAAAGACTTACTAGTTTTACTGAGGCGTAGGTGAGGCAAAGCTAATTTGTGATTATTGCGTGTGGTGCGAGAATGCAAGTCACAATTCATAGGTCAGAGGACGCGCACTTAAAATTCTAAGCCTGGGTTGCACCAAAATGTAGTGTCTGTAATTGTAACGATTGAAGTTAAAAATGCGGTGATGGCTCGGTTGTTCAAGCTTTCCTTTAAATCCTAAAGACGTCTGTTCGAACTCCGACATGTATCAATGAGAAATACTTACGTAGTACTATCATAGATTTACAATATTACCTTTCCCGTGCTTTGGAGAGCAAGTTAAGCCGTCGGTCCCGGATCCATTAACCAGATTTGAAAGACCTGATTGAATCATTAATCTCATACATACTCGTATATATTTTAAATAACAATAGATAATACATTAGTAAATAAAAAGAGTTAATTTAAAAAAAAACACAATTGTTAAATATTTGAGGATTTTTATTATATGCACAATTAAGGACTTACTATTACGATACTATAGGCAATATATAAACTTATTTTTCTGTGATACGTGTGTGTCTGTATATGCATTACATTACATTACAGAACACAGCGTCCTTGACAGCGTTGCCAGTTTTTTTTTTTTGCCAAGTTGGGATTTTGGAACTTTTTGAGTGAAAACAGTGGGATTCTTTCTTCAAAAGCGGTAGTAGTAAAAAAAACGTATATAATCAGATGTTTCACTTTCACCCCTCTCTCTCCCGCGCTCTTATCTTCATTACGCGTCGGGCGGGCCAAAATCGGGACGTCTGGCAACACCGGTCCTAGACCTGCATTGTTGAGATGGGCCTTCCAGAATATATATCTTTTTTTAATGACAATTCATTAACGATTCCACAAGTTGGTATAAACAGAGTTGGTGGAACCGGGACCGATGGCTTAACGTGCTCTTCGAAGCACAGGTACGGTGGTGTTGTAATTTGTAGGATATTAAGGAAAGCGTTCTTACAACCGCGCCTATACATGCACAGATTATAATAATAACAATAATGAATCAGTTACAAAATACACACATTCGTGTGTAATGCAGTTATAACTCAAGTGCCAACAATTCTTCGGAATTAGTAGCTAATTCTACAGGCCGACTTTTATTATTATTACTTGTTCGAGCCGATCGCGGTAATTCGACCAATTTTGGATGGTTAGGCGTTATTGTGATTCGTCGGTGCATAAACAGACGTCCTAATTTGTTACCCCTATACCCTTGTCCTGTCTCTTTCTCGCCGCTTCCTTTGTATATTACCCATCCCGCTCACTAGTCCAAAGGCCGGCGCTTGCGCACTGAAGTTGAGGCAGCGCCTATATAACTGGCCGCGCAGCATCGCACGGGCGGAGGGGTCAAATTTCCCACTCGTGAGAGATCTGGCCCCTCTGCACGCTAGACCTCCCGAGGTTCCACGGCGCATGGCGCGCGATTTGATAGCCTGATCACGATGACTTTCCGCGGCCTCCGCCGCGCCCGCTATTATTAAATTTAACCTATAATAAAGGTTCCCACGCCCTGTCCGTAGTTACGTGCAGCGAATGCTATTTTTGTTAGGAGGCCAACACCTCGTTACAAATTCCCGTCTTCCCCCGGAAGGGGGGGGGTCTGAGATGACTTAGTTAGTTAGTCAGTGGTCGTTTACGCGGCGAACGAGTGCCTTCACTCCGTAACCACGACTCAGACTTAGCTGTAAAGGCACACAGGGCCAACAGTGAGATAGAGACGGTTTATAGGATTTTAGTCCGTAGGCGCCCTGGGGCTTCACTAGGAAGCTTCACGGATGAGTCGGGCATGCGACCCCCACCGCGTTGGCCCTTCAGGCAGGGGGCGTATCATTGATGATTTATTGATTCACCGTCTATAAAAAAAAATAAAAAAATGCAGTGTTCGTAATCGTCGAATCGAAGTATAGTCGTCGTCATCGTTGCGCAGTCATTGTCCTACGGTCGTCATAGAAGACGCTGAAGAAATTGCCGCGACCATTGTTTTCGCCCGCATTCGCCAAACCCGCAAAATTAGTGTAAGAACAATTTATATGTGGAAAGTAAAAGAAGACCATATTAATTTGCACATCTAGTCACTTACTTACCCTTGTGTTTGAATTTTGTTATGAAAACTAATTCATTCTATACCGTTTGGTGCAGCATTGATTCTTATACCGTTTGGTGCAGCATTGATTCTTATACCGTTTGGTTTCTTGCTCTGTCTTTTTATGTATTTAATGTCACTGGGTGACCATCTGTTCATTATACGTTATTGTGTAAATCATTATTTTCGCAGCCTATATCTGTCTGCTTCTGATACACTTGTGGACTGCGCTTTCTGAACGTATACCACCAACGTTTAAAAATGACCGGAATTTTTATTTAATATATTTTTTTAAGTTATATAAGAAATAATAATAATATTTATTAATGTAAATAAATCGCGCTGGAGACATCGACGAGCTTGCCACTTGTCATGATTGGCCTATAGTAAAGTTGGCTAATTGTGAATCCGCTTATTTATAAGCGGGGTTTCTGACCACCCCGAAAGGGAAACGGTCGTGATGATACTTTTTTTTATATAAGAAATATATAGCTAACGATTTCAAATTTAAATGATATGAAATCTTTGTATGGTGTACTACTTGTACACATATAATCCAATTAAGATGCTATTAGGACCGCGTTGTAGCAAATTCACTCCGTATAAAGTCACGTGTCACTCCGGAGCCACGACTTGGATTTAGCAGTAAATGTACACAGGGCCAACAGTGAAAAAGAGACGTTTTATACGGTTTTAGATCGTCAGCGCCTTGAGGTCCCACGGTGATTCGGGCATGCGACCTCCCGCGGTGGCCCTTTAGGCTGGGGTCCTATAGTTAGAAGATGTTTCGATTTCCGTCTTTAAACAAAAACAAACAAAATGGCGTCGTCGTCTGTGCCGTCAGCATTGCTTACGAGACTTGATTTGATTATTTGTTTATTATTATTATTTTAGAGATTTACGTAAAGGGTTTGCTAGCCTAAAAACATATGTACACAATATTGAGATAATTTCTTAAATAAACAAAATAATTCGACTACCTAATATCTATTTCTGTCTCTTTTTATTTGCTGTGTAAACTATACGTATTCTTACACAAATTTCGTTAAATGTATATATTATTATTATATATTTTATTGGTATTTGTGTATTAGTATGTAAATTATTATTTATTTATTTTATTTATTTATTTAAAATCTTTATTGTAATTTACAATCGGCGAACATAATGCCGTAAGGCATTCTCTGACCGTTGACCGTGGGGACAAATGAGATTTCTTTGTTAGATCGAGGATAGTGAAAATTATATTTATAAATTATTTTTATTCCAATAAATATCATAAAAGTAAGCAATTCCTATATAAACATACATATACTTAAATACTATATACATAACATTAATACATACACATATACATAACATATAGATAACATTAATACATAAACAATTTTATTTTATTATTATGTATGTTTAGGTATTTGTTTTTATTTCTAATGCACCCGCAATCGTCTCGAAAGGTAAGCTAGTATAAAATGCCGAGAGGAATTAAGTTCGCCCTTGTACTCGACTGTTAATTTTTTAAGTGCAATAAAAAAAAAAAAAAATGTTAAAAAAAAAAAAAAAAAAGTGGTTCTATAACTAAGATCCTGTGCTGTCGTCCCTCCAGAACTAATGTAGGTCAACATTTCGAATGTGCAACACCCACATTAGTATCTGCAGTGCTAGTAATGATAATATACATCTTTCATGACCGTTACAATGTATTCAGAAAAAATGTTGTCGCACATTTCAAACCAATATTCATGAGTAGCTTATAATTTATGTAACAAGTGTTTTGTTTTCGTTTAGGTAAAGGTACCAAAGTTAATATGTTTTTTTTTAATTCTATTTTTATTTTAAAAAAAATGTCTATTTTTTTAGAAGTAATGTTTTTGTAATATTATGTTTTATTATTTATTGTAAGTTTTGTTATTTTTTTGTTAATTTAAGGTTAGTTTTAAAGATAATTAGTATCACTTTTTATTTTCTTCCTTCTTTTTTTATTGGTGAATGCTGTGACACCTAGTTGGTACATATATTAGATAAGTTATAATTATATTATGTTATGTGTATGATAGTATATGTGCTGTGTGTACTATATAAATAAATAAGTAACGTTAAAAAGTAATATAAAAACGAACTAAACCCTAATAAAACCCTAACTGCCTCCGTGGTCTAGGGGTTAAGTCCGTGGATTTAGACTCGGAGGTACCGGGTTCGATTCCTTATTTAAATAATATTTAATATATTTGTGATATTTCTCAAGTTTGGTACGCTGGAGACATCGACGAGCTTGCCATGATTGGCCTATAGTAAAGTTGGGTAAATGTGATCCGATTATTTATAAACGTGGTTTCTGACGACCCCGAAAGGGAAACGGTCGTGATGAAAATAATAATTTATACCATAATAATAAAAACAAAAACAATTGCATAACTTGTTATCTAATATCTTAGCCAATAATGGCTTCTTTTTATTTTATTTATATGGAATAACAAACAATTGTACAATAAGGATACAATACAAATATAGATTACATAGTACAGGTAATGATACAATTAACACCGTTATCCACAGATAGGATATATAATTATAGAATGTACAAAGTTATAACAAACTAAACATTATGAAAAAAATAAAAAAATGTGAAAAAAAATATAATAAAAAAGCCTAAATAAATTTTAACGTTTCTTTGACCTTATTCTTATACCTACATACAGATAAAGCAAATATGTCTACATTAGAAAATATATCATTATATGAGCTGAGCATACAAGACGTCTTAATGGGGCACGAACAGCAGTCTTTCTACTCGTATGTCCAAACAAATACTGTACGAAGCTATTTTTTGGAAAAATGTACTGAATTTATACAACATTTTTTGTTGTTGCAATTCCTCGACATTTTTCACATTTGATATCAGACACCAGTTTTGAAAATTGGATAGTCGCGTATTAAGAGTAGACCTCGGGGATACGCGTGTTCGTGTTTCGGCAGTTTAAGACCGAATAAATGGATCTCGTTAAGGTGACCGAATCAACGCGTTTACATTATTGTTACGAGTACAACCGAGGAAAAAAGTGTTTGTATTTTTTTAGTTTTCATTTCTTTTTAGTAATCGCTATTGTACCATTTTAAATTGTATTATTGGTTCTAATTGTACTGTATATTACACAAGCATAAGTATAGTTTTAAACTTTATTATTATTATTATTTGCAAAACCTATGTTTAATTATTAAGTGGGAACATTGCTAATTTTTTCTGTTTATTTTTTTATTCGATGTAAATTAATATACATTAAATATAAATAAATAATAAATAAAAAATAAACTAAACTACAAATTAAAAATGTCCTCTAGAGATGTCCCATCCGAGATAACTGTATAGCGGCAGAAATAATTACAGCCTACCTATCTCCAGACTTTTCCGTAAGCCGATTTGACAACTCCTTGGCCAGGTGCCTTGCTGAAGGTTTCCATGGGCCCATCGCCTCGTACCCAAAACGGCGCAAATTCGAAACCGGTACCATGGTTGGCGTATTTGCACAACGAGGTCGCATCCAACACTAAAGACCTGCCAAGATTCCACGGCCCAACAGTCATTCCGTCGGGTCTCTTGCCATCGCTCCACACAATCACAGAGGGTTCTAAGATTGCGGGTACACCAGCAGTGACAAGAGCACTTTGGACGATGTCGTTGAGATCCGTGTGACGATGAATGCGGCCAGCACTACTAGCACAAGAAAGCCTGTGGTGTCCGAGATGATCGACTGGTTCTCTGCATTAACACTGGTGGACAGTCCGGGTTCCGAGACGAATGCACACCGCCATGGTCAGTGTATTTTGATCAAGGAGTGCGCCAACCGATGATAAGGGAAACGCTTGTAACCAAATACCCGACCGACTCTCTAGTGGAAACGGCCATAAGGCGAGCACGCTCTTTCATGTTCATTGCTAAATTGGGTATTTTTTTTAAATCTTATAATTATGTTTTAAGATCTGTATGTTTCTTTATTTATTTATTTATTATTTCTGCCTTACGTCTAAAGTAAAAGTATTAAAAAAAAATAGATATGAATCGAAAACAAATTGTCATCGATTGTACCAAAAATCTCGAGTTAACTGATTCGATTTAACGAGAAAGATATCGGCCTAATTGAGATTGCACCTCGAACGGGTCCGGCGAAAAAAATCCAGCCATTATGTCCATAGATGGCTTTGATTTATTGAGACGTCACAGTAATAGACAGCTCGCAAAACGAGGGCGCGGAATAACGAGCCGAAAACGACTTTAGTATGCGATTGTACACACACACTTGCTCGGTTGTTCGATTTAAAAACCTGGTACTTAAAAATCTGCAAATGCGAAATCCTTTCGCAGTATGGGGAAAACATCTATCAATCTCAAATTCCAGGGAAAGTCGATAAGTGTGATTAATCACCAATGAGATGAACTGACCAGGTCAAGTACCGTGAACTCGGGTCGTTCACTAGAAAAGTTGTTGTAATCTTTAGGCTTTTAAAGCCACATTGCCAAGAGTGTAACGGCTAAGCCAGCGTTGCATTAAAATAAAGTCTATGTGATCGTAACGATTAAATTTAAAAATGGCGTCTAATGTACCAGATTTATTTTGAAAGACAGCCGTCTGCTGGCGCATTAGACGCCATATTTTTATATATGTATTTTAAATTTAGTTGTTACAATTAAACAGATTCGTATTGGTGCTATCTAATCTAATATGTTTAAATAAATAAATACTCATGAGTTACAAAAAAATGTTGTAATAGTACTAGTTAATGTTTAATGATATAACGACCAGCGTCCTGGCAGCAGACCTGTATTTAAGACCTACAGGTAGTACACAATATTTCCTATTTTTTCAGGATCTCCAAATGTGCTAGCAGACACTGTTTTGTTTATGGCAGTTCGCAGTAATCACGTGTCTAAAATATAGTCTAAAATACCTACTAAAAAACTTATTGATAGAACATCCAAGCCTCAGTTCTGCCTGCAGAATACCTGAGTAAATATCAAAATAAATTTACGTAACAAAAAAGCATACGTAACCATATTTATTTATAATTAAATGAATCGATGTGTTTATCGTGGCTTCCCAGAGGGTTTTCCTTTCAAAAAAAAAAATATTGTTACGAAATAGTAAGTATATGGAATGATTTTGTATGGTCTTAGGTTAGACTAATATATTATTCTATTGATAGAAACTATCAATATTTTCTAAGAAACCATATGTCGGAAATGACAACAAAATAGCTTCTTTATAAAAAAATGTCATTTCCGACATTGGTTTGTTAGGAAAAGTTGATTGTTTCTATTAATAGAATAATATATTAGTCTAACATAAGACCATGTGACTTTGTATGGCCTTAAGAAATAGTAAAGATCATACAAAATCATTCCGTATACTTGCAAATTCTTAAGGCCATACAAACTCACATGGTAAATACCGCGTGTAATTGTCAATAGAACATTTTTTTTTTAAATTCAGGTGTCATTGATAGAACACCTTTAAAAAATAAAAAAATAACAATAAGTAAAAATCATTGTCCTATAAACAAAATCATTGTCCTCTCGCTACTTTATCAGGCGCGGTATGATTGGCGATATTTTTAGGAAAACTTCTCTGCGCCGCGCCGTTAACTTAGGATTTTGTAATAATTTGATAGGAAAAACGGTTAGTGAATTTCTGATACATTATGCTTTGTCCGTTTCAAGCTTTTTAAATTGGACAGTCGACCTATGTCTGCCAATCCGATTTGTAGCCCTAAATCAACAATCATAAGAGCGAGTATTAATATTATTATTGTTACCATATAGTGAATTGAAAATAATTATACATTTTAATATGTAACAATGGGCACAGTTTTCTTTTCATTATGTACACGAGAGGTCAATGAAAAGGGGGTCAATCAAAATTGTTCTTTATTTAATTTCGTAGTCCAATTAAATTATTTGAATAATTTTCCTGTGCACCAGTATCTGCTTGTTTACCTGCCTTTCGCAGCAATCATAATATCTATGTAATATTTATTTAATAGGTAGGCGGACTGATGGTGGTAATTTGCCCAGTCTGCCGGGGCGGGGAAGTATCCACCAATCGTGCCGATAAACACAGTAAAGTGTATCAACACGTTTCGGGATCAGGCTCAAATTACCCTCAGTGTTAGGGACTGATGTCAGTCATGATTCGCGCGCCATTTACCATCAGGTGAGCGCAAGGTCACATGTCGTGCCAGTATA
Source organism: Tinea semifulvella (assembly GCA_910589645.1). NCBI lineage: Eukaryota > Metazoa > Arthropoda > Insecta > Lepidoptera > Tineidae > Tinea > Tinea semifulvella. The sequence continues at coordinate 10,504,111 of OU342606.1, forward strand.
AAAAAAATAATATTTTGGTTGTAAGTAGATTTTAATGTCCTGCAGAGGCGGATAGTTGACGACACTACAATGTCTAAAACTCTCGAATCGCTGCAGCTACGCCGAGATGTGGCCTCTGCGAGTATATCCTACTACAGCAAGTGTTCTGAAGAGCTCAATATTTAACTAATATCAAGTTATACAAGTATGTATCATTATGTATGTATACCTTAGAGAAAACTTGAAAAAAGTTACTAATTGAACTTACCGTTACTTACCACAACATGAAGTCGAATAAATATTATGGTCTAACAAAAGAATGATCAGGAACAGATTTATGCAGTGGAAGTTGATGCGAGAGGAATTCCAACAATTTTTTGCTTCACTAACTGAAATAGTTGGGCTAAAGCAGGTCTGCTGTTAGTATACATATTTCTGGAACGAGCTTCCAAGACGGCATTAATAAGATTATACTATATTTGCTTGGGTAGGGAGATCAATGGTGGGAAGTGAGCGTCTTGTTGCGCAATTAAATAAAGGAAGCCTGCTTTATATTTATAAAGGAATACTAGACTGTAGTCGTACGCAAGCCTGAGACAACATTCTTCTCCTCTCTCTTTTACACACACGATGGATCCGGCACACGAAATTTGTCTGTGACTCGTTATCATTGCTTCTTTGTGTATTTTTTATTGGTATAGGATCATTATGAAATGACGTTGCTGATTTAATTGTAACAGTTTAATTTTATTCAACTTTTTTAATGACTTAAGATTGACACGATGTATCAATATATGATTGTAGTACTTTAAGGTTCAATGACCTGTTAAGAATGTAATAAAGCCTATGCAAATATTATATAAAGGGATCAATAAACTAACGGACTCTGTCAAACTTGACCGATGATAGAACCGACTATAAATTTCGTATCATCACAGCGTCCTTAGACCTCCATTCTGTTGGAGATTGGTCTTCCAGAATATATATCGTATAATTGTGAGCGATAATAGACTGTAAATAGATGACTAAATAAAGTTAACAAATACCATGTTTTTCATTCAATTTAATGGGGTGCATCACTAACTTTTTATCACGATAGATGGCGCATGATAGATAGTACCTTATATAACTGTCAGTTGCATAGAAAACTTAAATACAATACGAAATTTATTATTTTCTGGATATTATGTCGAAGTGAGCAGCTTTTAAGTGTACAAATCGAGATTTCCAAGCGAAATCAAAGATATGGTGGTCTTAAAATTCCCGTTCTATTAATTTAACCTTTTTACTTTTTAAAGACGGTGTTCGCTTTCTTAATTTAAATATAAATTTAAAATTCATTTTTCTGTTATAAAAATAAAAATACTACAAAAACATTTAAAAAATGATGCGTCTTAGGTGTACGACAAGGTACCAGTGCCGCTAGCGACATCTACAAAAAACTTTGCATGATTCACCCCATTCACTAGTTGTTATAAAAAAGATAATCTATTTATCTCAATAAAATCAAAAGATCATTAAAAAAAATCCTCAATCTCCTCCTGCTTAATCGGTACTTCACTGCTGGGGATCATGAGGAGTCCATTCACTAGCCGTTTCCAACTGTGATGATGATGTAGATTTAATGAATAAAGGATTATAAATAATTTAGAATGAAAAATAATGATGCAACGAATACTTCTTTCACGAATACGAATACGAATATTTAAATAAAATACAACACTTTTCTTTTTGATAAAGATATTTTAAATAAAATGACAACAAACAAAGCTGTTGCTTTCCAATTACTTAGCACAGACACAATACAAATTATGTTGGTATTTCTATTCAAAGTCTGTGAATACGAAAATTCGTATTCGTTGCATCACTAGAAAATTGTATTCGCAAGGAACATTCGTGATAATAAGAAATAAAACCAGCGTATTCTAATAAACTTTTTCATTTATTTTTTCTCTCTCAAATATATTAGGATTTATTAATTTATTTTATAAATGTAATAAAATTGTAAAAGATATATCGTATCACACAGTTAACAATAATTTACAATAAAATACAACCCTGAAAACACAACGGAAACGTAAACGTATACATAAAGAGGGGCTCTCACGTTTTTTTAACCCTTAACTAGTGCCAGGTTTTTTTATAACGTAACTGGTGACGTAAGGTCTAAAAGACAGTTACATAATTTCGCATCGGTTTTACTACCCTATTCAATTCGGTTAATTCCAATCGTCGTCACTATACCAAAAACACGAATGTGCATTATTTGTTTTTTTTTTTTTGTTAACAGCAACATTGCTTACTTATAAAAAATGCAATTCTAAGAGTATTTTAATTACAATCTCATTAAAGTGATATATTTCTGCAGCGCTATTCAATAAGTAAGATTTAATAGATTCACGAAAATACGAAACCTAAAGAAAAATAATTAATCAAAATGTAGCAATCGTTTCGTATGAATTAACCGATAACATAAAATCGAACAAAACATTGCTTGTAGCATCTTACAATAGAACGGCAGATATATTTATAAAGTATCACCAAGACTGTTTCCCTTTCGGGGTGGTCAGAAACTACGCTTATAAATAAGCGGATTCACATTTGGCCAACTTTACTATAGGCCAATCATGACAAGTGGCAAGCTCGTCGATGTCTCCAGCATACCAAACTCGAGAAATATCACAACTATATTAAATATTAAGTAAATGTATTTATTTACATTAATAAATATTTTTGTGTCAGGATCAGGAATCGAACCCGGTACCTCCCAGTCTAAATCCACGGACTTAGCCGCTATACCACGAAGGCAGTTAATAGCAGATATATTTATGTTAATATATATTAAACATTAAATATGTAAAACTATAAATTTGCACTTGTGTGTCTGGCGTAGGATAAACGATATCTTCCTCCATGTTGAAGATTCAACAGAAAGGAGAAATGACATTTAGTTAGCGTTGTACGTTCTGTTAGACCCCATGTCACCTGTTACAGGTTAACTCTATGTAAAGGTCGGTTTAGACCAAACAAAAAGCTTCGGACAAAACAAGAGCGTCGGTCGTTTTTTTTTGGTGTAAACAACAAATTGGACGTTTAGTAATAAAAATATAGAAGACAAAAATTACTTGTGGGATTATTATTCTGTTTATTTCTTTATTATTCTCGCTCACTTTAATCGTTACTGCGCTTCTGTAAAACTATTTATCTCCAAACACATAATTTATTTAATTCTTCTTTTTTTTTTTAAATCAGCGAAATAGTTTTTTATCTTTCACACCAAAAAAATTAGATATATTAGATCATGCAAACGAGTGCTTTATGCTTATTCGTCAACTAGAACTTTTTAAAGAAACCGCTTCGGTAAAGCGAACACGCGTGAACATGTAAAAACTGTTCGCGCCCTAGTGCATAAAAACAATATCTCTGTCTGTGTTTACAGAAAAATAATTTAATAAAGGGCAGATATAATGAGCATTTGGTCATTATCGTGACATCTGCCATATAATTCCATGTGCACGTCTTTACGTATACTTTACGTACCTACGATTTTAGTGTGTCCAACCTTGGTCCCTTCGACTGTATAAAAAACCATCAAATTTAACTTTAGGCACGAGATTTGAGCAATTTTTAACATTTAGATAGTGGCATCTTTGGGCGTGTTTCCATCCTGTCTTGACGATAGATTATCGTGTCGTGGCTTGTATATTTGTATGGTATTCATATTTAGCACGGTACGATTTATTTGTAGTTCAGTATGATGACTGAATGTTTCAAGGTCGCTCAGCGAGCTATGGAGAGAGCTATGCTTGGTATTTCTCTGATGGATAGAATTCGAAACGTTGAAATTCGTCAGAGAACCAAAGTTACTGACATAGCATTCAAAATTAGCAAGCTGAAGTGGCAATGGGCCGGACACATCTGCCGCAGAACCGACGACCGATGGGGCAAACGGGTTCTGGAGTGGAGACCACGTACGGGACGACGCAGAGTGGGACGACCTCCCGCCAGATGGACGGATGACCTAAGGAGGGTCGCTGGTGGGGGTTGGATGAGGGTTGCAAAAGACCGCGTGCAGTGGCGGCGGGCCTTGGGGGAGGCCTATATCCAGCAGTGGAGAGACACAGGCTGATGATGATGATGACGATGACGTCCAACAATATATAACATCTGAAATACAGCGACGATACGATAATCTGTCGTTACAATTTGGTGAGAACCCGCCCTTAAATCTTATTTAAATATTCATTAAAAAATAAAAAAATTGGTTAAGGCGGCTTGCGGTATCAGTTCAACAGGGGTCATCTCACTCTGCGGCTTCCCGTACGTGGTATTCACGTGGTGAGACAGACGCGTTCGGCCCATTGCCACTTCAGCTTACTAACTTTGAAAGTTATATCTGTAACTTTGAATTTATACATTTCGGACTTTCAGTGACCTTATTTACACAGCTTAGGTGATAGTAATGGCAAGAAAAACCGTTTCACCTTATTCAGTACTCCGTTTTTGGACGCTGATTTGGTGATGCTCTCAATGTAGTTTCGGTGGTTGAGGTCTAAGCGTATTTCTTGATATTGAGTATTTGAACATTTCAGCAAACCGCCCTAGGACAGTAAAACTTAAATTTGATGTTGTATGACGAATACAAACAATAAATAAATTAAAACAATAGGAATGTAAAGCAAATGGTATCATTCATATAGAAAATAAAAATAGAAAACATTTATAACTTACTTACGGAATGTACAGGCAATAAACAATTTCAACAGGTGAAACAATAAACGACTCTACAACGTAACATCGAAAATATTTCACCGATAATGTTTCTTCGAAAATTGATTGACGACAAATATTTAAAGTAGACAAATATTAGTTAAAATAGGTCGGAAGGCCTTTCTGTTAAATAATCTTTGTTCCCTGACATGACAGCTTACTAGGGTTGACAATATTTTTGGCTTAAATAATTAATTATATTTTTTAAGGGGTATTGTGTAACACGTTGTATATGTACGTTTTCTATCATAGTTACAATATAAGGATTAAGGATTAATCTAGCCCTAAAACACAGAGTCACACCTCTACTGTTGGAGGTGGGCCTTCCAGAAATATCTGGAGAAGTTGGCCTACCCATGCCACGTTGGCCAGACGGGTTGGCGAGGCTCTGATTTTTAATTTATAATGACAATTTATTAACACGTATTTTATATACTAACACCACATGTGACGTTGCCCATACCTGATGGTAAGTGGCGCGCAACTGAAATCAGACACTCATGACTGACATCAGTCTCTAACACTATGCCGGCTTGAATGGGTTTTGACGTGTGGGTACACTCTACTGGGTTTATCAGCACGAATGGTGGATACCTCACCGCCCCGGCAGACTGGGCGAATTACTACCATCAGTCCGCCTACCATCTATTAAATATTAGTGCTGTCCGAGGCACGGGAACTGCGGAGTCGTAAATCTATGACAAATGTATTTCTTATTGGTGGTGGGGTACCACTGTACCAGGTATTGTAATCTCATAGGTACTCAGGTGAATTTGAAAGATATTTATTTATTGTTGTTGTGTAATTCTGTATTTGTTTCATTTGTAAATCTGCTATAGCTGAGTTTTCCTTGCAGATTTCTCAGTCAGATTAAACATTAACATGCCACTGGAATGTGCTCACTAGGAGCTCAGAAGTAGAATCAGGAGTAAAAGTAAAGTATCATCACGACCGTTTCCCTTTCAGGGTGGTCAGAAACCACGCTTATGAATAAGCGGATTGACTTTTAGCCAACTTTACCATAGGCCAATCACGACAAGTGGCAAGCTCGTCGATGTCTCCAGCGTACCAAACTCGAGAAATATCACAAATAAATTAAATATTAATTAAATGTATTTTTATTTACATTAATAAATATTTTTGCGTCCCGACAAGGAATCGAACCCGGTACCTCTAAGTCTAAATCCACTGACTTGACCGCTAGACCACGGAGGTTGTTATATTAAAAAAATATAACAATCGGTTGTATTTCGATACAATTTTAATTGAATAGTATTTCTATTTGGTCAAAATTATTCGACAAAAACTTTAACGGTCTATGTATAGTCAATTCAGTGAAAAGTGTATTCAGCCAAGAATTATTTTTAGAAACTTTAATGAGACTCCGTCAAAAGTGTATTAAAATAAAGATTTTTTGATAAAACGTTATTCGGGTGAAGATTTTCGATGTTACGTGGCAGAACTACAATAAACAACACATGCAAATATAATCCTTAAAAACTAACCAATAAGGTTCATTCACCAAAAACAATATATTACATATAGAGTAGAAAAATCAAATGACTGATATAAACTGGCCTAACGTAAGTGCACCTATGATTGACTTCTACCTACAAAATAGCCACCAATTATTGAGGTAATCGATATTAAAATTCCAAAAGAACTATTTAAATATTAAAATTTAAGTAAACGATTTTCATATATTTAAAATTGCAAACTGTTCTTTCAATATGATATAATATATTTAAAAAAAAAGGTATAAGTAAGTATTTAAGTAAGCATCTATCATTGCTAATAAACCTTTAATTACTCCTTACGATTCCTTAAATAATAAAAAGAAAGAAAAAGGTATTTATTGAATCTAGAAATTTTTAACATTTTGTGTGTATACAATGATTTCTTGAGGTGCTAGTGTACGACGGTCATATCCAATTTTATCTACTCTCATATCGTAAAATGCGAATTACAAACTTCAAAACGAATTTATATTGACATACTTTATAAACATACTGCTGAAATTTTAAAATACAATCACATTATAACATTTTTTATCTAACAAAATAATGTTATATTTCATTTTAAAAATAGAATCATGCATATTATATAACACTATTTTTTTTTAAGGCAAAGGTTCCATTACAAAAAAGTTTTGATTCCAATTTTTACTTGTCTATAGCAGCGCCCGCCATAGCGCGTGCGCGGTCATAAGCTAGGTTTTGGCGCCATTTCATTGTTTAGGACTTATGTATTCTGTACCATGGTTTAAAAAAAAAAAAAAAAATAGGCGCCATTCAATACGTTTTGTTGTATAGCATTTCGTGTGTTTTTTTTTATTCTTGCTTAAAATTCTTACTCTTTTTACTTTAATCTTTTATTTGGTAGGTTCAATCCCAATATATGAGAGTAGATAAATTAGTGTATGAAACTGCACATAACTAGGTATTAAAACACTCGTGTGATACTATTAAAAACACTCTCTTTTATAAACACACACTCGTGTTAAATACCCCTTATTATGCAACAGCTACATAAACTACTATTACATCTAACTTTGGAACTATATTAATGTCCAGACCGCGCAGTAGCTCCGGCACACTAGCCCACATCTAACTCCATAATTATTGATACCAGAGTAGGTAATACATGGCATGACCTCTATTTAGACGAAACATATCGAATTTTAATAGTAATAATTAACTAATATAATTGTGGAACGCAATAAATAGTGTTATAAATAATACTAAATCGATTATAGAGTTTAAACATTAAGCCCGAAAGTATTAAAAAAAAATATGAGCAAATGTTTTTTTCGATCTTTAGATAAAGACCTCGATAATAGGTAACCATTTTGAGAGGGTCGATAATATGTGCTTAAACATAATAAAAATAAATTACTTAAAATTAAAAATTTACAAACATATTTTGTACAATTCAATCTTTGGGAATTAATTCCCACTGGCCGATGTCCCATTACAGTAAATCGTGATTAAAATTCACAATAAACATAAATTATAAATAATACATAAATTTTATACAAAACAGTATCAATTTCCTAGTATTGGTAGAATTTTTAACTGGCTTTAAATACACTGGCACAAAGTTACAATTACACTAAAAATATGTACAAAATTATACTAAAAAATATAACTTACTGGTAGAAAGTACAGCAGCCCTATTTTATTACTTAGTCGCAAACGTTATTAGTGGATTTCGTTATTTACATCAGAGGTTGCGTCATGATTACAAAATATTATTCAATTCTCAATACTATAATCGCTCGACCTTGACAGCGGCAGTGCAAATATCAACTTTAATAGCGTGTTTTTTTTTTAACGGATTTCATTATATAACGTTTGCGCTTAAGTAACAGAATAGGGCTGCAGGTAAACTTAAGCGAAGAGCGGATAACTTAAATACTGTATGGCAGAGTATTTTAAAATTAATTCATAATAATCTCTAATAGTTATAGTATGGATAAAACATGGCTAAATGACTCACGGTTTATGCGAATTTCTATAAAATTAAATTAAGTCTTATAAATGCTACATTGAGATTTCATCCGGTCATCGGCACCACTTCTTCTTTTCGTTTCGGAACCAAACTCAGATCTAAGGGATTTTTCATAATGTCTTTTCCACCTTCATCGTTCAGATCGATACTTAATTCTGGTTCTGAATCCGAACCTTCTTCGATCTTGGAAGGCGTTCGAAACAGCATAGCAGTCGATTTTATAGAGAGGTCTATTGGTTGATCTTGTTCAAGCGCTACGCCAGCTACTGGTGGTGAATGCAGGATTAAATCTCCACCATTTCTATTGGGCCAGTAATTTATCCCAGCTCCTAAACTTTTAAAATTTTGCAAAGCTGCATGTGGAACAAATGTTCCAGTTCTTGGTGAGAAACTTGGCACTGAAACTCCGCCGAAAGGCGTGGTAGGATACGTTATTGATTGAGACGACAGTTTTCTTTTCCGGACGTCTTTAGGTGTTGTTCTAATTGCATTAAGTCTTATATCTTTCTCGCTGCTCGGTGACGAAGCCGGTCTAAAGATACTCAGTCCGCTTGTACTTCTAGAACTATAGTCATCTTCTGATCTATCTGCTGAAGATGCTCCGGAATCTGATGGTGAAACACTGGTTCTCGTCACTTCTTCCATGAAAGGATTCTTTTCCGTGTTCTTATAATATTCTGCTAAAGCCGCAGCTGGTAGAAGATTAGTAGGTAAAAACGAAGAAGGATTTAAAGGTGACGAACTATATCTAGGTGGCGATTTGCTTGTTTGTATTTGCTGCATATGTTGTTGCTGTTGTTCTTGGAGTAAGCAGTGTATTTTGAACCAATTAGATCTTCTACCATATCGTGAGCCAGACTTAGACATTCCGACGAGGAGACATTTTCGTAACCGACAAGCTTTGCAGGCGGTTCTGTTCTTCTTGTTGATTATGCATTCTCCGTTGTTCTTGCATTCAGATATTGATGAAAGGTTGTTGTAGGTGCGGCCGAAGAACGACTGTAACAAAAGAAAAACGAGGTTAATAAAATATTTAAGACAACGAACGGATGTCGGGACAATGCATATTAATGTGCTCATTTAAAAAAAGTAATCAATGAACGTCATAAGCATTTCAGTTTATTTTTGACGAGGGATATCAATCATGCAATACAAACAGATGCAATAATAAAGTTGACATAAATGCAGCTTTCATAATAATTATACTTTAAAAGAAGCCCATTAAATTAAAACGAGGCGATCGCAACTGCAGTAACAAACAACGCATAAAAAATGGCAAATTTATAATCGATACAGTTAAACGAACGATTTCGGTCCACTCAATTCGGGCGTTCAAAATTAAAAACTACATTTTTCAAGAAGTCATCGTAAAGACCATTAAATCGGGTATTAATATCTGGGTCAATATGAATAACGTCGTATCTCACACTTTAATATTGCGGAGAATCTCGTGAATCGGATTGGGATCGGCTAAATGCTCACTTGACGTAAGTAATGTGGTCCTTTCATGAATTTTAAATAAATTTGGAAGTTACCCCGCTGTGACTGTCATGAGGCCTCTTCTTATTTTAGTTACACACCATCCGATAAATCGAAAGCTGTGGTCTTTTTTCCATTTGTGTAAAAGCAATTTACTTTTAGCCGTACCAGGTTAACTTCATAGATACTTAAATAAATCGAAATCACATTGATTTTTAATATGAATTCTGTGACCGAATGATCAATAATTCATTCGTATTCCTTTCATGGCAATTAAAATAATGATATTGTAATATTTTTCACTTCCATCGCTGTTTTATTAATATGTAAAATACCATCAAATCTAACTAGAGTTCGGACCGCACGTGGGAATTAGCTGTAGAAGAACTTGAAGCATATGTTTGTTCTGGATCAGTACTAGCAGACAAAGTATTATTAAATTAATAGAAGTGTTTTTTGTTTTTGTAATTATCATTTATGTGTGTAACCACAGTATGAACATTATTAAATTTTAAGTCCATTTTTCAATAAATTATGTGAATCTGTTTCATTTTTGGATTGTGCTTCTTGGTCGTTGCCGACTACTTTCAGCAGTAAATAAGCATCTACCTCATACCTTTAATGATTTTAGTAATATTTAGCACAGCGTTTTCGACATAATAAACTTGAAAATTTCGATATCTTTAAGAAAAAATGTAATAAGAAATTACATTATGCATGCGGTTTTTTCTTCTCAATTTCAAAATAATATCATTACGATTAAGTTAATACAAATGTTTAAATATAATTTGCATATCTTATGCAAATCATAATCGATATTACGTAAAATATCCAGACCACGAAATTCCTGGTAACTGTTGCAATTACAGAAGAAATAAAAATTGTCTAATTAATTGTTGAATTATGTATTTAGTTATCAAATGAGGTATATGCCAATAATAAGAGTTAAAGTTAATAATTAATTTCATTCCTCATCACACGGCTCTCAACGACATTATCCGAAGGGCTCTCGTCACTGCTGGCATACCCTCTGGAGCCTGCGGAGCGATGGCAAGAGATCCGACGGAATGACTGTTGGGCCGTGGAAACTTGGCAGGTCTTTAGATCAATTATGTAATTAATGGTTTAAATAATTGCTTGTCAGCTTCATTTATGAAATAATATAAACACAGAAATAAACGGTTTAAATGTAAAAATAATAAGATTATGATAAACTTTAAATACTAATGAATAAAAAATAAGCTAAAATGAAAATATTAAGCTCTCAGACAAGAAATGATCAGGAATCAGATTAACGCAGTAGAAGTTGCGAAAGGCAATCCAGCAAAACCTTTGCAACACTTACTGAAAGAATGGGTTGTCATTTGCGAGAACGGCATTAGCGTAATATAGGTAAATATTAAACAAAACATAAAATGTGTCAAAAATACATAGTTTTTTTAAAATTAAAATAAATAATTCCAAAACAAAGTAGGAGGAAAATAGACGCATTTACTTGTAAAGATGCAAAAGAAGATTCCTCAGAAATCATATTGTGGGATACTGACCATTTAAAAACCGCAAGGCTCTAAACCCAGTTTCCATAATTTCGCAAAGTGACTCATTGTGCGTTTGAGATTAGAAATTTTAGATAACTTTGTTTCCTTATGACTAAGAATATGTCCTACGTGCGCAATTTTATGCGACATTTACTATTTACGACCTAACCTAGAATTAATTTGTTTAATAAATATTAGTTACAATTTGAAGTGTAGCAATGCCACTTTGAAGTAGCTACAATCCTAAGTAACATTTTATTATTATAATTGTGTCTGCCTTAGCTTATAGTGCTATAAGTTTAAGCGTTAATTTATAATTTTAACATATTCTCGGTTTTTTTTTCTGTTTCCAAATGATGGTTATTATGTACTGCTCTCGATACACCAATATACACTAACTACAAAATGATTTTGTAAACAATTGACGTATAAAAGCGCAGAATACATTTCTTTTTGTCCTATACCTACTTGCAAAAATAAATTAATAGTATTGAATTAGCTATTATTTAATGCTAGTAAAAGTAAAGTAGACAACCGTTTCCCTTTCGGGGTGGTCAGAAACCACGCTTATAAATAAGCGGATTCACATTTAGCCAACTTTACTATAGGCCAAACATGACAAGTAGCAAGCTCGGAAAATATCATAATTAAATAAAATATTTTTTTTCTTTATTTATTTCAATTATTAAATATTATTGTGTTCCGACCAGGAATCGAACCCGGTATCTCCGACTCTAAATCCACGGACTTGGACAAAAATAAAAACAAATAAATAAATTTGGGAAACAATATTCATTGAATCATTTTAAACTTCTACTAGCTAAAGAGTTAAAAGCAAAACGATCCAATATGCTTAATTGTATATACAAATATATATATATATATACTGTGTGGAATTTTTTTTAAGAGCAAATTTTTTATATTATAATCTAGAACAAAAATAAAGAACTAGGTATTTTTCATTTTAATTATTTAGTAATAAAAAAATAATTTACGATACAGAGATTTTTTCTAAAAATATCGCCACTCATACTGAGCCTAATCAAGTAGGTAGCGAGAGGTCAACGATCGCGCGAACGATAACTTACGTAATTCTTTCTCCCTCTATTTCGTCTCTCGGCTATGAGCGAGATCAGTTGATAATAACACTTCTCAGTCTTTAAGTATTTATCACTAAGGATATCGCGATTTTTAGACACTGCTTATTCACCATGCAGTAGTTTTTTGTTTTTCGGATAATTATGTTTGTCTTTAAATAAAATGACCTGTAATTATTTCAAATAAAGGTTTTACTAATGACACCTAAAGCCTAAAAAAATATTTGCTCATTTGACAATTACACGTTGTATACGAAAATACATTTTTGTTCAAGAATTCAAAAAATAGAACAAAAACTTTTTTGTTATATATATAATTTTTTAATTATTTATACTTTTTCCAGTACCATCAATACCATCGATGCGTTTATTAAATATGACAGTGGACTTTATTAATATACCTACTGATTTGTAGTCGTGTCGCAGTGGTAACATCGTTCTCGTAGGACACCAAGGATTATTGTTACAGATACCAGTTACTAATTGACTACCTTTACGTGACTTGGATTCTCCTAACCTTAGACACATAGTCCGTTTCCTTTAGCGCAATCGTTCAATTATCAAAATGGTGGAATCTTTCTTAATGTCACTTTTATCGTTATGAAAGCCGAGCTTGGGTGCATCATAATTATTAAATATTATGCGAATATCAAATAGTGTTTGACTTTGACGGTCTCCGTTCGTAAATATTTTTTTTATAACGCGCGTTTACAAACAGAATTCGGCCGCAGTTTATCTTGCAAATAATATAATGTCTCAAATGGGCAATTTTGCTAACTACTACGTTATAAATATACTTAGGATCGAGTAGAGTAGGTTTCACTTTCAATTTAAAGACTTCTACAACTGTCGCACTACAAAAATGTGGATAGCATTTTCACTCATCCGTCTCTACGTACGTACCGAATGTATTTTTACTCGTATTTAAATTATAGTAATAATAATTGCGGTTACTCAGTGGATTTAGACTCGGAGGTACCGGGTACGATTTTTGGTAGGGACACAATAATTTATTTGTGATATTTCTTGAGTTTTGTACACTAGAGACATCGACGCGCCTGCCACTTGTCATGATTGGGCTATAGTCATCATTACAGCTCGTAGAACACAGCGTCCTAGACCTCCACTACTGAAGATGGGCCCTTCCAGAACATCTATCTAGAACATAAATCATGAGAATTTGGCCTGCGAGCCTGACGACTTGGCGAGGAATTTGCTTGGGCTATAGTAAAGTTGGCTAATTGTGAACTCGCTCCTTATGAAAGCGTGGTTTCTTTCAAATTTATAATAATAATATTTATAGTAAAGTATCGTTACGACCGTTTCCCTTTCGGGGTGGTCAGAAACCACGCATATAAAGAAGCGGATTCACATCTAGGCCACTTTACTATAGGCCAGTCATGACAAGTGGCAAGCTCGTCGATCTCTCTAGCGTATCAAACTCGAGAAATAATACAAACAAGTTAAATAATTTATTGTGTCCCGACCAGAAATCGAACCCGGAATCTAAATCCACGGACTTAACCGCTAAACCACGGAGGCAGTTAATATTGATAAATATTTATTTTATTGAGCTAGTTTAGTAAAAAATGAAGTTTATTGCAATAACAGTTGGAAATTATTGTTATGCGGTTCTAAAACGAGGCCCATAGCACGTGTGGGTGGTAGCCCAGTTCCCACAATACTTAACGATATGGAAACTTTTCCTTATTTCAATCTTATATTGTTTTTTTTTTTGTTTTACTTCGTAAATGTTGTTAATTGATTTTTTTAAAGTTTTTAATAAAAATAAATTTTACCAGTGGAAATTTGTAATTGGCTTATAGAATCTAAAAAAATATATTTTATATTTAATTGCAATGGCTGTAATTAAAAAAATAAATAAATAAATAAAAATAGACGGAACATTGTGATAGATGTACATAATTATATACTTACACGCAATTATAGTCTTAAAAACACTAATCATTGGCTCTAATTATTGCTCAGTTGAACATTAGGCAAAAAAAAAATATTGCACCAACCTCACATAATGTCCCGAACGTCTCATAGGCAGATAATATCAAGCGACATTATGTAACGCCTTTGTATGTTTTGTGCAATTAAGTGTCATATTCTCGATTATGAATCGAACCCAGCACCTGGGCTATTATTTACGGTATTAGCCGCTGAAACATTTAGTCAGTATATGAGTAACTTTTAAAAAGATGTCTCAAATCAATCATGATATAACTTGGCATGTTTTGAAATATGGGGTCGAATTATCGTGTGACCCTTTTGCTGTCATTTCAAATTAGCAATGAGGTCAAATACGCCTCCAAATATACAATTTCTAGTTTTGTATTTATGCAATGATTATATTCGTACTTAAGTTAAAGCCCGCCCCAAGTAGTATTTTGATATTTATTTATTTAATTAGGTTAGCCAACAACATGTTTACAAAATCTTATACAATATATAAATTATTTTTAGGGTCGCCAACAGTGACAGCAATAAAATATACATACATGGATTTTTACTTACAACTAAGTTAGAAAACAGATGCTGCACCAATTACAGGCAACCACCACATGCTAATACAGTATCCATTAATTGGGCATTTGAGTAGCCAAAATAAAAACACAATACAATTACAATAGCAATAATAACTGAGTAAATCTAAACACAATACAACATGATGCAACCACAATGAAGGAACACAATTCCAAGGATCAAATTTGGTTAAACGGCTATTTGGTTAATCTCGTAGGTATCTTATTAGTGTAGTAAACATGTTACTTACAGACCAGCACTGCATTCAGTAAGTAAGTAATATCATTTACTCTCGCAAAAATTAACCCTTAATAAGGCACGAGTTAATAGGGTTTTAAATGCAGAAGGTTTTAGGGTAAATGACAACCGTAGAATAAAAAAAATACAAAGCAATGGAAACAAACATAAAACAGACGCAAAATAAATAAACAATCACGTGATGAAGCTAAATTCTACTTACAGGATTTTTTCTTAAACAAAAACTTGCTTTTTCTCCGTCTTGATCGAAAAGCGACTGTTTCTGTCACTTAAAATTCGACTACTGACACTTTGAGATCAAAAAATTACTTCAAGTGTTGCCATAAAACAAGCAGTGTTGCCAGGTGACAATTTTAAATACTACTATTAATCTATGGTTTTGTTCATTCATTGAATTGATTTTTAATAGAAAAGAACATTTTTGTTTACAGATTGTGGTGGGAAATAATCTCCTTTTGCCTTATTAAAGGTTAAGTTGATTTTTTGTTAATTTATTATACTAGCACGACATGTGACCTTGGCCCGTCTTATGGTAAGTGGCGCGCGAGGTCTATGAATGTTAGCAACTGGAATTAGATACTCATGCCTGACATCAGTCCCTAACACTATGCCGGATTGACTGAGCATGACGGCAATTCGAGCCTGATCCCGAAACGTGTGGATTACTGGGTACAAACGGTGGATACTTCCCCGCCCCAGTAGACTGGCGAAATTACCACCATCAGTGCCTACCTATTTGTTGTTCTCGTTTCGACAATTTTTACTTTCAAGGAGAACTAATATTGTAAGCCTGTCATGGGGATATTTATATACAAATTGAAACTAGACTTGCCTAAAAGTACAATTAATAAATATATATATATATTTTTTAGTTCTTCTCAGAATAATCAACTCATTATCACGTCTTATAGTTCCAGCAGATATTCAGATTCGTTCACTGTGTCATCCGCTCGCCAATGGAACAGGCTCCCACTGACGATCAGACAGGCTCCCTCTGTTCATATTTTCAAACGTTTACTTACCACCTACTTTCTAAACAAGCAAAACAGTGTTTCTTAAATTAATATTACATTTTATTTTTGTGTTAATTTATATATATATTTTTTTAATTTATCATTTACTGTTTATTAGTGTGTAGGCTTATTTTTAGCTTTTTATAGTTATATGTATGTATTCATGTATTTATTTATTCTTATATGTATTATTAGTATGTAGTTTATAATAATAAATTTGCACCCATGCATAGTTTCTCCACACTCCCAAAGGTTGGTTGTTAAAAAATGCCTGGCCATTAAGCCCGCCTATGTACAATTTTAGTGCAATAAAGTATTTAAAATAAAAATATAAAAAAATATATATGACAAAAACAATCAACTATAGAAAACAACAAAAATAATATCTCAAGTGCAAACAGTACGAGTAAGATCTAAACAATAATGACATCAACTAGCACAACCACATCAGAGTCACCAGCAGCGCACAATAACACAAAAAAAACCATTGATTCAAAATTAGTTTGGACCAGGAATCGAACCTGGTACCTCCACGTCTCCACAGACTTAACCGCTAGACCACTGAGGCAATGACAACACAAATGTATTTAAAACATTTTGTTTAATTTTAAATAAGCAATAGCATTAAAGACAAATTTTAATGTATGCATGCAAATTAAATTTAACATACATTTGTGATGTTATTATAAAGTTGAAGTGAGAGAATGAATGTACAGATTCTGCAATTCCAGGACGAGGTCAACTCAATACTTAAAAACATTATACCTTAGTTTTATATACACAACTTGCTGTTCGACCCGGACACCCGGACACCCGGACACCCGGACACCCGTGTTAGAGTACAGATACTCGTATCTAGATTGGCCTTCTATCCATTTATTTATTTATTTTCTAAACAATAAATAATTCAAACACAAGGATAAGTGACTATGTGCGAATCAAAATGGCTCCAAGTACTTTAGATTTTATTTACTTTCCACATTCGTTGATGCGAAAACATCGAATCGAACATTCAAAATTCATGGAATGCAAGATATTGTTATTAGTGAGACCGCCTCCGTGGTCTAGTGGTAACAAACGTTGCTGTGAACTCGGGAGGTCGTGGGTTCGATTCCCACCGGGGGCAAGTTGTACATTGTATAATTTGTCTCGGTCTGGGTGTTTATATGTATAATATGTATATATTTACAAAAAAAAAGTATAATATGTAGTTTATCAACCATCTAGTTTCCGTAACACAAGCCTCGTAGCTTACCACGGAAACTAGATGGCGCTGTGTGACCTGTCTGAAAATATTTATTATTTATTATTATTAGTTGGTAATAGTGGAGAATCGACTGTTTAACGTGCTCTCCGAGAAAAGGAAGGCTGGTGATGAAAATTTTTGACAAATGTACGTAAAAAAAAGTGTATATCTCGTTGCTTCATACCGAGGTTCGAACCGCGACCTTTTTAGTTTTTAAACGCAATAAACTGGCAATTATTTCTGCCAACGTATTAGCCACGCTATACAAAGGGGAAATGTTGCCAGTCTTTTTGGGACTGATCAGTGGTAGTCTGTTCCACTGGCGAGCGGCAAATACGGTGAACGAATCAGAATATCTGCTTGGGAAGACATTTTAAGCTGGACATCGTGATATATTAAACGCAATATGTACAATGCTATCATCAGCTAAGCACCCGGCCTATTTTCCTAACCCGGCGAGTATATTAGCATCTATCAAACGCAATTTCACAACCTATATTGGACCGCTTAATCTTAGAAGACGGTAAAATATGCATTTTACGCGTAAATAACGGACAGTCATGACAGTGGGGCCAGAGACCTGGATTCGTCGACGATGTCCGCATTAGTATTGTAAACATCGCATAAAGATACTGGGTTCAAAGTACGATACAAATTTGTCTCTGGATTTGTAGTCAGTGTCCGCATTTGAATTGAGACAGCGCATAACACACTGACTTCCAAAGTACAATACAAATTTTCCAGATTGTTTAAAATTTTGACAGGTTTAAACTTTTAACACAGATCCGGCTATAACACTGGTGTGAGTCGGTATCAGGCTTCTACATAAACTATTTAAAAAAATTATATTATTATAGTTTAAATTTTATATACGTTTTAATTTATTATTTATCTATTGTATATAAGTTCCAATCTGAATTTGTGGTACGTAATAAAGTGCCTGTACCTTGTTTATAATTTAACACAACTAATAATTAAAAAAACCTTTAATTCCGCCACCTTAAAGATTATTTAAACCGTTAAAACAATATAATAAAAAAGAAATAAGTGGTGGTAGAACTGATGGTGGTAATTTGCCCAGTCAGCTGGGGCAGGGAAGTATCCACCGTTTGTGCCGATAAACCGTTTCGGGATCAGGCTCAAATTACCGTCATACCCAGTCAAACCGGCATAGTGTTAGGGACTGATGTCAGTCATGAGCGTTTGATTGCAGTTGCTAACATTTATAGACCTCCGCTCGACTTACCATAAGGTTGGCGCAAGTTAAACATATCGTGCTTGTATAAAATAATAATAATAATAGCATAGAACAGTCCCGCCACCACGATGATCACCTTACGCGTAAATAATACAATAATCTTGGAATATGGGACGGTTCTGTCGTTTAGAGGATCATGCGTCTTGGAGCTACCACGCACGGATCGCCCCAGGTTATGACGGGGATTGTACTTAGACCCCACGCCAGTACCAACAAGCGTAGCGATAAGCAGTAGCGATTTATTACAATAAAAACATATTACAAATTCAGATAAACTGCCTCCATGGTCTAGCGGTAAAGTCCGTAGATTTAGACTCGGGATGTATCGATTCCTGGTCGGGACACAGTAAACTTTATTAATTTAATTACATAAATTTAGCCAATATTTACTTTATTTGTGATATTTTCGAGTTTGGGACGCTGGAGACATCGACGAGCTTGCCATTTGTCATGATTGGTCTATAGTAAAGTTGGCTAAATGTGAATCTGCTTCTTTATAAGCCTGGTTTCTTACCAACTTTGGTAGGGAAACGATTCAAGATGACATTACAGATAATTTTTTGCACAATAAACAAAAACCATTTAAATGTACATAGGCGAGCTTAATACCTAGTGACATTTTCTAACAGCTAACCTTTGAGATAGTGAGTGTTGTGGGTTCATTAAATCACTAATTAAAATAGAAATACAATCACATTTTATTTATATGATCGACGAGCAAGTTGTCAATCTAATATTTAAAAAAAAATATCTCTAAACAAGACTTCTAAAAGTTTAATTATATAAAAATAGCAATCTAAATTAAACATACCTAATTAAATTGGCCCAATTAATTAGAAAAATGTAAACTGTGTGTCTGACGTAAATCTTTTCCAACTCCTTTGGCCAGCATGGCAAGGGTAGGCCGAATTCCCCAGAAATTTCTGGAAGGCCCTTCTTTAACAGTGGAGGTCTAGGACTCTGTTTTCTAGTAGCAGTGATGATGAATGAGAAAATTGTGTTTTAAGATTACCATTAAATGTTGGAATCATCATAAATTGAAGAATATATCATTTATTCGAATAACATAATATATAGAGAATTACAAAATGTAAAATAAAAAGAAAGCTACGGATGGACTCGTCCACGTAAAATGGTGGCAAGAACGCTGGATGCATTTCCCCGCTGAATTGCAATAGTTCTTTAGGCAAAGAAAGAGCCAACCTTCTTGTTGCCGAAGGAGACAACAAGACCTGGTGTTATATATTTTAAAAACATTTTGACGCTTAGTTATTTTTTTCATAAATTCCTCCCAATTCGCTCAAGCTTATCGCGTATCTCATGCTGTGTAACTTAACCCCAATTGAGCAAAGAGGCGTGCCCCCAGCGTGAGAACTGTTGTGACCGTGGCACTTCGTGAGTGCTGCTCATTATGTGGATTGTAGCCAATACGTTGACACTGTGAACATTACTTTATTCTGTCAAGTTGATGCCAAAATTGTCTAAGGCTAAATATTTGTTAATATAGGATCGTTAACTCATAATCGTTTGGCAAATAGTAATAGGTTTACGTGAATAAAGATATTTGGACTTTGAGGTTTCTGTGAATCTAAGAAAAACCTTTCACACCGACTACTGGATATCTTCCTGCCTTAATTCATTCCGTCAACATTGACTTGACGTATAACTCCCACATTCAGATTTATGCAAATCATTTTAATATTTGAACTTAGCTTACTCGGAATACGGATGTTTGCCTTCCATTTATGTATGATCTTTCTCCTTTTTCGAATATCATTTCTCTTTTACATTAGCAACGATTTTATACATTAGAACATAGATACAGTACTTCATAAGTACGTACAATATCGTTAATTATTAGTTTTTTTTATTAAAATCTATTTATAAAGTAAAAATTATGTTTATAAACTAAACCTAATGAAAAATAAGCTATAAATGAAAAATGTCCTCTAGAGTCCTTAGTTCTTTAGGAATAGTCCCATGGGAATACGTTGCAAGAAATAGTAGCCAGCTTTCCTGCTTCCAGACTTTTCCGTTAGCCGTCCGGATAACTTCTTGGCACGCTTGGCGGAGTGTCCCCACACATCGTCTCGACCCCTAACAGCGCATTTGCGCTGCTTGAGGTTCTCAGCAGAAACCGCCGAACTTCCCGCGTTTGAAGTGGTTTTTTTATTGACATTCTTTTTATTAAGCAGTGGTGGTCCGACACTTTTATTCTAGTCAAGTCAAAATATCTTTATTCACGTAAACCTATTACAGGCTTTGTGACACGTCATTATTTAAATTATTTAGAATGATTCTACTCCTGTTAGTGGAAGACTAAGCAGCGAAGTGGTCCAAGGAGTAAGCTGTTAGCAGAAGACTAACAGCTTAGCAAATTCCAATGACCTGTTAATGTTTAATCTGACTGAGAATGGAATCTGCAAGGAAAACTCAGCTATAACAGATTTACAAATGAAACAAATACAGAATTACACAACAACAATAAATAAATATCTTTCAAATTCACCCATGAGATAAAACCTGGTACAGTGGTACCCCACCAGGTATATTCGAATTAGGACTTGCCTGCAACCCGAAAGCTGACAAAAGCCTATCTAAATCCTTTACGGTTTAAACCCCTAAGTGTAAGTTCTAAAGTTCTAGTGTGTTAAAACCTTAAGTGACGTTGTTATCGTTTTGACCGCGGAAGTTTCCACGTTGTGATTGGTTGTTTAACACTCCATTATTAGCAGTGACTGACTGTTATTGGGCATTATTATTTGATTTATTTGTTATTGTTTCGAACTTTCTATTAAGCTTAAAGATAGTGTGATTAGAATAGAAATTTGTATGGTATAAATAGTCCTCAGTCAGTCTTAAGTTCGACTCAATCAACCGCAGCAAAACAAAGGTGATGGTCATAGACCGAGCTAACAATAAGTGGCCAGAAGTTACTAGGATAGCAAAGTGCGATGTGGTCCAATCTTACAATTATCTGAGAGCACTAATATCTAATAACGGTGGAGGCGACGATGAAATCTAAGCAAGGACAAGCTGAAGTATTAAAAAAGGCACTAATATCCGGCTGGTTAGAGCTCTTGTGTTCCCTGTGTGTATGCTGCGGAGACGTAGACCCCACGCGAAACAGAAAAAAACGAATTAAAGCTCTAGAGACGCCAGCTCTGACGACCAACATCAGTCCCTACCATATTTGAAGGACTTCAGGTTATAGGAATGGGGAAACACACTGGCTGGCAGAGCATTCCACATTTTCAGCGTGCATCATCTGACCACGGCTCCACGGCCCTATCTATCTGTCTATTTATTATTTTCACGCCCTTATTACTGAAGCGGTTTTGATAAAATTTGGAGGAGATTTTTCTTAGAATCCAGGGTGAGACATGGCGACAACATCCAGTTAATTAACTGTAAAAACTTTTTAATTATTAAGTAGTTTATAATTATATTACAATATGACAAAGCGGAGTGAAGAAGATAGTAAAAAAATAATTAACAGTAAAAATTATATTTATTTTTCTCATAGATAGCGATCAAATGGGAAGCGACAAAATGTGACATACTAATTTGCACGCCTACTAGGTAAAGTCAGTCAGTGGTGATTTGCATAGATCACAAGATTATGGTGCGTGGGCGCAGGTCGAGTAAACCGGGTGACAAGGGTGACCATAGCTTTCACATATATTTAAATTATTTATTAATTGTGATTATCATATATCGATTACCGTGGTCTATCGGCTAAGACGCAAGATGTAGACGTTAAGGTACCGCGTTTGATCCATAGTCGGGACACAATAATTTATTTAATTTATTTGGGATATTTCATCAGACATCAGTGAGCTTGCCACTTGTCATGATGGGCCTATAGTGGAGTTGGCTAAATGTGAATCCGCTTCTTTAAACGCACATAAGCGTGGTTTCTAACCACCTCGCAAGGGATACGGTCGTGGTAATACTTTACTTTTTTATTTTATTTTTTCTCCAAATTAAGTTCGTGGCCGGCAATTAATAACTAGATGTTTTTTTAGCTTTTTTTTAACCCCCCTCCCCCTTGGTGATACATCGTGAGGTTTATGACTAGCATACCCCCCCCCTCCCCTCCGAAAATCACGTGTATTTTTTACAGTACAGTACCTACAGTAGTACAGGTACAAAAGTATAATCAAGAAAAATAAAGACCATGATAAAAATGTCTAGACAGAAAGTTGCAGGTTGTTTGACGAAAAAATGAATACACGTGATATTTTATTAAACCCCTTGTCATGTCATGTTTCGTGATTTTAGCAGAACCCCCTCCCCTCCTCTCTAGCCTCACAAGATTATTGGACGGCTACTCTTACCAAGTTATCTTATCGAGTTCCTTTGCAACATTACGGATTTAAAACTATCTACCAATTAACATTTAGAATTCCTCGAATTTCGTAGAACTTATACGAGTATCTCAATTAAATTTTATGGTATTTTTCTTTGTGTATGGTCACACTATGGACGTAGGAAGTGGGGTCATTCTCAGAGATCCGGTGGCATTACAATATGACGGATTTATGGCAGCCATCGTATTATTCATGCTCTTGCGCATATTACCTGGTATTTACGGTATTTTTAAAATTTATCTTTCCCTTCGTATGTATTGGGTAACAAGTATGATAATGAATTGGACCTGTGATTATGCAATTGTTTGTGTATTTTGTCTTCAGATTTCTTTGTGTAAGTATATTGCAACATTATTTTTGTCTTATAGCTTTTTTGCATTCCGATAAGTTAGTGATATTAATAGATGATATTTTGAAAATAATATATTTATATATTATTTTCAATTCTTTGCTCAATATATATATATAATAAAAGTACCCAATATAGCCGAAATTGTTAATGGCAACAAAGATATTTAATAAGCTTCCAGTTACCATAAGGGAGATGCCACTAAAACTGGTTAATTTTCTTCCAAACTTTTAAATATTTCTTTCATTTTCATTGCACCTATAATACCTAGTTCAAATTTGTCCTCAAGATTTAGTTGTCACAAAATGTCTACGGGAATTAAGTGCGCCTTTGTACTTCGTGCAATAAAGTCTTAAATAAATAAAATTTTAATATAGATGCAAAAATGTTTATAGTTTATTTTCTTCAGTTAATAATAGAAAAAAAAAAAAAAAGTTATATATAGGTACCTATACTAATAAATTTTGACAAGGCCCTTTTACAGTTTTCCTTAAAATCCTACAAAGGTCGGTTCAAACCCCCCCGGCATGTAACAATGAGAAATACAAATTTCTTACGTACATTTGTCATAGATTTACAACACCACCGTTCCTGTGCCTCGTAGAGCACAAAAAGCACTCGCTCCCGGTTCCACTAATACCAACTTGTGGAATCGTTAATAAATTGTCATTAAAAATTGACATCAGATCCTCGCCAAGATATATGTTCTTGAAGGCCCATCTCCAACAGTGGAGGTGTAGGAAGCTGTGTTCTAGGGAGCTGTGTTCTAGGGGCTGTAATGATAAAGTAAAGATTTGTTACGCGTGTGGCATAAAAAGAAAACCCATGATATAACATAATATATCGACATAACATAAATAGTAATAAAAATTATGAATGCTCAGAGTAAGAATATTCGATTTGACCACGTTCTGAGGTGGTTTTGAGTGGGCGTGCGCTATGGGGAACTGTCTGCAGCTAATGGACGGTGTTATGCTTAAGGTTGACAAAAAAAAAAACATTTTAAAAATTGGCCCATGAAGACTCTCAGCCACGCGTTGTCCAACTCGCAGTACTCGTTCGCTATCAGAGAAATGTTTCCAGGCTTCTTGGGACTATTTCTATGTAATATTAGTATGTAGTATATATATTATTAATAAATATAAGTATTATTTAATAATGATCAGTGTTAAATACGTATTCGCACCTACTTCTCGATCTAAGTTATACTTTTTATTGTCCCAAAGGTTGGCTGTCAAGAGAATGTCTGACGACATTAAGCCCGTAGGTACATAATGCAATAAATAAATACATTTCTGATGAGACATCTCTAGAGGTATTTTTTTTTTATTTTTTTTTATTATATTAGAATATTATTATTAAAGTGTTTTTTGATTAATTATTATTTATAAACATGTAATTTCCAAAATTAATTTAAATCTTAAATAATATTATATTTTATGAATTATTATTTTAAAAACAAATACGTCGAAATACGGAAAACGGTTGGTATTAAAGAAAGTTCGGGCATTGAAAGGACGAGCGAAGAAAGATTGACGAACCAGATATACAATGCAAAAGTTGTGGGTAAAAGAGGCTCTGGCAGACCGAGACTCGCAAATCACGACATAGGTAACATTTAGGTCCATCATGACAAGTGGAAAGCTCGTTGATGTCTCTAGCGTAACAGAAATACCAGCGGGTTAAATTACCCGATCCCTCTGAGGCTAAACAAATCAATATTTATATAGAAAACAGTGATTTAATTGTATAAGACAATAATACATTTACAAGACAGGTAAAGCTTATTTTCTATTTATAATATTAGTATTTATGGATATTGAAGCAAGTTTAGTCATTATTTTTATCTTTCTATTAATCTTAACTCGTTTTCCAATAAAAATATTTATGAATTTTTAAGATACTTGGTGCAGTATTGCATGAACACGTCGTCACAGTCATAAAGGTATTTGTCGCATGTCAATAAAATGTTGCGGTCCCAGTCAACATCAAATTCCTGTTAATTAATTCAGCTTCTTTATGTCATTCGAGCTAGGGTTCCGTAGACTTTAAAATAATATAATAAAATATTATATGTACAATTTTAATATTGTCTCGGATTTCATCATCACCACCACCACCTCCTCTAGAAAATAGAATCCAGCTGCCTAATATAGGCCTTCCAGTAAACGAGTATATTTCTGGAGGATTTTGTCTATTCTCGCAACGGTTCACCAATGCTGGCCAGACAGGTTGGCGACTAGTCACACGTCATTTTATTGTTTAAGAATACATATTGATAATAATGATTACATTAATTTTATGTTATTCTGAAGAGACTTGTGCTTATCAGTAGTGAGATTCGTATGGATTAATGATCTTAAGTGTTAGGCACATACTTAATTATCACTTAGGTACAACACGAGCATTTTTGTAATATTATAAGGTTGGTAGCACTGCCAACCTAAACAAATGTACAGAAAATGTTTGAACTAAATTAATAATCCTAGTTTTTTTAAATACTAGCACGACATGTGACTTTGCGCACACCTGATACTCCACATAAGTGGCGCGCAAGGTCCATTAATGTTAGCAACTGAAATCAGACACTCATGACTGACATCGGTCCCTAACACTATACCGGCTTGACTGGGCATGACGGCAATTCGAGCCTGATCCAGAAACGTGTGAATACACTTTACTGAATTTATCGGCACGAACGGTGGATACTTCCCCGCACTGGACAAATTACCAACATTAGTCCGCCTATCACATATTTGTTGTTCTTATTCAAAGTCAACCTAGGTTGTGCCCTTAAGGAGGTGATCGTATCAGTGATGATTTCTCGATTCTCTCTATAAACAAAAACATTTTTTTTTGTCTGGGAATCGTTGAAAACTATGGTTGAGATGCTGCCCTGTCCAATGTGAGTAGATAGTAATTAGTTATCGCAATAATAAGTCAGAAAGTTAAAGAATTAATATTTATTTTAAATACTTTATTGTACTAAAATTGCACTTAGGCGAGCTTAATTGCCAGGCATTTTCTAACAACCAGCCTTTAACGTAATTAGTGGTTAATCAATTAATTGAAATGCGAAATGTTATTAATAAACCTAAGTTGTTCCTTGACCGGTAACTATGTATTTTATTTACAATACTAAGCTGTTCTTTATACGGAACCCTACAATAAACATTAGAACTAATATTGACTATTTTCTTTGTAAAAGTTGTAATACAAATGACCAGTTTTGATATTTCGTAACTAATTTTATGACTGCGTTCATGTGCCTTATCTCATTTTAATAAGATTGCATTTGCAAGTAAAGTTATATCTATATAGCTTGACCTCATCAGTCGAATGCGTAAGTTTTATTGCACCGACCGATTGACGTGTGATTCTCAATAGAATTTCAGAAAACTATCGTAAATTATACAGTCAACAGATTTAAATCAATTAATTATTTATTTAAAAAAAAAATTGCACAAAGCACAAAGGCGGACTTAATGCCCGTAGACATTCTCTGACAGCCAAACCTTAGGGTCAAATTTGAACAAATATAGGTGCAATGAAAGTAACAGTAATATATAATTATAGGATAATTCAACAAATATTATATACCTACTTATATATTCCTATATATGTATTATAATATCAATATCCTAAATACTAATACATAAAAAGATATCAATAATAATTTCGTGGCTGTATAAAGGCCGTGTCAACTTATAATCTAAAATAATTATAATATAATGTCTAATTGTAATAAAATTTAATTGATTTCGTGGCTGTACAGTAATAATAATATGAAATTAAATAAATGTCATTAATATTAAATATTACAAAATATTAAAATTAAACTTAAATTCGTGGCTGTAAAATGACTGTTAGGCCATGGAAACTTGGCCGGTCAGGGTGAGTGGTGTGGAATGCGACTTGTGTAGACACATTAGATCCATCTCTTTACACAACACCGAACTCATTTTCCGGAACTATGAGGAACCCTACCCACAAAAAATACCTATTGCTCGAAGCTTACTGATCCCGGATCCGATTAGTTTATTGTGAACAAACGAAGCTTCAATGATAACAATAAAGATGATCGGCAATCAGTTCCATAACTCACTAACACGGGATTATCTTAATGTTCTAACAGGCCAGCAGGGGAATTTAAGGAATCAGTCTTGACTCAGCCGAGAGGTGTGAATTAGCGACATTTTTTACTTGTTTTTAAGTATACAGTTATGAATTTCAAAACACGAAGCTTTAGTGATAACAATAAATATGATTGGCAATCACTTCTATAACTTAACTTAATTTCTTTAACAGGCCAGCAGGAAAATTATACATTGAGCCTACATCCTGACGTGGTGGGTGAGCATTTGATTTAGGACGATATTGCGATAAGGCGATCCAGCTCTTACCTTTATATCGTGACGATAATTACAAAACCATGACTACTTTTTTCCGTGTCGTCTGACGTTATTAATTCTTGGATGACTACAAATAATCGTATCGTGCTAAATATGTACAGTTCCGTACAAATACATAAGCCACGACGCTTCAAACTAATCGTCCAAAATGATTATTTGTAAAAAAATATCAGCGCTTAGTATTTCAATACCAGCTCTTGTGTTTCCTATATATTACAGAGACGTGAAGCCTACAAGAATCGAAAAAAAAATATTGCAGATCTTGAAAAGTAGCGGGGAATTTTGAGCATACCTGGAAGAAGTTTCGAACCAACAAATTGGAAATGAAGCAAAACCTTATCCCAACTGTAATCACACATTCTTACATTCTTTGGATTCATCCATCAAGCGCCTTGTAGTTCAGGGAAGAGTTGATACCAAGAGGATGCGTGGAAGATCCTCTATGGAGTGGACTAACTAGGTCAAGCTACAAAGGGTCATCCCCTACATGAATGCGTAAGACGTGCTGATGACTTATTAAGCATGCCGCTAATGCTGACATGACGACCACGACCACTCTGCGAAGAGTGTAACAACTGGGAAAAAACATTTACATATTTGTAAAAAAGCTTCCGCCAATTGCCATCGAGGCTACATCCTTACGTGGTGGGCAAGCATTCTAGTTAGTGTGAATCGATGTCTCTGGTGAGCAGTAATGGGCGATATTGTGGAGCAGATAAGGCGATCCAGCTCACACCTTTATCAGTCTATGTACGTCTGCACTGACCTTTAGATTTTTAATTAGATTTGCAATGGTCTAAAAAGGTATTTAATTATGATAATGTGCTTGAACTGTGCACACATTTTATTAAATTGGATTATCAATTTAATCGATAAGCAAAATTTGTAGAAGAAAAACAAATATATTGTACAGAAACAAAATAAAGCGCGCAACGATAAATAATGAAATATTGTCTATCCACTAACTTTTTTAAATAGGAAGCTACAATAATGAAAATAATTTAATAAAAGTAAAGTATCATCACGATTGCATCACTGCCTCCGTGGTCTAGTGGTTAAGTCCGTGGACTTAGACTCGGAGGTACCGGGTTCGATTCCTGGTCGGGGCACAAAAATATTCATTAATGTAAATAAATACATTACCAACCCGGTACCTCCGCGTCTAAATCCACGAACTTAACCGCTATACCACGGAGGCAGTTAAACAATTTAATAATAATAATAATAACAAATGTATGATTATGTAACTTATCCTCTCCTCTTACGATAGACCCAGCGCCCGCACCCGGAATCCATATAATGCTAAATATTTTTTATTCTACTATATCTCTGGAGGACATAATTTATTTATAAATATATATATTTTTTTAAATTAGTTTTGATTATATTTAGTTTTATAATTATTATTATTATTTAAGAAGTTTCCGTGGTCTAGTGGTAACAAACGTTGCCGTGAACTCGGGAGGTCGTGGGTTCGATTCCCACCGGGGGCAAGTTGTACATTGTATAATTTGTCTCGGTCTGGGTGTTTATATGTATAATACAAAAAAAAAAAATGTATAATATGTAGTTTATCAACTATCTAGTTTCCGTAACACAAGCCTCGTAGCTTACCACGGAAACTAGATGGCGCTGTGTGACCTGTCTGGAAATATTTATATTTATAATAATTTAAATAAATACTTCTTCTATGTTATTGTAACTGACTAAAATCTGCATTAAGTAGAACTCAAGTAGAAGTCTTGTTTAACAAAAAAAAAAAATGGCAATTCCATACAAAAAAAAAAAATTTAGAATAGCCAATTTGTATGGAAAAGCCAAAAAAAAAGTCATTTTCGACGATTTCTTATTTAATCTTAAGTTATTTGTTTCTTTCAATAGTTCGGTTGTAAGAACGCGTTCTTAAATCCTACAAAGGTCGGTTAAAACCCTCTCGATATGTACCAATGAGAAATACATTTTTCTTACGTACATTTGTCATAGATTTACAACACCACCGTACCCGTGCCTTGGAGAACACGTTAAGCCGTCGGTACCGGTTTCACTAATGCCAACTTATGGAATCATTAATAAATTATCATAAATTGACATCATATCCTCGCCAAGCCGTCTGGCCAGCGTGGCAAGTGTAGGCCAAATTCTCCAGTGCTGGAAGTCCCATCTCCAGCAGTGGAGGTCTAGGACGCTGTGTTCTAGGGGCTGTAATGAATGAATTAGTCTTACCTAATACCATACAAAGTCACCCGTATATAATATATATATATTAACACATTTTTATGCACTCTCAATCATCCACTTCTGAAGTTAGTTTAAAATCAATGAAAACTAAAGACATACAATTTACTACACTCGCTTAGTTAATAAAACATTTAAAAAAAATATACCTAAATAAAAACACCGATGAATAAATGTTTAAATTAGTAATATATAAAATATAATTATGAAAAAAAAAAACTATAATTTCACACGTTCTCTAATTATTAAAATCCTTGATCTTTGGAAAATATCGTCTAAAATTATTACCGAAGAGGTCATAGTAAATTGATTAAGTCTTAGTTTAATATATAAGAAGTGTCCTTGAACATATAATGTCTTTTTATATATACATATATACTTTATATGAAGACTATGTCGATAATTACTATAATCGCCAATTGGTATAACACATTTAATGGGTTTGGAGTTCAAGTTGTATGGAGCAGAGACGTGGACACTGACGGTGGGTCTGATACATAAGTTCAAGGTCGCTCAACGAGCTATGGAGAGAGCTCTGCTCGGGATTTCTCTGAAGGATAAAGTCAGAAACGTTGACATCCGTAAAAGAACCAAAGTTACCGACATAGCTTTCAAAATTAGCAAGTTGAAGTGGCAATGGACTGGACACGTGTCTGTCGCAGAAGCGATGAACGATGGAGTAAATGGGTCCTGCAGTGGAGACCACGTACTGGAAGACGCAGAGTGGTACGACCCACCGCCAGATGGAAAGATGACGTGAGGACGGTCGCTGATGGGGGATGGACGAGGGTGGCAGAAGATCGTGTAAAATGGCGAGCCTTGTGGGAGGCCTATTTTCAGCAGTGGAAAGACACAGGCTCATGATGATTCAACGGGCCCTGAGACAAAATGTAAACAATATAGTAACGAAAATGTAGAGTAGAAGTATCATCACTACCATTTCATTTCCGAGGTGGTCAGTAACCACTCTTATAACGAAGGGGATTCAGTAATACATAAACATATATTATAAATACTTTACATAAATATAACTACAGGTTTTAAGAGAATCATTATACCACAAAACTAACTACCCACCAGGGTCTCCAGGTGTGACAGTGACAGTAAAAGACATCTACAAGGACTTCATAAAGTGAGTGTAAACTCTCCTTTTAAATAAAGCTCTGTTAGGAGCTTGTCTAATGCTGACAGGTAGGCTGTTGCAAAGGGAGGAGGCAGTAACGACAAAGGATTTAGAGATATAGTTGGAAGACATGACATGGTTGAGAAAGGATAGAAAGAGCGGAGTTAAATGAGGAGCGAAGTGTTTTACCGTAGAGGGAGCAAGGAAAGGAAATATAATATTTAAAGTATCTTAGTGTAATTAGGTTCATTTAAAATAGACTATAGTAGACACAATAATCTTTAATTTTTCTAGGTCGTAATGGTTGCCATTTCAGGTAATCAGAAATGTGTTCAAACTTACGAAGAGAGAAAATGAACAAAAGAGACAAAAAAGGAAATACACGTGTTAAGAAGACGATCCATCTTGTTGAGTTAGTCCTTAGTCATATTCACACAGCAAACGTCACCGTAGTCTATAAGTAGACTTACTGACCACCGAAGGTTTATTATTTACGATCAAAGCCGGGTCAAACAGTAAGTAAGAAATATTAATATCTATAACAATTTGGTCTGTCTGATTGAAATTCGAGCGTAACTTATTGTAAATTGGAGAGTCGATAATTGAAATATTCCCCCGTATAATTTGTAATGTAGTAGCTTAAATTAGTTAGTGCCTTTTGTTCGTTTTATTTTTTGTTTCGATCAGAGATCAGTTTCTATATGGTGGCTGGTATTAGATCACTAAATTATTTTTGTTCTGATATGTTAGGGTTCCATTTTAATTATTTTTTTCCTTTGTCGCATTTTTGTACTTGGATTTTGTTTTGTGTAAAAAAACAAATCTGTGATTGTGATTTTGTATTTGCGCCGCTTGACAGACTACGCTTCTGGCTGCGGCTCCCGCTTTTTGAGCTGTTCTCTTGAGGTGTCATCCCACACTAAGGCCTGCCCGCGCTGTAACATAAACTTCAGGTCTCTTGTCATCATCGCGGACTATTTATCTTTAATTATGTTTTTTTCTTTTGCCAATAAGCTTGCTATAGTATGCAATATTTGCATCGATATTATTCACCAATCAATAAAATGTTTGCATGTAGGTACGAACAAAAAACTGGTTCTTAAACTTTAAACTCAGTTAATATTAACCTTCACCAATAAATCACATGTTGGTATAATTTTACTAAAAGTAGATCACATACTAATTATACATTTGAACATTGACAAATAGTTTATTACTGAAGCAATGACTTACATTTGAGACGATAAATTTAAAGAAACAGTCCTATAAATTAAACGATAAAGTCGAGATAACTGTCGCTTACTCTTTATTTTTATCATTGAAGTAGTATACTTTACTATTAGGCTTTTTTGAGAGAGTAATCAACTTACAACTGACAACCACGGTCAAGGAACACAATACGAATAATCACAATATCATATCAATATTACAATACATCGCCATACAGCAGTTTAGTTTACTGTCTTATTTAGGATCTGCCTAATGACATGCAAAGATTTACCAAATATGGCTGTCATTCTCATTATATCGTAAAAATCTGTTATATTGACGAAATGTTTTAGTAATGAGTGATAACCCAATTGGGATTAGAATGTCAAAGAACATATCACATTTGACAACCCTAAATATGTAATCTATTACATTTTTTAATTACAAACAAAAAACCTTCATATGAAACATAAGGCACATCATTAAAGTCGAGTTATTAGTGTACAATTACAATATCCCCCCAGGCTTCATACAATAATGTTCCCAGTAGCTGCTACCTCATCATCTAATAGGCACCCGTTTAGATCACTATCACTAAAAGATCTAAAATGATAAATTACACTTTTCGGTGTCAGTCTTTTTATCTTAAGAATTTGGTTCAGATCATTTATTCTATTAATAACACACCTCCCGTCAGCTAGCGTCGATTGTCTACTGTTAATCATGTTTTTTTCATCACCTATAACTAACTTGTCCAACTATGTAGTTACTGCAATTGTTATTATACAACTAATAACATATTTAGGTGAAAGTTTTAGTCGAACATCAGCCCGATGGTCTGACCAAATCCACTTCACCACCAAGCTTCCTACTTACCGTCCTAACTTGGCTTCTATAATGCTGTACGACATTGTTTATATTATTTTAAGTGATTCTACACCTGCTAGTGAAATACTAAGCAACAAGGCGATCCAATAATGTTATTTTAGCAGAAGAATAGCGGCTAAGCAGATATTCCAGTGACCTATTAATGTTTTATTGAACTAAAAAAGGAATCTGCAAGAAAAACTCAGCTGCGAATTATACCCGGCTAATCTACCCGAAATGTGTATGTAAATATTATAGCAGAAACTATCACACAATGTGCACATAAAATTCTAGCAAGATATAAAAGTTATTGAGACAGTAATTAATTTGTGTTATTTCTCGAGTTTAATACGCTAAAGGCATCCACAAGCTGTCTTCCGATGAGAAATGTACAAACATTTGTCGTCTACAAGAAAACAGTTCCCGTGCACCTTGAGGTTCCACTAATACCAAACTGTGAGATCCCGTTGCCACCTGGTAAGTGTCTCTAGTAAGTAATATAAGCTAGAAGCCTCATCTTCGGTAGTGAAGTTTTGTATTCTACAATATTATCTGCTTCAACATATTGCAGGTTATCTACATTCGGAACTATATTCATAATTACACCTGTTTAAATTTCAACACATATTTTAACGGCAGAAATTCTAGATGAATCATCTCAAACATTTATTCTCATAAGCTGTCGATCATACGGCACTTTCGAATTATATCGACGGCTCTATTAGACGTGTATTAAGCTAAATTATAAAGCATACTTTAATGATCATGTATAGTGTAATTATAGTTTGATATCCAACACACCCGTTAATTACTGCGGCGCTTTAAGGTAAACCGTTTGCTTCCTACAGATCTATATTTATTAAATTTGTAAAGCTTCACATAAAAACCCGTATGGGAACCATTTAGAAATGTATCGATTACGATTCGTTTTACAACACCAATTCCTTCGCGTACTCATTCTATTTCTGTAGCGGTGTGAGAAGCCGCGGTCACACTTGAATTAATTAGAGCAATGTTTTATTTTTATATTTCGATCACGATTGTTTTTATTGCTGCACAACCTTCGGCTTTCACAGAACCGAACGGAAGATTGATGACACGTCATTTGATGACCATAATGTTAGGCCGGTCGTCATTATGGCACTTTAAATAAGCCGGTTGTATATAAAAACAGTGTTCTAGTTTTATAATATTCATCACAGATCGTGAACCGTGCTCTATAATCATATCGCGAAATCATGCAACCTGTCGCAAGTAGAGAGCGTCTTCCAATATGAACACATTTTGTGTTAGCACACTCGAGCGGATCGTACGTACGAGGTGACCTCACGCACACCACTAAAACTTCACCTGCCGCGATCCACTCGTGCGCACTGTCACATCTAAAGCCAAGCCTTTATTGGTCTGATACATATTTTTTTCTCGCAAATGAATATGGAAATTCTCTTATTAACTTTACGAACCTGTTTCGCGGGTGACTCATTTATTTGACGTCGTTACGGCGATCTAGATTAATGCATATGTTAATATTACAATATTACAAATATTTAAACATTTTCAATGTTAATAAAGCTTATTTATTTAACAAAATATTAGTCAACCGAAACCGGAATATTTAAATTGGCTTCAAGTCGAGAAAACATTATTCAATAGCTAATACGAATTCGCAGCGTAAATTTAATAAAGAGGAGCCGCTTCGTAAGTCAGTGCTTACAAAACTGGCATTTTCCAACGTTATATATGGTCCAGCTCATTGAATAGCTAGACACGTAACTCGCATGTCTAATGTGAGCGGGTCTTTATGCTTAAACTCTGACATTCACGCACACACGCTCGCGATCGAGCCCTCTGCACAGACGCGAAGTCACCTGTCGAGAACGACCTCCCATCCAGTATTAATACACTATTGGTCAATGCACGCACACATACATGCACTCAATTACTTGTATGAGTCGGTGTGTGTTGGGCTTTGAATGGAACTTTACAGCTTTTAGAACGATTTGGACTTTGAATGTTGTAGTGTAGGGTCGGGAATGTGGCGAATGAGGAAGTGTATTGGATAGAGCACGGGGTCCACATTTCGCCCAGCTTCTAAGGTCGTGGGAATTGAAGACTCGGCCGGCTTTTCGTTAGTTATATTTCAGTGTTATAACGGTGAGGCGTTTTGATAAGACACGTCACAAACGGCTGACAATGGCGTGGCGTGTGTTATTAATTACAATGGTACTGCCCGTGGACGTGTGCGAATGCTTCATTGGGTTTTATTGTTGTTTTCTGCTTTCTAAATTATGAGCTGATGTTTTTGACTTGTTTATTGAGTTTCTTTTCGGTTAATTTAACTTTAAGGGCACTTGCAGACTGCTGCGACTAGTCGCTCATAGATAAGGTAAATATCACCATGGCAAGCTTAAAATATTAGTTCTCCTTGAAAGTAAAAATTTGGCATTTGACATCGTTGCAAATTTAACATAGAACAACAAATGAAGTATCCACCGTTCGTGCCGATTACCCTGTAAAGTGTTTAAACACGTTTTGGGATCAGGCTCGAATTGCCGTCATGCTCAGTCAAGCGGGCATAGTGTTAGGGACTGAATGGCTGATTCCAGTTGCTAATATTCATGGACCTTGCGCGCCACTTACCATCAGGTGGGTGCAAAGTCACATGTAGTGCTAGTATAAAAATCGTAGAGACATCGTACCAAACTTGAGATATACCACAAATAAATTAAATAAAGGATTGTCGGCCAGGAATAGAACCGGCACCTCCGCATCTAAATTAACAGCTAGACCACTAAGGAGGAGTTCCCTACAAGCATGTGAAATATCAAATACCGGACACTTACTGTATCACTGAATAGTTTGCTCTTCTTATACCGTTATCAGTTATTAATTGTAAAAAAATCATTACCAACTATAAAAGATTTATAATAATTCGATTTCAACCAATATCGCTCTATAGATCGTATTAAATTACTTTTATCGTCATATTTTATTATCCGACGTAAAAATAACTTGTGGCAACAATTTCAATTCTATTTTCTATGGCAACACGGTTCCAATTAAAACTACTTTTATAGGAAATGTCATAAAATAAATAGCTAATGTTGGGCCCTGTTTGTACAATATCTGTGTCCCGTATGTGTTTTTAATAATTTGTTCAGTAAAAAATAAACCAGTTTGCAACATTACGTGGTTTGTCTCTATTCCTACACATTGCTCTTTGCGTGCTACCTCTTCTAGGTAACATATTGTGAGCCTGCACGATTGAACGTGTATCCAACTCCTTGAATCCCTGCCCGACCTCTGTTAGGATCCATCACTTATCTTTACACTACCACTATAATTTATATATTGTTAGGTTTATATATTTATTATAGCTTGGACTTAGGTGTTAGGGCCTTTGCATTTAGCGTCCACGCTCTGACATGGGACACTGGCCCTAATTGCAACTTTTAGTAAAGTTTCGTCGATAAAAAAAAAAATTGACTATTGAAGATAATTAACAAGCTAGTGAGTTACATCTGCGAAGCGATTAAAATTATGTGTGCTTAGAGCTCCAATAAGAAGCACACGTAATAACAAGATTTGCTCCAAATATTTTACCTTTGAACCGAAGATTTATTGGACTTTATAAAGTCTACTTTTTTATTATTTTTTTATTCAGGGAAAATAGCGTTATTACGTTATACTCGTACTCGAGTACACCCACCAGACACTTTTTATCTAATCAATATAAATCGGAGTCTGCCTCCGTGGTTTAACGGTTAAGACAGTAGATTTATACGCAGCAGTAGCGGTTTGGATTCCTGGTTGGGACTATTAATAATAAATAATTTGTAATATTTCTCGAGTCTGGTGTACGCAAGAGACATCGTCGAGCTCGCCACTTATTATAATGGGTCATAGTATACCTATAGTTGGCTAAATGTGTAACTGCTCATTTAAAGAAAGCGTAGGTTCTGACCACCCCGCAAGAGATACCTTTAAAACTTATCAATTATAATTTTAAGGCATTATTGCGCCGTTATACATAACTTTAAATCTAGTTTTTTTCAAATCTTTGATACGTCAATTTGAATTGTGAATTGATTTAAAATAATAATTATAAAACCTTACAGTTCATGGCATCTTTAACCACAAATATAAAAGCATGTGTTTATGAAATTTCATCTCAGACAATTTGAGCATTCCTGGTCACACGGGCACTTACAAAAGGGGATACAAAATTTAGTTAAACTGGTTCTAAACGGAAGAAGGTGGTCTTAGATTCATAGGCCTATGTGTAAGGTATAAATTTCATAATTAGTACCCAGACGTTAATACATTTTATGGGACCGTAATAGTAACTCGTATGAGAAAGAACTTGGCTATGAAATTATAAATTATGGAATGTTTCATCTTTACCGCATACAAACATTGATCCAGTTTTGTCAATAAAATAACTTAGAATTATATTTTATGAACTAGCTAGTTGATCATCATGATCCTCATTATCAGCCCATGTCTCTTTACTGCTGGATATAAGCCTGGACGTTTTCCATAATCTCCTGCACACTCATCTATCCCCAACCTTCTTTAACTCTTCTGTCGTTATGGACGGGGGTCGCCTCACTTTCCGTCTTCCAGTACGTTATCTCCACTCAAAATGTAATTGCTAATTTTGAAATCTATCTCGGTTACTTTGGTTCTCTAATACATTTCAACGTTGCGGGCTTATCCTTCAGAGAAATCCCAAGCATAGCTCTCTCCCTAGCTCGTTGAGCGATCTTGAACTTGTGGATCAGACCCACTGTGAGTGTCCACGCTACTGCTCCGTAAGAGAGCACTGGAAGAACGCACTGGTTGAAAACTATCGTCTTCAAACACTGAGGTATGTTTTATAAGAAGATGTGGCACAGCTTTCTGAATGCCGCTCATCATGTGTGTGTGTGTGTGTGTATGTAAAAAGGTGGGGTAAATTATTATACTTATTTGTGTAATGTAATGGTACAGATTCAGATTAACTTTGTTTGTGTACCAGTGGCTAATTACTAGCTTTTCCAGTAAATAAACGATTTTTATTTTTATGATCTCACAGAAGAAATGACCAGGAACGGGTTCTAGACTCAGCTATACGCAGTGGAAGTTGGTGCAAGAGGAGTTCCAGCAAAATCTTTGCATCACTTACTGAAATAATTGGGCCTAAGCAGGTCTGCCGTCAATACATTTATGGAACGAGCTTCCAAGACGGCATTAACGGAATCATACAGTATTTGGTTGGGTAGGGAGAGAAGTAGAATGGTGGATGGTGAGCGTATTATCGCGCAATAAAAAAAAGGAGGCCTCCTTTTCTTAAACCAGCCTATTGTCGGTCGCAAGTCCAAGACACCATTCTTCTCAACTCCTACCCACACACGATGGACCCGGCACCCGCACGGTGAATCCACGGAATGCTTAGAATTTGTCTTCTTTTCTTCTTATTATTATTACTTTGACAGTTATTATTTTCGTAAATGACTTAGACATACGCATAATAAAACCTAGGGCTGTGTTAGCTTTAGTTGGTCCGGAAAGCGCCTCCGAGGCGCACCTTAGTTTTTTAGGGTTAAATAAATATAATTTGGATACAGTATTGAATGCAAAAGTGCAAATATTTAGCATTACTCGCCTTTAAACTGTTCATGACCTAAGCTGAAGTTTAACTGCTCCGTTAAGTACACAATGTTGGGCTAATGGTGTTGAAGTGGTTGTAAAGCCGGTTACGAGTTAAGTTGTCTGGTATTCGTTACGTGATTTGGTTATTGACAATTCGATAATTTTCGTAGATAAAATCACGAGATTTCTTTTAACACGAAAGTTGACACACACACCACACAAGCCCATGTATAACTTTTATCATCATCACGACCGTTCCCCTTTCGGGGTGGTCAGAAAACATGCTTATAAATAAGCGGGTTCACATTTAGCCAACTTTACTATAGGCCAATCACGACAAGTGGCAAGCTCGTCGATGTCTTCAACGTACCAAACTCGAGAAGTATCACAAATAAATTAAATACTAATTAAATGTATTTATATACATTAATAAATATTTTTGTGCCCCGACCAGGAATCGAACCCGGTACCTCCGAGTCTAAATCCACGGACTTAACCGCTAGACCACGGAGGAAAGTATAACTTTATTGCATGTGTATTAATTTATTTTAAGTTTAGTTTTAATTTTATTAGTTTTTGACCTAAGATACAAGTTTGTACCTGTCTGCAAGGCCTGCAGCAGGTGATAACGTTAATTATCACACGAATCATTTTTTTTAAGAATAATCGGTCGCACGCTGAAGATGTGGAATGCTCTCCCAGTCAGTGTGTTTCCCCATTCCTCTAACGAAGTGTGAAAAACCATATCATAAAATACACCTTTCTTACGTACATTTCTCATAGATTTACAAGTACAACACCACCGTTCCCGTGTCTCAGAGAGCACGTCAAGCCATCGTCGGTCTCGGTTCCACTAATATCAACTTGTGGAATCGTTCATAAATTGTTATTAACAATTGACAACAGATCCTCACCAACCCGTCTGGCCAGCGTGGCGAGTGTAGGCCAGATCCTTCAGATATATGTTCTGGAAGACCCATCTCCAATAGTGGAGGTCTAGGACGCTGTGTTCCAGTGTAATGATTAAATAATTTATTATTATTTTATTTAGTGAATATATTTGGAATAAAATCAAACACGATGCATTGAAGCTGACATATTATATTATATAATAGTTTCAGTGGCCTGGTCATTGATATGCAGGTCTATGTAAACTAATAAATCTAAGTCCGTCAATCTTGTTTCTCGTAAAATTTGTCAACGAGTGAGCCGCATCAATCGTGAGTCGATTATCTGTATTACATTGACCTATACATGTAAGGACCCGGGCTTTTGAAATAACTTATTAGTCTACGCGAATTGAATTGAATTTATCTCTCGCTCGCACATTTAAAAATTTTCAAAACTTTTTATAATAACACCAGTATTTTAAGACGTTTCCTCAAAGCCTGCACTCAACATTTCATTGCAGCTGTCAAACAATCAATTTCTGTAATAGTTATAATTAAAGTTAAAGATAGAGCCGATCCGACAGTTTTATTTTGAAGATCATAATACTTTTTTATATTTATTAGATGCTCATAACAATATGAAATCATACAAAACTACAAACAGATTCTATTGTGCCTATAAAACATTGATAAATATGATAAATAAAAAAAACATCGCGTTAAAAATACGGTGTTACCAATTTAAAATTTAATATTCTATTATCATCATAGCCCAGAGAATGCACATTCAATGCCCGTTCCCGTATTAAGTGAATGGTAAAGTATGTTTATCCGAACGTTGACGATTTGGCCCGATCTAAAGATCGTATATCGAAGTAAGTTATTGAAAAAGCTTCGGGCAATTTTCTTATAGACTAAACTATTACGACCGTTATTTGAGGGGTCAGAAATTTCTTACTAAGTCCATGACAATTGGCAACACATAAACATAATATAATAACAACTTATGTAATATATGTTAGCAATTAGTTGTCACAGCATTCACCAATAAAAAAAGAAGAAGAAAAAGAGTCTTTCGCGCCATTATGCCCAGACATGTCAAGTGCAAGTTTTTGTTTAGTAAATAAATTTACTGTGGATATTATTAGTCAAAAGTGGTGTTGTTTTGTTTAATAATCTGCAACAATGTGATTGGTTAAGGAAAATGATAATTTGGACTTTGAATATGGGGCCCAAGTAGCAGTTTATTTTTTGCGGTTTTCCCGCGCTGTCAACTCCCATATTTTACCCGATAGCGACGTGTTTGATCTATAATGCAACGAGTGACTCCAAGAAAAGCATCAAATTCTGCAGCATCTGGAATTTCATAATGACCTCATTAACTCATAACAAAAAAAAAAGATATATGATGTCAGTCTTGGCTGTATGGGCTACACCCTTTGCCTTCCCTATCACCTCATTCATTATCCATCGGGAGAAGACAACACAAAGAAGAAGAAACTTATTACTTTTAAAACTAAATTTAACTATAAATAACAAAATTGACACATTAGCTCCATTTCACATCCAGGCGACCTCGTCAGGTGCGGGGAGAGCGGCTTTTTCTGTGGAAAACCTCAAATTGCGCAAATATGCCAACCTTGGTTCCGGTTACGAGTTTGCGCCGTTTGGGGTCGAGACGATGGTCCCATGGGCATAGGCTTGGCCAAGGAGTTGTCAAAGGGGCTGACAGAAAGGTCTGGAGACAGGAAGGCTGGCAATTATTTCTGCCAACGTATTAGCCTCGCCAATGTTGCCAGTCTCCTTGGGACTATCTCTAGAGGACATTTTTTATTTATAGTTTAGTTTATTTTAAATTTTATTATTTAGGTAGCTTTTATATTGTAATTCTTTTATATTGGTTGTATATTACTTCGACTAAAATGTATAAATGTATAGAACTATAAAGAAAACATTAAAAATAGTTAAATTTGATACCTTAAAAACGAAAAAAGTTTTTCGTTGAATAAAATTCAAAAGGTGTGTACGCACGTCCAAAATTGTTCTACTATCTATATATTTTTTGTTTCAATACAGCCCCTAGATTACAGAGTGGAGATGGATAAATATTCAAATAAATCTATTTGCATTGTCGCCTGTCTTTAACAGAAAAAATAGGTAATTATATAAAAAAATCAAGTCTAACAAATCATTATATATTTCTTTCTTTCGCAATAGAAACATTAGGTCCTTAATTAGATATTTCTTAAATCTGAATATATCTTTTGTAATATTTTTTTATTAATAAATGTATTTTTATTAAACATATATTTCCCTCGCACATCACTGGTTAAAGAGAAGTTAGGATAAACATTTAACATAGGTTTGGAGTGATTTCGAGTTTGTCCCACAAATACTCGCCCCGAATTTTATTTTCAGAACTCGCCCGATAAGTTATACATATATTTCTTACTCGCCCCAAAAACATATGACTTAAATTTAGTTCTTAGTTGCCCCACTTATTGTTCCTTATTCGCCCTAAATAAATAAAATAAATAGTTATACCAAATTGTAGTTCCGACTCGATAAATTTAGATGAACATTTTTTTTTCATGTCGATTATTATTAATAAAGAAAAATAGATTATTGATAATTAAGATGCATCCGTATTACACATCTACGTTTGATGTTAACTAACTGCCTCCGTTGTCTAACGGTTAAGTCCGTGGATTTAGACTCGGAGGTACCTGGTTCGATTCCTGGTCGGAACATAATAATATTTGGTAATTTAAATAATAGAAATATATTTAATATTTTATTTATTTGTGATATTTCTCGAGTTTGGTACGCTAGAGTCATCGACGAGCTAGCCACTTGTCATGATCGGCCTATAGTAAAGTTGGCTAAATGTGAATACGCTTCTTTATAAGCGCGGTTTCTGACCACCCCGTATTTTTCCCATATATTTTTATACCTATACCGTGATTCGCCCCAGAAGAAAGAATAAACATTTCGTTATGTAAATTATAAGAATAATAAAGAAAATTATTTGGAATTCTGTTAAGAATGACTTTGAAAAGCACACTGTTGATCTATTTTTTTATAAAAAGCTTACTAATGTTTACTGCCAAATTGTATAGTTGCTTTTTTAACTTATTAAGAGTGTTTAAAGCTTATGCTTACCTTTCGCTTTTTATTTCGATTATTCAGGTCTGAGTGTACTTTTGCGAAATAAGTACGGATATTTTGGACATATTTCCACATTCATATACACAATTTTAGACTGAGATAAATTGCAAATACATTTATAACGATTTTACTAAAATTAATAAATATAATATTTATCTTTAAAATGTCCGTAGTTTGATTCCCTAGAAAGTTAGTAGTGTACATTTGTCAAAGCTACACTCAGACTAGAATAATATTTAAAAATGCTACATTGTGCGAGCTTAATAGTTTTTTGGTTTCCCATATATTCCCGTATAATAATATAATAATATTTTTTATTGCATAAGCATAACAGTTTCATAATGATACACTTTGTAAATAACAGAACTTAAGGCTATTTGTTAGTTGTACAAAGGGTGTATTAAAGTAGTCTTTCTAACTCCACACCAAGCTACTTGAGTTATGGGAGTTAGCTTATTATTCCAGGTTATAAATTACAAATAACACGAGCACCGTTACACATCAGTTAAAAACTCTAAGCGCTATTTTTGGGACAAATGAGGAACATTTAAACAGCGTGGGACGAATAAGGAATTTTCGTTAGGTATTTTTAATGTGGGGCAAATATTATGAGGCAAATGCGGAATCACTCTGTTTTTGTTGTATATTTAGAATATTTAGGGCCATTACTAGTGTCACCTTACTGATCAGAAATCGAACCCGATGCCGCCGTAACCGCCATACCACGGAGGCAAGCACAATAATATGCTAATATAGTTTAAAATTTACTCGGATTTACATTACAATCAATAAACGCTCGCAAGACAAGATTATACCAGAATTTATTGCCTAAAATTGAACCAGGTTCACCTTTAAATCTCAAAATGGTTGTAGAACTGTGTAAGATGACGAAATCGTAGCCTCTTATCTGACATGTCGCAGGTTCGATGCCCGTTATTCGAATTTGTGGGCTTTAACATTATATTTATCTTAACGTCAGGCTGTAATGGTTTCACTGCCTCAATGGTCAAGCTGTTAAGACCGTGGGTTTAGTGGCGGCGGTACCGGGTTCGATTCTCCTAGTTGAGAACACATTTTTTCTTTTCATATTAACATGACTTTTATTTAGTTTAAATTTTATATTTAAAAAAATGTATATTTGATGTCATTAAAAATTACAATAATTTTGCGATGGTGGCTCGATGGTAAAAACGCTTTCCTTAATCTAACTACAAAGGTCGGTTCATACCTCCCGGCATGTACCAATGAGAAAAAATACTTTTCTTACGTACATTTGTCGTAGATTTACAACACAACCGTTCCCGTGCCTCAGAGATCATGTTAAGCCGTCTCGGTCTCTTGTGAAATCGTTAATAAATTGTCATAAAAAAAATACATCAGATCCTCGCCAACCCGTCTGGCCAACATGGCGAGTGTAGGCCAAATTCTCCAGATATATGTTTTGAAAGGCCCATCTCCAACAGTGGAGGTCTAGGACACTGTTTTCCAGGGGCTGTAATGAAAAAAGAAATGGATACAATCAAAGTATAAAAAAAAATACCTATACATTACCCATTCTACCAGCTGCAGCAACTTGTATCATGATAGTGATGACATGAGTTAGTTTAACGGCATAATATTCCTAACTTCTTATCCGCGTTTATCCTAAAGGAGATTGACTAAAGGCCTATGGAAAGTAGGCTGGACTTGCGTCTTAGCAAAATTGTCCACAAAAAAAGGAAATAAAGGATTATTATAAAAAAGTAATCGTTAATTTAATCGATATGAAATTTTAAATAACGTAATTTAAAAAAAATGTTTAAACCCTATTTCTTTCAAACTGCATCTGTGATCTAGCGGTTATGTCCGTGCATTTAGACGCAGAGGTACTGACTTCGATTCCTTGTCAGATAAAAAAATAAAAAATAACAAGTGTTTC
The DNA here is from genome assembly GCA_910589645.1 of Tinea semifulvella. Classification (NCBI taxonomy): domain Eukaryota; kingdom Metazoa; phylum Arthropoda; class Insecta; order Lepidoptera; family Tineidae; genus Tinea; species Tinea semifulvella. Next base: position 10,548,969 of record OU342606.1, read on the forward strand.
TCGAGTTTGGTACGCTAGAGACATCGACGAGCTTGCCCCCTTGTCATGGGTCTATGTAAAGTTGGCTATGTGAATCCGCTTCTTAAAAAAAGCGTGGCTTCTAACCACCTTGGTCATGATGATGCTTTACTTTTTTTTTCTATAATGCCAAAAAAAAATATTTTTATTTAATTTAAACTAATGTTTTTGGTTCTTAAATGGCAAAGACTCATCTACTATCTGTCATTCTCCTTTATCAGTTACCCGACGAAAGTCGTTAAAAAACATTACAATAAATATCCATATATATCAGTATACGATTACTAAGTCTAGTTAAGCACTTATAAACCAATCTTATAAATCGTTTTACTTCTCTTGTATTTTCCTCTCAATTGCTGAGTATTTCACAACAAACAATGGATGACGAATATCTAGCTTATTTGAAAGTTTGCGCAGTAAAGTTGCGCGAGGAAGCGACTTGACGTGCGCGCGCGCATCGCGTACAAATTGCGGGAACAGCACGCGCCGATATCGACCGATAGCTGTCAGGGTTGACACTATTATTTTAACTATAAATAACAATCATAAAACAACTCGTCGACTTGGAGACAAGAGGGCTAGACAATATTTGGGCGCATTGTTATTAAACACGGAAATTTTATTTGCATAAAGTTTTTTTCTTTTAGTTTTAAGTTTTACTTCCTATTTAATTGTAAACAGGTATTTTATATACAGAACTTTAATTTTAAGTTTTACTTGTTCCAGTTAACTTTTATTTCATTACGTTTTAAAACGTTTAGCTTACGAGTTACTATCTTTCCAGCCTAACTTCCTTTTAAAAAATATATATAAAATTGGAAATAATCCTAATATTCAAAGAATTTCAATAAATATTATATATTATTTATTTTGTCGTTTATTTTACTTGAATTAAAATTAGATAATTTTAGTTTATTTTTTTATTTTTTCATAATACTCATAAATACTTTACCTGATGTTTAATAACCACCCCTTAGTGCCAAAATTAAAATTGGTTACTATTTTTTTTATAGTTTTATCAATAAATATATTTATAACTGCTGTTTAACCCGGATATTGTAAGTGGGAACAGTTTTCGAAAAAAACCTTTAGTTGACTTTAGGGTCACATTTACATTTAGATCCCAATCCATTCCTAAATTTCAATTATCATTTCTGCCAAATTTCATCTAAATCGGTTCAGTATTAAAGGAGTACAACATATAAACAGACAAATCGTCTTTCATATTTATAAAATTAGATTGGATAGTGCCAACCCTAATAACCCGATACTTTGAAGAATATATCGGGTCTATTGCAATGCCTTTAATGCGTACCGGCCATCAACAACCGAGGTATGTCTTACCATTGTATGATAACATGCCGTGTATGGCATCACAACTAGGTATGGCCCATCTCCTCACCTAACTTATGACCAATACAAATAAATAGGGAAATTACAGAATTAACAATCAATGGACTGCAAAATATTCTCTTGATACCCACAAATTCATAATAGAGTTGGGTAAACGAATTTTTCAAGAGTGTGGCTATCCCTAATGCCATAACTACCTAAAACAGAATATTTCGATTATAATTCAACGAGGAAATGCGGCGAGCGTTTTAGGTACCCTCCCTGGTGGTAAGCCCTTAGTTTATTTTGTAGAATAGTTTTAATTTCATAGATATTTTAGTTTAGTTTTATTTATAATTAGTTTTTTAATTTATTTTATTTTAATATTTTTGTATCCACTTCGAATAAATATATAAGTCAATAAAAATACTAAAACTGCAAAATTATAATGTGAAAAACCACAATTTTATACTATACTAAAGGCCCATTATAATATGCTTAAAATCCTTAAAATTTCGGTTCGAAAAAATCCATTTTTCTTACGTCATAGATTTACAACACCACCGTTCCCGTGCCTCGGATAGCACGTCAAGCCATCGGTCCCGGCTCCACTAATATCAACTTGTAGAATCGTTAATAAATTTTCATTAAAAATTGACAGCAGATCCACACCAACCCGTCTGGCCAGCAATTTCTGGAAGTCTATCTCTAACAGAAGAGGTCTAGATCTCTGTCTTTTAATGCGATAAATATTTTTTTTATAATAAATATTTTTGTATCCCGACCAGGTATCGAACCCGGTACCTCCGAGTCTAAATCCACGGACTTAAACGCTAGACCACGGAATTAATTAATTCTGAAATATTTTTTTTTTTATTATTAGCCAACTTTACTGCCGGCCCATCATGACAACTGGCACGCTCGTCGATGTCTCTACGCTACTGAACTCGAAAAATGTCACGTGCTTATCATTTACTATTCTACTCCTTGGAAACTGCCACATAATGTGCATTAGAGTATATAATAAAATAGCTAGTGAGATTCGAGAGTTACCCATAAAACGTTATACTATTGAACTAACAAAAATTCTTATTGCCAACTGTTTTTAATCAATAAAAAATTGCATGCAAATTTTGACATTAACATGTATGATAATTACAATAAATTGACAAGGAAAATATTAAATGTTAACTAGAGACGATGGGCCCTTGGTCTGAGGACGCTAAATCGATAATACGCGACATAAGCGTTGCCATCCGAGCGTCAACAGGTGATCCTTTGAGTAGGGAATATCTTATTCAAAGGATCAGTGTTGCCATCCAACGAGGCAACGTCGCCGGAGTCCTCGGAACATTGGGTTCATCTTCTCCTGGATTCGATGACATGTAGATTATAATCAAGATATTTGTAAGTATTTAGTTTTTATATTAATTAGGTTTATCTTTTAGTTTATTTAATTTAAGGTTTTGTTTAGTTTATTTTTAACTTTATTGTTTAGGTATCTTTAATTTATATTTATTGTTTGTATTTGTGTATCTTACTTTTGATTTTGATTTTGATTTTGATTTTACGAGCAGGTGCAGCGGCTGAATTGGCTGCAAACGGCAAACGCAATAAGTACATAGAGTTGGCAAATCGTTACTATTTTGTGCCGTTTGCCGTAGAGACGATGGGCCCTTGGTCTGAGGACGCTAAATCGTTAATACGCGACATAAGCGTTGCCATCCGAGCGTCAACAGGTGATCCTTTGAGTAGGGAATATCTTATTCAAAGGATCAGTGTTGCCATCCAACGAGGCAACGTCGCCGGAGTCCTCGGAACATTGGGTTCATCTTCTCCTGGATTCGATGACATGTAGATTATAATCAAGATATTTGTAAGTATTTAGTTTTTATATTAATTAGGTTTATCTTTTAGTTTATTTAATTTAAGGTTTTGTTTAGTTTATTTTTAACTTTATTGTTTAGGTAGCTTTAATTTATATTTATTGTTTGTATTTGTGTATCTTACTTATAATTATATTCCTTTTACTTGAATTATTTTTAACATTATTATATACGATCTTACATAATATACTTTAACATATACTGTAATCGAGCTATCTTCAAAAAATTAGTATATAGGTACTTCTTATCAACCTAACTGTTTCAACTTCTCTATTTTTTCATATAGTTTTTTTCCTTTTTCATTTGCAGCAACTACATCATTATTTCTATATTACTTCCCTCATTGTTTAAGTGGTTTATTTGTATATTTATTATGTGTATATAGTATATTTATATATATATATAATTTATTTATGTACGTGTTATGTAATAGTTAGTAAATATTGGTATGTATATATTGATATATATGGACTTACTTAATATTGCACCTACCATCTATACTGTCTAAATGTCCTAAAGGTTTGGCTGTCAGAGAATGCCTAGCGGCATTAAGTCCGCCTTTGTACATAGTGCAATAAAGTTTTTAAATAAAATAAATAAATAAAATAATATCAATATACTAAATACTAATACATACACAAAAATATATAAATGTTAACTATATATAAATATATTATTTTATCATTACAGCCCCCAGAACATAGATCTGGACAATTTTGCCTACACTCGCCATGCTGGCCAGACGGGTTGGCGATTGCATGATCATACAACTGTAATTAGAATACACTACACAATTTTTTTTTTTTTTATTCCTTAAATTCAAGCATAGATTCCATAATTTGAGTAATAAATGATCATAAAAAAAAAACAAATCCGCTTCATAAGTCGTCATCGAACGATTGTCCAGTCAACAAGGTCGTTATTTACTAATTTTATTCGCACCGACTCTATGAAAATGTGGAATAAACGTAGTTTTACGCTTTTAATAACACTCAATAATGTAAATCTTTATAGTGTGGATGGCATTTCACGACCAGTCATATTCAATTCTCAATATAAACATAGACGTATATATTAACGGCTCAGCCGATACGACTCGACAGTCGAACTCAAATATTTTGTTGGCGAGGTGAGGAATATTAGTGGTTAAGGTAAGATAAAGATGAACCGTTTTTAAGAACCGTTAGTTGGTCTGAGACGATAGAACCGTTTCTAAAAACAGTCTTAGTTGCGCGAACTATAACATTTCAGTCGTAGTTATCGCAGCTCTTTCTAGATTCGTTTACATAACATTTTTTTATTCTATATTAAAATATATAGATAACCTCTTTTGTAAACAAATTTAATAATAATATAATAGTAAAATCATTTATTGTCACAAAAAGTATACAGATGTAAAATAGGTAAACAATATAGGGTGATGTGTTTGTGATACCTACACGAGGTTGCCCTGTAGTGCAATTATATATATATGTATATATATATATATATATATATGTGTGTGTGTGAAAAAGCATCTTGTTAGGCCGGCATAGTGGTAGAGTTTGATATCGTTCTGGCGTCAGTTGCTCCCACTCTTGTATCTCGCGTACCGCATGGCAAGCACAATATTAGTTCTGATTGAAAGGAATAATTGGCATTTGACATCATTGCAAATGGCATATACTTTCAACTAGAACAACAATAACAAGTGGTAGGCGAACTGATGGCGGTTATTTTCCTAATATGCCGGGAGAGGGATGTATCCACCGTTCGTGCAGATAAACCCAGTAAAGTGTATTCATATGTTTCAGGATCATTGTCAAGACCAGTGTCTGATTCCAGTTGCTTACATCTAATCTAACATACGTGGACCTCGCGTGTTACCTACCATCCATAGCGCAAGGTCACATATCTTACTAGTATAAAAAAAAGTTGGGCGCGATTGTCACATATCTTGTACAAGTTATAAAAATAAAAAACTGTACTAGTCCTTAAATATCACGTCTATGCTTATTGCTAATAAGCTTAAAGCACTAAATAGCATAGTTGCTTATGAGTCTGACTGTGTCTTCAATATTGTATTAAAATTATACCTATTGGTATTTTTCGAGTTCAATCCAATATCATCACATTGCATCCGATTAAATTAGCATTACCACCATCTCGATGTAAAAAAGGTTTCCAATGCAATAACGTTAGCGTTTCGAACCCCAGAGAAGAGAAGACAAATTTCTAAGCATTCCATGGATTCACCGTGCGGGTGCCGGGTCCATCGTGTGTGGGTAAGAGATGAGAAGAATGGTGTCTCGGGCTTGCGACCGACAATTGGCTGGTTTAAGAAAAGGAGGCCTCCTTTGAGAAATATTTTTCTTACGTACATTTGTCATAGATTTACAACACCACTGGCAACAGCCGTTAAGCCGTCGATCCCGGTTCCACTAATACAAACTTGTGGAATCGTCTTTGTTCTAGGGGATCTGTGATAATAATAAAATTACCATTCCATTGGTAATCGTTAATCGAGTTGTTGAAACGCCATCATTCAGTCCAAAGCCTTAGTAGCTAAAATCTGTTTATTTAGACGAAATCGTTTTTTAATGTATTCCTTTAACGAACGGACACTTTGAATATTAAGGTCAATACTCATATAATATTTTGAAGTAAGCTCGGTTTATTTAAGCGTTCGCATTTTTTATCAAGTCAAGTCTATGTTAAAATATATTTATTTATGTAAATCTACTACATGCATCTGTAATACGTTATAATTTATTTCGAGAGATTCCACTCCTGCTTGTGAAAGACTAAGTATCGAACTGGTCCAATAAATAAACTGTTAGCAGATTTCAGTGACCTGTTACTGTTTCATGACAATGGAATCACCTTTAACAGATTTACAAATAAAAACAAAAAAATACACCGTAACAAAAATAATTAATGATAAAGTAAAGTATCATCACGACCGTTTCCCTTTCGGGGTGGTCTGAAACCACGCTTATAAATAAGCGGATTCACATTTAGCCAACTTTACTATAGGCCAATCATGACAAGTGGCAAGGTCTCCGGCGTACCAAACTCGAGAAATATCACAAATAAATTAAATGTTAATTAAATGTATATATTTACATTAATAAATATTTTTGTGTCCCAACCAGAAATCGAACCCGGTACCTCCGAGTCTAAATCCACGGACTTAACCGCTAAACGACGGAGGCAGTTAATTAATGATAAAACTTATAGTAAATAAAGGAATCTGCTATTTTGTAGGGTCACAGGTTCGAAGCCCAGCATGTAGCAATAAGAAATACACTTTCCCTGTGGACATTTGTATTTCAATTTATATTAACGTTTAGTAGTCATGAGTAGAATTTGATGGTGATGTTTATTTGACTTAACTTGTTAAATCATCGGCGTTGATTGGTCAGCTAAACGTGCAAACGTGAAAACGTGCAGCACACGTATTTGTTTATGGTTTACTAGTTGTTTGACCCGGCTTTGGTCGGTGGTCATTTAAAATACCTTTCAAGAAATATAGGTATAAAAATATAGTTTTTCTATAAATATTCTTACAAAGAATACATTACTTATTTTCTATCACAAACAACATGTACACTGCAGTGAGCATTAATATAAACATGATTATAATAGCCATAAACAAATATATATCTACAATAATAACTCTCACTTTTTAAATAAACAAAATAATTTGTCATGATAACTACAAGTACCTACCTATGCATTATAATATTTATTTATGTCCTTAATTTTTATCGTGAATGATTGTACCTATGTAATATGATACGAGTGCCTATCTATTAATGTGTTTATATATTCATACATAATTTATATTTATGTTTATTATATATATTATTTTAATTATATATCATATAAGTATTTATGTAATAGTATTTAATTATTCTTAAGTAATTATATTTATCTTAATGCACCCGCAATCCTCTGCCACACTCCCAAAGGTTAGCTGTTATAAAATGCCGGAAGGCATTAAGTTCGCCCTTGTACACTACTTTTTATGTTATTTTGTGCAATAAAGAGTTTATAAATAAAAAAATTAATGAGCTCAATACGCTTGTTGTTGCCATTTATCGATCAAAACACGCTCTTTCTCCATTTTTACCGATAGAATGCAAGTAAAGAAAACCACACTTTTTTTTTGGTTCACATGTAGCCAACTTTACTATAGGCCCATCATGACAAGTGGTAAGCTCATCGTTGTCTCTGGCGTACCAAACTCAAGAAATAACAAAATAAATTATTATGTCCCAACAAGAAATCGAACCCGGTACCTCCGAGTTTAAATTCACGGAGTTGTTTGTTATTATACTCGTAATCAGCCGCCATATCCAGAAAAATCCTGATTTATTTTAAAACTTTATTGCACTATGTACGACATTCTCAAATAGTAAACCTTTGGGACAATACAAATAATTTAGATTATGAGGTAGGTGCAAAGGGCTATAAATAAAATATACATACCAATACATATAAACATGTAAGCAATAATACATATACTACACATTATATACTACATACAATATATCTTACATACGCTGTTAGGAGCTGTTTAAATTATGTGAATATCATTTTCATAGTAAACCTTTGGGACAATACAAAGAATTTAGATTATGAGGTAGGTGCAAAGGGCTATAAAATAATGATCTATTGGGCGCTTGGCAAATTTCTACCGGCAACGTGATTCCTGAAGCTGAGAGATTTTAAAGTCAAATGACATTCTTCTGTTGTCAACAGGCGTGATATTAATAAACTTAGACTCCCGAAGTTGATGATCCAAGCTTCAGAATTGAATGTTCTTCACTTACTATTCCTAATAGGCGTGCATTATGTAATCATTAAGTAGATTAATAGGTCAATGTACTGACGTTTGGTTACGTTTTTATTGAAGGCTTAATCGAAACACATTAGAATTTAAACCACGGTAAAGGCTGCACTTGGACGCAATCCGTGCCTTGTTTAATAACGATCAAATTTATCATCATATCACAGCCTCTACAACATAAAGTAGACCAACACCCTTAAAGATCATTTTAGAAAATATTTCTGATAAATTGAGATTCTTTTGCCACGTTGGTCAGACGGGTTGGTGACGCTACGAGCGAGCAACGGTATGATTTTTGAAGAAAAATTTTCATTCATCTTGTATGGGCTAAAAATGTATTTAAAGTTATACAGCGTGTACTTTATTAAAGAGCAAATATTTTTATAATATAATTTAAAATAAAAATAAAGATATACGTATTTTTTATTGTAATTATTCAGTAATAAAATCTTAACTTACGGTGCAGAGAAGTTATCCTAAAAATATCGCCACTCATACTGAGCCTAATCAAGTAGGTAGCGAAAGGTCGACAATCTCGCGCATGTTGACTCTCGTTACGAGCGAGCGACGGTATGATTTTTTCAAATGATATCATTCATCTTATATTGATCGTTGTGGTGCAGTTTTGTATATGTTTTATTTTGTAAATCTGATATAGCTGAGTTTTCCTTGCAGATTCCTTTCTCAGTCAGATTAAACATTAACAGGTCACTAGAATTTGCTAAGCTGCTGGTCTTCTGCTAACAGCTTACTTATGGGACCACTTTGCTGCTTTGTCTTCTACTAGCAGGAGTAAAATCATTCAAAATAATTAAATTAATGACGTTTTATAAATGCCTGTAATAGGTTTACGTGAATAAAGATATTTTCACTTTGATATGGGCTAAAATATATTCACAGTTATACAGCGTGTACTTTATTAAAGAGCAAATATTTTTATAAAATAATTTAGAACAAAAGCAAAGAGCTACGTATTTTTTATTGTAATTATTTACAAATAAAATCTGAAGTTACGGTGCACAGAAGTTATCCTAAAAATATCGCCACTCATACTGAGCCTAATCAAGTAGGTAGCGAAAGGTCGACAATCGCGCGAACGTTGATTTACGTAATTATTTCTCTCTCTATTTAGTTTCTCGAGCGAAATCAATTAATAATTACACTAACACTCTGTAACCGTGCAGAAAGCATAATTAAAATAAACTATGATTGATTTTGATATATTCCACATAGTTTGTCTTTTTGGGTATTAAGGCTATGACGTGTTTTATAGGCATAGGTTAAACATGTCAAAAGATAATCATAATTTCTGCAACCGGCCGCATAACTCCCCAGCCCTTAGGTATTTATCACGATAGATTAAGCTGTACATTTTTCTTTCTACCTTTTAAAATTTCTTTCATTGTACCTATAATAGTTCAAGTTTGTCCCCAAGGTTTGGCTGTCAGAAAATGACTACGGGCATTTAGTCCGCCTTCGTACTTCGTGCAATAAATAAATGAATAAATATCGTGATTTTCAGACGCGGTCTTATTCACCATACAGTAGTCTTTTGTTTTTTGGATAAGGATTTTATCTTTAACAATAAAATAAATTTTTATTTTAATAAGGGGTTCTACCAATGACTGAAGCCTAAAAAAAAAATGTGCTCTTTTGACAATTACAAGCGGTATATGCTATTTTAGATTAATTTATCTAACAAAATTATTGTAATATTGTGCAAAATGCTTATCATATCATCATGACAGCTCTATTACTAATGTTCTACGCTTATATTACGGGGAGGACGCACTGGTCTCATCTTCAATGATCTGAGAGGATTTGTCTCCGTGTAAATGCGTCTGTCGGCTTCATTGCTGAACTTGGCAGCGCGTAGCTGAATAGTCTGTCCAAGATAGACGTATTCCAACTTCGAGAGTGGCTTTTCCCACACAGATTGGCCTCATTGAACTTGCCTTTCGACTTCTCACCACTGGTCATTTACTGTCGATTTTACGATAATCGAATAACGAGTAATTGAAATAATCGATATTAATAGATCGATGTATCGATTCTACAGCTCCGGTTACATTGTGGGTTTTAGATTTGAAAATAAAAAGACGTCATATAAGAGAATAATTTACGACAATAACCCGATAAAAAGGCTATTAAATTGTAAGATAAAATATGTTTAAAACGACACGTTGGTGCTATGGTTAGCTGTATAATAACAATCTACGAGATTTTAGAATCAATAGCTAAATGCCAGAGACATTGTAATGCTGCTAGACAAGCTAAAAAAAAACATAATTCATACATACATACGAATTGCGGGGTAGGTAAAGACAATTGAGCACCACTTGTTACAGTCACAACATACCTCTTTCGCTTCTTCGACATTGATCAACCTCTTTATACATGCCCTTTTGTTTTCATGGCTTTTTAATGCACCTTCAGCTATTGTTTTAATTATTTGATAGTAATATGTGAGTCTCGGTCTGCCAAAGCCTCTTTTACCCACAACTTTCTATCTTCAATTCATCCTTTCAACATGTCCGAACTATCCGAGCATGCCTTTGCTTATTTTTGTCCCTATGCTTTCTTTCATATCTACCCTTTTGCGTATTTTGTTATTATGCGGTAACGTCCTTATTTCTGCTGCATTAACTCTACTATCATGCGTATTCTGACATCAAAATTACATTTATTGCCAATTGTGGTTGTTTTTACATTTTTTATTACAAAAGAGTTCTTATAATTTACCCCAAGACAGGGCGTACAATATTAATTATGCTATTAAATAGTTTGGCACCTGTCAACAATTTTACTAAAATTAGGCGCAATAAATAACGTTTTAGCTCAACAATGATCATAATTATATTAATAAACAAAGTGTTATCTCAAAAAACAAAACAAAAAAAAATATCCCTTCCGGTGTGATCAGACACCTAGCCTTTTTTTATTTAGCGTATTCACATTTAGCCAACTTTACTGTTGGCCATCATGAAGCTCGTCGATGTGAGAAATTTCACATTTAAAATTTAATTTATTTATTAAATTAATAATTACAAACCACTTAAATAAAAATAATAAAATTAAATAACTATAAACTAAACGTAATAAAAAAAAAAAATAAGAAACAAAAATGTCCTCAAGAGACGACCCATCAGAAACAGTTCCAAGAAGACTGGCAACATTAAATTAATTATTAAGTACCACCGAACAGGAATCGAACTTAAACTTAATTATAATAATAATAATTAATATTTATTTAAACAATAGAAAACAGTTACAATAATAAATACAATAGTGAAATATGTAGATAATAAAATTACTTGATGTGTACAAAATTGACACTACATATGTACGTATATCCAAATGTATTGCTTTATTTATTTATTTATTCGAAGAGAAAGGACAGAGACAGGCAACATAAGAACATAAATGATAGCAACAGAGTAGAAGCAATTAAAATTATACCCGCCACCAGAATATTTCTCACTGTGAACGTTAGAAATAAACCAGGAATTTTCGTCTTGTGTCTTGGGCTCCAGCTGCACTAGCTATCCTAGTATTCTACAATTATTAATTTCACCGTGATTTCAAAATTAACGTACAATTTCATTCGTAAAGTATTAAAACTAAATAACTTTAATAAAATATTACTTACTAGTTTTTATGGTTACAATTATAGACAAAAAGTGCCACGTCTGTCTGTATCGGTCTATAGTTAATAGCGTCCATCGATGAATCGAATTGTCGATGACTTGAATCGAATGATTATTGTAATGACAATTTACGGTCAAGTGCGGTGGAATATGTAAACTAGAGTTAATTTTGTGATGAGACCACCCACGTCATGGTTTTGTATTCAATTTCAAATGAGCTTTTTATCGATTACGTCTGAGCTTTATCTGTCACGTGACGTGATTTAAATATTTTGAATTTGTTTTGGTAATTGCGGAAATACCCGTACCTAAGTAACTATTTCATTTGTTATCATTTACTTTGTAATTATATTATCAAGACTTCATAGTACGACTATGTATTATAGACCAGCATAGTAGTTGGAATTGATATCATGCCGTATTAAGAAAAAAAAAACAATTCAATTTGACTTCTTAGATATATATATATTGTTCTAAATAAAATCGAATATTTTAGGTACTATTTATTAAAATACCCGACGAGGCACCTTTACAGCCACAAACTAGACCTAAATTATTATATATTATAATAATTATTAGGTTGAGGAAGAGATAATAATAATAAAATAATAATAATGGAAATTGGGGCTGTTCCTTGCCATACTGTATCACCTTATCTGGCCAGGTATTTTGTTTAGCGTTGTTATTAAGAAAAAATGACTTAACCGAGTGTTCCGATAGGATTCTATTGCGATAAATATATAAATAAATAAATAATTTATTTCCTATTGGTTAGTATATAGCACTTGGATATTGTCAATACATATTTGTTTTATATAATACAAGAGATAAAAAAAATACATTTATTAAAAATATCCTATCAGCAGCCATGGCTGCATCGAATCTAACAGCAATCCAATAATAATAAATAAAGCATTGTTACCATGGTCGAGGATTTTGTTTTTACTTACAACTAGGTACTTAAAATTAATTCGTGGCTGAAAAAAGGCCGTGTCAGCTCACAATCTAATAATATTTATGTCCATAAATATAAATTCGTGGCTGTAAAAGGGCCGTGTCCGCTAACAAACTAAATAATAATAACTATAATTGTTATGTTAATTTAAACATGGTATATTCGTGGCTGTAAAAGGGCCGTGTCCGCTTATACTCGTAGTCTAAAACAATAATTGTAATTCCTAATAATGTTAACCAATCCAAATTTGTGACTGTAACTTACAAATAGTGCTTCTTATAGTTATTAGATTTAGAAAAAAATAACCACATAACATATTTGTTCATATCAAAATATCGTGTTTAAAAAACTATTATTATCCATTCGCGATGATTTTCTATTGCCATTGAAAAACGCTCAAAAAAAAAATGTTATTAAAAAAAACAATGTATATTTATTTACACTTAACACCACATGTGACATCACAGGAGGTCTAATAATGGAAGCAACTGACGCCATCAATAATAACGTCCGACATCACTCTCTACAACTATGCCGGCATAACAAGATGCTTTGTCACACATAAAAGACTCCAGGTTATAGGAATGGGGATACACAGTGGTTGGGAGAGCATTCCAGATCTTCAGTGTGCGAGAGTCTCAAATTTTATGAGTACGCGTAGGGATAGTGGCTACGGTATGTGGATACTTATTTTGCCCTATGCGTGTTTTGATGTTTTTTTTTTCAAAAACCTAATTTTATTTATTGAAAAATTTAGCTTTCTTGTGCCTATAACTTATATCGTGGCTTTCGTCACTGTCGTGTATTTTTTTATTACCAAAAGCGATTTTTAATACGATAAGAAAATTTCAAGCTAAAGGTTACAATATAATTAAAACGTAGGTAACCCGCACAGTTTGGGCCGCTCCTTAACAAGAAGTAAAATATAGCCCCAGTCAAAAAGTGCGGGCCAAAACGATGATGAATGGACACAGAAGAGTGGCTTGATAAAAAAGGAAAAAGACCACTTTCGTCCAGATTATTTATTATTGTTTCTCCCGAATTCGGCTAAAAGTATAGCCATTTTCCACTTTCATACAGTTTTAATGCGAATGTAATTGTCACCTTGTTGGTTTACTAAAATAAAATAATTAAATGTATAATAATACCTAAATCTGTAACCCTATGCCAACCCGTCTGGCCAGCGTGGAGAGATTAGGCCAAAATCTCCCTCTATATGTTCTGCAAGACTCATCTCTAGTAGTGGAGGTCTAGCCTTCTAGGGTTGTGATGATGTTGTAAACCTAAGTAACCCTATCCCGAAGATTTTAAACGAACAACAACTGAAATTATTTTTATAGTCACAAATGTTATTGTTCGCGATATTGTAACCGCGACCGTTTTGCGTGGGCGTTCGACCAGTCGTCGTTGGGCAGGCGAACACGCCACTACACTCATTAAAATAATAAGCCCTAATAAATCCTACCATACAGTCCGCTCTAATTTAATTTAAAAGTCCATTATAGACCCTTAACATTGGTCCTTCGAGCCACTATAGACCCTTAACAGTTATATAAAAAAAATCCTGATGAGACAACAGAACGTAGAATTGATACGCGCAGAGGGTCCGTCAGTATTAAACTCTATTTATTAGAAGTAATACTTATATAATATATTGATAAAAGTAACAGTAGATAGGCGCCATCGTTCCGGTGCCTTGAAGAGCACGTTAAGCTCTCGGTCCCGGTTCCACTTATCACAACTTGTGGAATCGTTAATAAATTGTTATTTAAAATTGACATCAGATCCTCCCCAACGCATCTTAACAGCGTATCAATATAGACAGATATATGTTCTGGAAGACCCATCTCCAACATTGAAGGTCTAGGACGCTGCATTCTAGGGGTTGTAATTAATGAATAAACAGTATATATTTTTTATTAACCCAAATTCTATTTTTACAATACAAATGAATAGGAAAATATTTATTGACTGAAGTTAAAAGGTTGACCTAAGAAAAATATTATATTTAGGGAGAAAAATCGAGCAAAATAAAACGGGAGAAAAATAACGTCAAATTGAAATTTTCCTTAACACATAAAATGAAATGTTTTAAGTGGATCACCTCATTCTGTGATAGTTCAGATTTATTACGCTTCTACCTTGTAATGCGTAAATTTTGTTTTATGCGGAATTTATGAGAATTTAACGAGTAATAGAGTATAACACAGACAGGTGCAATTGGTTCCTTATTTCCACTATCACATAAATTAAAATATATACCTTATTAATATTAACTTAATAAGTATTATTATACCATATATACTATATATATAATACTATATATATAGTATAATATATATATAATAATAATATATATAATCGGTTGTAACATTTACATACATTTGTCATAAATTTACAACATCACCGTTCCCGCGCCTCGGCGAACACGTTAAGCCGTCGGTCCCGGTTCCACTAATATCAACTTGTGAAATCGTTAATAAATTGTCATTAAAAAAAAGTACATCAGATCCTCGCTAACCCGTCTGGCCAGCGTAGCGAGTGTAGGCCAAATTCTCCAGATATATGTTATGTTCTGGAAGGCCCATCTCGAACAGTGGATGTCTAGGATGCTGTGTTCTAGAGGATGTCATGAAGTATTAAAGTAGTAATAAATTGAAAACGATGGTGGCTCGGTTTAAAACTCTTTCCAATTCAAAAACGTTTGCAGTTCGAACCCCGGCATGTATCAATGAGAAATACTTTGAAGTAGTACATTTGTCATACATTACCGACACCACCGTTTTCGTGCCTTGGGAGAACACGTTAAACCGTCGCGGTCGGTCCCGGTTTCACTAATATCAACTTTTGGAATTGTTAATTAGTTGTCATTAAAATTGACATCCGACCCTTGTCAACTCGTCTGGCCAGCGTGATGGTGTAGGCCAAATTCTCCAGATATATGTTCTGGAAGGCCCATCTCCAGCAGTGGAGGTCTGGGACGCTGTGTTCTAGGGGCTGTAATGATGAACCAGGAATCGTACCCGGTACCTCTGCGTCGAAATCCGCGAAAACCGCAAGACCACGGAAGCAGTTTTGTGTGATTTCAAAGATAAAGAAGAGTTTTTAAAGAAATTTGGCAATTATTATCTTTAAAACACAGGAACCAAAACACAATGATTTATTTTGGTAGTATAAATTATCAATAGCCATAGCTAGACCGAACCTAATAGTGTAGCAATTAAATCAATAGTGGTAAAAGATGAACGTTTTCGGCTACAATCAACTTTACCTCACACCATTTTTAAGAAAACAACTGTCATAGATCATTTACTTTTCTTTTCACACCGGTTTTGCTTAATTACTTTAATTTAGCTTTGATTTAATATCAATATATCTTCACTTTACTGATCTGCCAGAAATTGTAACCCTCTGAGCTTGGGTAAGTATTGAATAGAAAATAGTACACGGTCATTACACGACTACGCAGCCTCACCATGGAGATAGAATGTAACTCGTGTTCCCCTTGCGTTCCATGATTCTATGTCTGGAATTTAGAGCTTGGACCTAGCCTGAGAAGATAACCCCTCTGTCCAGGATCCCTATGGGGTCTCGTTGTCTGCTTGGGATCAGCAGAAATCTCAAAATTTCCGTCGTCTTCAGGTTCTCCGAGGGAAGGTACCCCTACGTTCGGTTAACGTCGGCAGCGCTCTCCAAATTTTCATCTTCAGGCTCTCCGAGGGATGGTTCATGCATAAAGAGTGATGAGGCTAAGTTTTGGCTTAAGACCCACCCCTGTTAAATAGTAAAATCTATTGCTTGCTGTGTCTTTGTTTTTCCTAATAAACTTAACTTTCATTACTTAAATTCATATTGTTTTATTTCTATGTCAGGCTTAATGTAACAATATCAGTACAATAATTATAACTATGAATAGATATGACATAACTTTTTGTTGACTGAAGCTTTTTTATGCTGGCCACTTTTTGTATACTAGCACGACATGTGACATTGCGCCCACCTGTTGGTAAGTGGCAACGCAATAATGTTAGTAAGTGGAATCAGATACTCATGACATCAGTCCCTAACACTATACCGGATTGATTGGGTATAACGGCAATTCGACTCTGATCCCTAAACGTATGGATAGATTTTACTGGGTTTATCGGCAGGAATGGTGAATATCCACTATCAGTCCGCCTACCACCTATTTGTTGTTCTCGTCGATACTATGTGCCATTTGCAATTATATTTTGCGTTTTTTGACGTTTAAGAAGAACTAATATTGTCTTCTGCTAACTAATACTGCCTTCGTGATCTAGCGGTTAAGTTCGTGGATTTAGACTCGGAGGTACCGGGTTCGATTCCTGGTCGGGAACACAAAAAAAAAATATTAATGTAAATGAATACATTTAATTAACATTTAATTTATTTGTGATATTTCTCGAGTTTGGTACGCTGGAGACATCGACGAGCTTGCCACTTGTCATGATTGGCCTATAGTAAAGTTGGCTAAATGTGAATCCGATTATTCATAAGCGTGGTTTCTGACCACCCCGATATGGAAACGGTCGTGATGATACTTTACTATACTTTACTTTTAATATTGTAAGCAATAACACTGCTTAAAACAAAACTTACTAACTATATTATGTACTCGGGCAACACCAAGTCAATTAGGTAGTACAAAATAAATTATAAGGCAACATTAAACATATCAACAGAATGTTTAATTTGAGCAGAATTAACAACTAACGCGCCGTGAGAGGCGTGAACGGCGATTTCACGGCTTGTCACTGCATTTCAAAAAATGTTGAGATCTTATACACTTCATAATAAATGCTAAGTAATTTGTATCCCTTGTTAGTCTATCAAAATTAAGTTTCATATTTCTCCAATTAGTGGGGCTTAAAGTCAGGTCGCTGAGAAAATACATATCTGATAACATAACACCCCGACAGGATATTAAATTCAATTTATTTATTTCCATATGATTCACATTGTAACTCTTGGATATTGACAGATACATGTTTCAATTTACAAATAAACTAGATGATACATTATTGCCACAAACAATTACTTATATCTTTACCTAAGAAACTATAAATAAATAAATTCGTGGCTGTAAATGGGCCGTGTCAACTTATTCTCTAAACAACAATGTCAAATAACATTAATTTAAATTTAAATTTGTGGCTATAAAGAGGCCGTGTCATCTTACAATAAAATAAAATAATAATATTTATTATGTCAAATTATTTTTATCTATAAATTTTGATCGTTGCTGTAAGGAGGCCGTTATTATTATTACTTTTACATAATTATAATTTATTATCTGTAAATAGAACAAGATAGTTTTAATTTTTTTAAACTTTCTTTACGCGATTATACTTTAGAGACAATTCTCCCGACGTTTAGAAGCGGATTCACATTTAGCCAACTTTACTATAGGCCCATCATGACATGTGGCAAGCTCGTCGATGACTCTAGCGTACCAAATTTAAATAGGTGGTAGGCAGACTGATGGTGGTAAATTGCCGAGTCTGCCGGGGCAGGAAGTATGCAACGTTCGTGCCTATAAACCCAATAAAGTGTATTTCCAGATTTCGGGATTGGAAAACAAATTGGTACCTTAGAAACGAAAACACAAGACTAGTTAAATAAACTATGTATAACAGGAGTAGCTTACTCGTATATTGATGGTTTGAAATGTGGGAGAACATTTTTTCTGAATACATTGTACATATTGTATACATGTATGGGCAACGCTGTCAAGACAAATATGATTGAAATTGAGAGAGCCCAACGTTCCGTTCTAAAGGTGATGCTGAAGAAACCGTACCGACATCCGACCCACGAGTTATTCGGTGAATGTGGAGTTCTCATTGTTCGCCAATTATACATTCTGCAGGCTGCAATTCTGGCACATAAATCATTTATCAATTCACACCAATTTTTAAAAATAATCCAAAAACTTGTCATCTCGATTCCGATACTAGAACTTCCTTTGCAAAACGTTTTAAAGCTTTTAACTTTCCATTTATATACAACAAACTGCTGAGGTCATTAATTAGTAATCTCAACCGTTTTTAAGACCAAACGAATCATTAGGGAGTTTCTCCTTGGCCTAGACTATGAAGAGACCGAAAGACTTTTGCTGGCCGTGGTTTAGCGTGTAGCCCTCAATCCCTTAGTAATCCTTATTTTATTTATATATAATATTTACACTATTTTATTTATTCATAATTACCTATCCTATATATCCTTATTATTTATTTACGTTGTATTATCATTTACTACATATTATAGACATTAGTTAAGTTTCTAAGGTAACTTGGCTTAATTTTCAACGCAAAACTGTCATGGCTCCCATATGTCGAGCCTAAAAGGCCTAGTGTGGGACCACCAACATTACCTGTACGCTAATTTCTTTCTTTGGTTCAATAAACTTTTTATTTTTATTTTATTATTGGACAAATGGCAACCCTATGTGCACAATGCATATTGGTTAGACAACAGCAACTTTAACCACACTGGTTGTGGAAAGGTGCCATTAAACACAAGTTCCCATGACACTAAAATAGGAAACTATAACCACACATCCACATCTATTTAGAACCCACGAGGTCAAATATAAGATTGAGCAACATCGAGCCCATTTTTATACAAAATGTATAAATAATCGTATACTTACTCGAATATGTAAATATAATTGTCGAGCTTGCCACTTGTCATGATGGGCCTATAGTAAAGTTAGCTAAATGTGAATCCGCTTTTTTAAATGCGATTGGTCGATTCGATTAGTTTGTAGGCTGCGTTTTGTATCACAGCGCCTAGACCACGTGATGGCGAGGATGTGATGTCAATTTTAATGAAAATTTATTAACGATTTCACAATTTGGTATTAGTGGAACCGGGAACCAACGGCTTGTATTGAATTATCATCGTCATCAGCCTGTGTCCAATGCTGGATATGGGCCTCCCCCAAAGCACACCACTTCACACGATCTTCTGCCACCCTCATCCATCCCTCACCAGCGACTTTCCTCAGGTCATCCGTCCATCTGGCGGGGAGTCGTCCCACTCTCCGTTTTCCAGTACGTGGTCTCCAGTCCAGACCCAGTTTACTCCATCGTTCATCGGTTCTGCGACATATGTGTCCAGCCCATTGCCACTTCTGCTTGCTAATTTTGAAGGCTATGGCGGGAAATTTGGATCTTTGACGGATGTCAACGTTTCTGACTTCAGAGAAATTCCAAGCATAGTTCGCTGAGCGACTTTTAACTGATGCATCAGATCCACTATCAGTGAGATATTTCTGCTTCATACGACATTACTGAAAGAACGCACTGGTTGAAAACTTTTGTCTTCAAACACCACATGTTTATACATATACCACATGTTCGATAGGAAGATGTGTCTTAACTTCCCGAATGCAGCCCATTGCGTCTGTCGGCTTTTTTGCTGAAGTTGGCTATTCCTATTGAATGTATTGAATAGGCATTTGTATTTCAACATCTATGGAAATAAAATACACCTAAATGTTGTTAAGAATATTATATTCTAGTAGATGGTGACGTAGATAAGTATTCGTGCAATACAGCCAGCAATATTTAAGACATATTATAAAACGAACTAAACAAGAATACGAGATTTGTTGACGGAAACAGCCATTATATGACACGCAAAAAAAAAACAAATTTGAATTCATCATCTGTTTTACGACTGTCAAATCACGTTTTTTTATGTAGCAACTTAACTATAGACGATGTCTTTTGGTCAAGCATAGGTTACTAAATTTTATTTAAGGGTTTGTCCATTTTTGTATATGTCTCTGGCTCGGTTGTAAAGTCAAAAGTGGCAATTCTGTCACCTGCTGGGACGTCGCAATAAATAGTCTATTTGAACCAAACGACTGCACTGTTGCGACACTTCGAACGTGCAGTGCTATGATTTATATATGTTGTTTATTTGCAAAAATGCCTACGTAGTCCAGTGGTTAAGACCATAGATTTAGACGTGTAGTACTGGGTAAGAACCCTGCTCGAGAACACAAAAAAAAACAATGAATATATAAAACCCCGGCATGTACTAATGTACATTTGTCATAGATTTACAACACCACCGTTCTCGTGCCTAGGAGAGCACGTTAAGCTGTCGGTCCCGGTTCCACTAATACCAAATTCCGAATCGTTAAAGAATAGGCATTAAAGATTTACATAAGAAACTGGCCAACCCGTCTGGCCAGCGTGGCGAGTGTAGGCCACATTCTCTAGAAATTCTCGAGAGCATACGAGGGTCAAACTTGTGCGAGTGAGAGCGAAACAAAAGGGTCAAACCCTAAATCTAAAAATAGTACATTTTATTTATAAACAAAACAATTATCTAATTCGTTAACCTACCAATCAAAAATAACTCACACCAAAAGTACCATTTTAATAACCGAACAGAATCGTTTAATTAAAAACTAATAGAAATTTCACGTTACTCGTCAATTAATCTTACAAATGGAATATAAATCATCGATTTATACATTTAAAATCTTTGCACGAATTAGCGATTCGTAGGCTTTTAGGGAGGAAGCGTGTGTGTACGATCGTTATTCATTTTTTTTATGTAAATCTTAATTGACTTTAATGTCGCTAGATATTCTCTGACTGACAACCTTTAGGACAATGTAGAAAGTTCAAGCTATACGCGCCTTTGTTAAAATGAGCCACCTACTCTGCAATCGCAATCCTTCACTTCCTACATAATAATAATAATAAAATTTATTATTTATCCCACAAGAATTACAATATTAAATAATTAAAAAGAAAACCTAACATTAAATAAACAAAATAAAAAACTACACTACAAATTTGGATTTAGGCTCGGAGGTACCGGGTTCGATTCCTGGTCAGATTCAGGTCTATAACTCTATATTCCCAATCGAAATTTCAGTATATTACAACTCTGGTGTATCCCAAGCCTTTAATCGAATCGAGAGCATCGAGTAATAAGTTATCGCAAAATCGAATTCATTACAGGTTACATCGTACTATTAAATCGATTTAAGATCTCGATACACGTCGGGAGATATTATGTGTTAAGTGCCGCCTCCGTGGTGGTCCAAAATTTCGATATAATTTGCCATTGATTGCTGGCTTCAAAGAAAATTTTATTATTTTATTTTATACTCAATGACCTACCTACTGGAGAAGACATGTAGGTAACACAACACTAAGTTATGGTCCGTTCTGATTTTTTTAAAGGACAAGCTTAATGAAATTGTTTAAAAAGTACAAAAGAATCATAGGAGAATTTATTTACCACATATTCTAGTACTTAAACAGTAAAGCATTTCTATTATATTTATATACTCGTATTATTTATTTTATTTAAAAACTTTATTGCACAATGTACAAAAGGCGAAGCTTAATGCCGTTAGGCATTCTCTGACAGTCGACCTTGGGGACAAAAGAGATATCAAATAGAAGTAGAACTATGAGACGGTGCAAAAATAAGAGTTAAAAGAGACAGTTTTTGCTATAACTAATACTTAACCTATGTACTTAAACTATAGGAGCTAACTATGTTTTACCTTATTCCTCCTTAGACTAACCTGTTATGTGTTAATTTTACTAGCTTACTTCTCAAATAAATGTATTTATCATAATTTATTATTAATAGCGATGCATTAGTATAAGTCAAGATTTGTGACTTGACCATAACTTTTCTTACTACAAAATTTGTCCGATATGTCGTCTTCAGAAACTCAATGTGGGTGCCCTTATTTTGTTGATGCACAGCCAGAGGTGTCGCTAATGACGATAAAAACGATTGCAGAAAATTTGTAATTACATTTTTTGTACGTTTTATTCGCAAGATTGATTTTTAGATAGAAAAAGTACGGAGAAACGAGCTTCCAAGAAAACATTAGCGGAATTATACAATATATAGTTGAGTTGGGAGAGAAGCAGAATAGTGGACGGTGAGCGTATTTATGCGCAACAAAGGAGGACCCATTTCTAAACCAGCTACTCGTATAGTCGGTGGCTTGCCTTGGGTATCCCCTATTATTCCGCCACCCTCATCCAGCCCCCACCAGTGACCAGCGTCGTCCACTGCGCCTTCATCATCATCATCAGCCTGTGTCTCTCCACTGCTTGATTTAGGCTTCCCCCAAGGCTCGCCACTTCATACGTTCTTCTACCACCCTCATCCATCCCCCACCAGCGACTTTCCTGTCTGTCCATCTGGCGGGGGGTCGTCCCACTCTGCGTCTACTCCATCGTTCATCGGTTCTGCGGCATATGTGTCCAGCCCATTGCCACTTCAGCTTGCTAATTTTAAAAGCTATATAAACTTTGGTTCTTTGACGGATGTCAACGTTTCTGACTTTATCTTTTAGTGAAATCCCGAGCATAGCTCTCTCCATAGCTCGCTGAGCGACCTTGAACTTGTGGACCAGACCTACCGTCAGTGTCCACGTTTCTGCACCATACAACATTACTGGAAGAACGCACTGGTTGAAAACTTTTGACTGCGTCTTACCGTACGTTATCTCCATTCCAGAAACCGTCTACTTCAACGGACATCAGTTCTGCGACAAACATGTCCTGCCAATTGCCACTTTAACTTATTTATTTAAAAAAAAAATATATTGCACAAAACTTAAATTAGTGTAAAATGCTGGTTCGGCATTTTCTTACAACTGACTTTTCTAATTTTAATGGATATTAGATGGTACCTTTGATTCTCTGACAGATGTCCACGTTTCGGACTTTGGGAATACCGAGCATAGCTCTCTACATAGCTCGCTGTCAGTGTTTACGTCTCTGCTTCGTAGGACAATACTGGAAGAATGCATTGGTTGAAAACTTTCGTCCTCAAACACTGTGAACCAGAACATACAAAGATAGAATTTAGCCTACACTCGCCACTTTTGAAAATGTGTTTAAAATCTCGCAAGTCACAACTATTTGTGACGAGTATCCTAAATCAAAACCTCGTTAGTCGTTCTTACACTACTTTCTTTCCTATTGTGGACGGATCTCGAATGACAGTTGACTATGTCGATCACACGTATTCATCGAGCCATGATTATCGAATTCAAAAATCGAATCTGGCGCATCACTAACGGTAGTAAGTCTATGGCCGATATTCATAGATGATGTTTTACCAAAGAATTAAAGATTAAAAATAAAGTATCACCACTACCGTAATTATTAGAAATAAGTTAGTTTTTTGTATTAATTTAACGTCATTTAATATAATAAGAAAAAAGAAGTAATCAATTTATAATACATAATGACTACTTAAATAATTATTTTGATGTTATAATTTTTAGGCAATCTTCTGATTAGCCCAGCCCAGTGATCCTTATGAAGTTTGGTAAAGATCGGATATACAGATAAGACTATAGTTTCGAAAACTCTCGAATGGGTGCAGCTCGCCGAAATATGAGCGTGTTGTACAAGCTATAGCATGGTGAGTGTTCTGTAGAGTTCCATAACCTCATCCCTTCTTCTCAATTGTGCAACCGAATATACACAGTCCCAAATACTGTAAACACTATTCTTACGAGTACATATATACAAACATTATATTTGAAGACTCTTAAATCAGCCGAACGCTGAGAAACGATGTGAAATGCTCTCCCAGCCTGTGTGTTTGCCTATTTCTATAACTTGGAGCCCTTTAAAAACAGTGTAAAAAACTATCTTGACAGGTCGGTATAGTGATAGCCTCTGACGTTAGTGGCTGGTGTTAGTTAAAAAAACAGTTTTGTAAACCAATTTTTTGTCATAATATGCGAAACCGGGGCGGGTCTTTGGTCAATAAATTAAAGTTTTATTTGACCAAAAACAAAATGAAATGTCTGTCTATGAATGTGAGGCTAAATAATCGTGATTAGCCTTATTGTTAGTGATGTGCGTTGAGTTAAATTAAAAATGAAATATGAATTGCACGTTTGGAAAATAGACCGTTAAATTGTGCGTTATAGAAAATTAAATTCGTAGTTAAAGATGGTAACACTTTATTATTATGTATCTAATATAAATTGGTCGAGTATTTCGCTTTCAAATTAATCTTACCCAAAAAAATGTTAAAGTAAATTTAAAGACATTTAAGGGATCGCTTAACCTTAATTGTGTTCGATGGTAGAGATACGAGTGTAAGAAATCTTATTCCGACGTTCACATTGGTTCAATATTTTACATATTTCACCACATAATAAATTAGATAAAACTTATTATTTCAGCTATGCAAAAGACATCATTTGCTGACACTTGAGACGCGTCGCAATATTGCGGACATAACCTACCTGGTTGGTGTTACGCGTAGAATTGTGGATTCCCCTGTCTTAGTATCCTTGAAAATACCCTCACTCAAGCTCAGGCAGCGTCCACTCTTACATGTTCCTCGCTGCAACACCAATTACAGACGTAACGCGTTCTTCAATTGAGCAAGTGAGTTTTTCAAAGTCAAAGTCAAAATATCTTTATTCACCTAAACCTATTACAGGCATTTATGAAACGTCAGTCTATATTAGATTTACAAAATAAAACATATACAGAACTGCACCACAACAATTAATTAATAACCTTTTAAATTTAGTTCTCAGTACCTATGAGATTTTAATACCTGGTATAGCAGTGACCCACCAGGGAAGTCAGAATTAAAATAGACTACATGCCTATGTGCAACCCGAAAGTCAACAAAACGCAAAAACCTCTGCTAATTTAAGAACAATAAATTCAACGTGTTCGGCAGAGGTCCCAGGCCCCCACAGCAGCACCCGATCACGGACGTAACGCATGTGCCAGCCATCCCCCCGCTCAACCAGGCCCTTAGGGTGCGGACCGAGACCCGACATACGTGCCACCACTGCAATGACCATCTAAGCAAAGACCAGCGGACACGCCACACCATGAGAACCTAAATGACTGAATTCTTCAATGACTCGTGAGCATGGACGTTGATATGCTTAATGACAGTAGTACTTCAGTTAGGGAAGTGTGTTCGGCTTATCCGTCTAGAGTCCAGCTATTGATTATATAACATATTTGGATATTATATAACACATTTTTGTTTTTTATATATGTTATTGTGTTTACATATTATAAATGAAAACTTGTTATTAGCTTATTTGGGTTTAATCTTTAATTTTATATATGTATAGTAGCTGTAAGTTTTCCCAACAAAAATTCAAACAATTTTCAATTACATGAAATATAAATTTTATTAATTTATATATTTTATTTTATTACAAAAACCAGCGTGAACGCGCCCTAACGGATAATTTTGGCCCAAAATACATGTGTAACGAACAAAATTTATTCATTGCCCGCCGTGTACGTGTATTTTAATGATTTTTTTCTCCAAACATAATTACACAATTCATAAATGATCAATATTATAATATGCCCCATTATGATATTAAAGGTCCTCGCGACGCCATTTTGGGTCAACAATGAAGATTTTTTAAAATTAATTACTGTCTAAGCGGCTGGTTTAGGTACAGATATAGGTACTTACTTTATGATTATTTGAAATTGCAATAATAATAGTATTGATTATTGCTGGCATTTTCTTTATAATTCATTTAATATGAATCTTACTAAAATGTCAAAGTTATTATTTGCGAGATGAATAATCAAATGCAACGTATCGCGTACGTGCAAATATGTATAATACCTATGCATACATTGACTTCGACATGCAACATGCTAGACCAGTTATTCTCAAAGTTTAAGTTTTGTGCTTCGCTATTCGACATACCGGATATTTTTGCACACCAGTGTAGTACTGATTCGACTATAAATTATGTCTACTAAGTGACACGTGCACAAAATTATAGCACAAAATGCAGAGTAATTGTAAAGTAAAAAAATGCCCATTTTGAAATCACAGAGCTCTCGTCCGAACGTTACCTATAACTAACAATCACCCAATTTTGAGTAATCGATTTTATATTTAAGTCTTCTCTGTGTGACCCCAGACTTAAGTCCTAATGCCTAATGCCTCTTGGTGCCCATGTGGCCCATGTGTGTGTGTTCTAAGCTTTTTCTATTGATATGATAAATTACCAATACATATTTATAATGTTTCTGCAATTCATATCTGTCTTGTTATAAATATATTTATATAATTATTTACATCATATTATTATTTATAGTTTATTTCTGGAGATAGAGCACACAAAAACTGCCAATATGTAGTACCATTACGTCGCACAATGTCGCTGTCTAAATTCCCATACTTCATGTTCTCGATTGGATTGTTTACGATATAATATAATAAGCACTGCCTGGTGGCGTACAACGCCGATTGGCGTGATATTTTTATCACAATACATCTGTTTTAAAGGTAACAGACAAATAGTGGGGTCGTTTCCCTGTTTTCCCCAGCAGAATTTCAAATCAGTAATTCATGCACTTTTGGTCCTGCGCGTTGTTACTGATATAACAGCGCAAAAAAGTGATGCTTTAACTTAGAAATGGATTTTAAAATATCTATATTTTCATGCTCCATACTAGGTTTTTAAGTTCGCAAGAACAAGCGCAGATCAGCAAGCGTCGAAAATAGAAAACGATTTGAAATAGTTACTTATTTTCGACGTTTGCGAAACGAATAGAAACGATGTGCCTGTGGGGTTCAGAATTGAAAGCGTTCTATAAAAAAATTGTTCCAAGGCTCAATGAAGTCTCTGGTGACAATAGGGCTGGCAGTTTTTTTTCTCAAAAATTAGGTATCTTAATTTAGAGGGAAAATGCTGCTAGTGTATTGGGCACCATGCCACAGGACAGCGATTTGGAGTATATCTAATTGATGTGTCACTTATACTTTCATTGCACCTAATTGTTCTAATTAGTCCCAAAGGTTTGGCTGTCAGAAAATGTCTACGGGCATTAAGTCCGCCTTTTGTACTTAATGCATTAAAGTATTTTTGAAAATAAATTTAGTTTTTATCGTATTATAGTTTATTTCATTTAAGGTTTTGTTTTTTATGGTTTTTAAGTAAAACAGCTAATATTTTGCATCGAATTAAAAAAAATGTATAACGGGACGAAGATTACGTGACGTTAGGGCCAAAAGGCGCATTCGAATTCAAAGCACCGTGCATTCGGTGCGTCGATTATTGAAAAAGTGTGCAAATTACAGGTCATTGATAAGAGTTGAAGTATAATGATGGGTCGATTATAAACGCGTTCGGAGCCCAATTTCTCATAAATTTCTTATAATTTTAATGTGAATTCGAAACGTGCGCCGGACACTTACACCGGCCTACATGATTTACGATGCGATTTGAATATGTTACTTGGTTTAAATTTCGTAATATTAAGCTCGATTATGTAAAAATAAACCGTCTCATTAACTGTAGAAGTTTATTTATAGTAGGGTTCTCTTAATAGTTATACGCTTATACACATATTATATTTGGCAAAGGAGTCATCCAAATGGCTGACGTAGAAATCTGGAATTAGGAAGGCTGGCAATTATGTCTGTTAACGTATTAGCCTACAGATACAGAGGGGAAATATTGCCAGTCTTTCTGGGTTCATTTATTTATTTGTTTAAATTAAATACTTTAACAAACACAAGCACATAAACTTAATTTAGTGTAGGCGAGTTTAATGTCGATGAGGCATTTTCTAAAAACTGATCTTTGTGAGTCAAAAAGCAAAAGTGAGAAATCATGTCCTAGTAATTTAATCATCTATAAAAAAAATGTGGAGAAGTTTTAAAATATTTTCCACTACAAATGATACTGATACACATCGATGTATATAGATAGGCCCTCACTGATATAAAAACGTTCCCGTAAAACCAATCGAAGTCATGTAGCTGCACCAACAGTCGCGAGATAGCAAGCGTCGAGAGCGCCTAATATTAATATTTATATCGAGTAAAACTAGTCTTTTTGTATGCATTGTGATTTAATTTCCGATGAATAAAGCATGTCGCATTATCCTTGCTTGAGAATTGCCCCCCAAAGTTGGTAGGTACACAAAGCAAGCGGCACGTTTTTAAGAGTGCGTTTTGTATTGAATAGGCTTATCTATATACATCAATGCTGATACATGAATATACCTTAATATAATTCTGCCTCTCATTCATTCATTTTGTCTTAGGTAAATAATCATTAACCTATTGGTTTTCACTTATTTATTATTATTATTATTTTTCTTTTACTTTTGCTAGTCACAGTTCAATTGCACTATTAATTTAAATCTAATTACTATATTTTACTCTTATTTCTGTTTTAATTGTTTTGTCTAAATAATATAAAATCTCTTTGGCTTGTGTTCCACTATTGTACTTTGTTTATATGTTTAATATACATACATACATATCTTCACGCCAGATCCCTTACTGGGTAGGCAGAGACAATTGAGCGCCACTTGACACGATCACGACATACCTCTTTCGCTTCATCGACATTCATCAACCTCTTCATACATGCCCTTTTGTTACGAAGGCTTTTTAATTCTCCTTCAGCTAGTGTTTTATTTATTTGATCGTGATACGTGTGTCTTGGTCTGCCAGGGCCTCTTTTACCCACAACTTTCGCATTATATACCTGGTTCGTCAATCTTTCTTCGCTCATCCTTTCAACATGCCCGAACCATCGTAGCATGATTTTTCTTATTTTTGTGCCTATGCTTTCTTTTAATATAATAAATGTGATTTAAAAAAAAAAAAAAAATAATAACATTGCGGGCATATTAAATCACGTTATAAATATGTTTTTTATGAATGAAGGCACACTAATTAAGTCTGTACATTGTAAAGCTGAAATAAGATATCTCATATGATTAAAATCGCTAATCTCGGATATCTAACTGTATCCGCAATAAATAAGATATTTCATAAATTTAAAAATTGCCACGCCTTTTTACTACCGTACGAGAAACGATTTAATGTAAACCATAGACATAATAAACACAGGACAAGTTCATGGTAGTAAAAATTTTGTCCAACCAAGCGGATTAAAAATATCTTGTATTACATAAGACCTAATAATATTAATAAACACTTTTAATTCTAACTTAGTAGTTTGTTAGACACATTGTATACATAAAACTATTTTTTTTTATCATCCATAGAAGCCTTTTCATTTTTCCTATTTGCTATTAATATTAAATCAATACATTTATAATGGTCCCAAATTTTGATTTTAGGCATAATTTTTGAACTGTCTTGTCTAGTAGTATAGTATTGTCAATGACATCATCGATGTTTTTTCAAACGACATAATGCTAATCAAGTAGTTTAAAAATTAAAATGTAATATGATATCCCAAATTTCTCTAATCGTAATACTTAATTAAGGGTTTTTTTTTAAATAATTAATTTAATTAAAAATAAACAGGCGATCCTTAATCTAATTTCAAGCGCTGTCAAGTACTACATATTGCTTAAAAGATTTAAAAAAAATAAAAAAAATTGCCTCAGTGGTCTAGCAGTTAAGGCTGTAGTTTTAGATGCGGACCAGCCGGGATAGACTTCTGGTCTAGAGCACAATAAATATATATATATAATTTATTTACTGCCTCCGTGGTCTAGCAGTTAAGTCCGTGGATTTCGACTCAGAGGTACCGGGTTCGATTCCTGGTCGGGACACAAAAGTATTGATTAGTGAAATTTCTCGAGGTTGGTACGCTGGAGACATCAACGAGCTTGCCACTTGCCAAATGTGAACTAGCTCTTTAAAAAAGGGTGGTTTCAGACCATAATGCAAGGTCGTGATGATACTTTACTAAAAAAATGGCGCAGACTCGATAACTCACAAATATTTAGTTAGTAAATTAATTCCTATAAACATTGGGACACAGTTACAGGATAAATAATAAATAAAATAAAAACATAAAATACAACATAATCAAGTCACTAAAATCTAAATGTAACTATTTTCAAAATTGATCTAAATCACTGATATTAGTTTCGTAACAAAAAAAATTGCATAACTTACTATATGTATGTACCAGTCACTTAAATTATACAATGGCGTCCTAACAAAATTTGGTCCCGGTTCCAATAATGCCAAATGAAAAAATCAGTCACGCCAACACTTCTGGCCAGCGTGACAAGAGTAGGCTGAATTCTCCAGAAATATGATCTAAACATCAATGTAGGCTATTCCATAACGCAGTCTAAAAATGTGCCGCCTGCACCAACATTAGAGCCACAGTATGAATCGACCAATCAGGTAGAGGTGCAATACGACTTAATTGTGGACGACGCCACTATATCTGGAACTCTCGAATCCCTGCAGCTTCGCCGAGATGTAGTTTCTCTGAGCGTGTTCTACCGGCTATACTATGGTGAGTGCTCTGAAGAGTTCTATAACCTAATTTCTTCCTCTCCATTCCGCAACCGAACCACACGCACAGGTCAGAATATGCACCCACATACCGTAGTCATCATCCCTATAAATTTGGTGACTCATACATCTGTCGCACAATAAAGATGTGGAATGCTCTTCCAGTCTCTGTGTTTCCACTTTCCTATAACCTGGAGTCCTTCAAGCGAAGTGTGAAAAGGTATCT
Organism: Tinea semifulvella; assembly: GCA_910589645.1. NCBI lineage: Eukaryota > Metazoa > Arthropoda > Insecta > Lepidoptera > Tineidae > Tinea > Tinea semifulvella. The sequence continues at coordinate 10,580,158 of OU342606.1, forward strand.
AGTCAAGCCGGCATAGTGTTAGGAACTGATGTCGGACATGTCTCATTCCAGTTGCTAACAATCATGGACCATGCGCGCCATTTTACGATCAGGTGGGAGCAAGGTTACAGGTCAAAAAAAAAACCAAAGAGGTGCATCTGCTAACTAATACTTTGCGATTTAGATTACTTTCGAAGGATCGTTTTTTATACCAGCACCAGTCTACTCGTATTGTCTGCCGTAGAACTTTGTGTTTTAGGGTAATAAAATGATTTGAAAATGGATGCCTATTTCGTATGTGGGTCTCTTTTACGTGATTAAAAATCTATGACTTATATTACGGTCTCGCCCACACATTGTCATCTTTACGGTGTTTGTTTTAAATTCATTAAAGTCATTTGAATAAATACTTAATTATGGTAAAAAATGCTTTCGGCGGCTGTTCTAATCAGCCCAATGTTATTTAGGGTTCAAACATCATTACTAGCACCAACTTTAATATCGTACGTAATCTCACACATATAAAGTACATCAAGCTCTAGCAATGTCTCACAAAAGTCTAACAGTCACAAAATTATGGCATCAGCTTCAATGTCGCAAGTAATCTGAAGCAGTCAAAAATTGTAGAGATGTGAAAGTGTAGCAAAGCTTCAGAAATAAACAAAAATATTTTAAATACACTCTTCGGGTCCAGCTACGTTTATTCGACGCTATTTTTTTTTTTTTTTTTTTTTTTATTCAGAGAACATACAGATCTTAAAACATAATTACAACAATTCTAAAAGTTACACAATCCAGCAAAGTTTCCATTTATATATTTAAACTGTAATAGTGACGAATAGAGAAATGCATTCAATACTATACAAACTATTCTTTTTCCTTCAAAATAATTAGAAATGGCAAGAAAGACTTTATTTTGTTAAACCTTTATCCAGATAAGCATTAAAATACTTTTTTTTTACAATGACGATAATACAGAAAAGGCAGAAGAATCAGCACGTCAGAACTTTTATTTACAAACTTCTAAAATAATTTTGAATACTATTTGCAATAGTTACTTTTTTTCGACGTTTGCTGTAGAAACGATGGGCCCGTGGGGATCGGAACTTAAAGCCTTTTATAAAGAAATTGTTCCAAGGCTCATTGACGTCTCTGGTGACAATAGGGCTGGCAGCTTTTTCTCCCAAAAATTAAGCATCATCATTCAAAGGGGAAATGCTGCTAGTGTATTGGGCACCATGCCACAAGACAGCGATTTGGAGGAGGTATTTTTTTTGTAAGTATTAAATTTTTATTTTCTATGTATTATTATTATTTTTTTAGGTTAGATGTTGTTGTAATATAGTTTATTTAATATTGTAATTCTTTTATATTGTTTGTATATTACTTCGAATAAAAGTTTTTGAATACTGGAAAATAATTCTTAGATTATGCTTAATAGGTGAGCTTATGATAGATTGTGAACGTAAAGCTTTTGGATTGGGTCCACGGTAAACATCTGCGTTAATATTTTTTTAATAAAAAAAAAACCTACGGGACCTTTTTATTTTTCAGACCTATATGCACGTAATTCTTCTAATAAATTGTGTCAACATAATGCACGCTTTCGTAGTTCCTTGTGTGTCATAACTGTTTTGTTAAAAATTATAGCCGTATAGTTTTTCTATAATTAATTTGTTTTTGATTTACGTCGTGGGTCTTAATAACAATTTATGACGCGCCTTCTTACGGCGATGTGTCGTCGTTTGAATAACTTAGATTATTTTAAATTAGGAACGAAATCTCAGCGATTCTAATGGAAATAAAAAATAAAAAATGATAAAAAATCATAAAATGATAAATAACAGGAATACTGTACGTTTTTTTTGTTATACTAGCACATGTGATCTTGCGCTCACCTGATGGTAAGTGGCGCACAAGGTCCACGAATGTTAGCAACTGCAATCAGACTCATGACTCACATCAGTCCCTAACACTATGCCGGCTTGACTGGGCATGACGGAATAGATTCGAACCTAATCCCGAAACGCGTGTATACACTCTGCAGGGTTTATCGACACGAACGGTGGATACTTCCCGCCCCGGCACTCTGGGAAAATTACCACCATCAGTCCGCCTACCACCTATTTGTTGTTCTCATTGAAAGTATTTGCCATTTGCAATGTGTCATCATTGACAATCCAATTCTTACTTTTAATGAGAATTAATATTGTTTTTTTTTATACTAGCATTTAAGCTTGCCATGGTAATATTCATATAAAAATAACACCGCTTGAAACAAGACTTACTTTAATTTATCCCTTATTTGTTCTTCAATTTGCGCAAATCTTTAATACAATGTATTGTAGTTCGCATATTATATATACATTTCCCGTTTACGTAGTGTATAATAATTATATAATTATTATTATATTATATTATTAGAGTATATAATTAGTTATCTAGTCTATGTAGTGTATGTAAGAATATAATTATTTATGTAGTTTAAGTATTATTATTTTTATGATGTTTATCGTATATTTAATTTAACTAGTACTAATAAGTGGTTAAATTATTTTTATTTAATTTTTTGAAAGAAAGAAAGAAGAAAGAAAGAAATAAAGTTTATTTGTCACAAAAAAAAAACACAAGCAGTAAAAAATAATAATGATAATACAACAAACAAGATAGTGTGGTGACAAATAGGGAATCAGCTCAGCAATAAGCTGCAACGCTCGGTCACAGCGCTGATTTTCAGCTGATCCCTCATAATTTTGACATTAACATTGTATTCCAATAAATTGACAAGAACAATATTAAATATAAACTATATACAAATAAATATTGTAAATAAATATCTATTGACATAAGCATATTGTATGCCCACAATATGGGCAGATTGCATCATCATGACATGTATACACAACTGTAATTAGAATAAGCAATTTATACAATAAAGAATAAAATAAAATAAAACTTGTCCTTAAAATAAATAATATAATATACATAAAATTATGGCTATATAATTTGGCTAATTTTTAAAATAAATAAATAATGTTTACAAAATAGTTTTAAAATAAAATAGTCCTAGTTTTCTTAATTAGGCGTGCTGCTGCAATGATTGTTGAGATGTGAACAAATATATTTTAAGTTTGTTTTTAAAAGCGACCACTTTTGTGTTTTGTGTTTTTTTTATTTTGCCATGCCTAAACTTCTATTTCTTGTCCCGACGGTTGATAGTAAGAGAATGCCAAGCGGCATTACATACGCCTTTTGTATTAAACAATAAAGATTTTAATAAATAAATGTTCGTAATGTCCCTAAGATTGACCGAGTAAGAATGTCTTGGATAGGTGGATCTAGTGAAAAAGTTTTAATTAAATAATTCTTCTCCTTTAAGTTATAAATAACGCCAAATTTCGTGTGATTATTTTGACGATATTTCCCTTTAATGCTAGAGTAATTTTAGTATTTTAAGAGTCCTTATTAATATTAAATGGAATGTGTCTATTGGTAAAAAAGCACGTCTACTTTTTATAATATTTATTAAAAACATTAAGAGCCGGTAATTGAAAGCTTCCTTAGTGGCAATCGTTCACTAAAATGGCCGCCAAATTTCTGTATTTAAGTGAACAGATGCCACTAAGATAGGATTTAGATACTAGTCCTAATATCTTATATTTATTACAACATAGGTAATATAATTGCGTTTGATCCATATAACACTTTTTGCACACGAAAATTTAATGTTCAAACTGGATATACCTAATGTATTCATAACGACATTTATGTCTTTTATTACAAATATTATTAATCGATTTAACATTATTTGTATAGTTTTGGCATTGTCTTAATTCTATACGAAACAAGACAGATGACGCTTCACACTCCAAATGAAACGAATCGAAACTAAACGAAACGAAACGAAACGAAACGAAACGAAACGAACGAAACGAAATTGAATTAACGTTTAATTGCTAATATACTACAATATATCAATTATGTGCACAAATGTTTACAACAATCAAATTCGTAACAAAATACAAACAATGATGGAAAATGATTTTTACCCATTAAATAATAATAATAGAACAGGACGACAAAATAAAAGATTTAAATAAAATACTAAATAACATTGTATAAAATATATCTATATAAAATTTGACATAATTCATCGAATTATAGACGTACGATAACTCTTTTAAATTATTGACGAGACTTGACAGGAGAAACGATTCGAATCAGTCAGTCAGTGGAGTCGTCCAGGCCCGGATTGCTAATGGGCCTGGGTTGGGGATGGGGACATTCCCCCGTTTACTCTTGCAGGATCTCATCGGGTAACCACCCGCTGGTAATTCATGAACTTTTGGTGCTGGGCGCCATTACTGGTGTAACAGCGCCCGTGTGGATCACAAACCAAGGGGGTCTAGGTTCGACTCCTTCAGTTCTCCTCCAGAAGCACTTCTCTAGGAAGCGGTCTCCCGTTGGGGGGCCGAGCGCAAGATGGAGCGATATTCAGGAGATGCTTGAAGTGTCTAGTCAGGCCGACAACAAACTCCTCAATAGTAGGCATTTCCAGAACATACAAGTATGTGAAAAGGTTTTGACTTTATCATTATTTGTAATATATAATATATCTAGCTAAGTATAGCGTATACGTAAAGTAAAAAAGTAAAAAAAAAAACATTTTTTTCTCCATAAATAATATAATTAAAAATATTTATAATAAATACCTTGCAACCCTCACAAGTGAAGGCCCCGAAGTGAAATCCAGCCGCGGGTTCCCCACAAACTTTGCATTGCTGATTCATCTGGAAACAAACAAACAATACATTAATTATTGCTATCATCATTATTATCCTGTTTTTTTTAAAGATAGAAGCCTACGATCAAGGATTTAACTAGATTAATAGTCACATACAAAATTACTGCGAGAAACTGGCAAGCGGTACTCTACGTACATGCTATCTCTTTCTCTTAATAATATACGACAAACAAGGCAATCAGTCAGGAATAAAAAAACATATATGCTATTTAATATTTAACACAAAATTAACCTTATTACTTTAATCATAAGTTATAAATTGCCTTGAGAACCGTCTGCATTTTAACACGACCTCACGTTGGCTGTAGTTAAAACGTACTGTCGTAAATATCAGCACACGATTATTTTGTGCTGAATTTTTTTCCAGTGTTTTAGGTGCCGTCACATATAATCTAGTTGATTCTAGATCGATGATGGAAGCGATAAAATACTAATAGTATACAGGGATGGATATCCCTGGAATAGTGGTTCCCATTTCTTTTTAAGCTATGGAATTGAAAATACTTTTTTCGACGGATTTCCAAATTTTAAATAATAAATTGATTTAATAATTAATAACTACTAAGTACAGTAGTTGGAATATTTTAAGCGACACGGTGGAGGCGCATTTACGATGACTGTTTTAGAACCTCTGTGACCACGGAATCTGAGGGTTTTGCCTATCACCATTTGGCAGCTTTGGCACTAGAGCGCCGGACTAAAAGCTCTACAATCATCTATCTTCACCTTGTTCCCTTGATTAAAACTCATGTATAACTGATTGAAAATGTTTTTATTTCTAATGCACTCGCAATCCTCTACCACACTCCCAAAGGTTAGCTAGTATAAAATGCCGACAGGCATTAAGTTCGCCCTTGTACTCATCTGTTAAGTTTTTAAGTGCAATAAAGATTTAATAAACAAAAAAAAAAAAGATTATTTGATTTGATTTGATTCGCAATTTGGACTGTCCTGCTTGGTATGAATGAAATGGCCACCACTGACTATTGTTCCATCTATTATGGAACCGGAATAGTTCGCGATGATGGCAAGAGCCCTGATGGTATAAAGCTGATCCACTGGGATCGGGGTGGGCTGTCAAATGTGTCGACAATTGGCTTTCGAAAACCTCAGGGGAATAGTACCAAAAGCGCAGAGTCTGACTATGTGTTTGTCGTATAGTCTCCAGGCTCATGGAGTTCAAGTACTAAAACATTTTTCAAAAACATTTCCTCTCGTCTGATTGTCTGCTCCGGTGACAAGAGGGCTGGATTATTCCTTGGGGAATAATGCGGAATCAGTAGAGAAATGCGGCCAGCGTTCTTCGGCCGCGTGGATCGATTTATATTTAAATTAGGTTCTTTAAGTATTATCTGCAACAAATAAAATGTGTTAGATGTGTTTCTTACTTGGTAAAATATATAAATTGAAGCTTAAAATATTTTTTGCCAAATATTTCGCCTCTCTTTGGAGCGGCGTCATCAGTGACAGTGACTGAAGGTCTTTGTCATAAATTTTGAAAAAAGTAATTTTATTTCTTTTAGCAATGGTGAAGGCAATGCACTATATAGTTTTGTATTTATTTTTTAGAATAATATTTAAAAACATGGGAAAGCTCTTTTATATGGCAGCTTGGTGCATACTATAGCCCTGGTCTGAATGTAATGCATTAGGTTTTGTCTAACTTGTTTTGTAAATTTATTAATATCGAACCAACAATGGACATAACATACTGATGATGTTTTCCATGATGCGCGAGGTGATGATGATATTTTTCTAAAAAATAAATACAAAACTATATAGTTCTTTAAGTATTGTTATTTTTTTATTGTTTTTGTTTAGGTAACATAATTTTGCCGCAGGTTATAATAATTCAGAATCACACAGACTGGAAGGGTATTCCACATCATCAAATATTTACTATGATGCGTACGGATAGTGACTACGGTGTGGGGCTGTTTATTGTGGCTCAGGGTATGAATTTATCTTATTAACTATCTATACTTAATTTATTAACTCAAAAAACTTAAAAAAAACTCAGGTCAATATAAAAGCCTACATAGACTTAATTCCCATCATGCCTGCCGTCAAAGCTACCGTAAGAACCGCAACACTGGCGACTATCCACTGCACATGACTGTATAATTTAAGAACACATTTCGTTAAATCGGGAATTCGACATCATTAATATAATGCTGTGGAAATAAGAACAGTTAAAATGAGTTCAGAAGGCCTATAACGTATCTTATTTTACATTTCTTAGATTGCAATTGACAAATAAATTTGGAATTAAAATTGAAACCTATGTGAAATATTATGAATTTTATTTTAAAATATATTTAAAATCGCTGGAATAATGTGTGAAATTTTGTGTGTGGGTGTGTACGAGAGTGTGTGTATCGAGGTGCTTAGACGTGTGTTAAATGTTATTGTGGTGAGTATAATGTTTATATTCATGTGATGTTCATATTTCTTTTGATATAATAGGATATTATATTTAAACTGTTTTTAGATTTTTCGAGAATAGAACGAGATACATGGAAATTTACAGATATTGTTTTTAATGTTTAACTATTCCTCGATAAGATACGTAATCGCCCCTTTATGCACATTTGCAAGACTATTAAAATTGGTAGGATAATATAAATTTAATTTTGCCATATCACGGAATACTCACATCAGTTATGGACGACAATCGTCGCTATAAGTTAAAATTAATTTAATTCAATAAGCATATATGATTTGATGACTTTAATATTAGCGCCATCTTGTTGAGAGAGGTTTGGGCATAAAAATATTAAACTGAATGTTTTATTATTAAAAAAAGTAAAGTATCATCATGATCATACCGCTTTCGGGGTGATCAGGAGTCACACTTTTAAAGAAACGGATTCACATTTAGCCTTTTTCATACTAAAACGACATGTGACCAACCTGATTGTAAATGGCGCGCAAGGTCCATGAATGTTAGCAACTGGAATCAGACACTCATGACTGACATCAGTCCCTAACACTATGCCGGCTTGACTGGGCATGACGGCAATTCGAGCCTGATCCCAAAAATATGGATACACTCGATATCGGCACGAACAGACTGGGAAAATTCCCACAATCAGTTCGCCTTCCACCTATTATACTTTACTATAGTTGACCTTGGCCTATGCCAATAATGACTTAGCGATGTATCTAGCGTACCCAACTCGATAAATATCACATTAAACATAAAAAATAATGTAATTTAATTTAAGGAAATGACAAACTACAATAATTTACTATTAATATAAACTACTTAATAATAAAAAATACAACTAAAATAAGAATTTATAAATAAAGAAAAACAAAATGAAATAAAAAACAAGCTCCAAATCACCACCAATGGGCAGTGCCAATAAAAGTATGGGCAAAGTGCCCTCTTGTCTCCTGAGGTATTGACGAGCTGTTTTGACAACGCCTTAAAAAAATCCTGTTCACTTGGTCCCCATGGCCCGTGATTTTCAACTCCAAACGGTGCAAAATCATATGCTCCAATATTGGGTGTATTTTGTAGGTTCTCTTCCGCTTGGGTCCTTAGTCGTCAAGGATAGATGGAAAGGCAGACCTATCCTCGATGGTAACCGTAAATGTTCTGTATTGTCCCAAAGGTTGGCTGCTAGAGAATGCCTATCGGCATTAGGCCCGCCCTTTGTAGATAGTGCAATAAAGTTTTGAATAAATAAATAATAAAATGCATTAGAGAAAGGAGACGAATGGTGTTTTGGGCGATATAGGCTGGATTAAAAATTCTGCTCCCCTCCCTATATACCTAACTAAATACTGTAATATTCCTTTAATTCCGTTTTTGGAAGTTGGTTCCATAAATGAAGGCAGACCTGCTTAGGCCCAATTCTTTCAGTTAGTGGTGCAAAGATTTTGCTGGAATTCCTCTCGCACTAACTTCCATTGCGTAAAGTAGTAATAGTAGAGTAGATCAAATATTTGTTCGACTTGCTGTTTTAATTCTTGACAAAAACTTAATACTGGCTATATACTATAACCCACCCTAAACTCAATAAAGATAACGCAACTCGTGTATGCTAAGCCTTCTACAAATTACGCCACAGAGAAGGGAGATGTTAATTTAAGAAGCTATAATTTACAATATTTATTTAAGCCGATATTTGACCGTTCTTATAAAAGAATTGGTACAATAACTATTTCAAACGATGAAATAACAACACTTGAAATCAACAGTCAGTAAAATAAAACCATTTCCTACTCACGAACACGTAATGTTCAATCGAAATAGTGCTGGGTAAGTTATCGATAACGCTATTAGGTTTGTTTAAAAAATATTAAGCAAATCACCTTCAAAAGTTCTTCCGTCTTGTTGAATGTTATTGTTTTCTTTGCGTTTTTGTTGTATTTTGTAAATTTCCTTAATTTTATGCACTATTTGTTTTTGTTGATTTCTTAATCTGTCTTCACAGTGGATTTATATTTTTGTGTATAATTTGTGAACCCATTCATGGCCTTACTTATTGTGTAAAATTTGATAATATTGTATTTTTGGTTATGCTGTTGGAGTTCCAGATAAATAAATAAATAAATAAAAACCATTAAATCCCTTTTCTGTATTAAATGAACCAGTGACACTGGAATACCTCAAGAACAAATTCTCCTTCCTCTCTATTCTCCACGAAAGGTCGTTGCGGTCATCGCATAAGTCTGTACTTGCTATACCGTCTCACCACTCTAGTTTTATGTCAGACCGATTTGCAGTTGTTACCGCAAATTTGTGGAATAACCTGCCCTTAGATATCCGACAAGCGCCCAACAGAATGTTATTTTTAAAAATGGTCTTCACACACTTCTTGAATAGCTCCTAACAACTGTAAGTAATATTGTATATATTTATAGTTATTTTTTAAAATAGATTTAGTTTAAGTAGAATTTTACTTATTTTAAATTTATCCTGTTCCAATATTTGCCCCTTCGAGTACTTTCCACAAACAATATTCGCAATGTCCCTAAAGTTGACCGAATAAGAATGCCGCTAGCATTAAGTTAAAAAGTTAGAATTAAATAAGTTTATGTTATGTTATGTCAAACTCCCAGAGGCTATGGTAGAGATGTGAAGCTTTGTCTGTATGTGTGAGTGTACTCGTTTAAATGTATGTCTGTTTGCCCAATTTGCACGGCTATATTATTGGACAGATTTTAATAACAATTAGCAAAATTGATTCTTGGAACCCAGGGACTCACGCCTATAATTTTATTTTCATTTCATTTAATTTACTTTGATGAACTTTATTTTAAAAAATGCTGAAATTCTAAATCTAATTATGGCATTTTAACACATACTACTTTTATCAACTATTGTAATTGTCTAGCATGGCTTGCCATTTCGCCATAATCAATTGATCAAATTTATTTTTATCGATAACATAACGCCACCGATAAACACATCACTACAGTCTCAAGTGACACTTCATGGCACAACACTATAACCGTTTCGTGGCTTCCTAAAAATCTAAAGCAAACATAAGAATGACGTATTATTTTTATAAGCCAACGTAGAGTGCCCTCCACATTCTGAAGGCCACATTTTGTGTAATTAAATATAATCTAAATTTTATAAATTATTTTACAATCACGTGGAGTGCTCTGAAGAAATCTATAGCCTCCATTCTATTAGACAATTAAAGCATCATCACGACCGTGGTCTAGCGGTTAAGTCCGTGGATTTGGACTCTGAGGGACCGGGTTCGATTCCTGGTGGGGACACAAAAATATTTATTAATGTAAATAAATACATTTAATTAATATATAAATTATTCGTGATATTTCTCGAGTTTGGTTTCTTGGCCAGGTGCTTTGCTGAGGGTCCCCAAAGTTGTATTAATAAAGTTGTGTCAACATTGTATTCTCAAATTGTCAGTCATATTCTGTAACTGACAATAAGTGTTATCACTAATATCCCTTCCGAGGTGGTCAGACACCACGCTTTTAAAGAAGCGGATTGACATTTTGCTAACTTTACCATAAGTCCATAGCAAGTAGCAAGCTCGTCGATGTCTCTATCATACCTGACGATCAGGAATCGAACCCGGTACATCCGCGTCTAAATCTACTGACTAAACCACGGAGGCAGTCAACTAATTTATAATTATAATATATTTTTTAAAACCAAAATAAAAAAATGTTTATGCTTTTTATATATTACTAAAAGAGTTCAACGCACGCAATTTTTGTTTTGGTTCTTTGCGTTTAATATTCGATATAAACCAATACATATTGCGTGCCTACAATGTTGACTTAACCAAATACCGCTCACGAAATACATTTCAACAGGAAACGAGTTCACATTTTTCCCAAAAAATTACTATACTTAATAATAATTAATGCGAGTCCAAGACCAAAAGGGAACAAGTCAAAAATGACGAAAATTTATTTTAATCTATAACAATACAATAACCTGAAATGTTTTCAAATAATGAAAAGAAAAATTTAAATAAATTTGACTTATTATCTTTTTCAAAATAATATTGGGTTTTATTTGGCATTGACATAACTAAAAAACTATGAACGAGCCCGTTGCTGGCCCCAGATGGAATTTGGATTGCTAAAACAGATACGCAATTAAAATCGCTTTACCTCAACATCATAATCATCACGGCCTTAGGAAGACACTTTCACTGTTGGTAAAGAGCTTTCCAAAACATATTTCTGGAGAATTTAGCCTACACGCCATGGCTAGACGGGTTGTGTATTATGTATTTTTTTTTTTATTTTTTTATTTTTTTTTTTATACTAGCACGACATGTGACCTTGGGCCCACCTGATGGTAAGTGGCGCGCAAGGTCCATGAATGTTAGCAACTGAAGTCAGATACTCGTAACTGCCATCAGTCCCTAACACTATGCCGGCTTGACTAGATGCTTTTTCACACTTCGCTTGAAGGACTCCAAATTATAGGAAAGTGGAAACACAGAGGCTGGAAGAGCATTCCACATCTTTATCGTACGACAGATGTATGAGTCCCCAAATTTATATGTACGCGAAGGGATGGTGACTACGGTATGTGGGTGCATATTCTGACCTGTGCGTGTGGTTCGGTTGCGGAATGGAGAGGGAGGGATTAGGTTATAGAGTTCTTCGGAGCACTCACCATAGTATAGCCGGTAGAACACGCTCAGAGAAGCCACATCTCGGCGAAGCTGCAGGGATTCGAGAGTTCCAGATGTAGTGGCATCGTCCACAATTCGTACAGCTCGCCTCTGCAGGACATCGAGAGCATCTGTGAGGTACTTGGCGGAACCATCCCAAAGGTGAGAACAGTATTCTATACATGATCTGATCTGTGCTTTGTACAGCAACAGTCTAATTGAAGGCGGAAAAAACCGCTTCACCTTGTTCAGTATTCCGAGCTTTCTTGACGCTGTTTTGGTGATGCTCTCAATGTAGTTCCGGTGGCTAAGGTCTGAGCGTATTTCCACCCCGAGAATGTTGAAGCTGGGTTGTATAATTATGTTGTGTGTACGGGCGGGAATATTGCTAGGACGTGGTCATGAAAATTGACTTTTCTCTATCATATTTTTCAGATATTACTGAAAGACCCATCTCTATCAGTAGAAGTCTAAACCTCTTGTTCTAGGGGGGGGGGGGGGGGGGGGGGTGATAAATGATAAAATGACAATAAGCTTCCTAAAAAAATTAAAAGGCTAGTTTCAATGAGAAATACACTTTTTTTTACTTGTACATATGTCATAGATTAAACATCAATGTAACGTTAAGCCATCGGTTCCACTAATACCAACATGCGGAATCGATAATAATTTATCATTTAAAATAGACATAAGGCTCTCAGTAAACAATCGGGCCAGCGTAACTAGTGTAGGCAAAAAGACGAACGTTAATGTCGCATGCAAATGTTTATTTTGATGTTATTTCAGTTATTTATTAAATAGTGCTTAGAATCGGGGTCCATGACCGGCGCTGACTGTAGTGACTAAACAAAAGAACCGCAAGATCAGGGTACCTCTATGTATTTTTAGACTGTCAATTTCTACCAGTGGAGGTCTAGAACTCTACGTTCTAGGGACTGTGATAAAAGATAATGTCGCTTGCTAATTGTAGACATTTTTTATGTACGCATTTTGACAGTTATTTCGATAAATGTCGAATGCGACCATTATCTTTATTGCTTAGAATCAGGGCCCAGGATCGGTTCCAAAAAATATATTAACTAATTGGGACTTACGCAAAAAACTCTCGTTCATCCGAACACTAGTAGGATACTTAAAGCGCCATACACATACCTATTATATGAATAATATTATATCCGGAATTCGATTTTTGAGCCGCCTGGAACCAATTTTATTAACTACGCGCGAAAATTTGTACATATTGTATATTTTGTTACAAGTTTACCATACGATATATAGGCAGGTACTAAAAGTAACACAATACATTAAAATTTCATTTTTTTACTAAGGTTGTAAAGCGTTTTAAATAATTGTCAAAACCAATTTGACACCCGTCATAATTATGAATTTTGATGTTTTATTTTCTTATGCTATTGATATTAGGATTCTTTGTTAAAGTCATGTTATTATTTTATTAAAAAAACATTTATTTAAAAGCTAAGACGCTAGAGCATCACCAAAACAGCGTCGAAAACGTCGATACTGAACAAGGTGAAGCGGTTTTTCCCGCCTACCCACTATCCCTCGCGTACTCATAAATTTGGAGACTTTGAAGTTTTATTATCTTTTGCGTAGTTATCGCTACAGTTGTATAGTTCGCTTGTTAACAACAATGGGCGATGCGAATGAATTAAACGAATTGATTGCATTCATGAATTAAATTAAATTTGGAGACTTTGAAGTTTTATTATCTTTTGCGTAGTTATCGCTACAGTTGTATAGTTCGCTTGTTAACAACAATGGGCGATGCGAATGAATTAAACGAATTGATTGCATTCATGAATGAACATTAAATTTAGTACCACCTACCGTCTACTAGGGGACGCCACTTTCTATGTAAACCGAAATCGGTGCTGAGTGTAGCGACTAAAAATCTCCATTTATTTTGAGACTGTCCCTTTAACACATTTCTATGGTAAAAACATACCTACCCGATAATAATACGTTGAGAACATGTTAAGTTGGCGTGACTGGGCACTGTTAACATATCGCTGGAGTTTTTTTTTAAAGTCATTTGGCCAAGGAAGCGATGACGGATTGGGCGCACTTTCAAGACGGCCAGGTATGTTTTTTTTTTAATTTGCGTTTTACTTTGTTGTATTCAAATTGGGAATTTATTCGACTAATTAGTACTTATCTTATGTGTTCGATTAAGTTAAGAGTGCTCGTTTTTTATACCAAATTAGTTCTCGCCTTTTGTTGATTAGTCGGATAATATGTTAATGTTTTCTAAAACCTATCCTGTATCCTATAATCCTGCACGTTTGTATGTATTTCTTTAAGAAGTCAATTAGTATGAGAATGACAACTGCAGTGATTTTGGATGGCACACTCTGTCCGTCAAATGTGACATCCAGCCAAAAGAAACCCGGGCCCGCTGCAGAGTCAGCCGCACGCCTTAAACGCAACACGCTAAGACCATTATAAATCATCACTTCATCCTATTTGCAGTCGAAACGATGGGCCCGTGATCAGAGGAGACTCTGGCGATCTCTCGTTAGCTTGGGGAAAATTTCAATTGGCGACGGGTGACCCTTTATTTATTTATTTAAAAATCTCAGCTTATTATATTAAACATATAAACAGAGTAGCAATAGTGGAACCCAAGCCAAAGAGATTTTATATTATTTAGACAATACAATTAAAACAGAAATAAGAGTAAAATATAGTAATTAGATTTAAATTAATAGATAGAATAGATATAATTGAACTGTGACTAGCAAAAGTAAAAGAAAAATAACAATAATAACAAATAAGTAAAAACCAATAGGTTAATGATTATTTACCTAAAAAAAAATGAATAAGAGGCAGGAGCAAAATTATACTATATACACGAGTAGAGAATTTTGTTGTTTCAATGACAAGCATGCTCCGGGAGTGTTAAACACGTTCTTCTTTGGCAAGAGAAAAAGAACGGCGTAAAAGATATGTAACAAACTTTTTGTATGAAAATAATTACCATTACCTGATCTATATTGTAATAATTGATCTCTTTCGCTATTTAACCACATATACAGATATGGAATCAAATCCATAAACTATGAATACATTATTATAAGAAGTATCATCACGACCGTTTCCCTTTCGGGGTAGTCAGAAACCACGCTTATAAAGCGGATTCACATTTAGCCAACTTTACTATAAACTTGGGAAATGTAACAATTATTAAATAATAAATTTTATTTATTAATTTAAATTAATAAATATTATTGTGTCCCGACCAGGAATCGAACCCGGTACCTCCGAGTCTAAATCCACGGACTTACCGCAAGACCACGGAGGCAGTCTAGTATAAAATTTTTAAATAAATAGTCCGTCATAACCAAATAAACAAAATCGACAAGTCCTTATAAAGTAAAATTTAAATTTGGAACAAAAATTATAAAGCCTTCAATACATGATCCGAATAATCTTTAAAAATAAAAACGAACGCTCTGTCAACCTTGCTTTAATTAATCAACTCGATTATCGGAGCCATCTTCGTATGCGACGCGAAAACGAGTCCATGGGAGTTATTCTTGTTTTTTTATTAAATTAAATTTCTTATTGTGTTAACCACAAAAATATCCAGACACAGAAATAAATCTTCAATACCATCAAACGATATACTAAATAGAGAAAAAAGAATATTACTATAGGAATTTATTTATTCGAAGTTATATACAAACAGTAAAAAATAATTTATTATACAATATTATAAATAAACCTAACATTAAGTTAACAAATAAAAAGCTACTCTATAAATAAAACTAAAAAAATTATAACCGTCCGATAGGCGTAGAGTGCCGAGGACACTCGCGTTCCTTCGCGTTGAAAAGCGAGGCTGCCCTTTAAGCAAAATATTCTCTACTTGAAAATGATAATAAAAGGGGACACCCGTAGCCAAGCGGAGTTTTATCCCGAGCTCATGAGATAACGCCAAAGCCTCCTCAGACCATTTGACCGCCTCCGTGGTCTAGTGGTAACAAACGTTGCCGTAAACTCGGGAGGTCGTGGGTTCGATTCCCACCGGGGGCAAGTTGTACATTGTATAATTTGTCTCTGTCTGGGTGTTTATATGTATAATATGTATCTATTTACAAAAAAAAAAAGTATAATATGTAGTTTATCAACCATCTAGTTTCCGTAACACAAGCCTTGTAGCTTACCACGGAAATTAGATGGCGCTGTGTGACCTGTCTGAAAAATATTTATTTATTTATTTATTTATTATTTACCCATCGTTTTGACTGCAAATATTATAGGTATATAATATATAAAATAAAATTGTTATGGATAATGATTATAAGTGCCTTCTGCGTGGAATGGTGGCAAGAACGCTGGCTGCATTTCCCTGCTGAATTGCAATACTGATTCTTTGGGCGAAGAAAGACAGATAGATAGTAGGGTCGTCCAGGCCCGGATGTCTAATGGGCCTGGGGACATTCTTCCCGGCAGGATCTCAGCGAGTAATCATCCGCTGGTAATTCATGCACCTTTAGTGCTGGTCACCATTACTGGTATAACAGCGCCCGTATGGCTCACGAACCCAGGGGGTCTGGGTTTGGCTACTTCAGCTCTTCTTCAGGAGCACTTCTCTAGGAAGTGGTCTCCCGTTGGGGGGCCGAGCGCAAGACGTAGCGATATTCTGGAGATGCTTGAAGTGTCCGTTGTCGGCCTGATATAACATACGTCTAGTCAGGCCGATGACAAACTCTTTAATAGTAGGCATCTCCAGATCATGCGAACCATGGCGCTCTGGAGACCACTCTGAGCGATATATTCTTCTGACTATGGATGTTGTCACTATTAGTCTTGGCCAGAAGGTGGTGCCAGGCTGGCGCAGCGCAGGTGAGACTTTACCAGAAGAAAGAGCCAGCCCTCTTCAGCTTCACGGGAGGAGACGGGAGGGGACCGAAAAGTCTAGATAGCTTTTAAAAAAAATTGGTGTTGGGACTCCATGGACAATAATTCTTTATTTTCTACAGATTTGGCTATTTATTATTATAGATTTTTGTAGATATTATATTATTAAAAAAAAATACGCGATGTCACGACTTCAAGAATCACCTCGCGAATGTGAATAATATGTCAAAGTCAAAGATTTAGGTCGGTATTTTAGTGTAATTTTATCAGATTATCCAGTCTTTAATGAAGCAATTTTGGTCAGAACAAGTCGGAAATGTAATTTAAACATTCGAGAGATTTCGATCTTTGATGTGACAAATAAGAATAAATAATAAAAAACCTTTTCAGAATTGAGACGCTCTTGGTCAAATAAGGAATTTTAAATTGATCGTGACTTGTTTTGCAAAATGCATAATAACTTTGATAATTTTTGTCACTGTCAAGAACTGTCAGAACTAAAACAAAATCGACTTTTTAAAGAAGCAGATTTGGTACCAAGTAGTCAGTACTAAACTCGAGAAATATCATATAAAATATTTATTTATAATAATCCACGGACTGGACCAAGTTTTTCCCCTCGTTCCTCCCATAATAACCTACTCAAAATCACCTTCACACTCTTCCAGCAGATATTCAGATTCCATTGCAGTATCTACAGCTCGCCAGTGGAACATACTTTACCTAGAATACCCATCATTATTAGACAGGCATCATCTCTTAAAATATTCAAAGATATTAATTTTTATTTTTTATTTATTTATTGAGAATCCAACAGCGTTTCAACTTTAATAAATTAAGTACTTACAAATTAACAATTTTAGGCCACTAACAGGATTCCACATATAATATTAAAAACTGTGATAAGTGATACAAAATAAAAGAAGTAAAAATACAAAAGTTAAAAATACATATTTAAGAATTTAAAATGTAAATATATACAAATACTTACTTCACAAATAGAATAAGTCACCATAACTCACTTTATGTATGTACTCGCATATATACGAATTGATGTATTTTATATTTAGGTATATTCTTTATTCTTAGAGTATCATCGTACATTCCCACCGGAATTTGCTTAACTTATGCATTCGCTACGTCTTCGGCTTGCGTAAGTATGATCATGTCTCCCAATTTCGCTTTCAGTTAAAATGGCTCGATATCCGCTTTCGCCGGTCTGTCCATCTTCTCTCTTTACTTTATAACGTTCTCAATCACCCTAAAACACCTTCGTACCTTAAATCCCGCTTTGAATTTCTCTCTAATACGCACAACTGTGCTCTTCGCTCCTCTCACAACAATCAGCTAAAGATTCCTTCGCATTCCTCTAGCAGATATTCAGATTCCTTCACTGTTGCTGCCGCTCGTCAGTGGAACAAGCTACCCCTGGCCATAAGGCGTGCACCGTCCGTTAACGTATTTAAAAACCTTCTAACCACATTATTTCTTGAGAAACAGAATGTATGTCTCTCGAATTAGTTGTTTGACTTTTTATTTATATATATATCTATTTATTTATATTGTATGTTTATGTATGTATGTATTATATAGTATGTATGTGTGTTGTTTTTTTTTTATATTGTGTATGTATATGTATATTTAATGAATGCGTAATTATGTTTATTTACTAATTTAAGCTATTTTAATATTTTTCTTTATCCTGCCCATCACCTTACATGATCCCCAAGGTTAGCTGGTGAAGAATGCCTTATGGCGTTATAGCTCGCCTATGTACTAGGTTTTTAAGTGCAATAAAGTATTTAAATAAATAAATAAATAAATAAGTCAATATAATTTAAACAAAATTGTACACAATATATATTTAACGTTAAAATATCTGTCTTGTCTGGAGAGTGCAATGTGAAGACAAGGAGCAGAACTGGTAGTGTCATAGGAACATCAACACAATAAGTAATGTATTTATTTCTTTATGTAGGACATTTATAATATGACTTATTAGTATATGATATTGCATATAATAAGTACTATATGTATGTAATTAATTTGTGTTTTATATAGTAATAAATAATTTTGACTATCGATTTTTTTCGTAACCTTCTACACCCGCTTATTACAGATCTCAGTCACAAAGGTTAGTTGGTAGAAAATACATTTACGACATTAAGCTCGCCTATGTACCTGCACCTGTTTTGGTTTTGTACAACAAATAATTTATTATTATTACTAGCTGTTTTACCCGGCTTTGCCCGTTTAAGAGGCGACACGAAATAATAGGCGAATATTTTGATTTTGCTATATCTCTCCTAAGATATTCATTAAATTTGCATGGTGTAAAAGGAAAAAATAATCTTTATTAAATTCTCAATCCAACTAACGTATTTAAAATAATAAGGATTAATACCTTATTTGTGTAAATAGCTTTCCAATTACCGCTTTATAATTACCCATTTTTTTAAGCATTAAAATGGATATAGTATGTTATTCTTACGATATAGAGATATGCCATCACGGACATTTCTGTAGACCTATATACCCAATTCTACCATATAACAAACAAAAAAGAGAGCGTTTAGGCAGCGTTATCGTTAAAAGCTCCCAGACGGCTTATTTTTTTCTGACACCTCCAACAAATATCGATAATGTATACAAAAACTTTACAAATTATATACTAAAACGTTCCTCTAGAACCACACTATCCATTGGTGAAAACAGCACAGCAATCGGTTCAGTAGTTTTTGAGTTAATCACGAAGAGACAGACAGGCGCAGCGGAGGAATTAGTTTTATAATACTCGGATGTAGCGATTACCAATCGGATGCAGTCATTCCAATTTCTAAATAAACGAATTCACAATTTTGTCAATTTAATATTTGCGTTTAAAGAAATAGAATCTCGCTGCTGTACTCCAAGAGATGTATTGCAGACGTCAATTGTAAACCAATAGATAGGCGTATTTGGCAAAATGCATGTGCGAACGCGTCGCTATGGTCACAAGCAAATCGTTATTTCACCCTATACTTTATTTTAGTGGCATTTTGCTTGACTGAAGGTGGACTGACAGCCCATTTCTCTTCATAGCGATGCCTTTTGTGAAGGTTGAAAAGCATTTTAAACTTTTAGAATATCATATGGTTTTTTTTAATCCTGCACTTTTGCGGTCACACGGGTTTAGTATATAACTTTGACTTTGATAGTTATTAAGAAAAACATGTATTACACATCCGTAGCATGTATGTCGGCATATTATTCGTGAAACAACAAAGTGCACGTCTAAAGCAACCATAACCGGCAGTGCACTGTCATATTATTATTATTATTTCCAGACAGGTCACACAGCGCCATCTAATTTCCGTGGTAAGCTACGAGGCTTGTGTTACGGAAACTAGATGGTTGATAAACTACAAATTATACCTTTTTTTTGTAAATATATACATATTATACATATAAACACCCAGACCGAGACAAATTAAACAATGTACAACTTGCCCCCGGTGGGAATCGAACCCACGATTTCCCGAGTTCACGGCAACGTTTGTTACCACTAGACCACGGAGGCGGTCTAAATAAATAATTATGAAATTCTTTACTGCACGAAAAAATGTGTACAAAGGCATTTTCTAACATATAACCTTTCTGAGAGTATGCGATGAAGAGTAGTACTGATATGAAATAATAAAATAACAAACAATATACTACATACTAAGACATAAATACACTACATACTAATAAATACATACACTAAATCCTAAGAAATACATATGTCATAGAATAATTAATCCTGAGACGATTGCTCGGATTCTCCTATCTATTTATTTTTATTTATTTATTTCAAAACTTTAATGCACAAAGTACAAAAGGCGGACTTAATGCCCGTAGACATTTCCTGACAGCCAAACCTTTGGGACTAATTAGAACAACTAAACATACTTAGATAATAAACCTACTTATATATAATCTACTTATAAATATAAATATACTTAATACTAATAATATAAATCTATCTATTATATACCATAGATTAAAGAAGTTATTTTTCTTGTTAAGTGTAATAAAAATACAAAAATAATGTTCGGTCAGAATGCGCATAAAGTCAATGGTAAAACGAACTACTTTAACAAGCCAATAACAAGTCGTTAAAATCTAAGTTCAATATTGCATAGTACGTTTTGCTTTTCCCGGTCTGACCATGGCCAAAAACAGTTCTACCCATCGCTAAGTCGTCAGGAACGGCCATTCTGTAAAAGGTAGTATTCGCTAAATTTGGTATTGAGAGTGATAGGACGTAGCAGTCAATGTTGGACCTCTTTTGCATGTTGCTGTACAATTGCATACAGAATTGGATAGGGAAATAGTTTTACGGATTGACTGTCATAAAAACGGGGCATAGAGCTCCTACTTCATTGTCCTATATCTCGATAGGCTTTTTTTATACTAGCATGACATGTAACCTTGCCCTTATCTGATGGTAAGTGGCGCGCGAGGTCCATAAATTTTAGCAACTGGAATCAGACACCCATGACTGACATCAGCCCCTAACACTATGCCGGCTTTACTGGGGATGACGGCAATTCGAGTCTGATCCCGAAATGTATGATTATTGGATTTATTAATAATTTATTTGTGATTTTACTCGAGTTTGGTACGCTAGATACATCGACGAGCTTACCACTTGTCATGATGGGACTATAGTAAAGTTGCCAAATATGAATACGCTTCTTTGAAAAGACTTGAGGTATCTAACCATCCCGTAAGAAATACGGTCGTTATAATACTTATTTTTTTTTACAAGAAAAAATATTAAATAATAATTATCTGTTTTACTCTTGGTATTTTATCGTCAATCGTTATCAACTTAAGTTTTATTGTGGAAAAATATTTTCGTTCGAAATTCTCCTTTTTTTTATCCGATTTTTTCGTATATGGCGTCCGATAGGTACACAGAAAACGGTGCGCAAAAACAATAAATTTGATTTCCTGGTCTATAGATAGAAGTCAATGATTTGACGTGTCTCGGCATGCGGTTAGAATGACACGTATCCTGACCACACAATAATGTTCAGCAACTTGTATTGTAGACTGTACATTTGTTTTTCAATGCTGCAGTCCAAAATACAAATGCGTGTGTGAGCATTATCTATCTATCTAGATACATCGACGAATTGCCATGTCGTTTATCTTTTAACTCGAAACAGAGTACCTTAATTAATGAGTAGGTATTTTTTATAAATGTTTTTGTAAACGACCTGTGTTTATTGCACGCAAGTGTGCACGCGTCTTGTTAACAAGCTCATGGTGGGCATAAAAAGATCGAACCCATATCCTATACTCTGAAATTACGAAAGAAGAAGATAGAAAAAAAGAAATAAGCTTTTGTTTGTAGGCCGTTTGTCTACTGTCGCTGTTGTTGAGACGTCAACGAGAACGATATGACTGCGCCGGAGTAGCGGAAGTAGCGAACTGCAAGTACGTCACCCGAGCGGCGTCATTCCGTCCGTCGAACTGAATTCGGCCTAAAACGGCCTGAAATTATCTCGTGGCGGTGACGTTTTTAAAATTACCTAGTTTGTAATTTTTGAGTCTACTATTTCATTTCATATGTAAAAAAAATGTGTCTATAATTCTTAATAATTATTATTATTATTTACATACTTTTAATAACAAGATTCATTGTGTTAGTAACAAACTTATAAAACTTTGTAAGTCCTAACCTAATTCACAAAAAAAATCTATTTAAATCCAACACCTCAAAACATTACTCAAGCCCGAGTGTAACGGCAGAAATGCAGTCCATGAACCCTCCAGTAAACAAAACAAAACCACGGACACCTTGGATATACTCTCACTTTCATATTCCCAAATTAATTAAAGTTCATCATAAATTATTATTATTATTCACAATCAATTACAGGCATTTGTGATGCGTAATTATTTAAATTATCTATATAACTCAAGTTCTGTAAGACAATGCGGCAGAGCGGACCAAAATGGTAAGCTGATATTTTTTTTTACCTTAATATTCACCTATGAGATTACAATACCTGGTACAGCGGTACACTACCAGGTAAGTTAAATTTATATTGCTTACCTGCGTGCCACACGAGAGCTGACACAAGGCAAAAAGGCAAAACCTCTGCTATTTAAGGCCCCGAATCTCCCAGGCCTCTACAGCAGCTCCCGATCGTAGCCTTCCCTCCACTAAACCATTCCCTTGGGGCATACCCCAGACATAGACCGTGATACGACTCAAGTATGTAAGTCTTATTTTAAGCGGTGTTATTATACTAGCAAATAAGTAGCATATACTTTTAAAGACAACAACAAATAGATGGTAGGCGGACTGATATTGATAATTTGCCCAGTCTGCCAAAGTGAACTATTTACTGCAATGACTATTAATCTGGAATAAATAGTAGGCAAGTAATACGTCTTGTTTTAAGCGGTGTTATTTTTAAATAAACCAATATAACCATGGCAAGCTTACAATATTTGACAGCACATTATAAATATATGTATATATATACTTTTCTATATATACTTTTAACTGGAACAAGAAATAGAAAATTGCCGGGCGGAGAAGTATGTACCGTTCATGCCGATAAACCCTTTAAAGTCTCATAAATTGCCATCGTGTCCAGTCAAGCCGGTATAGTGTTAGGGACTGATGTCAGTCATTAGTGTCAGAATCAAGTTGCTAACATTCATAGACCTCGCACGCCACTTACCATCAGATGGGCACAAGGTCAAGTATAAAAAAATATTATAGTATTGTTCGATTGGCGAGCTGCGGTAAATCTGGTACGTTCAGAGTAGCCTCTGAGATCCTTTTACATGCAGACAGTTTTTAAGACAGGCAGATTATAAATGCTTACTTAAAATTAATGCAAACCGAAACCCAATTACATGGCTGTCACAAATCAGATCTTCAAGTAAATATTTTTACTTTATTTATTTTTTATTCATCGCTTAGGGGTGCAAGGTAATTGGGTGTTGATTATTTTGCTTGTTATACATGGTCTGATCAAATTTGACTCGGACTCTCCAAAAAAACAACAATTTATGTAATCTTAATTCATCATCATCTTCATCAATAGGCCTCGCCACTTAACACGATCTTTCGCCACACTCATCCAACCCCCACCAGCGACCGTCGTGGGTCATCCCATTCTGCGTCTTCCCGTGATCTCCACTCCAGAACCCGTTTGCCCCATCGTCCGTCGCTTCTACGGCAGATGTGTTGCTAATTTTAAAAGCTATGTCAGTAACTTTCGTTCTCTGACGAATATCAACGTTTGGAATTCTATCCATTAGAGAAATATTAAGAATAGCTCGCTGAGCAACCTAGAATTTTTGGAACAAACCCACTGTCAGTGTCCACGTCTCTGCTCCATACGACATTACTGGGAGGACGCACTGGTTAAAGACCTTCGCCTTAAAACATTATTATTATTATTAAATACTTTATTACACTTAAACGTATGTACAATGGCGAACTTAAAGCCATTTCGAGTTTTTCTACCAGCTAACCTTTGGGAGAGTGAGACAGTATAAATAAGTGGGGTGCAATCCTAACCAATAAACTACATAAATAGTATGAATACATAGACTACATAAATACTCATCAATATATAGTTATTATAATAGATTTACATATATTCAATTCAATTCAAAAAATCTTTATTGCACTAAAACATATTGTACATAGGTGGGCTTAATGACTAAGCATTTTCTAACAACCAACCTTTGGGAGTGTGGGGAGGTAACAACGAAGGGTGCAATTTATTATAATAGAATTACATACCAATATTACATATACTGAATAAATATATACATAAATACCTACATATCTATATATATTCTAATTAAGTTAAATTAAACACATGGTTAAAGATTAAAGGTTGATTTAGAATAATAATAATAATAAGCATAAAATACATAACATAAGTGATTAATATATCTAAAGTATATATATAATATATGAAAATAATAAATTTTTAGGAAGTAGAAATTTGTGGAGGATTGTGACACACACACATGCATACACATATACAATTATTTAGGTCTTGTCTATAGCAAATATAAATAAATCATGTCTTGAGTACTATTATGCCATCTGCCGTCCACCTACAAATGTCACAGCTGAACTGAACGAGTATTTAAAATTATGTACGATTTATTGTATGCCCTATGTAACATCTAGATTGTAGTGTACTTCTTTTTATGTTTTTATTATTATATTATTATTAGTAATTAGTAATATTTTAGATATGTGATATTTTCTAATCTTGAATTAATTTCCAAATAAAATAATTATATGCGATACGTCGAACGACAGTAAATATCATTATTGAAAGATTATGATATATTATTATCATTACTGAAATAATTGGGCCTAAGCAGGTCTGCCGTCAATACATTTATGGAACGAGCTTCTAAGACGGCATTAACGGAATTATACAGTATTTGGTTGGGCAGGGAGAGAAGTACTCGTAGAATGGTGGATGGTGAGCGTATTATCGCGCAATAAAATAAAAAAGGGAGGCCTCCTTTTCTTAAACCAGCCTATTGTCGGTCGCAAGCCCGAGACACCATTCTTCATTGACCGCCTCCGTGGTCTAGCGGTAACAAACGTTGCCATGAACTCGGGAGGTCGTGGGTTCGATTCCCACCGGGGGCAAGTTGTACATTGTGTAATTTGTCTCGGTCTGGATGTAATGTATAATATGTATATATTTAAAAAAAAAAAAGTATAATATGTAGTTTATCAACCATCTAGTTTCCGTAACACAAGCCTCGTAGCTTACCACGGAAACTAGATAGCGCTGTGTGACCTGTCTGGTTATTTATTTATTCTCATCTCTTACCCGATGGATCCGGCACCCGCACGGTAAATCCATGGAATGCTTAGAAATTTGCCTTCTCTAAATACACAAAGGTTTACATAGAAAGCCTTTTGTACGGGAATTTGCCGATAGACTCTACTAAATGATGGATAGAATTTCATATACCTTGTAAAATGTAAAACGATATCTGGCGCCATACAAAACTATCACGTCTGCCAATGAACCGCCTAAAATGCAAATAGGACGATACAAAAACATGTTTTCCTTTTGTTGGAAACAATAAAAAGTGTAAAATACGTCGACGTGTTAAAGTAATCATTGATTAAATAACAATAAATTAAATCGTTATTTAAGAAACTGCCTCCGTGGTTTAGCGGTCAAGTCCATGGATTTAGACTCGGAGGTACCGGGTTCGATTCCTGGTCGGGACACAAAAATATTTATTAATGTATATAAATACATTTAGTTAATATTTAATTTAATTGTGAAATTTCTTGAGTTTGGTACGCTGGAGACATCGACGAGCTTGCCACTTGTCATGATTGGCCTATAGTAAAGTTGGCTAAATGTGAATCCGCTTATTTATAAGCGTGGTTTTTGACCACCCCGAATGGGAAACGGTCGTGATGATACTTTACTTTACTTTTTTATATTTCAAGGAACTGCCTCCGTGGTTAGATTTGTAGAGCACAATATTTTTTTAATGTATTTGTCATATTTGTCGAGTTTGGTACGCTAGAGACATCGCTGTAGTTAAGTCCGTGGATTTAGACCAGTAAGTACCTGGTTCGAGTCCTGGTCTAAAAATAAAAACTCGAGTTTGTTACGCTAGAAACAACTACGAGCTTGCCACTTTTTTTGGGATACAATAATTTAGTTGTGATATTTCTGAAGTTTATGACACTTCGATGTCTCGAGCTTGCCACTTTGTCGGGAGCCATCAATGTAATTTATTTATAATATTTCTGGAGTGTAGTACGCTATCTAGTACGGTCGTGATAATGACTTTACCTTATTAAAATCATATTATTAATGTAAAAATCGGCGGTTGTTTACACATGCACACATACACACACACACACATACACTAACACAATTACAATAACAGAAAATGCCTGTAAAAAATAATGTTAATGTCTACAATGACATCTAGTACCCTGTCCACAAATTATTTCAGATGTAACAGCTAAACTATGAGTACAAAACCAAAATCTCTTCACGACCGTATCCCTTCCGGGGTGGTCAGAAACCACGCTTTAAAGAAGCAGATTCACATTTAGCTAAGTTTACTATAGGCCCACCATGACAAGTAATGGGTAGTAGGCGGACTGATGGTGGTAATTTGCCCAGTCTGCCGGCGCAGGAAAGTATCCACCGTTCGTGCCGATAAACCCAGCAAAGTGTATCCACACATTTCTGGATCAGACTCGAATTGCCGTCATGCCCAATCAAGCCGGCAAAGTATTAGGTATGTCAGTCATGAGTCCAATTCCAGTTTGTAACATTCATGGACCTTGCGCGCCACCTACCATCAGGTGGGCGCTAGGTCACATGCCGTGCTAGTATCAAAATTAAAATTCTCGTCGTTGTCTTTAGCGTACGAAACTTGAGAAATATTACAAATAAATTATTGTGTCCCAAACACGAATCGAACCCGGTACATTCGCGTCTAAATCGACTTAACCGACCACAGAATCGTACATAATGAGAAATAAACTATGAGTCAGCTAACCTAACCTAATTAACGCCTTTGTTAGCGTGTAGGAGCTCAGGAGAATCCACCAAAAAGTCCTTGAAGTGCTTATGCGATGCCATTTAAACTTTTAGAATAATAACAATAAAATTTAATTTGGTAATTTCACAAAAAATGTGACCTTTAATCTTCCGCTATTTCATAATTGACATTTTGCATATTTTGTCTTGAAAAAATCGCCAAAGTAAGATGTCAACGGGTTTTGGGACAAAATAAATAGTCTCCAATTAAATAATAATTTGTTTGTTCGTTAATTTAAACACGTTTTTTGTACATTTTCATGATTTATTGTTATAAACTGCCAAAATGAGAATTATATTTTTAGCTCATCGAGTCCAACTCGCACGGGGCTACTCGCCCGATAAAAAAATAGTTTTAGAGTTCTTCGCGCCATTTTTACGGATATGTCTAGTGCAAATTTGCGTTTTGTACTTTTTTCTGTGGATATTGTTAGTCAAAGCGATGTTGTTTTGTTTAATAGAAAATAAAAGTATAGTATAATCACGACCGTTTCCCTTCCGGGGTAGTCAGAAACCACACTTATAAAGAAGCGGATTCACATTTAGCCAACTTTACTATAGGCCAATCACGACAAGTGGCAAGCTCGTCGATGTCCCCAGCGTATCAAACTCGGGAAATATCACAAATAATTTAAATTGTTCAGGTTGCGTTTTTTAATTTAATTTTGTGTTTGTATATTATAATAACGTAATGTCATTTTTTAAAAGAATAAAAAATATATATTAGTCACTTTTACGTCAGATCTTGCATAAGCAATAATAATAATAAATAAGCAATACTGTATTTTATTTTATATTGTGTTTAAAATACAAGTATAATTCATATATTATTAATTTTTAGTTTTTATAATTTAGTTCTTAATTTATTTTATTTTTTAATCTTTGTACTTTACTCCGAATAAATTGATATCTAGTATAATTCTCCTGTTTATAAATATTGATTTACTCACTTATTTAGTCACTCAGGTAGGCGCAAGGTCACATGTCGTGCTAGTATAAAAATACCATTTATTTAGTTTGTAGGTATTACAATTCTAACTTCCCCCTTTCCATCCCTTCCCATCACACCTCTTTTGTTTCTCGCTTTCTTTCTAACTAGATTGTCTGAATTTATGTTTTTTTTTCATGTCCTCACTATCCTCAATTGCAGCAACATCATATTTCACTTCCCTCATCATGTAGTTTTACTTTTATATTATTGTTTATTTATGAAGTAATTTATGTTTATATATATATGTATATATTTATATATTGCGTATTTATGTATTTGTATGTGTATTAGTATGTAATATTGTTATGTATGTATTAATACTGTTAAGAATACCATCTATACTGACTAAATGTCCTAAAGGTTTGGCTGTCAGAGAATGCCTAGCGGCATTCAGTCCGCCTTTGTACATAGTGCAATAAAGTTTTGAGTGCAATAAATACAATTAATACAGAAATAAATATGTTACAATTAACAACTGCGTTGGGACGTACGGGGTTTGAGCTAATATAAACCCTTTCGCACTATTTGGGCGAGTAAAATACGTGCGAGTTGCCAAAAGATGTCTTGGTAATTGCAATTTAATTAAGATATTTACAGTATTTACGATAACATCTTAATTGTAACTTGAACGGTTATTGGAAACTTGTCAATATTTTTAATCTACCAGCGTTGTTTTCTTTTCATATATAAATATATTTTTTAATCATCTATTGGCCATCGAGAATGTTTGACAGCTCCAACCGATCCATTGCGTCGGGTATTTTAAGAAATAATTTTCACTGTTTTTATTCTACCACTAAAATACATACATTTTATTGGCTCCATGAATATTATTATTGTTTTTATTATTATCCTTATTTATTTTATTTCAATACTTAATTGCACTATGTACAATAGCGGACCTAATGCCGCCAGGCATTCTCTGATACCCAAACCTTTAGGACTTTAGGACAGTTTTCATGGTTAGAATAACGTTTATTATTTATACAAATTATTCGCCACCGGTGTTTCACTCTTTTTATTATATTTAATTTATTTTAAAACTTTATTGCTGCACTATGTACCATAAATAAAAACTGTCTCCGTGGTCTAGCGGTTAAGTCCGTGGATTTAGACTTTTTTACGGCATTAAGCTCGCCTATGTACCTGCACTTGTTTTGGTTTTGTACAAAAAATAATTTATTATTATTATTATCAATTTATTTGTGATATTTCTCGAGTTTAGTACGCTGGAGACATCGACGAGCTTGCCACTTGTCATGATTGGCCTATAGTAAAGTTGGCTAAATGTGAATCCGCTTCTTTATAAATGTGGTTTCTGACCACCCCGAAAGGGAAACGGTCGTGATGATACTTTACTTTACTTTCTATGTACCATAAAGTTTGCAAAGGGGCAGGCTAATGCTGCTAGGCAATCTTTAGCAGCCAACCTTTGAGACAATACAGAGAATTACTATTATGAAATAGGTGCAAAGGGCTATAAATATGAAACTTAATTAAAATTAATTTATTACAAAAATTACACAATCTAAGGATACAACAATACATACAAATATGTAAGCAACAATACACATACCACACATTAATCAACTGTATTAATGCTAACAATTGTATTTTATTTATTGTTCAGTTATTTATAATTATTAAAACATAAACTAAAAATAACTGAAACACTTAAAACAATTTACAAATAGAACACCTAAAATTAAAAAAAACTATCTATATATATATAAAGATGAATGTCTGTCTGTATGTTCCCTATGTATTTCAAAACTACTCGACCGATCGGGATTAAACTTTGGGAATATGTTGTGTGAACATCGGCGAAGGTTTCTGACAGTACTACTGTAATACTGTTGTTCGATATTTGGCGCGCATCAGCGCAAAGCAAAAATTTCAACTAATGAAAATTAAATGTGTTCGATCGTAAAAGGATGGCAAATGAAACAAAAAAATTAGTAATGACTAATGTCATTAAATTACAAATTGTAATTAATTACTAATTACATTTGTCTTACAAATGTCGAGTCGTGGTGGTAAAAGTGCCCTAGTTGCGGAAATTAATTAATAACTTTAAAACTAAAAGTGATAATTACACTTTTAGCATATCGTTAGAAAGGGCATGGACTGAGGATGTTTTAAAAAAATCAGAAGAACCCTGTTAGTTTTTTTTAAACCCCATAGAAAGTTGCCCTTAAAATTATTTCTTTACTTTACTACGGTACTTCAGGCCCCATAACTTTTCTTCTCCACAATTTTCTGGTGTAAAATATTTTTTTGCAGGACCCTAAGACTCCAACGATTAAAACAAGACCATTAGCAGACCGGTCCCATGGATAGATTTTGAGCTACAGGTAGTTTTAGTAAAAAATTCACAAAAAAGTCAAATAAAAAATAAAAATAAATAAAAAAAAACCTTGAGGCCAAGGTCAATATATTGGGCGGGGGTAGGTAGCAGACTATCCCTAGTTTCTACCCTAGGCGTATGTACAGCTCTCTTCCAAACACCCTGTATATACAGCACACTGAACATAGGGTCCTAGACCTACACTTTTGGAGATGACCCTTCCAGAATTTTCTCGAAAATTTGGCCTACACTCACCACATTGGCCAGACGGGTTGGCTTTTTTTTTAATGTCAATTCATTAACGGTTCCAAAGTTGGTATTAGTTGAGCCGGAACCGACGGTTTAACGTGCTTTCCGAGACACGGGAACGGTGGTGTTGTATAAGTATCTATGACATATACGTAAGATAAGTGTATTTCTTATTGATACTTGCCGGTGTCCGAACCCACCTCTTTACGATGTTAAGGAAGGCCTTCTTACATCCGACCACCACCGGTATATATATACATATATATATATCTAGGATGGGCCGCATTCGGGAAGCTGCGCCACATCTTCTTCTCAAACATACCCCAGTGTTTGAAGACGAGAGTTTTCAACCAGTGCGTTCTTCCAGTGCTGTCTTACGGAGCAGAAATGTGGACACTGACAGTGGGTCTGGTCCACAAATTTAAGGTCGCTCAGCGGGCTTTGGAGAGAGCTATGCTTGGTATTTCTCTGATGAATAAAGTCAGAAACGAGGAAATCCGTCGGAGAACCAAAGTTACCGATATAGCCTTCAAAATTCGTAGAACCGATGAACGATGGAGTAGACGGGTTATAGAGTGGAGACCACGTAGAGAAAGACGCAGAGTGGGGACACTGGTGGGGGTTGAATGAGGGTGGCAGGAGATCGTGTGAAGTGACGAGACTTGGGGGAGGCCTATATCCAGCAGTGGAGAGACACAGGCTTGATGATGATGATGATATACTCATTATATAAAAGGGTGTATGGGAATCTGGCTGTGAAGCAGAATTTGGCTTAAAATTACAGGTTCTCTGACGAATATCAACATGTACCTACACCTGATTGTAATAAATTGACATAGTTTGAGTTAAATTACCTAACCTACAAACTTTCAACACACGGTTCGCTATAAAAGGTTCTTTTAATTAACATTTACTATGCGCAGTGCCGATTAAAATAGGCAATAATTGGTGCTGATTGATGCCAAATTACAAAGAATAAATTTACCTACAGCTATCTGATATTACGACGTATATTTTTTGACGCAAGTCGTAATACAAAAAAAGTAAAGTATCATCACGACCGTTTCCCTTTCGGGGTGGTCAGAAACCACGCTTATAAAAAAACGGATTCACATTTAGCCAACTTCACTATAGGCCAATCATTTATTTATTTATTTCCATGAAAATGAACATAACAGATTATACGTCTAAACAATACATATTTCATAACAAAATTAAAACACGAGTAACTAGATGTGTGAATTAATATGTCTCCAAGTACTTTAGGACAATGTTTTTACTTTCCACATCCGTTGTTGATGCGAACACATCAAAATTCTCATAGGACTGCACGATTTTGTTCAATAAAACAAGCAACAATGCGTCGCCAGTTACTTACTGTACAATGGATTAGCATAGGGTGCATATTATAACAGTTCGATAGGAAGATGTGTCGTAACTTCCAGAATGCTGCCCATCCTAGCTGAATGCTATATTAATAGCTATATGATTATAGCATATCGTCCTAGTATAAATAAAAAAAAATTAGAAGTATAAATTATATACTTATTATTACATATTACATTCTTTACTTTCATCTCATTAAGTAAATTTCTTTGTAATAATAAATTATATTACAGTATAATTAATTTTCCTCTCAATCGTGGCGAATCTGCGTTACTCGCTACATATACAGTTTGGGTTCAGTAGGCATTATTACCCAAACAACATAACTATGAATTATTATAATTTATTGAAATTTTTCTATAATTATTATTTAATTATTTATACAATGTTTATTCTTATCACACGTTAAATAATAAAATAATAATAATAATAACTTGTGGAAATTATTTAACTTTTTTTTTACTTTTACGGGCTTAATGATTATTTTATTATGCTTTTTATCTCGCTTACTGTAATCGTATAATTAATTGTATTAGAAAATTTTCAAATTCACTAATATTCAATATTATTATAATATAATTATTTTTTAATTTATTAATATTTTAAATCTAAGTCAAGTTCGAATAAACAGAAAACATATTTTAAAATTATATAGCAGCTAATGTAGATATACGGTTATATATATAGGACCATTCTCAAACAAAGTTCAAAGTAGCCGAATATTTAAGTTATGTATATAACTTAATATAGGGATACCTAAAATAGCCGCCAATATTTTATTAATCGACATTTAATTGTTTTATTACTAATTGTTTTGTATTTTTTCGTTTCACAGTCCATATATATTTCGTATAGTCAATTATAGTTTATTAAAAATATATGCTCTGACTCAGCAAACAGAATGAAAAATACGGTATTCATATAAATTATCATGAAACAAAACCATGCCAAACTAAAATATGCAAAAAACTACAAAATAAATAAAATAACTACAAACTCATTGTATAATAAATTTTTGGTACAGTAAACAATATTGTACATCAAAGTCTGAAGTTTATCATTTTAATCATAAAATATTTTTTTTTATTATTTTCACACTAACTTCAAAATTACGGAACCGTTATGTAATTCAACGCTCACTCTTAAAGGACCATTTTTACGAGAAACCGAGAAGCCCGAGGCGTGGACCAAAACTTGAATTGATTAATGAATTTTTGACTGGAAGATGGAATGTCTGGCAATTTTTTATACCTTCGGCAATTGAACTCCCGTTTTTGGAGTCCTTAATTTCTTAAAATATTAGCCCTTTTTTATTATTATTTACAAAACGTTTTTTAACTGTAAAATTCACGGAGCTCTCGAAAAATAACTAGTTATTTTATCCGGCTTTGCCTGTTTAATATATTATTATTTATTTATTTACTATAAAATTTATTGCACAATGTACAGAGGTAGACCTAATGCCGCTAGACATTCTATACTGGTCAAACCTTTGGGACAACTAAAGCAGTCACGACAAGATAAGGCAGGTGCTATCAAAACTAATAGAAAAATATTAGACTTCAATATATACTAATGACTAAATACTTATTTACATACTAATACATACACAAATACATACAAATAAAACTACATACATACGTTCTATGAATATACATAAATATAATATACCTACTATTTATGATGACTGACTATAATCAGAAAAATAAATATAGCAGTTAGCGAAAAAACTTCAGGGTATAGGCGAGATTCTCCAAATATATGTTCTGGAAGACCTATTTACAACAGTGTAGGTCTATGACGCTGTGTCCTAGGGGCTAATGTTAACATTTTGTCGATGATTGTACCGATGCGCAAATTTGCACTGTCCACAGCTGTCAGCTCATTTTATCTGCCGGTACCGGTCTACTGTCTACTCCATACTTTATAAATGTTAACACAGGCGTGTGAACTTTGTCTTATATTGCACGTCGACATTTACGCATCTGGTGTGCGCAAGGCCTAAACTTTAAAAACTTCTAAATAATTAAATCATGCTCCAAAAATACAGTACCTAGCCATTGTCAAAATTAGACAAAAGCGGCCAATATCGTACGCTCCATTTGACGTAAATGACATAAATATGACATTTACATGTCAAAAGAATTGTTTTTGTCGTCAATTTTGACAATCCGTTACAGTTAACGCAGGTTAAATTTCTAAACTAGTGCATTAAATCTTGACTAGTGGACATTGACCTTTAGGATATTCATCATCATCATCACCATCATCTCTCTCTCTGTCTCTCCACAGCTGGATGTAGGCCTCCCCCAAGGCTCGCCACTTCACTCGATCTTCTGCCACCCTCATCCATCCCCCACCAGCGACCTTCCTCAGGTCATCTGTCCATCTGGCGGGGGGTCGTCCCACTCTGCGTCTTCCAGTACGTGGTCTCCACTCCAGAACCCGTCTACTCCATCGTTCATCGGTTCTGCGGCATATGTGTCCAGCCCATTGCCACTTCAGCTTGCTAATTTTAAAAGCTATATCGGTAACTTTGGTTCTTTGACGGATGTCAACGTTTCTGACTTTATCTTTTAGTGAAATCCCGAGCATAGCTCTCTCCATAGCTCGCTGAGCGACCTTGAACTTGTGGACCAGACCTACCGTCAGTGTCCACGTTTCTGCACCATACGACATTACTGGAAGAACGGACTGGTTGAAAAACTTTTGTCTTCAAACACTGTGGTATGTTCGATAGGAAGATGTGACGTAGCTTCCCGAATGCTGCCCATCCTAGCTGAATGCGTCTATCGGCTTGCTGAAGTTGGCTACTCCTAATTGGATTGGATTTTAGGATATTAATTTTGGGTAATAGTAGACGCTTTTTCCCGCCTGTAATCAGACTGTTGCCCTTTCCAACACGTAGTCATTGCTAACAGACTCGTATTCCGCTGCAGCCCCAGCCCTGACAGATATGCCCTGAGTTACGTTACCAAAGTTATTCCATCGGGTCTTTTCCCATCACATCTCGGACGGATTGGATCCAAGCAGTAACCATTGGTGGTTTACATTGTTGACAGAATCGTGACGGAAACGACAACCGACACTTTTCTGATAAGAAAATTCTATCTTCCTAATTCAAATTCAAATTCATTCAAATTTATATATTTCTTTATAACAATAGGTATTTTATATAGGATGGTACAATGGTTATAAATTGGGTACACTATGTTTAGCCCATGGGCGTATAAAGATTAAATAATTAAGTATAGTAGACACATATAGTTAACTAAAGAAAGGTATACTAATTTAATTGAAATGACAAATTAATTAATTAATGTCAAGGTAAAAAATTAATGTTTTTCATTCAATCTTCTAGAAAATCTTGCACAGAGTAGTAGCATTTGTCAATTAGCATTTTCTACGTGTTTTTTAAATCGTTGTATAGTTAGTAACTTAATGTCATCATTTATTTTATTGTAGATAATAAAGCGTGGTTTCTGATCACCCCGTAAGGAATACGGTCGTGATAATCAAGCTGCTGCCACATCAAAAAATTTCTTAAATAATTATCCTCCCCCCTATTTTTGTATTAATTGATTTTATAATAAAAAATGTGGAAAGGATGAGCGATGAAAGGTTGACGAACCAGATATATAATGCGAAAGTTGTGGGTAAAAGAGGCTCTGGCAGACCGAGACTCACATATCATGATCAAATAAATAAAACACTGGCTGAAGGTGCTTTAAAAAGACTTCCTAACAAAAGGGCATGTATAAAGAAGTTGATCAATGTCGACAAAGCGAAAAAGGTATGTCGTGGTCGTGTCAAGAGACGCTCAATTGTCTCTGCCTACCTCGCAAGGGATCTGGCTATGTATGTATAGAAAAAAAAAAACAATTTCAATCATTCAAATGAACAAAATCGTCTTTAATTAAACAACAATAAATAATTAAAGACGATTGAAACGAATGATTTAAACCACAAAACAAGCACAAGATGGATTCAGAATTACCTTACTCATAGTGTTCTACAACTGCAATCAGATTGTTTCAAATGTCAGCTGTTCTCGTGACATAAACTTTCAAGCTATTATACCCTCTATTTTCCATATGTATTGGGGCTAAAATCCCATAAAATAGGCATAGGGTAGAGGCTAATAAAACAATAGAATGTTAATCGTTGAGCTGTGATTAAGTTATTGGATTTTTGCCGTAGACATAACAAGCAGGCTCGTCTTACAAAATTATTCTAATAAAGGACATCATTTATATGGGGATTTAGGCTAAATTGTATTCACAGATATATATGATTTTAAATTATTCTAATAAGATTACAATTTTAGTAGAAAATACTTTTTATTTATTTATTATTTTATACTTTAGTTTAGGTGTGCAAACTGTTTAAATTATCATCATGACAGCTCTGGTACTAAAGGACTTGATTTACGTTAGACTAATTTGCGATTCTATTAAAAAAACAATCAACTTTTCCTAAGAAACTATATGTCGGAAATGACATTTTTTATTTTCCATACAAACTGGATATTTCAAAATTAACAGTTTGTATGAAGAAGCCAAAACTTTTTGTCATTTCCTACGTTTAGTTTCTTAGGAATGGTTGTTTCTATCAATAGAATAACATATTAGTCTAACGTAAGATCATACAAAGTCACACGGTATAGTAAATCAGGTATCAGTCTTAACAATAAAAATATCAAAACTTCTAATTACATATTTTTTATCATTGTACATAAATAGCCTAAAAGTATGATGTAATTAGATGGCCAGCAGCGGATTGACATGGGCTGATGACGATGATGATAAATGGAATACGTCTGCAGTGCATCCAATTTATTCTATACATGCAACTAGCTGTATAAAACCAGGGCAACCTTAGTATAGGGGACAGAGGTCTTTTAATAAATTAACCATGTACAATAGCTGTTTAGCTGGCCAACGCTCTGACAATACTATAAAAAAAAATTCAATATGTATTTTTTGTGTCAATAAACTATTATTATTATCATTCAAAACTGAAATATGGTTAATATTAAATATATGCATACTAGGACAATCCTATATATATAAGTCTGCAATTTTGTGGCCTTGACTTGGATTGTCAGATTTGTATCAATGTTACTTTATTGGTATAGCAGTTCTCATCGTGACATTAACTAAATGTACCATACCTACACAAAGCCGGCAAAGTGATAGGGACTGATGTCAGTCCAAAGTACCTATAGACAGATCAGATCATGCGTGGAATATTGTTCTCACCTTTTGGGATGGTTCTGCCAAATACCTCACAGATGCTCTCAATATCCTACAGAGGCGTGCTGTTCGAATTGTGGACGATGCCACTATATCTGGAACTCTCGAATCCCTGCATCTTCGCCGAGATGTGGCTTCTCTGAGCGTGTTCTACAGGCTAACATTCATGGACCAAGCGCGCCATTTACCATCAGGTGGGCGCAAGATCACAATATAATAAACTTTATTGCACTTTAATAATGTCAAATGACATCATCCATTTTGGGCTATTTTAGTACTACTTGTGCTGTGTACAATGATAAAAAAATCGTAAATATAGTTTCATTAGGTTTATTGATAGGACTAATGTTATTTTTACTCTGTGCAATTAAGTTATTTGGAAAATAAAACATGTAGTCTTTGACTATACCCAAATGAACATAGCTACGAGTAGGTATATTGCGAAGTGACAGTCCTAACAGTATTTTAATTGGATTATACTAATAGGTTTGCGTAAATTTTTTGACTTTGAATTTGATTACCAAAACAATATTTGCTCTTAGAAAATGTATTCCACATTAAGATCTAATTGGAATAGTTTAGCTTTCTATTTAAAGAAGTTATGACAACAAGAACAAATATGATCTTAGAAGAACAGCCTATTTTACGAGTGAATTTCTTTATAACCACTCTCGAAACTCGATTTTAAAACATAACTACGTACTTATTTAATTATTGTTGGACCAAATTAAACAACAGACCCCGGAAATTTATAGTTACCTTTGGCAGTGCTATAGCACCTCTTCAAAATTATTTTTTAAAAATAACACTTTACTTTCGGCAGTTGGTTGTCAACAGGGCGATCCGCTCGGTCCTGCCATCTTCAGTTTGGCAATACATAATATCATAAGCAGCCTAAATTCAAAATTTAATATATGGTATCTCGATGATGGCACGATCGGAGGAAATGCGGACACGGTTCTCAGTGACCTTCAAAAACTTATATACGATTTTGGCACCATAGGTTTAGAATTAAATTTTTCAAAATGTGAACTTTATTTATCAAATTTATTAACTCATGGCAAACAAATTGAAATTATTTCCAAATTTAATAGTTTAATAGCGCCCAATATTAAAATTTTAAATAATGAAACCCTTCGGCTCCTAGGATCACCAATCTTAGATGAATCCATCCAAATTTATGTTCAGGAACAATTAACTAAATTTAACTCAACTTCAGAACGCTTATTCCAAATTCAACCCCACATGGCACTTTTTATCATACGATTTTGTTTGTTCGCCCCCAAATTTACATATGTACTCCGTTGTTCTCAACTTTGGAAATTTTCAGAAGAACTTTTTTTATTAGACAAACAATTGCAAAATTCACTAACCGAAATTCTAAATTGCCCCATGAATGACCGTATTTGGGCCCAGGCCTCACTACCAATTCGGTTCGGAGGCCTAGGCACCCGCAAAATTTCTAGTATAGCACTGCCAGCTTTTCTGTCGTCTGTACATAGTACTGTCGAGCTCTACGGGAGAATCACTAACCCATCTTTGGGTTCCGTTGAGCCGTCGTACTTGTCAGATGCCAGAGATGCCTGGTCAGTAGCATGTCCAAATGTTTCGGTTCCAAATTCACCAAAAATCCAACGACTATGGGACGAGCCGCTCTGCAAACTTTTACACAAAGATATTTTATCTGCCAGTAATATGAAAGAGCGGGCTCGCCTCATTGCCGTTTCCACTAAAGAGTCAGGTCTTTGGTTACAGGCTTTTCCCTCAGCATCGGTTGGCACACTCCTTGATCGAAATACACTGACCATGGCGGTGTGCCTTCGTCTCGGAGCCCGGACTGTCCACCCGCACCAGTGTCGATGCGGAGAACCAGTCGATCATCTCGGACACCACGGGCTTTCTTGTGCTAGAAGTGCTGGCCGCATTCCTCGTCACGCGGCTCTCAACGACATCATCCGAAGGGCTCTTGTCACTGCTGGAGTACCCGCAATATTAGAACCATCTGGGATTGTGCGGAGCGATGGCAAGAGACCCGACGGAATGACTGTTGGGCCGTGGAAACTTGGCAGGTCTCTGGTGTGGGATGCGACGTGTGTAGATACATTAGCTCCATCTCACATACAGGCGACCTCGTCAGGCGCGGGAAGTGCGGCTTTTTCTGCGGAGAACCTCAAATTGCGCAAATACGCTAACCTTGGTATCGGTTACGAATTTGCGCCGTTTGGGGTCGAGACGATGGGCCCATGGGGGCCGTCAGCGAGGCGCTTGGCCAAGGAGTTGTCAAAGCGGCTGACAGAAAGGTCTGGAGACAGGAAGGCTGGCAATTATTTCTGCCAACGTATTAGCCTCGCTATACAGAGGGGAAATGTTGCCAGTCTCCTTGGGACTATCTCGGATGGGACGTCTCTAGAGGACATTTTTTATTTATAGTT
Organism: Tinea semifulvella; assembly: GCA_910589645.1. Lineage (NCBI taxonomy): Eukaryota > Metazoa > Arthropoda > Insecta > Lepidoptera > Tineidae > Tinea > Tinea semifulvella. Next base: position 10,620,225 of record OU342606.1, read on the forward strand.
TAGTTTATTTTTAATTTTATTATTTAGTTAGCTTTTAATTTATATTAAATGTACTATAATTAACTTCGAATAAAAGATATATTATTCTATTATTTAAAAAGTTTATATTTTAAATTATCTACGTGTAGACTTCTAGTTTTAAAAGCATCACATTTACTAATTAAAAAAAAAACAATAATCTTATTCTCATTTGTTTTCTTGTTTCAATTTATATACATAAGAAGCAATCTTCAATGAATTTTTAGTTCGAGTTTTAAAAACATCTAACGATACTTTAGATCTTGCCCTTGACAAAATTATTTTATTGAACGACATGAAACTGCTGGTTACTACTAGTGAGTTTTAAAATCGAGTTTCAAATGCATCAATGAATCTATTCTTTGAATCTCGTGCCTAAAAGCTTACATGTGTAAATCTTAGCGCGGTAAAGTCCGTCAATAGCCGAACGACTCCGACAGCAATAAGCGATGTTTGCCGAACATTACCGTGCGTCGTTCTATTTTCAAATGTTTCGATGATAAACTCGCTGTTAAATAAAAATGGCGCGATTTTTTTACCTTGTATTGCATTATATTTTATTTAGTATACTGCGGGTGTTATACAATTGTTACAGTCCAATATGAAATCAAAACGAATTCTTATTCTACTAGGCATATTGTTTGTGGTGGAATCTTATTATTATTTGTAAATAGGGTGGAACTATTCGTATTAATCTTTGTAGAAAAAAAGCTTGTGATTGGCTTCGAAATGTTGGAGCCTTATAAAACGGTAATGTAGGTAGTCAAGTAATTTGTTTTTTATAGAGCCTATTAAAAAATATATATATTTTTTATATCGTAACCGTATATTTACCTTTTAAAAAATACCCTGAAATTATTTAAACTTAGGGCTATTTTAATATTATTATATAAGGATATGTTAACTGTATTATATATATTAGGGTTATTATTCCTAAATAAACACTTTTAATTTTTATTTTATTGAATTTTTATATATTTACTTTTTATATTATTATTATTATTACAGTCGCTAGTAAACAGCGTCTTAGACCCAAATAAATAATTCATATCTTATTTAGATTTGACCTACAGTCGCCACGCTGGCCAGACGGGTTGGCGAGGATTCATTATTATATATTATTTTATTTCATATTTAATGTAATATCATTTGGTTTTGGATATGTCGATTTTGATTTAATTTTTCTATATTTAATATTTATTTATTATTGTAATATTTGTTGTTGATATTTCATAGTGCTTATTGTTTTGCCTATTTGTAAAAAAAAGTAATTTGAATTAGGCATAAATGTCGCGTTTATAACGCCGCGTTCGGATCGCAAGTTTGAAGCACCGAATCGCGAGCTGTCTAGTTCTGTGTGAAAAAACAACAGTTCCACTAACACGAGATAAATGGGTCACAAGAATTTACTTTGGGCAAATTAGCCGATACTAAAATTTCGTTTGACATCGCCGCTGACATCTTCCTGTTTATTGGACAGTTTACACTAGTCTAGTTCTTCAATATTTATTCAATTCATTAATTCACTATAAGATACAGAACGTTTACTTGGATTTGTCAGCTCAAGTATCATCCCGACCGTTTCCCTTTCGGGGTGGTCAGAAACAAAGCTTATAAATAAACGGATTCACGTTTAGCCAACTTTACTATAGGCCAATCATGACAAGTGGCAAGCCCGTCGATCTCTCCAGCGTACCAAACTCGATAAATATCACAAATAAATTAAATATTATTTAAATGTATTTATTTATTTAAAATGTGTATTGTAATTTACAATCGGCGAACATAATGCCGTAGGGCATTCTCTGACCGTTGGGACAAATGAGATTTCTTCATTAGATCGAGGATAGTGATAGCGGGGAAGTATCCACCGATAAACCCAGAGTATCCACACGTTTCGGGATCAGGCTCGATTTGCATAGTGTTAGGGACTGATGTCAGTCATGAGTGTCTGATTCCAGTTGCTAACATTCATGGATCTGGATATTAAATATATATATATATATATATTCTAAAAAAATACACATAATAAAATTAGGAAAACATGTCTGAGCAAGAGTCTCGAAAGACCAGGACCAAGACTAGGGTTAGTCTACTCCTGTTAGTGGAAGAGTAAGCTGTTAGCAGTAGACTAGCAGCTTAGCAGGTTCCAGTGACCTTTTATTATTCATCTAACTGATAGAGGTATCTGCAAGGAAAACTCATCTATAGCAGACTTACAAATTAAACACAAATACTTTTTTCTATACAAAAATAATAAATGATGATTACCTATGAGATTACAATACCTGTAACACTGGTACTTGCCCGTGTGCAACCTGAAAGCCGACAAAACGGAACGTCTTCTAATTTAAGAACAATAAATTTAACGTCTTCAGCCTCAGTCCCAGGTTCCAACACCAGCACCTGATCACGGACGTAACGCTAACGCATGCCATAGGGTGCGGACCAGGACCCGACACACGTGCCACCACTGCAATGACCTGACCAAGACCAAGATTGGGTAACACTATCAACTGTAGATGTTTTACAAATTATTAAATGATAATATTTCGCCGTTTTGATAATGACAATCCAAAATATAAATAAATCAGAGATTAAAAGATATCTCTCGAGCTTCCGAAAGTCATCGAGTCTCAATCAAAATAAAATCCAACAAAATATTGAAATCGATATTTAAAGCTCCGATAAACGACGCATTTAAGGCACACGCATACAGGTGCGTAGGTGCGTGACGTGACGTATGAAATGAAAGATTTTTGAGATGAAAGATATACATATTTTTTGTTGTTGTAGTTTCTGTATTTGTTTTATTGTAAACCTGCCCTAGCTGAGTTTTACTTGCAGATTCCTTTCTCAGTCGGATCAATATAGAGGTGGTAGGTAGACTAATGGTGGTAATTTGCCCAGCCTGCCGGGGCGGGGAAGTATCCACCGTTCGTGCCGATAAACCCAGTAAAGTGTATCCACACGTTTCGGGATCAGGCTCGAATTGCCGTCATGCCCAGTCAAGCCGGCATAGTGTTAGGGACTGATGTCAGTTCAATCCAGTTGCTAACATTCATGGACCTCGCGCGTCACTTAACATAAGGAGGGCGCAAGGTCACATGTCGTGCTGGTACATAAAAAACACTAACAGGTAACTGGAATCTGCTGGTTTTACGTTTTGGACCGCTTCGCTGCTTAGTCTTCCACTAGCAAGAGTCATCCTCATCATTATCATCAGCCTATGTCTCTCCACTGTTGGATATAGGCCTCCCCCAAGGCTCGCCATTTAACAAGATCTTCTGCCACCATCATTCATCCCCCACCAGCGACCTTCCTCAGGTCATCTGTTCATCTGGCGAGGGGTCGTCCTACTCTGCATCTTCCAGTACGTGGACTCCACTCCAGAACCGTCTACTCCATCGTTTATCGGTTCTGCGACATATGTGTCCAGCCCTTTGCCACTTCAGCTTGCTAATTTTGAAAGCTATGTCGGTAAATTTGGTTCTCTGACGGATGTTAACGTTTCTGACTTAATCTTTTAGAGAAATCCCGAGCATGATACTTAAGTTTTTTTATACCTACAAATGATAAATCACAGTAAATCTACTGAGCTAATACAAAATGAGGAACATAGGAATATTAGTACCTCCGTTCTTGCATGTAATGAACGACATTTTTTTTTTTAAATGTACGTGTAAGTACACAATATTTTTATTTTGTATGATAAGACACTGCCTAATAAAAGCCTGAAACACTCTATGCGTATATGCAGACGTGCAGTTTTGCGTGGCGTGGATCTTTACATGTGTGTTATGTAATTATTTTTGACCACCTACACTTTTTAAATTTTCAAATAACGGTTCAGTTATCGTTCCAGAATCTGCTCCATCGATACCCTGTCAATGTATCGATTATTACACACAATTACTTTTTGAAAAAAGAACAACTTAAATATCACACAGCGACAGTGTTAAATGTGTATCGGAGTTAGGGTTGCCAGTCGAAATAACTTTACGAAATAAACTACGAAAACGTTAAATTTTTATTAATAAATTTATTTAACAAAAAATCACAGCTTTATAATACAGGTAGTAGACAGGGTAAGGTACATTTTTAAAGGGGCTAATATTGGATTTAAAATACGTTTAAATTTTGTCACTTAAAAAAATATATATTTGAAATCATATTTTTACGTAACTGCGTCCATATACGAGTATACACGTATAAGCACCACCTAAACTTGACTTAACTAAAATTAACAAATCATGTATACTTTACTCTTATTATAACCTAATAAAGAGCTTCCTAAAAAATAGTAAAAAAAAAAAAATTAAAATTTTGGCATAAAACCTAAATTGTATCAAAAGTCTGGCAACACTACGTAACCGTTATTCGGCGCCGGAGTTTTTCGATTCGATTTCAGCTGCATCGATCATTCGGTATTCGGATATCGAGGCGTGAGGGTGATTTGTTAAGACAATGTGTTTGCCGATGAGAATTTATTACCGTACTTTCCGCTGAGAGTTTTTTGGTGCAAATTGGAGGTCAGAAAGAAGGGCTATATCAATTACCTACACGGCTGACCAATTTAAAAACCTAACAATTGTCAGATTTAGAATTAAACGGGGTTTTACAAGATTTACCTTAGATGCTTAATCTATCAAATTATTAGGAAATAAAATTTACTTACTTATTATTTCCTATAGTATATAGTATCATCACGACCGTTTACCTTTTGAGGTGGTCAGAAACCACGCTTATAAATAAGCGGATTTACTTATTATTTCTAAAATTGAGGAAAACAGTTACACCTATTTGTAACAACACACCTCCTATGACTTCTTGTCGTCCTTTATTTATAAAACTAAAATTACTGACTGTTCCTTCTATCGATATACTTGAATGCTGTTTATTTGTAAAAAGCCACCCGGAACTTTTTAAAACTCTTGGGGATAATTGCAATTTTAAAACGCTAGTAGAATAATTATTCCAGCGAATAAAAGTACTCAATATAGCCGATATTGTTATGCAATGGCAACATAGATATTTAATAAGCTTCCAGTTACTATAAGGGAGCTGCCACTAAAACTGTTCAAATTAAGAGTCAAACAAACGCTGGTTATTAAATGTTTTTATTTGACAATTTATTCGAATTCGAAAAATTATTCGACAAAGTCATGTGATTAAGTAATATTTGTATGCTAGAAATAGCGAAGCATGTGATATAATTAATTACATATAATAATTTACATCCCTGTACCTACCATGTTTCTGACAAATAAATTATTTCATTTATTTCATTTCATTTAAATTTTCTCTGTCTAAAATTAGGTATATAAAAGTGCAAATATATCCTAAATTTTATTTTCTAGTTGATTGACTAAATTTCTCGCTCCCTACACTGAGTCTTAAAAAATCTTTTGCGCCGCTTGGAGTTGAAACTTTTGGGACCAAATAAACAGGAAAATTTCACGGTGTTATCAAAACAGCTCGTCAACACCTCAGAAGCAAGAGAGATAGCTAATATTTGGGCCAGAATATTAGCATTGATCAATGCGGCAATGCTGTATCCTTGGCATTTTGCCTATTAGTAGTGATTCGAAGCATTTTTTTAATTTAGTTTTTACTTTATATTAAGGTAAAGTATCATCACGACCGTTTCCCTTCCGGGGTGGTCAGAAACCACGCTTATAAAGAAACGGATTTACATTTAGTCAACTTTACTATAGGCCAATCATGACAAGTGGCAAGCTCGTCTAAGTCTCTAGCTTAAATTCAAATTATTAAATTATAATTTATTTATTTAAATAAAAAAATACATAATTTAAATAATAAATATTATTATTTCCCGACCAGAAATCGAATCTATACCGGGTCGTCTAAATCCATAGACCAAACCGCTATACCACGGAAGCAGTTGTCATTAAAAATTAAGGTGAGACCCTCGCAAACCCGTCTCGACAGCGTGGTGAGTGTAGGTCTAATTCTCCAGAATCAAATTCCCGGTTCCACTAATACTAACTCCTAATACTAAGATCCTCGCTAACCCGTCTGGCCAACGAGGCGAGTGTAAGCCAAATTCTTCAGATATATGTTCTGGAAGGTCCATCTCAGACTGTGGAGATCTAGGACGCTGTGTTCTAGGGGCTGAAAATATGAATGAAATGAAATAATTGCAATTGTATGATACATTATAGAAAGACTAATCTTGGCCACGAATACTTGTAATGAGCGTGTTCGGTGTTTAAACGCACTCCATTAAAAGTTTAGGTATATTTTTTTTTAGAAATTTCTGGAAGGCCCATCTCCAGCAGTGAAAGTCTAGAACTCTGTGTTCTAGGGGCTGTGATGTTGAAGATGATTACAGGCATTTGTGATTTTTTACACGACAACATTTTAAATGATTCGTCCTCCGCTAGCCGATGCGGCAGTCATTATTGAATAATAATATATAAATTACCCTGCCTGTAATGAGAACAGAGTCTGAATTTTTGGACGCATCAATTCTGAGATCGAAATATGCTGATAGGATTTCGGCCGGCCGGCATGACGTGTCGATTTTTCTTGCACCACCGATACCTGACCACAATTACAGGTCATTTATTAAAAGAACCTCGCCCGACAACAGATTAAATGCGAATTATTAAAATTTCCACTCTCGTTTTATTGTAATATCCGCTCTTGTACACATACATACGTGACTGACTACTTAAATAATTAAGTTTCGTTTTTTCATATTAAGTACATCTGACCTTGCACCTACCTGATGGTAAACGGTGTTTAGGAATGTTAAACTGACAGTACAGTGGGTACCGGCTTGATGATATAATTTCTGAGTAGATTTTGATAACGAAATACGTTTGTCGACCTGACACAGAGTCCTCGACCTCCTCGAGTATTGGAGATTTCTGGAGAATTTGGCCTACAGTCGCTACGCTAGCCAAAAGGATTGGCGTGAAAGAGATCCCATCCTATTTCATTAAAATTGTTTATATATTTAAAATATTAAAAAAAACATTATGTAAAGAAAAATCGTAAACAATTTCATGAAGTTAACTATTATATCTGGAGATCTGTTCTGAGTTAATCCGAGTCAAAAAAGCGTTTTTCTTTTTCATCATTATCTTCCTTCTTTATTACCTTTGGACTCGTATAGCTACCCAGCGCAATCACTGTCGAACTGATTACCTGTAAAAAAAATAGAGGTGATCAACAACTCTATCTACTAATAAAATACGGTTATGAATTATACGTAGTTACAAAATTATAAGCAAACTAAAACATAGAGGGTCATCATCATCAGCCTGTGTCTCTCAACTGCTGAATATGGGTCTTCCCCAAGGCTCGCCATCTCTTAAAATCTCCTGCTATTCTCATCAATCCTCCACCAGCAAACTTCCTCAGATCATCTGGCAGAGGTCGCCCCACTCTGCGTCTTCCAGTACGTGGTCTCCACTACAGAACCCGTCTACTTCATCGTTCATCGGTTCTGCGACAGACATGTCCAGCACATTACCACTTCAACTTACTTATTTTGAAAGCTATTTTTCTTCCCTCTCTCTTTAGTTCTCTGACGGATGGCAACTTTATCCTTCAGAGAAATCCCGAGTATAGAAGCTCACTCGCTAAGCGACTTTAAATTAGTGGAACAGACCAGACAACTTTTGTCTTCAAACACTGTGGTAAGTTTAACTAAATACTAAGCTAGGCATGCTTTGTAAATTACTTCTCCTTAGTCGGTACCCCACTGATGGGGATCGTGACTCCGTCGCAGACGCAGCTCATCCACCAGCCGTCTCCAATGGTTTCGGTCCTCGGCGTAGCGAATGGCTTGGTTTACAGGGATGTTCAGGTGGTCAGTCACCTGACTGGACCATCGCTTGGGGCTTCTTCCTCTTGTTCTGCCCGTGATTAGAAGTTTTTCTCTTCTAGCAATATGGCCAAAGTATTGCAGAATGCAATACACAATGCCATGTTGGTACCAACACTGATGTATGGAAGCGAGTCCTGGATACGTCAGAATACGCATGACAGTAGGGTTAATGCAGTAGAAATGAGGTCGTTGCGCTGGATATGCGGCGTCACATTGGCGGACCGCATACGTAACGTCGAAATACGGAAAAGGGTTCGTGTAAAAGAAAGTATAGGGACAAAAATAAGGAAAGGCATGCTACTATGGTTCGGGCATATTAAAAGAATGAGCAAAGAAAGATTGACGAACCAGATATATAATGCGAAAGTTGTGGGTGAAAGAGGCTCTGGCAGACCGAGACTCACATATCACGATCAAATAAATAAAACACTGACTGAAGGTGCATTAAAAAGCCTTCGTAACAAAAGGGCATGTATGAAGAGGTTAATGAACGTCGACGAAGCGAAAGAGGTATGTCGTGATCGTGTCAAGTGGCGCTCAATTGTCTCTGCCTATACCGCAAGGGATCTGGCGTGAAGATGTGTGTGTATTGCAGAATTCGGGCAAAGCAAATGGTAGAGAGTCTTTGCTCCCTGGTCAGCTTAAGCTCTTCGAGCACAGAAATGTTGTAGATTACAGTCTAAGTAAAAAAAATAAGGTGAAAACATACGGAAGCTACAAAAAGCCGTCTCTATCTAATCTGTAGCCGGAAACCACCACAATATCGTGTTCCAAATTTAATCAGAAGTCTGTGGGAATGATGTGAGAAGAGACCGCATCCAATGCCAAGTCATTAATCATGGGTTCCTCATCATTAATGCCACACACCAGCTTTGCCTAATATTGTAAAAATGTCACAACGATGGCAGATGTTAAGTGTTTATATTAATGATGTATTTATGATTTGGAAGTTTGATGTGGCTTTGTATCTTATAAAGCTATACACTTTAACGTTTTTTAAATTTAAACGAAATATTTAGACGATGAGCAGTGATTGTCAGAACGCGCTCCTTAAAATCCAAGAAGGTCGCCTTCAGAACCTCAGTATGTAACAATGAGAAGTACACTTTATTTATGTACATTCGTCATAGATTTACTACACCAGAGTTCCCGTATCTCGGAGAATTTAAGCCTTCTGATATTATTAATAAATAATAATAATTTTTACGTTTATAGAGCTTTCTTATTACCTCTGTAGACAGTTGAGAAAACATATAAAGGGTTTTTCAACAAGAACTTTGTTTTCTAAAACAAAATAAAACAAAAAAAAATTGATGAAAATGATTATTTTTTTTATTGAATTTCAAAGAGAAAAGTTCGGCAATTATGAATAAAAAATGATATCTGGCAAATGTCCACCAGAAGCACGCTGACAGATGTCGATTCTTTTATTAATGCTATAAATGCGTAATTATGTTTATTTTATCTCATTTTTTTTTTCTTTTCTTCATCCTGCCCATCACCTTTCGTGAACCTCAAGATAAGCTGGTAAAGAATGCGTCATAGCTTAAGGATATAAGGTTTTTAACTGCAATTTAAATAAATAAATAGATGCATTAACAATGAACATAAAATGTTGAAAGAAGTGTGAAGTAAAGTATCATCAAGAACGTTTCCCTTTCGGGGTGGTCAGAAACCACGCTTATAAAAAAGCGGAATCACATTTAGCCGACTTTACTATAGGCCAATCATGACAAGTGGCAAACTCGAGAAATAACACAAATATTAATTAAATGTATTTATTTAAATTAATAAATATTATTTTGTCCCGATCAGAAATCGAACCCGGTACCTCCGAGTCTAAATCCACGAACTTAAAAGTGGCCCTGACAGACCGAGACGATATATCACGATCAAATAAATAAAACACCGGCCGAAGGTGTATTATGTATTTATTTATTTATTTATTCGAAGAGAAAGAACAGAGACAGGCAGTATAAGAACAATTAAGAAACGATACAGTAGGAGCCATTAGAATTATACCCGCCACCAAAATATTTCCCACTGTGGACAATAATGCACCATTTATATTTTTAGATACGTTAGTACTACATATACCTTGGCCAGGTATAATGGATAATACAATTGCAGTGTTCGAATTTATGGAACTATCAATGAACTCCGAAGCAGCGAGCTAAACCGACAACAACAGCTTCTTTATTTTGGCCTTAAATGCGGCGCGAGAATTGCTAAATATATCGACGTCTAATAACCGACTGTTGTAAAAAGGTAATGAATGTCGACGAAGCAAAAGTATGTCGTGATCGTGTCAGGTGGCGCTCAATAGTCTCTGCCTACCCCGCAAGGGATCTGGCGTGAAGTGTATATGTGTAACAATACTTCATAATATTTTGTATCACTTCTAAAATAATATAGATATACAAAATAATATAGATATACAGTTTTGGACATTAGCCTATAAAGTCAGACCACCTAGTGTTCAGTTGGATCTAAATGTCACACCTAATAGGTTGGATATACTAAAAGTTGTGAAACTTTGTAATAAATACAAGATTTAGCGATCGAAAACTGGATTATTCATAAACCTTATTGGTTATTAATATTATAGTAATTACCATTTATTAGTTTGTTATCTAATACTCGTATGGTTATTTTGATATTGTTTTAGTAATCATCATCACGACTGTAGATTTTATAGGTGGTGGGCAGACTGACCGTGGTAATTTATCCAGTCTACTGGGTCGGGGAAGTATCCACCGTTAGTGCCGATAAACCCAATAAAGTGTATCCACACATTTCGGGATCAGGCTCGAATTGCCGTCATGTTCAGTCAAGCCGGCATAGTGTTAGGTACTGATGTCAGTCATGAGTGTCTGATTCCAGTTATTAACATTCATGGATCTCGCTCCCCACTTACCATCAGGTGGGCGCAGGTCACATGTCGTTCGGTAAAAAAAAAAAAAAATCGGTTAAATTCGTGGATTAAACTCAGTTCGATTCCTGGTCGGAACACAATAATATTAAATTAATTTAAATATATAAATTAGATTAATATTTAATTTATTTGTGATATTTCTCGAGTTTCGTACGCTAGAGACATCGATGAGCTTGTCACTTCTCATGATTGGCTTATAGTAAAGTTGGCTAAATGTGAATCCGCTTATTTTATAAGCGTGGTTTCTGACCACCCCAGAAGGTAAACGGTGGTGATGATACTTTACTTTACTTTCTATTTTCTTAATAAAGTACTGAACTTAATATTTTATATTCATTGTATTACTTCCATAAAATCATAAATTTAGTTCAGCTAATAAGTAACACGACATTCAATGACTGTTAGGCGGTACGAAGTTCGCCGGGTCAGCTAGTATACAATCAGAGCGCTAGGAAGTTATAGGCTCAGTAACCTTGGTCGGTATGAACCACAAATCAGCGCTGATGCGCTATGTCAGAAACCTGCGACGATGTTCACACAACATATTCCAAAAGTTTCATCCCGATCGGTCAAGTAGTTTTGAAATGCATCGGGAACATATTTTTTTTTTTTTTTTTAATACTAGCCCTGACTAGACCCTGCGCCCACCTGATGGTAAGTGGCGCGCAAGGTCCATGAATGTTAGCAACTGGAATCAGACCCTTATATCCGACATCAGTCCCTAACACTATGCCGGCTTGACTAGATGCCTTTTCACACTTCGCTTGAAGGACTCCAGGTTATAGGAAAGTGGAAACACAGAGCCTGGAAGAGCATTCCACATCTTTATTGTGCGACAGATGTATGAGTCACCAAATTTATAGGTACGCGAAGGGATAGTGACTACGGTATGTGGGTGCATATTCTGACCTGTGCGTGTGGTTCGGTTGCGGAATGGAGAGGAAGGAATTAGGTTATAGAGCTCTTCAGAGCACTCACCATAGTATAGCCGGTAGAACACGCTCAGAGAAGCTACATCTCGGCGAAGCTGCAGGGATTCGAGAGTTCCAGATATAGTGGCATCGTCCACAATTCGAACAGCTCGCCTCTGTAGGACATTGAGAGCGTCTGTGAGGTACTTAGCTGAACCATCCCAAAGGTGTGAACAGTATTCCACGCATGATCTGATCTGTGCTTTGTACAGCAACAGTCTGATTGATGGCGGGAAAAACCGCTTCACCTTGTTCAGTATTCCGAGCTTCTTTAACGCTGTTTTGGTGATGCTCTCAATGTAGTTCCGGTGGTTAAGGTCTGAGCGTATTTCCACCCCGAGGATGCTGAAGCTGGGCTGTAGATCCAGCGTGGTGCCCACATATGTACATACACACATTATTTTTTATATATAAACATTTAATTGTTTTTTTTTTTTTTTTTTTTGCGAGGTGGTGGCTCGGTTGTAAGAACGCGTACCTTAAATCCTACAAAGGTCGGTTCAAACCCACCCGGCATGTACCAATGAGAAATACACTTTTCTTACGTACATTTGTCATAGATTTACAACACCACCGTTCCCGTGCCTCGGAGAGCACGTTAACCGTCGGTCCCACCAATGCCAACTTGTGGAATCGTTAATTAATTGTCATAAATAATTGACATCATATCCTCGCCAAGCCGTTTGGCCAACGTGGCGAGTGTAGGCCAAATTCTCCAGTTCTGGAAGGCCCATCTCCAGCAGTGGAGGTCTAGGACGCTGTGTTCTAGGGGCTGTAACGAAAAAAAAATGAATGAATTGTTTTTTGCACACTATTTCATTACATATTTATATTTACGTATACCTTTTTAATTTAATTTATATTTTTCTATGAATATTTCTCCAAAACAACTGAACTTTTTTTTTTTTTCATTAAAAATAAATTATTGTAACAATTGTGCTTGTTGATTCTTGTGAAGTAGTCTTCATCTATGCAACTGTCGTAAAAGACCAATTCTGTATAAAATTTACATTTTACTTTTACGACCTATCCTACAAATAGGTGTGAATGTTACCATTGTAAAGCGTGTCGCAAGAACTATTGCGTAATTTTTCAAACAATTTTATGAATCGTAAACAAATTCCAAATTGTCACATATTTATAATTTAACAAGTAATTAAATTTGTTTAAATATTTTATATGCTATTGTATTAGTTCTGTTCCGTCAGATCCAATGTAATAATAATAAATATACATATATATATAACATAGCAGGCAACAACCCCCTCACTCGAATGTGTAGGCTATACAATGATTTATGTTTACAGGGAGACGCTCCTGATTTATTTCAATTCGCCAATATTTATAAAATTAACTTGTGCAAGATATTAAAAATAAAAAAAAAAAAAAAAAAATATGAATTATTCTAACTAGGTGTTCGCTTTCTACAGTGGATTATTTCTGGCCTTTGGGGAGGAGTAATTTGCTGTGGACGGCGAGCAGACTGAAACTAAATTAATATATTGTGTGTATTAAAACTACCCTAGTCTTGGTCTTGGTTTTGCTTTGGGCAACACTATTTCCTAGTAAGTTGATAGACTACATAGTTGATAGTACACTCAGACTTTAAAACAAAACGGGTGCGTCGCGGGACGTACCGCAAAAGTGAGAACTAAACTTGCACGTTATTGATTTCGTAGTTGGTAGGAATATGGAGATTAAATGAATGCGCGTGGCTGCGTGCGCACGCATAGTTGCATAAAGAAAGAAAGAGAAAGAGTGAGCGGGAGAGAGCGAGAGAGCCATCGGCTATACGCGCGCGCCTATCAGCCCCTCTTGCCCTTCCCCGCCGCGCTGTTTCGAGAAGAAGAAAGAAGGAGAGGGAGAGAGCGAAAGAGGCAGCAGCTATACGCGCGCGCGTATTCGCCCCTCTTCCCCTTCCCCGCCGCGCAATTTTCCTTGAGCGCTGTTCTGACGTACGGACGCACGTTCAACGAAATAGGTCCCCAATCAAGCGCGCGCAATAAAGTTCGCACTTTAAAAATCTTTGAAAATATTGGATTGTAAGACTCTTAAGACTATACAAAAACTCTTAACAGAGAGCCAACGAGATAAAGTTTTTATTAAAAGTAAATTGTATTTAAACATTAACATTGTAACAGCCTGTAGATGTAAAGATGTTATACAGGTGGGTGGTGCGCCGTATGAGAACTGAGAACGCTAGTCGATGACTTGACCTGGTCATAAAAACCAGGTTAGGTTAGGACTTACGGCGGAATCCAATAAACTATGATTTAAAAGTCGTCATTTATTGTACGAATACTGTAAACTTTTAGTTATGGATGTAGTTATTTTTTTTCTCGTTATTAATATTTTTTAATATTAGTTTATTTATTTATTTAAACATAATTGAAGTAATATACAAACAGTATAAAATAATTACAATATAAATTAAAACTACTTAAAAGTAAAAATTAAAATAAATATTAAAAACAAAATTATTAAAAATTGCATAGCCATTGTAGATTATTTACTGCATTAAATAATAAAGAATATCAGTAATACTGATAATTTTAATTTTAATTTTAATTTTAATTTTAATTTTAATTTTAATTTTAATTTTAATTTTAATTTTAATTTTAATTTTAATTTTAATTTTAATTTTAATTTTAATTTTAATTTTAATTTTAATTTTAATTTTAATTTTAATTTTAATTTTAATTTTAATTTTAATTTTAATTTTAATTTTAATTTTAATTTTAATTTTAATTTTAATTTTAATTTTAATTTTAATTTTAATTTTAATTTTAATTTTAATTTTAATTTTAATTTTAATTTTAATTTTAATTTTAATTTTAATTTTAATTTTAATTTTAATTTTAATTTTAATTTTAATTTTAATTTTAATTTTAATTTTAATTTTAATTTTAATTTTAATTTTAATTTTAATTTTAATTTTAATTTTAATTTTAATTTTAATTTTAATTTTAATTTTAATTTTAATTTTAATTTTAATTTTAATTTTAATTTTAATTTTAATTTTAATTTTAATTTTAATTTTAATTTTAATTTTAATTTTAATTTTAATTTTAATTTTAATTTTAATTTTAATTTTAATTTTAATTTTAATTTTAATTTTAATTTTAATTTTAATTTTAATTTTAATTTTAATTTTAATTTTAATTTTAATTTTAATTTTAATTTTAATTTTAATTTTAATTTTAATTTTAATTTTAATTTTAATTTTAATTTTAATTTTAATTTTAATTTTAATTTTAATTTTAATTTTAATTTTAATTTTAATTTTAATTTTAATTTTAATTTTAATTTTAATTTTAATTTTAATTTTAATTTTAATTTTAATTTTAATTTTAATTTTAATTTTAATTTTAATTTTAATTTTAATTTTAATTTTAATTTTAATTTTAATTTTAATTTTAATTTTAATTTTAATTTTAATTTTAATTTTAATTTTAGTTTTAGTTTCAATTTCAATTTCAATTTCAATTTCAATTTCAATTTCAATTTCAATTTCAATTTCAATTTCAATTTCAATTTCAATTTCAATTTCAATTTCAATTTCAATTTTAATTTTAATTTTATTATAATTAATATTATAATTAATGCAGCTAGTGTTCTTAGTCCATTAAATTAATAAATTTTCGTTGATATTACTTTTAAAGAAATTAAAGGAAATAAATGTAATAACTTATGTCACTAATATTATGTCAGATCTTCAATGTAATAATAAATCTCTAATATTAGTGTACTTAAATACACGAAGGAGGACACAAAATTAAAAGATGTCAGTGTGAATTATGACTCTCACGGAGGCAGTATGATATAAACTTATTAATAAAATTACCATACTAACCATGAGTTAGAGCTAAAGCATTTTATAGCCAAACATATCATATGGACCATATAGATACGAGTAAAACCTTTAGGCGGTCTATCCACCAGTATTGTGCAACAAATCATCATATTATCATTTAAAGTCAAAAGTCAAAGTCAAGTCAAAGTCAAAATATAATAATAATAATAAAAAATATTTATTGCACAAAGTTAATTAAAACTAAGCGGATAGGCGAGCTTTATGCCTTAAGGCATCTTCTACTAGCTAACCTTTGTAAAATCTAACCAATTACAGGCAGAGTGCCAAAAAATATATAAATAATAGATAATGAGAAATATTATAAAATATTAATTTATACTAATACTTACAAATATTATTATAATATTGGTACAATAAACTACATAAACAACAATACATTCTATACATAAATAATACACAAATATCTTATTCACGTAAACCTATTACAGACATTTATGAAATGACATTAATTTAATTATTTTGAATGATTTTACTCCTGCTAGTAGAAGACTAAGCAGCAAAGTGGTCCAATAAGTATGCTGTTAGCAGAAGACCAGCAGCTCATTGGCCTGTAGGTCTTCACTACTAGATTCTCTTTACAGCAGCTATCATCTTATTTAATTTATATTTGTATAATTGTGTCTGTCTTAGCTTATAGTGTGATAATGCCTATTTACAAGAGCTATAATATAAACGTTATTTAATTTCGAAATTTCAAATTTTCTTTGTATTTCATTGTTTGTCTTCCCAAAAGATGGCTATCATGTACTGCTCCAGATAAACCAATGACATTGGCAGCAGAATTCTTATCTTTTTGCATTACTTGCAAATTAAAATAATTGAATTGGATGTAGGCCTTTGTCAACGCTCGCTATTTAACGCGTGGCCCATATCCAACCCCCACCAGCGATCTTCTTTAGGTCATTCGTCCATCTGGCGGGAGATCGTACCACTCTGCATCTATCCGTACGTGGTCAACACTCTAGAACTCGTTTGCCTCATCGTTCGTCGGTTCTGCGGCAGATTTAACAAAATTCCGGAATTCCGACATATTTCAATATCCTTCGTTATATCGGAATTACTGTGATCAAAACCGGAATTTCGATATTGAGAAACCCAAGACCCAAGATATGAAACAAAAACTACGGGAAATTAGCAAATTACGCAGTTAACTTAGAGGGGCAAGGAAAATTAAGCGGTATTATATTGTTGTGTAATTTCTTTGCACTGCCGTTTCTTCACATCATTGGTGGAAAAACAGCCCTAGTTTAAGATGGAATCTATACTAATATTAAAAATATTATTTCATAGCTTTGTCTGTGTGTATGTTATTCTCCTTAAATCAGAATTAAAATCTAATCATTTATTACAATTTGACCTTGGACTCTTTTGTGTTGTCACGTTACATTGTTATAATTAATATTTTTATATTATGAAACAATAAAAAATACTCAAATACACCAACATATAAAAAAATATTAAGTTCAAAATATAATAAAAATGATATTTTATTTTTTATAACATTTATTAATTTGTAAGTATATACGATTTCTATTTAAATTAGGTTTTGTAAGTCGTTTTTTTTTTGTTTTTATTTATCACATATACATATTTGTTTTATTAAATAATACTAGATATTACATTAATTTGTTTTAAAGATTTAAGTATTTGTTTATTGTATAAAAACATGTGATTTGTATTTTAAGTGACGTATTTAGTATTAAATTAGATTTTAATAAATAAATATTTCCTGACCTACACAGCGCCATCTAATTTCCGTGGTAAGCTTGTGTTACGGAAACTAGATGGTTGATAAACTACATATTACTTATACTTTTTTTTTTGTAAATATATACATATTATACATATAAATACCCAGACCGAGACAAATTATACAATGTACAACTTGCCCCCGGTGGGAATCGAACCCACGACCTCTGGAGTTCACGGCAACGTTTGTTACCACTAGACCACGGAGGCGGAATAATGAAATTAATATTATTGTTATTATTATTTATTTGCATGTGTATTGTTTCTTGTGTAAATTTAGATTAATTTTGGATTGATTTTAACTTTATGCATTTTAAATTATTTTGTGTTTTGTTTTAAGTAGCTTGCTCGCATATATACGCGTATTTGTGCACTATTCCAGAATGACAGTCTAGTCCTTTAATTGTAAATTGTATGATCGCAATTTCTTTGTTGCACCACAATAAGTTTATTTCTCTGAACACGAGTACCGCCGGGTAAAACAGCTAGTTAATATTAAGGCTTTACAAATTATTCAAGATCCAACCATAATGTTCTATACAGTTTATAGACCATTAAAACTTGTAAACGATTTGATCTATATCGGGATTATGCACATCTGATTAAACAAAATATCTTTCAAATATTATTTGAGCTATTAAAGTTAATTAGCCAGTTTTATGTCGGAGAATAATTGTGCCTTAGTTAATTAAAATTGTAAATTGGTATTAAGCTATTAATGATTTTGCATTAAGTTTGATATCTATAATACTAATAATAGCATTTCCCCTCTGTATAGCGAGGCTAATACGTTGGCAGAAATAATTTCCAGCCTTCCTGTTTTCGAATTTCTCTGTTAGTCGTTTGGACAACTCCTTTGTTGTCAACTCCATGGTCGCCTTGACATTATTCAAATTATTTTAAATGCATATGATACTGATAGTGGAAGACTAATCAGCAAAGTGGTCCAATGAGTATGCTGTTAACCAGAATATTCCAGGGAGTAATATTTAATCTGACTAAGAAATGAATCTGCAAGAAAAAGCAGATTTGCAAATAAAATAAATACACAATACCATAATATATTTTTCTTAAATAAAACCATACAATTTTCTATCCAATTATTCATTAAGATACAATATACAACATTATTATCAAATTCATTAAAAGATAGTGCCTGATGCGAACAAAATTTAACGATCGGCTCATTTATTATTTTAAATGGATATTCAATATCCAAATTGACATTCAGAATGTTTACTTTCATCATTATTAGAGCGCAATGAATCAATTCGGATGTATCTTTTAATGAGAAAGAAGCAATTATATGTTTAGGTGAGGTAATAAATTGTTCTCGCGTGATCTGAACGCACCTTCAAAGTGTGTACCGTACCGGCTTTTCTAAATCCCGGCCACGTGGGCAGCGACAATAGATAACTAAAATAAAGATGAGAAACAATGATGTAACTTAAAAACTATGAATAAAGATAATTATTAAAGATGAAAACTAAAAGACTATTAATAGAAATAACTAAAATAAAGATGAAGGAAGATGAGTTGTTTGAAAAGCTTTATAACCATAACCCATCTTCTCTATTCCACAACCAAACCATATGCTCACACCAAAATATGCATATCATAGCCACTATCAAAATCGAAATTGATCATGTCATGTCAATGGTCATTTGTAGCTGGCTAAGTATATACTCGTATGTGTATATAAAAAAATACTGGATATTAAAGAAATTGTATTTTTCGATAACATTGTTGACCCGCAATAGGTTAATGGCTTTTGTACTAAACAAAATTGGTAATATTTTTTAGCTGTTCGTTGTAATTAAAATTAAATAGAAATTGACATGCAGATAAATATTTTAATGGCCCGATCTAAGATAAAGGTAGTACTTGTATTTGAAGAAACGGTAAATATAATTATTAACTACTTAAATAATAGAAATAAAGAAAAATGAAAAATAATTTCCTCTAGAAACGTCCTATCAGATATAGTCCAAAGGAGACTAGTTACATTTACCCTGTCGCGATGTACGCGAGTTCCATGAATGGGAACAACTGACCTTAGCCACTGACAGCCAACATCAATCCCGACTTATATATACCGGCACATTAAGATGTTTTTCACACTTCGCTCGAACGACTCCAGGATATAGGAATAAGGAAACACACTGTCTGGGAGAGCATTTCACATCTTTAGCTTGCGACAGTTGTAAGAGTGTACACGTAGTCAGTGGCTACGGTATGGGGGGACATATTTTGGCCTGTGCATGTGGTTCGGTTGCAGAATAGAGAAGGGATAAGGTTGTGTATTACAAAGCTAATATGTTACCAGAAACAATTGCTAGCTTCAGATTTTTCAGTCAGCTCAAGCACTTAGCTGACGGACTCCAAGGTCCTATCGTCTCGACCCCAAACGGTAATACTGAAATTGATACTTAGAATAACATTAAATAAATTGCGATTCTCATAAGCTTCGCGTTTTAAGACATAATCTATGTCGTTCATTTTATAACTAGTTCGTTAGGCGATGGCCCAACTGAGGAGGTCAACATAGAAAGTTAACTTTAACAAATACGAGACCAAGTGTGAACTTCGAACTTAACACATTTAACATTATTTCGATATTTGTAGAAACTGGAGAAACTGTTGCAATCACGAGGGACGCTCGCTGTACAGATAAAATAATTGATGAGTAATTAAGATTAAAATGTTTCAAAACAAAATTAATTAAGAGATCGTATTAGAATTTTATGTAGATCATTAAGATAAGGTGATGTTTGAATAAGCGATTTAAATTCACATTAAAATCTACAGCAGTATTATATTTATTTAGGCGAATGCTTTATATAAAAAAATCATCTAACTACTAAATATTGTCAATCTTAACCGCTATTACATTTTACAGCCACAATCTTATCATCATCATCATCACAGTTGAAGATGGGCCTAACAGAAAGTCCTGGAGAATTTGGCCTACACTCGCCCCGCTGGCCAGATGGGTTGGCGAAATATTAAGTAGTCATAAAGTTACAATTTACTTACATAAAAATTAATGTACGATGAATTTCAAAAAATATATAAACTTAATTTAAAATAAAACTAAAAAGTAAACTATGGAATAAAATATTCACTCATGACTTGAAAATAAATGTTTTATTTAAGTGCAAGTTCCTACAAGTTAACGAAAAAAAAATAAACGATTTGATTAGAGTTGATATAAGAATTATATATTATAATTTTGACGAAAGCGCTAAAACGGACACTAAATAAAAAAACAATCTAAATTTGCGCTTAAAATAGCTGGTGTAATCAATACGATGCGATGGTAGCTTTGCTTAATAGACATAAGCAAATAAATGGCACAGTCTAGGATCACAAAGCATTGTTATGTGTCAAGGCATGCATAATGTTATTAGAGATGCGTTCAAAGAAACGCGTTAAGTGTAACGACAACAAAACGAGTCTCGATTTCTAAGGCGACAATAAAAAATCATGAATATTTGATCCCAAACCAGAATCATTAGTCAACTTTTTTAGGATATCCCCTTTTTGTTTGTCGTTTGCGCCAGTTGCGGCATGATCCTGTGAATTGTTCTGTGGACTACGCAGTGATGGTGATAATAGTTGAGGAATTATATCATTAATCAATTCAAACACATTCGGATCACTTCCATAGACTTCCACCAAACTTGGATTTAATTGAAGTTGGGGATCTTCGCTAACGATGTCATCCGGCTTTTTAACAATAACTATAGACGTTAAAGCTTTAAATTTACGATCTACATTCGCACGTAGAAATATAAGATCATTTATTATCAGTCACTGATCCCGTATTTACTTAGGGATTTTCACTTTGCGATGTGGGAATATTCAATTTGTTTGCGTCGTGTGTTTTTGTCCAATTGACGTGTAAATCCTTTGGGTGACTAATGATACTCTGTCAGAATTCACCTGGACGAGAATTACTAAGGCAAATAAAAATTGCAATACTGACTCGAAAGATGAACTTTGAGATATTTCATCTTAAGTATGAGAAGTTCGTTACACTTAGCTTAAGGATTTCACTTTTTTTCCTTTTTCAATTTAATTTAATGTTTATTTTTAAAGTACGTGTTAACGTACTTAACACTAAATCGTAAAACCAAATAAGGTATATGTTTGCAGAACGTTGTAAAGTAAAAAAATGGCTCATCATAAGGAGTGACAAGCTTGTCCTGGTGTACCGGACTCGAGAAATGTCACGAATAATTTTTTTTTGTGTTTGCGACCAGAAATCAATACTGGATATTCTGAAGTATTATGAACATATTCCTTGCGGGGTAGTGAGAAACTACGCTTTTGTAAGGAGCGAGTTTACTTTTAGCCAACTTTACTATAGGTCATTATGACAAGTGGCAAGCTGGTCTCTTGCGTACCAAACGTAAGAAATATTTTTTTTTCTCGATCAGTAATCGAACCTAGCATTTCCTCGTTTTAAGTCTACAGCCTAAAACGCTTGACCACAGAGGCAGTAACATTGTAACAATTGTCTATTTTAAATATTCCAAAAACTTCTTCTCTTTTACTTCCTTAAAAAGCAAAACGAATCCTAATCACCTGACATATTATTAGTACCTATATATATATATATATATATATATATAATTATTAATGTATTTATCTTAATTATGTATTATTATTTTTCTGTTAGGTATTGTAGTATTATAAATGTATATATTGCAATAATATACATATTTTAACTCTGGTTTTTACTATATTATTTCCATTTTCACACTCTGCACCCATAATATTAATCTCTCACTCTCCCAAAGGTTAGCTGGTAGAGAATACCTTCATGGTATTATGCTCGCCTATGTACAACACTTTATATTGTATAAGTTGTGAGCAATAAAGAATTTTATTATTGTTATTATCAAAAACATATATAATATCTACAATTGGATAAAGGATTTTTATTAAATCAATTATTGATATATCAAAGCTACACTAAACTAAATCAATTGACTAAATGCAAACGTCTAATATTTTAGCTTTGCTCCTACCAACCGGGCTCAATGTACTTTACCCTTGAAAGGGATGACAAATAACTCAATCACTTCTCCTTTAAGGAGAGCGGTTTTATCGATTCAACCAACTTAGTTCCGACTAATTTATGTTTATTTATGACTATTACTTGATCTGTATCATAGAGACGGTAACCTAAAAGGGATCTAAAGATTTATTCTTGTGCATTTCTATTTTATAAGACGTTGTTGTTCTGTTTTTTTCTTCACATACTTTATCGTTCTATGAAACGTTTTGCTTTTCAATAAAATGGATAATGTTTATTGGAATTGCTGTGTTCCCATTACTCGTAATATTAACATTTAATACAAACAGGTTCTAATTTGTGTTCTACTATTGATACCGACCGGATAGTCCATTTAAAAAACAAATTTGATATTTCTCAGTTTTGATACGGTATCACCTATAGTAAAGTTAGCTAAAGGTAAACTTGATCAAAAAGCATGGTTTCTGACTTTGCAATTAATTAAGATCGTGACGTGGTATATTTACTTAAATATTAACAAAAAGATGATAATTAAATTAATCGAGGAATACCATACAAACGAGTCCTAATAATGAAGAGTGACATCCGCGATCAAACGCCGTTTGTTTGAATACAACTAAAAAATGGACTTCCATTTGAAAAAAAAACGTAAGTGCAACCACGCGTTGAATAGAAACGGTGTGTCTTGTCGGATTTCAACACAATGGCAATGTACAGAAAGGGAGCACTTAGAACTACTTATAAAATTAATCACGCGTCACATTGTCACAGTGTTTGTTGGTAAACTTCTGTAACATGGTACAATAGTATTGTGAGAGAACCATTGTTAGCGAGAATAAAAAATGATATACATTGAACGGCAACTATTCCCAAATAAATTTTAGCAGCTTGCGTAAGTTTAAAGGATTAATACAAATGTCAATCTTAATAATGTTAAATATAATTCTCTAATAGACCAATTTAATTCAATTGCAAAAACATATGCAAATGATTGAAGAAACATATGAAAAGTTGAAGATGGGATTAAAAATAGGATAGATTAAAATTCAAACCTATCCTACAAGAAATGGTAGAGACAGGCAATTTAACTTTACACTGAAAACTAGTAAATATATCCCTGCTGGTTATACTAACTGTAGTCTCTGTACATCCCGCACGTATGGTGCAACTACAAAAGGGAGTCGTACAGAAGAAAGAAGCTCCAGTATAACGATGCCTTCAGAATTATCTTTTAAGAATTCATCTGAGCACTGTCCGATGCTCAAAAAACAATGGTCCACCAAATTATTAATGTATATAGTAGTTTACCAACATAGTATTTAGGATTTAAATTGTTACTAACACTGTCCGAAATAACGATTATTAATAATAATTCATTATAAAATTTTCAATAAGTCTTTTTTTAATATAAGGAAGTGGCAACAATAATGTCTATCAATGAATATTCATAAAGAAATTATCAAGATATACTCCTAACGGTATTGCAAAATATATTTCTCTAATCAGATGAGCGGTGGAGAAACCAGAGCCAGTTGGACATAATTATATGTGTTATTATGGCAAACCATCTGAATCACTTATACTCATTAATGGGCCATCATCACACTAGGCAATCGGGGGAAGTACCCGATAGACCTTGAAGATTTGACCTTTACTGTGGCCCTAGTATGTTTGTTTTAACGCAACCGTTCGATTTCCTACGTTGATTCCTTAATTTACTGTCATATTCATCGTTAGAAATATATGAGTTTAGCGGAGATCACTCTGATGCTCTTGACAAATCTTTTACTGTGCAACATGCTCGACTTTGCAGGGCGCCTTCTAGTTTAAAGTATTGCTCAGGAAATATAATGGAAACCTCATATACATGATAACTTCTTACTATATATTATCATTATTATATACAAGTATATGCTAAGTCGTATTATCTGTATACTTTTAATTATATCACATTAATTTAATATTGTTTTTTTTTATATTATTAACTCTTTATGGACCTACCGATTTAATTTTATTAGTGAGCCCAATAGTAGAAAAGAAAAGCTTTTATTAACTTTAGTCCCCACCTATTGGTAATTCAATAAAGTATAAATATATAAAATTATTAAATACTATACTAATATCAAATTTGAAAGCTGTAGACAATGTCAATGCGTTTAAATAAACAGAATTTGACTACTGAACACAAACACGTTAAGTACCTTATAATAGTCTATAAACGTGTTTTAAATTTAACTAATGTACGAAGTAGTAGTAGAAAATTATTTATTTTGTTGTCCTTTAATAGACTTTGCTTCTAGTAATGTGATGTGATGTAAATGTATTTCCTTCTGTTAGTGTATTTGATTGATTTCGTTGTCAATTGGTAATATATTTCTTGAAACACTTCTGGGACTTGTTTGATTATTATTATTTGCATTTTAAAAGTTTGTCAGTACAATTAGAAAATTTACTATTGCATTTAAATAATTCTACGCCTTTCGTAGCATTCTGCACCCGCTTATTACAGATTTCAGTCATAAAGATTAGTTGGTAGAAAATGCATTTATTATTATTATTCGCGACAGTTTAAAAATAACAAGAAAATATATGTTTTTATTTCTAAATGTCGAATTAAAAGCGTTATATGCAATGCACTGATAAATTGTGATTAGGGGTCGGTTTTGCAAGAGATGCTATTTATGATATGAGATGCTCATCTTATAAATAAATAAATTAGACTACAGAGCCCATTTTATAGAAAGAGGTTTTAGTTTGTAGGTAAAAAAGGCACTGCACGCTAGTCAGTGAGCCCGTTCTCTATTATAACGCCATTACCGATCAAGCCATTCGAGCCAGTTGCACTAATATCTGTAATACAGTTTTTTGTATTCGTGGGAAAAAGCTCGGATTTGGTGCAAGCTTAGATTATTTCGTCGCTACTATAATTATTCGTGGAACTATTCGGTTTGATTTGTCATCTTCCTAAGCCTTTGAGTTTTTTAAAAGTTTGGGTGGTCTTTGACAATTTTTATGATCAAGTTTGGTGTTGATTTTCGATTCATAATGCAGGACTCCAGATTAAACTGAGCAGCAGGGGAAATGTCTGGCAAATGTGTTCGTCCGTGATCGGGTGTACTTATGTATGCAATCGAGTTTTCCTTTCTCATTCTGATAAACGTTTACAATGATACCTTTAGAAACTAAAACATAACAGTTTACTGGAATCTGGTAAGCTGCTGGTCTTCTAAAGTATCATTACGACCGTTTCCCTTTCGGGGTGGTCAGAAACCACGCTTATAAATAAGCGGATTCATATTTAGCCAGCTTTACTATAGGCCAATCATGAGAAGTGGCAATCTCGTCGATGTCTCTAGCGTACCAAACTCGGGAAATATCACAAATAAATTAAATATTTTAAATGTATTTATTTATATTGGTAAATATTTTTGTGTGCCGACCAGGAATCGAACCCGGTCACGAACTTAACCGCTAAACCACGGAGGCAGTTTGCTGGTATTAGCAGCTTACTCATTGGACCGCTTTGTTGCTTAGTCTTTTACTAGCAGGATTATAATTACTATATTTATAACAATTAAATGGGGTTCTTCAGCCAAGCGTCTGGTTTTCTAGAGAGCTGTCCAAACGGCTGACGGATCGGTCTGGAGACAGGAAGGCTGTCAATTATTTATGCTAACGTATCAGCCTCGCATAGAGGGGGAATGCCAGCCTCCTTGGGACTATCACCAGTGGGTCTATAGGTATTTTTTTTTATTTATAGCTTATTTTTATTGGGTTTAGTTTATAGTTAATTTATTTTGTCAAATAATAACATAAAATATATATATTTTTTGTTAATGTTTGACAAATTGTATTAACCCAATAATTAAAGATTAGCATTTTGATTTAAAAACAAGATAATTTGTCTCATCTTGGCACCCCGCTTCGTTTTTGAGATTTATACCATTCTACGATTTTACTTACCTAATAAAAGATATACAGATATTAAACATCAAGGTACAGTCATCGTCAAATGCTTTAGCTAATATAACAATCTGTAAAGTTGTCGAAATCATTGATATAGGTACGCATTATTCACCACTCCTGGAGTCGGCTCTATTATTATATGTATAACATGTATTGTATATGTAGTATTAGTATGTATTGTTTATTTAATATTTACTTGGCACTCTGCCTGTCACATGTTTTAAAACTCCCAAAGGTTAGCTGGTGGATAATGCCTCACAGCATAGAGCTCGCCTGTACAGATTAATTTTAAGTTATTTTAGTTTTTGTGCAATAAACCATTTTTATTATTATTATCGGCGTTCCAAAATATATTTCTCGAGATTTGGCCTACAATCGAAAAAATCGGCTAGGATCTTATGTCAATTTTAATGATAATTTATTAATGATTTCTCAAGTTCGTAAAAGTATTAGTAGAACCGAGACTGACGTGCTCTCCGAGGCACGGAAACAGTGGTGTTGTAAATGTTTATTATAAGGATAGCGATCCTCCACTAAAATACAGTTTTAGATCTTCACTACTGAAATATAGGAAGGTAGGCTCCATACCACATTTTTAAAGAACTTAGCCTAAATTACCTACAATTAAATTATTTAATATTGTAATATTTTTTTACTGTTTGTGTATTACTCCGAATAAAATTATTTCTATATTTGTTATATTAAATATTAATAATTACAAGTATCTTGGCATTGATATATTTTACATTACATATAGTTAAAATGTTAGTGTTAGTAGGTATTATTCTTTATGTCATACCCAAAGGATTAAAGAATCTAGTTACGAATACCATTCTTAACAGCAGAAGTTGCATGCATTAATAGTTTTGAAACTGACTGCATAGACAATTTTGATTTGGATGCTTGGAATTTCGTCTTCCACGATTCATAGTGGGGTGCCGGGTGTGTTAGCGAAAAAAAATAGTTTACGAGTCCCTATATCCTATCTCTAGTTTTAGCTTCTCTTTCCCTGCCTAAACAAATGAGTTATTTCAATTATTTTATTTTAAGCTTTATATACGGCCTGTCTTGTCAAAAAAAGTGCTGGTCGTCGTTTCCGCCACGGTTCTGTCAATAATGTAATCCACCGGGCTTTGGTTACTGCCGGCATCTCTTCGGTTCTTAAACCGTCTGGGATCTCTCACAGTGATGGTAAAAGATCCGATGGATAAACTTTAGTGCCTTGATCCATAGGTCGAGCATTGGTGTGAGACGCTACTTGTGGCGACACACTTGCTCGGTCTCATGTCCAGGGCACATCTGTCAGAGCTGGAGCGGCTGCGGATTTGGCTGAAAAGTCCAAATGTTGCAAATACGATTCTGTTGCTAATGACTACGTGTATGTGCCTTATCGTCTTGAGACAATGGGAACTGTCTAAGCGGCTGGTTTACGCTGTACGTGACAAGAGGGCTGTCAGTTTTTTCGCACAGCAAATCAGCATCGCTGTGCAGCGGGGGAGTGCTGCGAGTGTTCTTGGCACTCTGCCACATGATCAAGTCATAGGTAAATATCTTTAAATATAGTTTAGATTTTAGTTTTATTTCTAATTTAGATAATATATTATTATTAGCTTTATTGAAGACTGTACTTAAATACTACTTGATATAAAGAATTATTACCTCAACATTAAAGCAACGATGCAAGGATCAAAATTATACAATTTTGTATCGTATCATCAGTAGTAGGCTTCAATTTTATGATCTCATTACTCCGCTTAACTAGAATTCCGTTAAGCACAACCTAGCAGCGGTATTCTATTTTTATTTATAGAAATATACAATATTCACCCATGATTTGTTTATGTGCCAAGAACCCCGCTACCAGCAGGAGATATTGGTAGGGTACTGATTTTCACCCCTTTTGTCAGCCGCTTAGTTAGTTCTTGAAATAACTTATTAGTATTTGTGCCCCACGGACCTAAAGTCTCAAGACCAAACTAAGATCCATGTATTTGTGACGTTTGGCCTATTTATTCTAGTCAATTGCAGCCCCGGTACTATATATATAAGACACGCAATAACTGATGAGCACTTCAAGCGAAGAGTGAGTATGTAGGTGGTTTTTCCATACAATGGTTTAGGTTTTTTTGTGAGTCTTTATTGTTTTTTTATTCTAGTTATAGTAAAGGCTAGTGAAGGTACGTTCACTAATGGTCGACCCATCTTCCAAATATATTTTTTTAATCGCTCACGTCAAATTGACAAAATAGTGGATTTCATTGACAGCGTTTGTAGAAATATCAACTCTGTTAGTTAAAGGATTATATTGTTCCATTTGTTTAACGTTAACGCTTAAAGAACGAGATTACGGCCGCAGGAAAACAACTCAAACTAGCATCAAAATGTTGATCTTAATGTAACTATATTGCTCCACTAGTAACTCGGATGATATTGTCTGATCTACGGTTATTGCCAACTAGAGAAGTTTGTACTACTATTATTATGCTCCTAATTATGATATTAGATTTATCTTTTAAATGTATTTTGTGATATACATCATCGTCAATAGCCTGTGTCTCTCCACAGAAGTATTTAGACCTCACCCAAAGATTTTTTTCTTTCATTTATTTTCAAACTTTATTGCACTATTTACAAAGGCGGACTTAATGCCGCTAGGAATTCTTTGACACCCAAACCTTAAGGACATTTAGACAGAATAGGTAGTAGGTGCAATAAGCAATTAGGTAAAATATAAACAAAACATCAATATATAAAATACATACCAATATGTATATACAATGTACACATAAATAAGTCATACATACGAGTAAACCACTTACATTATGAGGAGAGTGCGATAAAATTTACAATGTGATGAAGCTGCGACAAATGAAGGAAATTGATAAAAGAAAAAATCAATTTTGAAAAGGAAATTTTAGGTAAAATTATTTTGTCCGAAAGATATTGTATACCTGGTTTTTAAAAATTGCACGGTTGGGGGCTTCACTAATATCTAATCGTAAGTTATTTGAAAGATTTGCAGCAAGAACAGCAAATGAGTTGAAAACGAAAGGGCTGTGGTGAGAAGGTGTGGATTTGAAGGATACGCAAATAATAATATAATGAAAAGAGCTTAGAAAAGTAAATTTGTCGTTACGGTACTTAGACGAATTAGGTTTATTTAACAGACTTATTCGAAGTAATATACAAACAATATAAAAAAATTACAATATTATTAATTAACCTAGAAAATAAACTAAATGTAAATAACAAATTATATATAATAAAAATTTTAGCAACCTTAACCTTACGAAATAAAAACTGCTATATATATATATATATAGCTATATATATATACTATATGTTTTAATTATAATGTTATTATTTGCTTCGCCCCTACGGGGTGTCATATATGTAGTTGTACTATTTTGTGACTTGCAATAAAATGTTTGAATTTGAATTATTAAATTCTAATGTAAACATAAAACTGTATTATTTTTGTTAATATAAATATTTTTTGTTTTCCTCATTTAGATGTTTTATTTAACGTAATATTAATTTATGTTTTAATGTTCAACACCTTTAATAAAATTTTCTAAACGTTTAACTAAATGTTGAGTATTCATTACCGGTTCTGTTACACTATTTCCTATTTAAATACATTAGAACCCAGCATTGTTCTAAACACATAAATCATTATGATTTATCGCCAGTTTTTATTCTAAACCGGTAGAATATTGACTCCTGACTTCCTCATTGTTGATTTAAGTAGCGTAATTTTTAAATAATAGACCTAATTCTTTTATAAAAAAATCTGCTATGACTTATTTTGTTGGGCACTTAACCCCTTTTTGTTAATATAGAGTGTTCTAAATAACGGACCGGTTTGGGGGTCACACAAGGGTTGATGAAGTGCCCTATATTGTTTTCTTTGTATAAATAATTTTGTGTCTAATGCTTTTGTTGTTCAAGCGAGGGGTGTATTAAATCATTGACTATGAATGCAAAATGTTTTTGGTTTGTACTGTGATCTTGTTTTGTTACCGCAACATTAGTTTACAAGTATAAGGGATGCAGGATAATATTTTTAATTCTGACATTTACGATGCGTTAAGATCTGATAAAATGTTTAAAGAGTTTATTTTATTCTAAGTGCATCTAATTATACTCAATCCGCACTCCCTACGTAAATGAGAGGATCTGACGTCAACCTCTGTGTTGGCTGTGATGCTCCCGCATTAAACCATTTGTAAACAGTGGCACGAGATGGGGCTTCATCATGAAAAGCCAATCAGTCTTTCATAATTTTCTTGTTGGCTTAAATACCATCAAAAGTCATAAAAAATCATAGCACGAAAATTTTCTCGCGTTAAATTCGTGCTGAAATGCAACAGACAATTTTTAATTTTCTGCCAAATCGTAAAACCTTTGCAGCGGTGTCTTCTTCCTTTGTAACCTTTTTCTTTAGCCATTTCTTCACATGACTTGTTTTATTTTGTGTATTGTTATTATATTACATAAACATGTATATATATATATATATATATATATATTATAATACTAATCCATAATGAACAATTTATACATGTACTTGTATATGTATTAGAATGTAATTATTAAGTATTATTAGTATGTATTTGTTGTTATGTCTACATATACCTACATATATCTTACAAATTGTCATTTATTAATATAGCACCTACTTACCATTGATACTGTCTAAATGTACTAAAAGTACAGAGTCTGTCAGAGAATGTCTAACGGCATTAAGTCCGCCTTTGTGCAACGTGCAATTAAGTTTTTAAATAAAAAAAATATAAAAATGACAATGAATGAAATACATACTCAATAAAATTTGTCAAAAAAAAATATTTTCAAAATTTAAACTTAATTTCTTAGCATATTGTTTACAAGTGAACGGTACTAAAAACTTTCAGTGTCACCTATGTATACGCTTCATCTTGCCTACGCAATTCAAAATTGAACAAAAAAAAAGATAAGCTCGTGCAACTAGACTGTGCAAACTACATTGCCATAACATCTATCGGTAACGATTTGTACAATACTATGAATTCAGATAAATAATCCTTTGATAAAAATCTAGTATCACCAAATTTTAAATTGTTGTATTCAATTATTCTGGACTGAAGCGCAACTTGAATGATCGCCACTCATTGCCCAAGCAAAGTATATAATGTATTCAATATTTTTATAATATAAGACAGAGCCACCATTTTTAACACCGCCTGATAATAAAGCTAGTATACGCCATAGCTGTTTTTTTTTTGTAATACTACAAATGCAAAAAATATGTATAGATCTTTAATAATATGATATTAACAATACAAAATCACCTCCAGTCACGCTTGTCCAACGACGATCAAAAATCTCGCATTCAAGTTTTTTTATGCAATATTATTAGTTTAAAATCGTTACATATTTTATTTATCTGAAAAATAAATGTTTATTTTATTATTTTTTCATGGTATTAAAAAACTGTTCAATTAAAAAAAAAAAATTCTATGTTGTTGAATTTATTCAACTATTAATATTTCTTTCAATGCATATATCATTTTTATAATGAATTTAAAAAAAATATAATTGAAAACTAAACTTTTAAAACTCATAAATTACTATTAATAAAAAATACCTACTTAATAATTAAAGATATAACTAAAACAAAAATAAAATAAAATACAGGAAAAACAAAATAAAAAATAAATAAAAAAATATATAAATAAAAAAATCCTTGAAATCGCTACCAATACTGGCAGCATTGCCACCTTGAATAGCAATGTTGATTCTTTAGTTCAAATATTGCCCAGCCCTCTTGTCTCCCGAGGTGTTGAAAAGCTGTTTTGACAACGCCTTTGAAAAATTCCTATACTCACGGCCCAAGAGTTTCAACTCTATAAACTTCGCAAAAACACATCTCCCAATATACTGGGTGTATTCCCGCCGTTTGAGGTTCTTGTTCCATCTAAATCCGCGGACTTTGCCGCTAGGCTACGAAGACAGTTAATAATGCAATTAATAATTTATGGATACACCTTTTCTGTATATAAATGTCAATGAACTCTCAAGTAATAAGAACAGCAAGTGTATAAATTAACAATAGATTAAATTCATCTCAATAAATAGTTGAATAGCGTCATTGTTTGACCCCCAGCGTCGAAACCTTTTCGTAGGTGTGTACAGCAATCAAAGTGTAATTCACCTAGACCTCGTAAAACTCAACCTTTTCTACTCGATAGCAAGTTGATGGCCTGAGACTGTCTACTTTAAAAATTCCTACAGTTTATGAATTAAATATATATTTTTTGCAAATAATAGACATTATAAAAATTACAAAAAAAGAAAATTACAATAATAAATATATTTTACCATAAGTTGGTAATAAATATTATATAATATTATATAATTTGCACCTACCTTACATTTACAATGGTCCACATTGTCCCTAAGGTTGGCTGTCAGATAATGTCTAGCGGCATTAAGTCCGCCCCTTGTATAACGTGCAATAAAATTTTAAATAAAAAAAAAATACACAGGTGAGTTCAAAACGCCGGCATGTACCAATGAGAAATGGTACATTTGTAAATACAACACCACCGTTACTGTGCCTCGGAGAGCACGTTAAGCCGTCGGTCCCGGTTCCACTAATACCAACTTGTGGAATCGTTAATAAATTGTCGTTAGAAAAGTGACATCAGAACCTCACCGTGTAGCCAATGTGGTAAGTGTAGGCCAAATTCTCCATAATTTTTTGGAATGCCCATCTCCAAAAGTGGAGTTCTGGGACATTGTGTTCTAGGGGCTGTAATGTGATACATGAATTAACGACAAACAAATGTTTTTTAAAACTTTGTTTTTTTTTTTTTCCAGACAGGTCACACAGCACCATCTAGTTTCCGTGGTAAGCTACAAGGCTTGTGTTACGGAAACTAGATGGTTGATAAACTACATATTATACTTCTTTTTTTTTGTAAATATATACATATTATACATATAAACACCCAGACCGAGACAAATTATACAATGTACAACTTGCCCCCGGTGGGAATCGAACCCACGACCTCCCGAGTTCACAGCAACGTTTGTTACCACTAGACCACGGAGGCGGATTGAAGACACACAAGACACCTTTATGAACAAACGCAATCAAGAAGTAATATTATTTGCGATGCAGCGGTAAGTAATGAGTTTAAGATATACTTATTAATTTTAATGTATAAAAATACAAACTATTATAAATTACAAACTGAAAATAAAATAAATGAAAAACTACTTAATCCATATTACTACCAATGGGAAAAGTGATGACTGATTATTTGGCCCAAATATTAATCAGCCCAATATTAAAATATTGTATGTGGTGCATAACGTTAAACTAGACTTTTAAAATAAATTCGGCTATCACCAAAAGCCTTATAAAAGATGTGCCGTAAATAGCTATAAAATTAACATGAATTGACAATCTACAAGTTTCACTGTAACTTGCTAACAAACCGTTAAAATATTTCTAGTGACTCACTGATTTGAATAAATTTTGTATTAGCTATGAACCTATTGTCCTAGCTTTTAACGTTGACATCGATAAAGCGCGTTCGCCAGTGAAATAAGCTACATTTGGCTATTCGACGTCTACGATCTGCCAGCGTGTTTAAACGTTTGATAATCACATCATTTTAGCAGTTTTTTTTTATACTAGCACGACATTTGACCTTGCGCCCACCTGTGGTACCACTCATGACTAACATTAGTCAAGACTATGCCGGCTTGACTGGCCATGACGCCAATTCGAGCCTGATCAGTTAACTTGGTTTATCCCTTTCAGCACGGACAATACCAAGCGTGCGTTATTACAAAAAACATATCTTTTGGTCGCCAAATTCTGTTTTGCCGTTTCGAAACAGCCTCGATAGATCGTCACTCATTTATTTATTTATTTTTATTTTAAATTCTTTATTTCACCAAAACTTAAAATTAGGTACATAGGCGAGTTTAATGCCTGTTAGGCATTCTCTGACAACTGACCTTTGGGATGGTGAGAGATTATGGGCAGGGTGCAACAATCTAATAATAATAGTCTAATTTATAAATACACTACATACCAAGAAATTACATAAACTACATGCAAGTATTATAAACATATACATACATATATATATATATACATATACAAATAAACATACACTAACATATTGCGTGCCAAATATCTAATGTGTACTAGATGCAGTGTGCTCCTGCTTATCAAGAAACAAGTTAGTGACTAATTGTTTAAAAACATTGACAGATGGTGCCCGTCTAATGGCCAGTGGTAGTTTGTTCCACTGGCGGGCTGCAGACACAGTGAAGGAATCTGAATATCTGCTAGAGGAGTCATTCAGCTACCTAGCGATTATCTTTATTAAATTGTTAGGCTAGTCCTTAGCGCTAGCATATTAGAAAACAATAACGAACTAATGCTAATGCTTTGTGAAATTCGCTAGTGGAGGATTTTTTTCACAATTTTTATGAGATATAAAATAAATAAATAAATAATTTAATAAATAATTTCAGACAATCACACAGCGCCATCTAATTTCCGTGGTAAGCTGCGAGGCTTGTGTTACGGAAACTAGATGGTTGATAAACTACATATTATACTTTTTTTTTTTTGTAAATATATACATATTATACATATAAACACCCAGACCGAGACAAATTATACAATGTACAACTTGCCCCCGGTGGGAATCGAGCCCACGACCTCTCGAGTTTACGGCAACGATTGTTGCCACTAGACCACGGAGGCGATCAAATATACATTTTAATATCTAAAATATTTTTTGTCGTACTGAAAGGGTTATTGCCACGAACGATGGATACCTCCCAGCCCCGGCAGACTAGGCTAATTATCACCTACAATCCGCCTACCACCTATAGTTGATAGGTATTTTATTTTGTTAAATTTTCGTCACACAATAATTTATTTGTGATATTTCTTGAGTTTGGTAAGCCAAGCATCGACTAGATTGCCACTTGTTATGATAGGCCTAGTACACCCCGCTTGGAATACGGGCGTGATGATACTTCTTTGCGTTTATTATTTGTCTGGACTTGAATTTAATGTATATTCAAGGATTTATATTATTAAAAAAATTACGGAACATTTAGTTAAGATAATAAATTATGTAATTTATCTATACAAATCATAGTCCTATATATTAGTTAGGACCTGTCTATAAATGATTTATTTTACTAATCAAATAAAATCATTTTCCTATTTAAAAAATAATGATTTTAAGTATTTCTAGGATTAAAGAAAATGTAAAGTATCATCACGACCGTATCCCTTCCGGGGCGGTCAGAAACCACGCCTTTTATTCAAATTTTTATTTAGCGAATTCACATTTAGCCAACTTTTCTCATCATGACAATTGGCATACTCGTCGATGTCTCTAGCGAACCAAAACTTGAAAAATATCACAAATAAGTTAAATAATTGATTGTATCCCGACCAGGATTTGAACCAGGTACCTCCGAGTCTAAATCCACGAAGTTAACCGCTAGACCATGGTGACAGTAAAAAAGTTACACAATAAGTACGTACAAAAAGGTAAATTAAAAAAAAATTAAACCAACTGGGTAAAAAAATAATTTAAATAAAAACTAAAAAGAAAAAACAAGCCCAAGGGTTCCGTCTTCTAAAAGTTTGAGAACATAAAAAAAAAAAAACTCTAATACGAAACATCCACCATGTTAACAATTGGGACCCAAAAGCGAGACCAGCTCAAAGCTTCCCAACAGGTAAGACAAAAGATATCACAGTTTTGACACTAGTAAAAACCACAGAATACAAAAAAATGATCGGCCTGTCCGTATAACATATATGTCAATAAAAAAGTACGTTACAGTCTGTGACGTTTTAAAATGGAACTCGTTATTTATGAGGTCACAAGTTCGAATCCGGACAAGTCGTAAATGTCGAGTGAAAAAATATATCAGAATTTTTGGCTTTATAGCATACGTAAGCTAAGTCTGAGTATGTGGGATGTTTTTTATAATTGTTGTATAGTTTTTTTTTAAATTGTACTTATTGAATATCAAAATCAAAATATCTTTATTCACGTAAACCTATTACAGGCATTTATGAAACGTAAATAATTTAATTATTTTGAATGATTCTACTCCTGCTAGTGGAAGACTAAGCAGCAAAGTCGTCCAATAAGTAAGCTGTAAGCAGAAGACCAGCAGCTTAGCAGATTCCAGTGACCTATTAATGTTTAATCTGACTGAGAAAGGAATCTGCAAGGGAAACTCAGCTATATCAGATTTACAAAATAAAACATATACAAAACTACACAACAACGATTAATTAATAACGAGTTTTGATTTTCAGTGTACAATGTCTGTTATTTTAATCAAGCTTGTGTTTAGTTAAACCATAACACGCAATGTATAATTAAAAAATGAGGTCGTTCCGTCGGATATCGGACCGCAAACGTAATGCCTAAATACGCAAAAGGGTAGGTATGAAAGAAAGCATAAGCACAAAAAGGGAAAGGCATCCTCTGATAGTTTGGGCATGTTGAAAGGATGAGTGGAGAGAGATTGACGAACCAGATATATAATGCGAAAGTTGTGGGAAAAGAGGCAGATCAAGACTTACATATTACGATCAAATAAATAAAAAAATAGCTGAAGGTCCATTAAAGATAAACATAAGGGTATGTATGAAGAGGTACGTGAAGAAGCGAAAGAGGTATGTCGTGACCATGACAAGTGGCGCTTAATTGTCTCTGCCAACCTTGCAAAGGATTTGGCGTGAAGATATGTATGTATAGTGAAAAAACAATATTACTTCATTGGGTAGTGTCGATTAAGAACCCAAGTTACTCCAATTTCAAAATTTGTATTAGACGTTGATCCGTTGACGTATGAGTCATGCCAGAGGGCATGTGAATAGATCATGCGCACATGCCACTATTATTATACCACTATACCATCCTAAAATCAGTCCTATTCTAAAGATATAAGTTTGATTTTACTAGTTCTAATAATAGCTTGTAGATAAGCGTGCTTATTGTTTTATGGTTTATTTACACTATTTTTATTGTTGAGTGCAAGTATACATATATTATTTATTACATATTTTAAAGCTACATTTTAACGATTTTTTTTTCTCATTATAAAGTAGGTACTTAAAATGGAATATATACTTAAAAAAAATCAAGTCCATTTTTTTCTTAGGTTAGCACAACACCTTGATTTTTTTTTATGGTGGACAATTATTTAGACAAGATAACTATAAAATAACCAGCAGCTACTATGTGTGGACCCATTATATCAGCTATACCATAATTTAAAAATGATTCGTTGCTGTAAAGAGGCCGTGTCAGTGTGTTTCATCGTCAGTTATTCACTTATTGAAAATAAATATTTGCAAAATAAAAAATAATATTTATACCACGATTAGGGATATAAGTCCCGTCTGCGTGGAATGGTGGCAAAAACGCTGGCATTTAAATAGATTTTTTTTTTATTTCTTAATAATACATTTGCACGCACAAGAAAACCTTATAATTCAAATATCAATTTCAGTTTGAACTATCTGGTACACTAATATTGTTTAGTTTTAATATTTCAGTTGTATTTTGGATATGGTTGATTAGCTCAATGTTTTGGCCATTGTCAAGTTTAACAAAAAGACAATTGTAGACCATTTAGGTGTTATAGGTACCCAAACCTGAATAAGTAAATACAAGTACAAAACATGTCTCCGTGGTCTAGTGGATTTAGACTCGGAGGTACCGGGTTTGATTCCTAGTCGGGACACAATAAATGATTAAATTTATTTGTGATATTTCTCGAGTTTGGCACGCTAGACACATCGACGAGCTTGTCACTTGTCATTATGGGTCTATAGTAAAGTTGGCTAAAAAAATTTTAAATCTAACTAATTTATATCTTTCTAATTATAATAAAAACTAGCGAATTTTATATAAGGTATAATAAATAAAATATAAGTATTTTAGTTGTTTAACAATATCGGAAATGAGAAAATTAATATTTTCTATGTAATGGAAAATCGTTGATTCACTGAAAATCTTTGTGATTTATGCTGTTAAAATAAATCTTCACGAATACAACTTTGTTAAACTAACTCATGTCATTACTATCATGATACTATGTGGTGCTGGTGGTGTGGCAAGATGATTTGATTATTATTATTAAGAAATGATAGAGTATTTGTTCAAAATCAGTTATTCAACGATTTTCCATGATATTAAATATCCATTTTACAGCATCGTCAACTTGAAAGGTGTAAACGAGGCCCGATTTAGAAAAGGAGAGTTGAAGTGTACATGACGACCTGTATCCGTCAAAAGTCGGCCTTCGAGCGAGCCAATTAAAACACTACGGCTTTGATGACGTCAAAAAAACATAGATCACGATCAGGCTGCATCCTCACCTCCAGCTGTTTGTTGATGGTTGTTAAGGCGGGGATTTCGTACATCGAAAACATGTTTAATATTAACCTCATCGTCCGTGGCTATCTCCTAAAGGTGTTAGCTGAAAATCAGTGCATATTTCCTATTTGCCATACTTATCTTTTGAAATCAATGATAAAAACGATTTCCTTAAAATTAAATTGAACGCGTTTCAAACCCCGTTTCAATGAGAAATATTTTTTTATTTATAAACTTTATTACACAAAGTACAAAAGCGGACCTTAGGCACAAATTTGTACAAATTCAGGTAGGTGCAATGATACTTTCATACAGTAACATTAATATATAATTATAGGATAATTCAACAAATATGATATACCTACTTATATATTACATAATATTGTACATAAACATACAAAAATACAACTTACTAACGTGGTTTAGAGCTGTTCATAAGGTGTGAATACTCGTAGCCCAGTTTTTTAAATG
Source organism: Tinea semifulvella (assembly GCA_910589645.1). NCBI lineage: Eukaryota > Metazoa > Arthropoda > Insecta > Lepidoptera > Tineidae > Tinea > Tinea semifulvella. Next base: position 10,659,548 of record OU342606.1, read on the forward strand.
ACAATCTGTTAGTTGCCTGCCTCATGTTCACCGGAAGATCATTCCATAATTTTGTGGAAGCTACTACGAAGACTTGGATACAAATCCAGAATGATGTGAGGGAACAGAAAGAAGAGAGTGGTGAGAAGAAAGTAAAGATTTATCGTGTAAAGAAGAGAGATAGGCAAAATACGAGTACACTATCTTATGTACATTTAAGATAGATTTAAAACACCACTGATTCCGTGCCTCGGATTGCACGTTAAGCCGTGTCGGTCCCAGTTTCACTGATACTTTGTTTGAAGGTTTGATGTTATTAAAAAATATATTGCCAACCCGTCTGGCCATAGTTTGGTAAGAGGCCAACTTCTTCAGTTCTGGAAGGCTAATTTCCAGCAGCGCATTCCCAGGACTCTAAGTTCTAGGGGCTGTAATGATGAAAATGACCTTTTGTCTATATTTTGTTGAATTTATGACCAAATTTAATATTTATAAACTTTTATTTGATATTTTTTTTGTTGTCTTTCGTGAACATTATTTTGCATTTGACTTTCCAATAAAATCGTCAAGCAGTACAGTGGCAGGGAATGTATTTAGATGCTTCCATATACGAAAGGTTGGTTGTCAGAAAATGCTTAGTCATTAAGCCCGCCTATGTACATTTTTAGTGCAATAAAGTATTTTAAATTAATAAAAAATAAAAAAACACTAAAAGAAATTAAAATTTAGGATTTAGTAACGTAATAAATAAAATATTATCTAAAATGTCTGCATTAATGTTAATTTAAATAACTAAATCATATAATAAAATTCTTATTTATAATAACAATATTTTCGTTGGTAATTGAATAGATGGCGATGTCTAGACGAGTCCGTTTTTGTAGTTGCCCGGCATCGATGCCACGTAAAACAGACACCTCTAGTTCCATGCACAAAAACCTAGGTTACAAACACGTTAAAGTATTTTATCCGGTGTACCCTAGCCTTTAAAAAGTAAGAGCGACATATAAAACAAGAACTATCCTGAAAAAATCTAATGAAAATGAGTAGCGAGTGAAAACTCCGTGACCTTTTCTCACGGCCCAGGTTTCACTCGAACCAGTTAAAATTACGATATGCCTGTACTGTTTATTTTGTCGTATCGTCGCCTTAAAAGTCAACTTTGTGGACATATATTTGTTCTTAGACAAGACTAATAAAGAGTTAATAAAAAAAATCAATAAGCCAAACTAAAATAAAATACTTTTGCTTTTTGAAGGAAAATATAATTGATAATAATATAACAAAAATTAGAGAACATAAAAAAATCATAATAAGGAAATAAAATATTATTTTTCATGGCATAGACTTTTAATTTGTAGTTGCCTAAATAATATAACACTCAAACAAAGCACCCAAAACATTCTAAATATAAAAAATCATAATAAGGAAATAAAATATTATTTTTCAGGGCAAAGACGTTCAATTCGTAACACAAACAAAGTAACAATTTTTAATTTTAGGTAAAAAGAAAAGAACAACTCCTTCCTTCGTCAAAAAGTTTCAGAACCGCTGAACTACACCATTTAAATAATTTTATGATTGATACACACATAGAAGAAATAATAAATTATAATACGGATTATAGCGACTTTACTCGTAATAGTCGGGAGACTCATTGTTGGGAAGATTTGTGCCGGTCTCAGTTTTTATATGTGTAATTTATATAACAGTAGTGTACGAGTTTGTTTATGGTTTTTTGTTTATATCAGCACTACCTTTAATCTCACATTCTCTCGAAGGTAAGAAGTTAGTAAATGCCTTGTAGGCAGTCCCCATGGTCCCATCGTCTCGACCCTAAACCTGTACCGAGGTTGGCATATTTGCGCAGCTTGAGGTTCTCAGCAGAAACCGCCGCACTTGCCGCGCTGGACGAGGTTGCCCCGATGTGTGTGGAACTACACACGTCGCATCCCAAACCAGAATAATAAAAATAATAGTAATGTTGGTCTTAATAAAAAGTTTTAAAATCCTTGAACCTGTCTAATAGTATAGGTCTCTAGTCTTAGAAAGCTCGTGTGACCGCGATGAGGTCGCCGGGGGATCTTCATTAGAGCTGCGAAAATACTCGACCCATAGACTATAACATTTAGGGACACGGCACTTTGTTCCAAAAATACCTGTTGTATATTTATTTATCGAAATATACGATGAACTAAAATTCTCCAGACATATGTTCTGGAAGACCCATCTCCGACAGGTCTAGGACGTTGTGTTCTAGGGGCTGTAAAGATGTAAAGAAAGAAAATTATTGTTACCTTTTATTAAATACCTTTTCTAATAGCATTTCGTACTGTGTCAATATCAACTCCTATACAGCTATCAGATATTTTTTGAAAAAACCTACTGGGTAAAAATATAACCCTAATTAAAAACGTATTAGCATCGCTATACAGAGGGTAAATGTTTTTGATGACATTTTTGACTTATAGTTTATTTTTTATTAGGTTTAGTTTATTTTTATTTATTTTTTTACATTAAAGTAGTTCTTTTAGTTAATCATTTTACAAATTTATTTAGTTTTCTAGCTTATGCATATACAATTAAAAACTGAACTGAAATATATAAAAAATCAAACTGAGTACAAAATAAATAGGGTTCCTTCGTCAAAAAGTTTGAAAACCGCTAAACTATTTAAATATTTTTATGATTGATACACACATAAAACTTTTTTTTATAATGACAGATTCTGTTTGCTGTTGCTGTAGCAACATGCACCGTGTACAAGCACCCTAAATTATTCCTTTATATAAACACTAGCTGTTTTTTTCTATAAACAGGTTCTAAGGAATGTTTTTTTATAAATGACCGTTTTTTTTAACATAAATGTTATATTGAGTATATCATTATTATTTTTAGTTTATTATCTTTTTTTTTTTGTTGTCCTGTAACACAAATAACTATAATAATTATTTTAATCCCTGAATAGTCAATTTTTTTTACTATTTGGTATATCTCTGGAAATTAGTATCTATGACTCAACCTGTAAGCTTACGGACAGGTCCGACAGGGTCATAGGAAGTTGTCGACTTACTATCATCCACTGTTCTTCCGCAATGCCCATCCAACGGGTTTTATAAGATCCTTAATATTTCAGCAGGCTTAGGACGCGGCGGGGACTGTTTATCATCGATGTATATACGAGTATAGGGTAGGTGCGTAGTTCACGAACGAACTAGTTCTATAGACCGTTTCCACAGAGGAACTACTGGAACTAGTATCAACTTTGTCAGATATCCCGCTCCTTAGTTCGTTTTGACTTTTAATAGGGAGAGATAGACCCAGTCACATAGTTTATTAGTAATGTAAGCGAACGACTGCCTTAAACCACAGAACCCTATAACTGAGCGCTCCCTTTCTCTAGTTCAAGACAGAGGCTAAGAGCTGAGATGCCTATTCGTAGTCTAAAAAATTACCACTTTTCACGTAACATTATAGGCGCAGTACGAATAGACCAATCAGGTGTAGACGCGGTACAAATCGATTGGTCGATTCTCAATGTGCAAAAGTGACGCGAAAGGTTTATAAATGTTAGCAATTGGAATCAGACACTCATGACTAACATTATGCCGGCTTGACTAGCCATGACGGCAATTCGAACCTGATCCCGAACGTGTGAATACACTTTAGAGGGTTTATCGGCAAGAACGGTGGTCACTTCCCCGTTCCAGCAGACTGGAGAATTTACCACCCTCAGTCCGCCCACCACCTATTTGTTGTTTTAGTTGAAACTATGTGCCATTTACAATGATGGAAAATGGCAATCTTTTCAAAGATAACTTATATTGTAAGCTTGCCATAGTGATATATTAAAGAAAAAAAAAACTCCTTGAAACAAGACTTAAACAAGAGTTATGGCCTATTAGTTATAAGTCAACAAATCTCTCGCCAACCCGTCTGGCCAGAGTGGCGAGATAGGTCTGAATTACCAGAAATTTGTTCTGGAATTACGGGCGAGACAATTAAAAATTAAAATAAAAAAACATATAAAATTGTAGAATAAATATTATTAAATTGGGTTTATTTTAATGCGTTGTATATTTCTGTTTTAGAAATCCTCGGCACCCGCACGGTGAATCAATGCTAAGTTTGTCTATGTACTGACGGATGATCTAGTCAAGTTTTACTGTAGTTTATTGTATTCACCTATAAAAATCAATCAAGTCAGATTATTACCAATTGCTAAATTAGCCCGAAAGTTGTTTTTTTTTTAATATAATTTAGCCATCATAAATTTTATTGCAGCGTTATAATGGATTAATTACCGATTTCCGCACAAATTAACTTGTTTTCTTTTGCAGTTTTTTTTTTATTGTTTCGTTGATTTTATTTTAACTATCGCAAGTCTGTAAATGAGTGTTCTCTCTCTAACGATAAGTAAAAAAAAAAAAAACGATAAGTTTTTCGCAACCGGAACGGGTCAAAATATTTACCCACGAACTTTTTTATTTTATTTTTAAATTGTAGGTTACCAGGTTTTTGCACCCGTACGGTGAATCCATGCATAGGTAACTATGGCATACAAGAAAAAGTAGTTTGCCAGAGCTAAATTAAAACAAATCTAGTTTACATTTTAACGTTTAAAATTATAAGAATGCGGCTATGTTATGCTAAGAACTGTTTAACTAAGGACATCGCTTGCTAAACGACTTGTACTAACTTTGACCTAATATACTATGAATGACCAGGCCAACCTATAACAACTGCGTCTTACATATTTTTTTATGTACTAACTTTTTTTTTTTTTTTCAAAATCAAATTTTTTTTATTGTGGATCATAGGTTTTTAGTATAGGTATTGTGTTGGTTATAATGGTCGCTATGTCCCGCCCATTGGACATACAATAATTATTTAAACTTAGTACAATAACACCTAAAACGATGTACACGCACGTCTTTTGCTAAGTTTACTAGCTATACTCAGCCACCAGGGCTCGGTTACTAACTACACAGGTTACTAACAGGCCGTGTAAATCTCAACTATAATTAAAAATATTACAAATTAATCTAAAATAAAAAAATATAAATTAAAAAAATAGTATTTGACATAATCAAAGAGTTACAATGTAAACCATCCAAGTTTTTATGCATATTTTGACTTGCGTAAGTATGGTCATGTATCCCGCAATCGTATTCAATTAAAGTGGCTCAATATCCGCTTCCATAGATCTGCATATCATATCACTTCTCTTTATGGCAATCTCCATAACCCTAAAACTCCCCTATACCTTAAGGCTCGTTTCCAGTTACTCGGACACAGTCACAATATTCATCTTCGCTCTACTATAAACAATCAGCTTAAGATCCCTCCTCACACCTCCTGCAGATAATCAGATTCTTTCGCAATCGTCTACCACACTCCCAAAGGTTAGCTAGTATAAAATGCCGAGAGGCATTAAGTTCGCCCTTGTACTCAACTGTTAAGCTTATAAGTGCGATAAATAATTTGTAAATAAATAAATATCTTCTTACTTTTTAATATTTGATTTTATTGATAGAAGCAAACTTTTTTTCTAAAATACTATATGTGGGTACAAACAAAAATAGCTTCTATGGTGTACGGACAAATGGTCTATTTTAAAATTAACAGTTAATATTGCGAAGCCAAATAAATTGTCACTACCCGACATATGGTTTCTTAGGCAAAGTTGTTTGTTTCTATGTTTGGAATCACATATTAGTTTAAAGGAAGAGCATACAAAGTCACACGGTATAAAGGAATTATTTGACTAATGAAATTGTCAATGTAAAACACAAATTGGTACAGTTTGAGTATGAAACAGACCGGTTATTATAGAGGTCCATGACATAGATGAACCACATTTAGCGTTAAGAAATACCATGCAAAGGGCTTCTAGATTATTTTCTTATATTACGCAAGTCTGACGAGTCAATGCAAAACACACTACGTCAAAAAATATGAATACAAAAAAAAAAGTTTTATGATATAGTATATTTTTAAATTTTCCCGACATTTTAATGTTATTTCAATTGTTTTTGACTGAATCCGTAACCTAGCGAGTTGGGACGTAGATTTAGAGCAGAGATAACAGGTTCGATTCCTGGTCAAACATATTTTTTTAATAAACATATTTTTTATAAACACCTAATGGTAAGTGGCGCGCAAGGTCCATGAATGTTAGCAACTGCAGTCAGACACTCATGACTGACATCAGTCCCTAACACTATGCCGGCTTGACTAGATGCTTTTTCACACTTCGCTTGAAAAACTCCAAGTTATAAAAAAGTGGAAACACAGAGGCTGGAAGAGCATTTCACATCTTTATCGTGCGACAGATGTCTGAGTCCCCAAATGTATACGTACAGACAGACAGCGGAGTCATCCAGGCCCGGATGTTCAATGGGCCTGGGTTGGGGATGGGATAAACTCCCGTTTTCCCCGGCAGGATCTCGGCGGCTAACTACCCACCGGTGATTCAACGCACCGTTGGTGCTGGGCGCTGTTCCTACTATAACACCGCCCTTGTGGCTCACGAATCTAGTCTCCTAGATTACCTAGCTCTTCTCCAAGAGCGCCTCCCTAGGAGCGAAAGCAGGAGCGATATCCTGAAGATGCTTGTAGGATCCGTTGTGTATACGCGAAGGGATGGTGACTACGGTATGTGGGTGCATATTCTGACCTGTGCGTGTGGTTCGGTTGCGGAACGGAGAGGGAGGGATTAGGTTATAGAGTTCTTCGTAGCACTCATCATAGTATAGCCGGTAGAACACGCTCAGAGAAGCCACATCTCGGCGAAACTGCAGGGAGTCGAGAGTTCTTTTCAATTTCAAATATATTTATTTGTGTGTAATAACTATCATAACGGGCATGTAGTAAAGTTGCCTAATATGAACCTGCTGCTTATAAAGCGTGGTTTCTTAACATATCTTTCTGACTATACCACATTGTGTTACATTTCACAACATTAAATGTGACATAGTTTTTTTTTCTTGTATTCGTGTTAGATATGACACTACAGTGTTACTGACAAAAAAAAACTAATAAAATTTTGTGTTGTTTCTGACATTTATTTTTTAAACAAGCTACTGTATTTGGCAAAAATAATATTTATACAAAAATAATTAAATTATTATTTATACATATTAAATTTTTATAATGTCAGAAATTGACTACTGTTTTACGACCGGTTCAGATAAAAGAGTACGCACAAAAGGGCATAAATAAATGTTCAATAATGAGTAACCGTGGCTAATGGAACTTACTCGTAATTCTCAGACTACCCCGCTAGGTAACTTATATATATAATTATTTATTTGTGATATTTCTCGAGTCTCATACGCTTGCCACTTATCATGATGGACCTATAGCAAAGTTGGTTAAATGTGAATCTGCCTCTTTATAACAAACGTGGCTTCTGATTACCCCGCAAGGTATACGGTTATGATGATAATAATATTAATTCGCTTTCTGTCGGTCCGGTATACATAATGCTAGTAGATTATATTGAGTAGGTATTTTCTAAAATTTATTATTTTAAAAAATAATCTAATATATTTTTATAGGTATTTTGGTTTTACAATTTTGATTTGGGCTACATCAACTTTTCTTTCTTTTTTTCTTCAATATGTGTATTAATATATTTATTTTGATTATTGCACAAAGACAAAGACCGCTAGACAATTTATCCTAGCCAAACATTGGGACAACTTGAGCACTTTATTGAAAAGTAGGTGCAAAATAATAGTTTAGCTATACAACAACATACCTAAAGAAATTAAGGAATTAGACAGCAAACAAACTGTGTATTATCAAATTAAAAAAGTGGTTAATAGAAAAATGATATTATAGTACATTGAAAATTATTTACTATTACAAAAAATGACATGGTTTTTATTTGTGTTTTTTTTTTAATTCATTAGAACACACATGTATAAAATATTTGCTCGCCAAAACTTGGCAAATGTACCTACTCTCAGAACCTGTAAATTTGTAAATATGACATTTATCCAAATAAAAAAATAAATATTATACACTGATACACACATAGTATACATAATACATATAATAAATAAATGCCCAATCTTTTGTATATAAGTCATTGAAATAAGATGTTTCTTTTGTTTGTGGCATACATATTAACATCAATATTAGCATAATTAATTTTAATTAGTAAATATATATGTTTACATTGATATTTCAAGGATATTTTTGTGACATTGTCGTACCGTTAGGCCTATTTCAAATGGCGTCATAAATTCTTTAAGAATAAAGATGTAATAATATTGTTTTTACACACCATTATGCAAATAAGTTTGCTATGTCTTCTACATTTTATCTTACAAGATGTAATGTAAATAAATACATTTAATTAATATTTAATTTAATTGTGATATTTCTCGAGTACGCTGAAGACATCGACGAGCTTGCCACTTATCATGGCCTATAGTAAAGTTGGGTAAATGTGAATCGGCATCTTTAAAAGCGTGGTTTCTAACCACCCCATAAGGTCGTAATGTTACTAATATTCATATTGGTAGTAAATAAAATTCGAATTTGTCGATTTAGATAAGTGATTTGCATAATTAATATTGATAGTAATATAATTTATTTCTGCAATGAAAATACAATAATATATAGTAAAGTATCATCAACACACTGTGTCCCTTTTTAAGAGGCGGATTTCAATAATTTAACTTTACTGGAGGCTCATTATGACAAGTGGCAAGCCCGTCTATGTCTCTAGCGTACTTTGAGACATATCAAAAATATTATTGTCTTGACCAGGAATCGAACCTATACCCCCGCGTCTAAATCTATGGACTTAACCGCTAGACCACGGAGGCAGTAAACGTGATATATAGGTCATTATGACCCATCCCACACATCCTTGTGTAAATTTACCACCCCCGTGTCGCCCGGTTAATAATTTGCTTCAAAATCGAATCCGGTACGCCTTGGTTAAAAATAAACTTTTTTGTTGATACGAGATGGGCATATGAATAATTTTGTTTGACGTGACGCATCACTCGTCGACTCTTCAATGACGTGTATGACGGACAGGGGTCACGGGATCGAGTCTTGGTCCGGACGACCCGGATCATGCTTAACACGACCATATCGCTCTGACTGTAGATCAGTGCTTCCCAAACTTTTATAGCAACTTGGTTTCGTTTGCTACAAAATTATATTTTCAGAAAGGCGGGCTACGTCCTGCGGTCGAGTTTTGCGTTCCGGTCCCTTAGGTTTTCCTTCTGACATTTTTTGTGGATTTTGGCTATATTTAATTAGTACTAGCTAGGGGTCTGTAACTATGTTTTTATACAATATAAATACAAAACGCTTGGCAGAGTGGTCGTGGTCGCATTTGGGTGCTAGTGGCATGCAGCTTTCCTGGTGCACTCATGTAGGAGATGATCCATTGCAATCTTCACCTTAACCTCGTTCCATCTCACCAGGGACTAACCCTCTTACCATCGACTTCCCCATGGACTACCAGGCGCCCGATGGATGTTTCTCCGCGCCGTCACACGTGTCCGAACAAAGTGAGAATCCGTGATTAGCGTTGGATGATTTGAAAATTTAAATTGAATTTTATATAAGCATATCTGCAATTAGCCTATTAATTGCAGATATGCTTTATTATATTTTATATTAATTGAGCTTATTAATCAATAATTAACCCAAACTTTATTTTTATTTTTTATTGCATTTAGAATTAGGTACATAACTAGGCGAGTTTAATGCATGTTAGGCATTTTCTGACTACTAACAATCTAATAGTCTAATTTATAAATACACTACAAGTGTGACTGATGTCAGTCATGAGTGTCTAATTTCAGTTGCTAACATTTACGAATCTTGCGCGCCACTTACCATCAGGTCACATCAAAGTCAAAGTAAAAGTCAAAATATCTTTATTTACATAAACCAATTACAGGCATTTATGAAACGTCATTTAATTCTTTTGAATGATTCTACTCCTGCTAGTAGAAGACTAAGCAGCAAAGTAGTCCAATAAGTAAGCTGTTAGTAGAATACCAGCAGATTAACAAATTCCAGTGACCTGTTAATGTCTAATCTGACTGAGAAAGGAACCTATAAGGAAAAATCAGCTATATCAGATTTTAAAAATAAAACATATACAGCACCACAACGATCAATTAATAACCTTTTAAATTCAGTTATATATAGTACCTATGAGATTACAATACCTGGTACAGCAGTAACCCACCAGGCAAGTAAGAATTAAGACAGACTACATGCCCATGTGCAACCCGAAAGTCGACAAAACGCAAAAACCTCTGCTAATTTAAGAACAATAAATTGAACGTGTTTGGCAGAGGTCCCAGGCCCCCACAGCAGCACCTGATCACGGACGTAACGCATGTGCCAGCCATCCCCCCGCTCAACCAGGCCTTTAGTGCTAAATATTTAATGTGTACTAGATACAGTGTGCTCCTGCTTATCAAAAAGCAAGTTGATGACTAATTGATTAAAAACGTTGACAGAGGGTGCCCGTCTTAGCTGGTTCAATTGGCGAGCTGCGACGCAGTAAAAGGATTTGAATATCTGCTAGACGAGTGGGAGGGGATTTTGCGTTGATAGTTAAAAGTGTGTTTAATTCACGCAGTAGTTTGGGAACCACTGCTCTAAACCAGCATGCATCAGATGTGGGAACCAAATTAGAGCAATATAGTTAAAGTTAATACATGACCTTCGATGGCACCAAGCAGTGGGAAATACCATTGAAACTTAACAAATATCAAAAATTTTGATACCACTAATTATCACATCAAGATTAGAGAGCATACTATTTAGGCTACTACCTTCAAAATTAATCCAAAAAATACATATTAGTAAAATGTTTGGTCCTATACTCGTATACTATGTTGTTATTTTGTCCATTTTACTAATTAAATTTTAATATTTTGACATTTATAATTTAAATTGATTTTCGACATACATTATAAAATAGTATTTAATTTAGATAATTACGAGTAAGTAGATAAATGTTTTCAAGAGTGTGGCGACCCCAAATGCCATAACTACCTAAAACAGAATATTTCCATTAAAATTCAACGAGGAAATGTGGCGAGCGTTTTAGGTACCCTCCCTGGTGGTAAGCCCTTAGTTTATTTTGTGAAATAGTTTTAATTTTATAGGTATTTTTAGTTTAGTATTATTTATAATTGGTTTTTTAATCTATTTTATTTAAATATTTTTGTATCTACTTCGAATTTTATTATTTAGGTAGCTTTTAATTTATATTTAATTAATATTAATTTATAATAAAATTATATTAATAATATTGAATTATTATATTCCTCAGATGGTTTAAAATTTAAGTAATGTACATCACCTCTTTACACCAATGACAATAAATTTGAATTTGAAAAAATAATATTAAATTATCATCACGACCGTATCCCGTCAGAAACCACGCTTATAAAAAGCGGATTCACACTTAGCCAACTTTACTATTGGTCAATCATGACAAGTGGCAAGCTCGTCGATGTCTCCAGCGTACCAAAATCCAGAAATATGACAAATAAATTAAATATTAATCATATTGATTTGTTTAATTAATTAAATATTATAATATAATGCCTCCGTGGTCTAGCGGTTAAGTCCGTGGATGTAGACTCGGAGGTACCGTGTTCGATTCCTGGTCGGGATACAAAAATATTCAATAATGTAAATAAATACATTTAATCAATATTTAATTTAATTGTGAAATTTATTGAGTTTGGTACGCTGGAGACATCGACGAGCTTGCCATTGTCATGATGAGCCTATAGTAAAGTTGGCTAAATGTGAATCCGCTTATTTATAAGCGTGGTTTCTAACCACCCCGAAAGGGAAACGGTCGTGATAGTACTTTTTATAATATAATATAATACTGGCAGTTACAAATTTAAAGATACCTACAAATGACACTCAAATTAAAAATAAACCATCAAAACGCTCAATTGCATAAGCTTTAAATGTTCGAAAATAGATTTTACTCTTAAAAACTTGTAACGATTAAAAAATAATAGGTTTTTAGAGTCAAGAGCAGTGGGTCAATAGCGAATGGAAATCAAAATCACGATTATAAAATAATCCAAACTGACATAAATGCAATCATTTTATTACCGTAGACATATACGTAGGAACCAGTACACACAAAATGTTTTCGGCATCGATGTATATAGATAGGCCCTCACTGATATAAAAACGTTCCCGTAAAACCAATCGAAGTCATGTAGCTGCACCAACAATTTCCGATGAATAAAGCATGTGGCATTATCCTTGCTTGAGAATTGCCCCCAAAGTTGGTAGGTACACAAAGCAAGCGGCACGTTTTTAAGAGTGCGTTTTGTATTGAATAGGCTTATCTATATACATCGATGGTTTTCGGGTAATAAAGTCCAACCATTACATCATTATTCTAGATATTTCTGAACAATTTAGCCTAAACTCGCCGAACAAACAGGTTGGAGAGGTCTGATACATATTTTTGTAATAAACGATAACGATTCTACAAATTGGTATTAACATGATCTCCGAGGTACTGTGGTGTTGTAACTGTATGTAAGAAAAGTGGAGTTTTCTTTGGTAAATGCCGGGGTTAGAACCGTTTAGGTTTTTAAGGAAAGCGTTCTTACAATCTAGTTACCAGTGCTTAATGTACAATGCTAATTTATTTATTTATTAGGACTCAAACAACTTAGATTATTACACAATTTTGAGAAACTTAACTAGTACATAAACTTTTTATAGTTGAGCACAGCATTTTTGAACTTGTATTATTTAAATAATAAGAAAGCAAATAATAATAAAAAGGAAGCGATCAAATTTAAGCTAATGAAAGCCTTTTATTTCTTAGTAAGACATTTTTTTTTATTCATAGGAATGCTGCGTTGCTAGTCTAGTAGTTTTAAGCTGCAACTCAGAACTATAGAACCCGCCTAGCTAGTGAAACGGTCAAAAACGTCTAAATTATTTTCCACACCATCGTAACCAATCTCGTTAGCGGGACATATAAAAAAAAACTTTTAATATTTACTTAATCAAACGAGTAGTTATATATACGTCTTTACACATTATAATTATTAAAAATTAGATTTGACACAATTAAAGGCAATCGTGTCCGAACTTCAGTGAGGCAATTATTGTAGACTGTTGATTTGGAATTGCGTTATTTTCAAAGATGACCTCATAAGGGTCTTGCTTTAATAAAACTGGTCACTTTTTGCTCTTCGAACTGGAGGGTCTAGTCTGGAATGACAAATCAATATTTGACCAGCGACCATCAATATCACAGACCCTAGAATGTTGAAGATACATAGAACATATTTCTGGAGAATTTGGCCCACACTCGCTATGCTGGCCAGACGAGTTGGCGAGAGCTTGATGTCAACTTTCATGATAATTTATTAACGATTCCACAAGTTTGTATTTGTGGAACCGGGTACAAGACGGCTTAACCTTCTCTCAAGGCACGGGAACCGTGCTGAAAATTTATAAGCATTCTATGGATTGTCCATGCAGGTAAAGTGTCCATCGTGTGTAGGAAACATGAAGGAGAAGTATGGTGTTTCGAGCTTGCGATTATAGGCTGAATTACAAAGGAGGCCTGCTTTTTATTAATTCTGCATTAAGATGTTAGTTTCTGACAAAGGAACATAAGAATAATATTTCTCATTGGTATATGCTGAGGTTTAAACCGGGAGTAATTGGATTTTAAAGGAAAGCGTTCTTAAAACTGAGCCACCACCGGTCTTGAACCAGCTAATACGATAATCTTCACATAAATATATAACTGTGATATTTTAAGTCTAAAAAATATTTGTAAAGCAAATTACAATATATTAACGAAAGAAGCGTGATTTAAATAATTTATGATATTATAGTTGTTGATAAAAGCCATGTGATAGAAGTTAGCTTCACACTTAATTATTTCAGCCAATGACATACCTCATAGGTATACGTTAAACATGTCAAAAAATAATCAGCCTTTCTGAAACCGGCCCTAAGTATTTTATATGACATCTGATACGCTTCTAACGTGAATCGGGTTCTTAATGTAGCATGATTATTATTATCCTATTGTTTAAATATAAGTAAATAACGATTAGCAATATGGTTTTGCAAAGTAGGTGGCGTTGTGTGCGAACGTATTCGCGTGCTGATTTCTGATTGGTCCAATGATGACCATTCTATACCCGCATATTGAATGGCGCGATTCATATCAACAAGTAAACAGCAGACGAGTTGGTCGTTGCGCGCCTTTAAAATAGTATAACTAAATATTTACTGTGGAAATAAATCATATATGAAATAAAGACGTGTTTAATTTTACAAATTAGTTACAATAATCGGTCAGCAAACATTAACACTTTTATTTATATTACTGTTTTATATAACCTAAATGTCGACTGTGTTATAATAACAAAGGTTGTTGGAACCTGCTTCCAACACCATTTTCTGAACCATAGACCCTTTTGTCATATGTAGGTATATCATTGTTTTACTGTACGATTGTACGACTGTACAATTACGCATTATCACTTTCTTCACACACGTGTCACGGCGTGGAGAAATATCAATCGAGCGCTTGGTAGTCCAGGGGAAAGTCGATGGCAAGAGGATGCGTGGTAGGTCTCCGATGAGATGGATCGATCAGGAGAAGGTTGCAATGGATCATCCCCTACATGAGTGTACTTTCCTAGTACTTACTTCCGGGGTCCGAGAGGAGTGGCGACGGCTTGTTAAGCGTGCTACTAGCACTCCAATGGCGACCGCGACCACTCTGCCAAGAGTGTAGCGACTAAGAAGAATATCATTGTTTTATTTTATATTATTTTTAACATTTATTTTGTGACAAATAAAAACTGTTTTTTTTTTATATATTTTATTTCAACACAGAAAAGTTCCGATAATTTCGTATTTTATCGCGAAGTTTGTTATTTATTGATTGGATAAGTTCAGAGTAGACCTGCTGTCATCTCATTGGAAGCGTGCGCATAATGTTGACATGACACGTCAAAATTTCCAACGCACCAATGACAGACGAGTTAATTTAAAGAATTCGAACACTTTAGGATTTTTTTATTCGAATGTTCCTAAATTAAATAAATTTAGTTTCGTTACAGAATGACGGGGTCGAATTTGAAGGTTGCTGGGGGAATTATCGATTTAGTTTTTTGTATGAGGTCGCTTTTTTACGCCAGTGTTTGTTAGTGAATATAAGAATTAATGGAGCGCTTAACCTTATAATACAATCAGTCTGACAACGGATTGTTAATCATTGATTTAAATAATTAACCTTTTAGAAACTTGTTAGTCGCTTAAAGCCTAAATCCTACTATAAATACGAAGTCGACATTTTTATTTGGATTCATAGTGACCTATTTACTTTCTTGTTTTATAACAGGCTACCAGAGTTTCTCAAACAGTTTAAATCTAGAATGAAGAAGCGATTGTTAGAATGTTGTTTTCATTCGTTAAGCGAGTTTTATTTATACAAATTTAGAAATTGTACATACATACATACCTAAATATATTCACGCCTAATCTTCCAATTGTGCATACATAACCTTATAATACAATCAGTCTGACAACGGATTGTTAATCATTGATTTAAATAATTAACCTTTTAGAAACTTGTTAGTCGCTTAAAGCCTAAATCCTACTATAAATACGAAGTCGACATTTTTATTTGGATTCATAGTGACCTATTTACTTTCTTGTTTTATAACAGGCTACCAGAGTTTCTCAAACAGTTTAAATCTAGAATGAAGAAGCGATTGTTAGAATGTTGTTTTCATTCGTTAAGCGAGTTTTATTTATACAAATTTAGAAATTGTACATACATACATACCTAAATATATTCACGCCTAATCTTCCAATTGTGCATACATACATACATATCTTCACGCCAAGTTTCCCTTCCGGGGCTGACCACCACGCTTATAAGAAAAGAGGCAGATTCACATTTGGCCAACTTTACAAGCTCGTCGATGTCTTTAATAATAATAATAATCTTTATTTTCAGGCAACAAAATGAATGTACAAAAGGCCCATAGATAAACCTTAAAAACTAAAATATATCTTTAGCGTACCAAACTCGGGAAATATCACAAATGAAGATTTTTTTTATTTTATTTATTTCTTTAATTTATAAATATTATTGTGTCCCGACCAGGTATCGAACTCGGTAACTCCGACTCTAAAATCCATGGGCTTAACCGCTAGACCAAAGAGGCAGCTAGCTTATTTTGCTAGCTTTAACAAAATTGGGAAAATAATATTGCGCCAGAGTCACGTAGTAGAGCGCTAGTATTGCTGTTGGTCTTGCTAACATATCGGGTCTTAGTACCCAGGGAAGATATTATTGCAATCGGCATAACTGCCTCCAGATTTGTTTTAAAGTGTCAGTTATTTCAATGAATTAGATGATTTATCAAAGTATTGTAAATATAAATTTACACCATTTATACTTTAAAAAATGCTAGTTTTTATCAAAGTCAAAGTCAAATCATTTATTACAATTTGGCCTTCTCGGGCTCTTTTATATTGTCACATTACATTGTTATAATTATTTAAATAAATTATATTAAATTTATTACAATACAATTGAATTGACCTAAATATAAACATACACCAACAGTAGAAGGTGTCCAAAATATATTAATAATATACATTTGCACATCTACCAGGCATTTTTGTCACTAATAAAATCATTTATCTTATAATAGGCCTTGCCTATAAGTCGACGTTTGACATGAATTTTTAGTTTATCTAAACACAAACTAGTTAGTTCCTTTGGGAGTGTGTTATAAAAACGAACACCAAGTCCCAAAAAAGACTTACTTGTTTTACTGAGGCGTAGATGAGGCAAAGCTAATTTGTGATCTTGAAATAACGTCTACTGTTACAGTATAGTAAGTATTGTTTCAAGCGGTGTTATTTTTATATAAATATCACCATGGCAAGATTACAGTATTAGTTCTCCTTGAAAGTCAAAATAGGCATTTGTCATTATTGCATTTGACATCATTGCAAATGGCACATACTTTCAACGAGAACAACAAATAGATGGTAGGCGCACTGATGGTGGTAATTTCCCAGTCTGGGCGGTTAAGTATCCACTGTTTTTGCCGATAAACCCAGTAAAGTGTATCCACGCGTTTCGGGATCAGGCTCGAATTGCCATGCCCAGTCAAGCCGGCATAGTGATAGGGACTGATGTCAGTCATGAGTGTCTGATTCCAGTTGCTAACATTCGTGGAGTTTGCACGCCACTTACCACTTACCATCAGGTCATATGTAGTATAGTATAGCTGTGTAGTTTATATGTATGTATTTTTTTTTTTTTCAAAGTAGGCATAGGACAAAAAGAGATGTATTATTCACTTTTACACGTCAATTTTTCCAATATTAATATAAAACAATATAATTTTATAGTACATATTAGTGTATCTGGAGCAGTACATGATAACCATCATTTGGGAAGAGAAACAATAAAATATTAAAAATAACACATTTGCATGTAGTATTAGTATGTAGATATGTAAATATTATTTATTTAGGTATCTAAGTACACACATCAAAAGTGTCTAGGGATCAACATATATTTTTGCAATAACTTTTCTCCTGATTGATATTCATTAAAATTTTCTTTAAGGATTGATCAAATAAAATGTTTTCGTTTGTCTACAGTAACGATAAACCAAGTCACCTTTGCATTAGTAAAAAAAATTGCCATTTTCCTAATAAAGGGATTTTTGACATTTGAACCACTAACATTAAAGTTCGAAAAAAAGACTGAAATAACAGTTTTTTTTTTAATTTTATTGGGTAACTTAAACAATTAATAATCCGTGTTTCTACCGCGAACACTAACAACACAAGAACATCGGTTTGGCATACTCAAAATGAGTTCATCCAAATCACGCTGTGGAATGGCCGCCCATGTTCGTTGCAACAACAAAAAAAGGTCTTCTTGCGACTGGATACCCTCCATATTCGGCAGAGCTCTTCCCTGAAGAATATCCCATGCATGCTCAATCGGGTTCAAGTCTGGCGACTGAGCAGGCCAGGGCAGGACATTGATGTTAGCTGCGGCGAGAGTCTGTCTTACAACTCTTGCGGTGTGCGGTCGTGCATTATCATGCATTAACTGAAATAAGGGACCGATATGCACTTGTAGAGGAACGATGACGTCTGATACAACCGTCTCAGCATAAATTTGAGCGTTGAGGTTGCCTCTGATCCAAATCAACTCAGTTCTTCCGCCGATCGAAATACCCGCCCATACCATGATGGTTCCACCACTATAAGGATGGACTTCCTGGCAGGATTTTAATCGCTGTTGGCGTCCAGGGGTTCTCCAGTGTCGTATACGTCTTGTATCCGGCCTCATACCAAAACGAGACTCATCAGAAAAGCACACGAAACGCCATTGTTCTTCTGTCCAATTTCTGTGTTCAAGAGCCCATTGATATCGAGTCCTACGATTGTGCATTGCTATAGGTGGTACCCGTAGCGGTCTTCGGGAATGAAGGTTCACTTCATGCAAGCGGTTTCTGACTGTTTGGTCGCTAATTAAGTTCCCTGAAGAGCGATGAAGGCTCACGGCTAACATCATGGCGGTTATTGTTGGAGTTCTTCGAGCTGTGATTTGAATGTATCGGTCTTGTCTCCGTGTGGTGCAGCGATACCGTCCTCCATGGCGCTCAGACACGGTACCAGTGGTTCGGTAACGTGTCCAAAGTCGACTGATAACACTCTGACTTGTATTCAGAGCTAAAGCCACAGTACGTTGCCGGGAACCAGCTTCTATCATTCCCACGGCTCTGATCATTTCTTCCCTGCTTAAATGACGTCGCCGCTCCATAATAACGTTGGTTTTAATCAGTAGTAGGGAAACAGTAGCACTAATAATGTCTTCAATGCGTCTTATGTTTTTATAGGGAAAATATTGACAGCTGATTTTCATCTTTTACTCGAATTTGATTGACAGTTCCTGTTTTAAATTATGAAATGCACCAAAAAGGATCCATATAAATTTATAAAATCATAAATTTATTACAAAGCCACATCTCAATCACAAGAAATCCGCATAAACATGCTTGATCCCTAGACTTTTTTGATATGTGTATGTATTAATATATATATGTCATTATATTGTCTAATTAAGCCTGTAATTGCACCTACCTTTCATTGTTTAATTGCTCTAGTTGTGCCGAAGGTTTGACAGTCTTAGAATGCCTAGCGGCATTAAGTCCGCCTTTGTACTTTGTGCAATAAAGATTTAAATAAATATTTCGTGCTAGTGTACAGAAAAAAAAACCTAATGTATATCTCGACATATGTCCGTATTGTTTTAAACTTTCCACAACGAAGTTTACGAGCAAATTCTTAGAGTGGAAAGTTTAGTGTGCGGAGTCGTTTAGTACTTATGTTACATTGTTTCCCAAACTGTTTCGCTTATTGACAGAGCTCATACAACTTTATAGGTGGTAGGTGGAATGATAATAATAACTTGCCTAGCAGCCGGATTCTCATTACACTGAGAATGTAGGTATGTTCATTTATTTATTTTTATACTTTTATGGTGTCTCGGTTTTAATTACGCTTTCCTTAACCCTTTCAGCACCGAAGATACCAAGCGTCAGTTGTTACAAAAAAAAACGTGTCGCTAAATTCTGTTTTGCCACTCCGAAACAAACTCGATTTGAGTAGTTCGGGCACTCATCTAGCTACTTAGTAATTGTTAGGACTAGTAAAAAAAAATATATACAAAAATGGTTTTTATGTCCATTGTATAATACAACCTATGTTAGTAACGTATAGTAACGTTATAGTTTTTCTTTCTTTCTTGACCGCCTCCGTGGACTAGTGGTAACAAACGTTGCCGTGAACTCGGGAGGTCGTGGGTTAGATTCCCAAAGGGGGCAAGTTGTACATTGTATAATTTGTCTCGGTCTGGGTGTTTATATGTATATATTTACATTTATAAATACATTTAATTTATTTGTGATATTTATCGAGTTTGGTACGCTGAAGACATCGACGAGCTTGCCAGAAGTCATAATTGGCCTATAGTAAAGTTGGCTAAATGTGAATCCGCTTATTTATAATCAAGTTTTCTTTCAGACAACCCCGAAGTGGTAACGGTCGTAATGATACTTTACTTGACTATAAATAATTAAAAATAACATTAAATAGACTTAAAGCAATGTGTCGTCAACCTTTAGCAACAATTTACGTCACAAACATAGAAACTATCTAACTACAGGGTGTGTCAAACCACAGCCAACTTTATCACAGCAGAGTAAACCTCACACTAACGAAATAAGGTAGAATTTCTGTCGAAATAGAAAAGCTCATAAAATTACTAAAATTATTATTATAATAACATAAATGTTTTGACATATGATTTAGCGTTGTATTGTTTTTCTTAGCTCTGTAGCCGTAGTCTGTTTAACCGTAAAATTGTTTAATTATATTCCTTTCGTTTACATATGTTTATTTAGTTAGTTTAGTTAAAGATTGACGACGACGCCTCTATACAGCCAAATTAATTAAATTACCTAAATTATTAAACTTTTTAAACTTTCGCGCACATTCATAATAGATTTTTATAATTTTAACGAATCCATCGCGGTCGAAATAAAGAAACACAAAAATTTCAATCGAGAGGGGGGTTATAAGCTATCTTCATCGTGGAATCCAGTAATCAATAGGTTTCGACGCCGGGAAAAATCGCCCAATGTCGCCAAGGATATTAAAATAAAATAAAATAAAATCAGTTTTTATTTGTCACAAAAATAGTTAATAAAAATGAAAAATATAGTTAAAAAATAAAACAAAGATATAATGACAAAAGGGTCTATGGTTCAGAAAATGGTTTTGGAAGCAGGTTCCAACAACCTCTGTTATTATACCATAGCCGACATTTAAATTTAGTGGAACAGTAATATAAATAAAAGTTATAAAACAATAATGAAACAAAATTAAAATAAAACAAAAAATAAAAAGAACCAAGAACATAAATAAATAAATAAAAAACATATTGTAAGTGTCGTGTGTCGTGATTTCTAAAAACTTTTAAAAGTGATAAGTGGGTAGGTTTACATCTGCCGCCCAGTATGTACGAGACTACACGTGACCACGGCCAATGCAACTTGGCTGAAACGTCGATAGAAATATGTCTCAAAGGTAAATCGCGTAAAGACCCGTTAAAATTATAAAAATCTATAACTAAATTATTATTATTGGTTTTTAATATGATCGTCATCATCAGCCTGTGTCTCTCCACTGCTGGATATAGGCCTCGCCCAAGGCTCGCCACTGCAAGCGGTCTTTTGCAACCCTCATCCAACCCCCACCAGCGACCCTCCTTAGGTCATCCGTCCATCTGGCAGGGGGTCGTCCCACTCTGCGTCGTTCCGTACGTGGTCTCCACTCCGAACCCCCATCGGTCGTCGGTAATATGACATGCTTATTAATAAATTTATTTATATTTTTTTCTTATTTAGTTTTAATGACGATGCCCTTGTGGCAGATTTCTATGTTTAATAATATTAGTTATTTGACATATTTTAGTGTTGTAAATATATATATATATATATATTGTTTACACCACTAAAATATGTCATATAACTAATATTATACATACTAGTATATAATAATATATATAAAAAAATATTATACGAACTAAAAAAATGAGTTTACTTAATAACGCATACCTACATTATTTTTTGAGGTAATTATGAAATTCTGATTTAGAACGCATTAGGGTCGTGATGATACTCATACATTTAATAGACACGACTATGTACGAGTGGAGTTTTAAAGTTCACAGGTCATGTATTTCAGACACACATG
Organism: Tinea semifulvella; assembly: GCA_910589645.1. Taxonomy (NCBI): domain Eukaryota; kingdom Metazoa; phylum Arthropoda; class Insecta; order Lepidoptera; family Tineidae; genus Tinea; species Tinea semifulvella. The sequence goes on from OU342606.1 coordinate 10,681,406, forward strand.
AACAATGTTATTTTGTCATAGACAAATATAATTGACCGGCATCACAATAGAACGTGGTATGCCGAGGTGAGTCTATGGTGGTTATTTTATTTTTATTGACATGGAATGTATATATATTATATATGTATTAAGTAGGCACATTTTATCATTACAGTTTCGAAACAAATTAACATACTATATAGAGATTGCTAAAACTCAAATCATGTGTACACAATATCAGCCATGTTCCATAAACCATAACGTACAACGTGTTTATTTAATATAAAATACAAGCGTTTTAGGTACCCTCCCTGGTGGTAAGCGCTTAGTTTATTTTGTAGAATAGTTTTAATTTCATAGGTAATTTAAATTTAGTTTAATTTATAATAAGTTTTTTAATCTTATTTATTTTAATATTTTTGTAACTACTACAGTAATTATATTATCAAAATGTATACAAGATACAAGTATGTTAATAAAAAATATAATTAAACTATTTAATACAAGATAAGAGACCAAAATATTTTTTTTTGTATGGGTTGCAATGCCTGAAGTAAATAATTTTGAAGTGAAGCAAACTTTAGATATTATTTTATAACATGATTGTGATTAAAGCACACTAAAATACCTTATTTTTTTAAGGAAATGTTATTTATCTATTTTAGACATACCTTAATATATGTCTATTATTATGACGAAATAAATTCGATTGTTTTTACCTCACATGTTACACCTTGCGACCTCATGTAATGAAATAAAACATTTACTCGTAGTCTAAGGTTACTAGACGCTAGTTTTATATCTCTTTTTGACACGACACGTGAGAGATGAGAAAAATGGTGTCTTGGGCTTGCGACCGACAATAGGTTTACAAATGAGACCTCCTTTTTTATTGAACTGCGCAACAAGACGCTAACCATCCACCATTCTACACCACTCCCTACCCAACCTAATACTGTATGATTCCAGTAATGCCGTTTTGGAAGCTCTTTCCATAAATAATAATAATTAATAAATATTTTCAGACAGGTCACACAACGCCATCTAATTTCCGTGGTAAGCTACGAGGCTTGTGTTACGGAAACTAGATGGTTGATAAACTACATATTATACTATTTTTTTTGGAAATATATACATATTATACATATAAACACCCAGACCGAGACAAATTATACAATGTGCAACTTGCCCCCGGTGGGAATCGAACCCATGACCTCCCGAGTTCACTGCAACGTTTGTTACCACTAGACTACGGAGGCGGTAAATGTATTAACAGCAGACCTGCTAAGGTCCAATACTTTCAGTAAGTGATGCAAAAATTTTGCTAGAATTTCTCTCGCACCAACTTCCACTGCGTAATTTGTAAGATCATAATATTTGTTCGAGTTGAAGTATATCTTCTTATTTTTTTGTAATTTGATAAAAATACCCCTTTACTTTAAAAATACCCTTCATCGTAAAACCCCTTTTAACTAAATCGTAATAACAAGCTTACCGCAGCTAGACGTCCAAGGAAAGATACAATATAATGATGGTAAACGTTCCATCACTCACACATCCTTAGTAATGCCTATACCTAAATTATAAATCTTAAGACGAAACGCTTCCTACGTGAGTGCTAAAATATATAATTGCTTGCCAAAGGTATGGACAAAGTTGCCTTATAAGAGATTCTGCAGAGTACTGCATGCGTGGCTAGTTCAGGAGTGTTTCTATACTTTGGAGGAATACTATATGTATTTTAAGCAACACAAAGGTTTTTGTGAAGTAAAGTTACTAAAGAAGCAACGCTGAGTTCTTTAGTCACTTTACTTCTATAACAGTTGTTGTAAATTTGTGCATGCTTATGGCAAAATATGTGACCTATTTAATATTAATAAGACCTAATATTGTTTGTTACCATGTTTCCTGCAAATAAATATTTCATTTCATTTCAAGGCTCCTGAAGACCGGGGAGAAGAAGTACGTCCTGGCTCAGAAACCTCAGAGAGTGGTTCGGAATGAACACCGGATCCTTGTTCCGAACAGCGGCAATCAAAATTAAAATTGCAATAATGATAGCCGACCTTTGATAATGGAACTTTATGAAAAAGAAGTATTAATAAAAATAAACCTACTTAATAAATAAAAATACAACTAAAATCTAAGATCTTAAAATAAAGAAAAAACAAAATAAAAATTGCTAAAAATATATATTTTTTAAATAATTTATTAAGTAGGTTCATTTTTATTAATAGTAATTTATGTTTTGTTATTTATGTTAAATGTAAGTTTTTGGTTTAATTAATATATTTTTTTTTAAATCATTACTACCTACTTCCTTCGAATAAAGACCTCCCCATTAAAAAAAAAAAGAAGTAAATCGGAAATAGCACGTCGATTATAATAAGACTTAAGTATTATTAATCAGCAAAAATACATAACAAAACATAAAAATGCAACTGTTGAAATCACAATACATTATTGAAATATTTACACATAAATTGAGACTTGTAGGTACGTAATTTTAAGTCAGTTTTTATTTGGTTATAATGCGCACGGTAAAAATACATAGTAGTTTAAAAAAAAAACTATTGTCTTTTGGGTAAACAATATTATTTATTTATGAATTAATTAAACAATAAAATATAAATCTCGAAGCTTCTGTTATAAAAATAATTAATGAAAGAAAGTTCTATTAAATTTACTTAATTCTACGTTGCAAATAATAAAAACATACCTTGTAAGTTAATTAAATTTTCCTTGAAGTTACCAGCAAATTATCAGCGTTTCACCAGACAGGATCGTTTCTTATCATTTTACACATAAAGTTCACAAAGCTGACACAAAAGCACTTAAAAAGTTAAAAAAAACAAAAGTTTTTCACTAAAGTTCGCGCGTTTTTTTTTATAGGAGCGCGCACGTTCGGCGTACGAGCATATCGCGGTCCGATTTTTTCTGTCAAACCGACTCGCTTACTCGGATGAGGCGACTATACTGTAGGCCGTAGGCTCATCTCGACTTGTCGGCCACTGAAGACGACCCTACACCTTTCTCTTTCGCACATGTGTGACCTATCGTCTTCCCTCTCGCTCGCACTAGTTTATCATACAGTTTTGGCATCAGCTTTAGTTGGCACGCGGCCGGCGTGGCGGAAGGTCGTGCGCATCTTAAGATCCGTAACTTTCTCTTACAGGTTGAAAACACGTTATAGACCTTTGCCCGCGGCATCGCTCGAATATTTAGCTCACTGGGAAGAAAGTTCACTTACTCCAAAACTAGGATTAAAACTCGATTTTAAATTTTTTTTTATTAGAGCGGTGGTAACTGAGTTGTATGAAGGCTTTCCTTAAAAAAGTTCGGCTTCGAAACCTGGCATGTACCAATGAGAAATACTTTTATTACATTTGTCATCGATTTACAACACCACCGTTCCCGTGCCTTGAAGACTAATACCAACTTATAGAATCGTATTAAATTATTATTTAAATTTACATCAAAACCTTGCCAACCCGTCTGGCCTGAGTGGCGAGAGTTGGCCAAATTCTCCAGAAATATGTTCTGGAAGGACCATTTTGGACAGTGGAGGTCTAGGTTGTCTTAGGGTCCCTGCTGTAATGATCACTGGGCAGTGGAGATACGCTGGTTAATAAAACATAGTTAGCTATTTACCTATATAGTGTTTAGTTCAGATTAATTGGATTAATCAATATCCTTATTGATTAAAGAATGAGAATGTATGAATGTTTGTTGCCCTTTTACCAAAAACTACTAATCGCATTTAGGTGAAACTGTAAGTGTATAGTGATGTAGGTTATAACATCAGAATAACCAGGGCTATACTCGTATATCTGTTCTTCTGGACCGATTTTCCGGTAAATGTTTTTTTTTTTGAGTCCGCAGTTTTACACGGGTAAATCCGGGTGAAACAGCTAGTAAATTATAACATAAATATGGGAGCAATAGATCACTAAGTGACCAATCCAAAGGCGAGTTCGCGTTTGGATCATTTATTTTAACAGTTGCGCACGCGCTTGCTCTAGTTTGGCGATTGGCGTGTCTGTGATAAGCCCCGCCTGGTACCGTTACAAGAGGCTGGCCGTCTCCCCCCTCTCAAAAAGGTGGGCTATTATTGTTCATATTAATAAGTTTGCGTTCCAAAATAATATTTATTGTAATAATATATTACGGGGGTTTGAACCGATCTTTGTAGGATTCTAAGTATCTTATGCTTAAAAATTATTTTGACGGTGACTGTCCGAAAGATGACATAATATCGTTAAAAGTGTAATAAATGGCTGTACTAATATTTTTTTAGTTATTTTATTATGTGAGCAATTATTGAACACAACGGATTTCAACTTGAAATTATTAGATTTTACTTTTTCATAGTTTTTTAAACTTTATGTCCTTCATTATGGACGCTAGTCCTATTCTGTTACTTCAGCGCAAACGTTATATAATGGAAATCGTTTTATATATATATCACGCTAATAAAGTTGACATTTTGAGTTGACATCAAGGTCGAGCGCCTATAGAGTTGATAATTGAATAATATTTTGTAATTATGACGCAACATCTGACGTAAATAACGAAATCCACTAATAACGTTTGCTACTAAGTAACAGAATGGGGCTGCAGGTCTAAAAGAGTTAAATGTGAACTAGGGCTTCTTACAAAAGCGTGGTTTATGACCAAGGTATACAGTAGTTATGATGATGACAACTACATACTTTTTGTCTTATATTCTACATTTCTGCTCTAACACTTATGCTGTATAAAGCTCAGATAAGGTCATGCGTGGAATACTGTTCTCACCTCTGGGATGGCTCCGCTAAGTATCTTACAGATGCTCTCAATGTCCTGCAGAGGCGGGCAATTCGGATAGTGGACGACACCACAGTCTCTAAAACTCTCGAATCACTGCAGCTTCGCCGTGACGTTGCCTCTCTGAGCGTGTTCTACAAGCTATACCACGGCGAGTGTTCTGAGGAGCTCCATAACCTTATCCCTTCTTCTCTATTCCGCAACCGAACTACACGCACAGGCCAAAATATGCATCCACATACCTTACCCACTATCCCTACGCGTACTCATAAATTTGGAGACTCTTACATCTGTCGCACGCTGAAGATGTGGAATGCTCTCCCAGCCAGTGTGTTGCCCCACTCTTATAACCTGGAGTCCTTCAAGCGAAGTGTGAAAAAGCATCTTGTTAGGCCGGCATAGTGGTGGAGACTGATGTCGGTCGTGGTGACCGGCGTCAGTTGCTCCCATTCTTGGACCTCGCGTACTGCTTACCATCAGGTGGGCGCGATGTCACGTGTCCAGTATAAAAAAAAAAAATCGTCTGTGTTCTAAATTCAAAATTAATGTGACTTACAATCATGATGTATATGAATCAGTGTTAGGTAAATCAAATCATTATTATCCTTTGCTTAGAACAACACTTGGTAAGTGAAAATCCATGTATGTATTGTTGCTGGCACTGTTGGCGACCCTAATAAATAAATAAACTGGAAATAAAACACCACCTTACCTTCATCGTACAATCACGCATTCTCACTAAGATACATCCATTGAGCGCCTGGTAGATCAGGAAAAAGTCGATGGCAGGAGGATGCGTGGTAGCACTCCATTGAGGTGGACCGACCCTTAAAGCAGCAATGGATCACGTATACCAACCGTACTTACACCATAAACTAACCAGTACCTAACCTAACCACATAGGTATAAGTTTTCCTTCACAATTTCCACATATTATGGGTATAAACTATTTCTAAAGAAGACCTTTGGCCTTACGACCGATCCGCCACACCCATAACATCTTAACAAATACTTAGAAAACCAGTTAAATAAATTATCTAAGATATTGTGCCCATATAAAACACGATATACCTACCTGCCTGCTATGAACTATAAGATTAGCACGCGTTGGTGACAAAGATTTTTAAAACAGCTATTTTATTTTTTCTGAATATGGTGGTATATGCGAAAGTTGTGGGTAAAAGCGGGGATAACCTGAAGAAACTTTTTGTTACTGGCAAGGTGGAAGGAAAGAGACCGAGAGGCCAAAGTACGCTGGTCCGACCAAATCCGCTCCATGATGCTGTGCAAGCCGCCGAAGACAGGAACGGATGGCGTGCTATCAACAAGACGCACACCAATTCATCGGGAGGTCACGACCCTCATCAATGAGGAAACACGACGCAAGGAGGTGTGGGTAAAATATGCCCTGGCAGACCAAGACTCACCTACCATGATCAAATAACTAAAACAATAGTCGAAGGTGCAATACAAAGCCATCGAAACAAAAGGGCATGTATGAAGAGGGTGATGAGTGTAGAAGAAGCGAAGTGTCGAGATCGTGACAAGTGGCGCTCAACTGTCTCTCTGCCCACCCCGCAAGGTATTTGACATGAAGATATTTATGCCGCCGTGGTCGAACGGGCAAGACTAACATGCCAGGGTTCGAACCGCGAACCTTTTCAAATCGAAAAGCGTTCTTACAACCCCTAATCGCAGACATTACTGGGGACAATATCGGATCTTGATTAATACGGGCTTAAGTTATTATGACCCTATTCCATTTATTGAACCGCATTTGTTTTTGAATTTCATTTACAATGTCCATTCGTTAGAGGATTTATTTATTTTAGGTACAACGCTTAATGAAACAGAATTTAGCTAAACGGATGCATCTAGTTAATCTCCATTTAATTAATTAAAAAGTAAGTAATGTATCATCACGACCGTTTCCCTTTCGGGGTGGTCAGAAACCACGCCTATAAATAGGCGGATTCACATTTAGCAAACTTAACTATAGGCCAAAGCTCGTCGATGTCTCCAGCGTACCAAACTCGAGAAATACCACAAATATAATACTTAACCGCTAGACTACGGAGGCAGTAATTAATTAAAGTTTAAAATAATATGATCCCTAAACACTTGTCTAACGGCCGGTTGCAAACGAGGTAAGTTATCTTTTGACATGTTTAAACGTATGCCTATAGGACATCATTGTCTGAAATAATAAAAGTGACATGCCAATCCAAGATCATAGATTATTTTGATCATCCTTTCTGCAACCGGCCGCAAGTTAGTAATAATGAAATTAGTCACACAACTAAATATTTTTTTTTATTAAAAAAATATTTTTAATCTTATCTTTAAAGTTAGTTTTACATTTCACTTGGTGTATTATTGTTTGGCCTGGGTTGGGGATAGGATAATCTCCTGGTTTCCCAGCAGGATCTTGGCGGTTACTACCCGCGGGTGATTCAACGCACCGTTGGTGCTGGGCGCTGTTCCTTGTACAACACCGCCCGTGTGGCTCACGAATCTAGCCCCCTAAATTTGTCTACTTTAGTTCTTCTCCAAGAGCACCTTCCTAGGTAGTGGCCTCCACTCCGGGGGCTGTGCGAAAGTACGATAGCGATATCCTGAAGATGCTTGTAGGATCCGGTAAAACATACGTTTAGCTAGGCCGACGACAAATGCCTAGATAGTAGGCATTGATCTCCTTATTTTTTAATTAGTTAAGCTGTTGTATTATTTAAATTCTTGTGTATTATGTTTTAGTGAGAAATGTAAAAGGAATTAGGTTAAGCTTAATAAATAAATCCTACGACATAAGTTACAGTAATTTAAGCTAGATATGTGCCTGACTTTTCCCGTCATATAAATTCTAGAACTAAGTAGTAAAAATGCTAAGAAAAAGGCAATTTTATGCAACGTTGTTTCAAATAAAATCGAACTACATGATAAATCTCAGTTGGCTCCCGGACTATTCACAGCAAGGCCTTTTCCATACGTTATAGTTCGAGAGCTAAGATATAATGGCGTTTACACATTAGGGTATTTCCTACATGCAAAAATATATTACTTTTATTTTATTTTGTAAACAAACGTAAAAAAATACATATGTGTAATGAATCTATCTGATGTTAATTATTATTTTGGCAATTTCAACGAATCAAACATTGGTATCTATGTATGCTATTGATGATTACATCTAAAAACAGTACATCACTATCACCCCATATCTGTGACGTCATAACACATTAAACAAGTTGTTTGTCTATTGTTTAAAATTAATTTTGTGACGACCAAGCGAACCTTCTCCCTTCGGGAATATTTTAAAGTTAAAGTAAAGTATCATCACGACCGTTTCGCTTTCGGGGTGGTCAGAAACCAAACTTATAAATAAGCGGATTCACATTTAGCTAACTTTACTATAGGCCAATCATGACACGTGGCAAGCTCGTCATGTCTCCAGCGTACCAAACTCGAGAAATATCACAAATAAATTAAATGTATTTTTTTACATTAATAAATAATTTTGTGTCCCGACCAGGAATCGAATCCGGTACCTCCGAGTCTAAATCCACGTACTTTTAGAGGTGGTAGGCAGACTGATGGTGGTAATACATGGTAATGAATTTAGACGCGCAGATACCAGATCACAATAATTTATTTGTAATATTTCTCTAGTTTAGTACGCTAGAGACATCGACGAGCTTGCCACTTGTCATAATGAGCTTCTGACTATACCGAAAGGGATAGCGTCGTGATAATACTTTACTGTTATATTTTATTTCCGAAATACTCGTAGATAAATGAATGATATTGTCATATTACCTAATAAATAAAATTGATGTACAACCATCCTAAAATTCCATACAACTGTGAACGCTGTCCGTACAACACCCAGGCAATTTGTATGTAACACAAAAACGACCCGGTTTAAAACCTACCCACTTCGATCAAAAATTCAACTAGATAAATGGTCTCATACAAAATTGCTGCGTAAAACTGGAACTCGGACTTCTACGTACATGCTAATTATTTATCTTATTAACAGGCATCTAATAATAATCTAGTTACGAGTAAATTATTATAAAGAAAACTTTAAATTAAATAAACTATACTACATTATAAACAAGATCAAACCTAAAAATCTTATAAACAAAATAGCTCCTCCAAATCGTTGTCCTGTGTCATGGTGCCCAATACGCTGGCAGAATATCCACTCAAAACTCAAAAACTTACTATTGTCATTATTCTAAGGAAAAAAAATGCCAGCCCTATTGTCATCAAAGACGTCAATGAGCCTTGAAATAATTTCTTTATAGAAGTCGACGAAACGTCGAAAATAAGTAACTATTGCAAATCGTTTCATTTTTTGACGCTTAATCTGCGCTTGTCCCGCTGCAGCACCAGCTCTAACAGAAATGCCTTGAAGGTGGGTAAGGGACTAGAAAATTTCAGCAGATAAAATCTCGTATCCAGGGATTGGCCCAATCTCCAAGGTACTAATGCCATTCCGTCTGAACGCTTGCCATCGTCTCGACTCAGACCGGTTGGTTCTAAAATAGATGGGATCGAGACTACTGCAAGCGTTTTTTTAACATGCTATAAATTTTAAAGTTACATACATATATTATAAAACTTATCCCTCAGATATAATGTTAAAATTAATATTAAAAACAATTTCATTTTTTTATCAGCAAAAGCAAAGTACCATCAAGACCATATCCCTTGTGGGGAGAGCAGTACCCCGGCTTTGTAGCAAATTCACATTTAGCCAACTTTACTATAGGCCCGTCATGACAAGCTCGTCACGCACGTCGAGGTCTCTAGCGTACCAGACTCGAGAAATGTCTTTTTTTTGTGTTTTGCAGCGGTTAGCTAAGCCAATTAGCATTAAATATTACCTATACCATAATCATCTTACTTTTAAACATAAGTTATAAATTGCCTGGACCATATTGTCGGAAATAATAGCACACTATTATTGTGTTGTTATTTATCAGGCCGTTTACAGAGCGGCCACCTTAAATCTAGTTGTATTCTTGATCGATGCCTATCCATATTAGAATCACTTGACAGATTACTCAACCTTATTAGTAACTATATCGAACTTGTAACTCGAGTTGGTATGTAAGGGAGTTTTTTATTATTATAAATAAGTCCACTTCTTCTGGAGTTTGTGACGGAATGAAGTCTTAAGTTGACATGATCTATTTTTTTCTTGTTTCCTTATTTATTTGTTTATACACTATTTCTGTGTTCGACTCTTCAAGACGAACACAGAAATAGTTTGCTTTACTTTGCCACTTAATCTTCCTTATTTATTTATTAAAACTTCATTCCACAATATATATAAGGGGCGGACTTAATGTCGCTAGACACACTGACAGCCAACCTTAGGGACATCGTAGAACATTAAAGACGTAAGGTAGGTGCAATTATAAATACTATAATAAACTAAATACTAATAATACATACACATAACGTTTTATTAATACATTAGGTATATACATTACATAACATTAATAGATACAATTAAACTTTTTAAACTTTCGCGCACATTCATAATAGTTTTTTTATAATTTTAACGGGTCTTTACGCGATTTACCTTAGAGACATATTTCCCCCGACGTTTTAGCCAAGTTGCATTGGCCATGGTCACGGGTCGACTGAAGTTATGCGGTGTAGTCTCGTACATACTGGGCGGTAGATGTAAACCTACCCACTTATCACTTTTAAAAGTTTTTAGAAATCACGACACACGACACTACACAATATGTCTCTAAGGTAAAAAAAATATAAAAAAACTATTAATAGATACACTACATATAATAATATAATAAAAGCTTAAATTGAGTAAAAACATAGAGCAACGTCAAGTCGAACGACATTCAAAGCGAAATAAATTTAAAAAAGCGACAATTCAGACACAGGGAATACCACTGTAAAAGAGAGCATAGTAACTAATTGTGAAAAGATTGAAAAATCGCAAAATAGTGGGCTTTACAATTACATCCGCACACTAGCACCGGCAGATAGGCCCCAAAAAGTGCCATACATACCTATATAAACCTTCTATATAGACAAGCTCGTAGCCGACTGTATGAAGCAGCAGAAGCAGACGACGTGTCTCCACGTCTTGTCTCAGCGAAAGGTAGTCGTGGCGTCGTATATCTCGGCCGTACGTAGCATGACCTCGTGTATCTGCAGCATAAACGCATACCCAGTTGCAGTCATTTGTGCAAATATAAAAATAATCAAGCTGCTGAAAAGCCACGCCTATTTAAAAATTAAATGTTTTATTTTAAGAACACATGTGACATTGCGTCCAAGTAACTGATGCTAGCCCGTAACGACCGACATCATAATTATTAAGTATTTAGAATGTAAACTGACACGGCCTCTTTACAGCCACGATCTTATTTAAGTAGTTTCTAAGTTAGTTAGTTTTACTTGCTTGTAGTAATAATGTTGTGCATAACATACATAAATATGGATTATTGCCTGTTTACGGTCCAACCATTATTACCACTTTGATTAGTACATATGGTTTAAAATTATATTGATTTAATTAGTTCTGACTGTATCCAAGTTGTTTTGAGAGAACCAATGGAAATACATTTTGATTGATTGATCCGTCTCATAGTTCCAGCAGATATTTACATTCGTTCACTGTGTCATCCGCTCGCCAATGGAACAGGCTCCCACTGACGATCAGACAGGCTCCCTCTGTTCATATTTTTAAACGTTTACTTACCACCTACTTTCTAAACAAGCAAAACAGTGTTTTTTAAATTAATATTACATTTTAATTTTGTGTTATTTTTTTTTTAAGATTTATCATTTACTGTTTATTAGTGTGTAGGCTTATTTTTAGTATTTTATAGTTATATGTATGTATTCATGTATTTATTTATTCTTATATGTATTATTAGTATGTAGTTTATAATAATAAACTTGCACCCATACATAGTTTTTCCACACTCCCAAAGGTTGGTTGTTAGAAAATGCCTGGCCATTAAGCCCGCCTATGTATACAATTTTAGTGCAATAAAGTATTTAAAATAAAATAAAAAACAGTCCTTACGACTATGCCGGCCTAACAAGATAAATTTCACACGTCGCTTGAATGGCTTCCAGGTTATAGAAGTAAGGAAACACACTGGCTGGGAAATCATTCCACATCTTCAGCGTGCGGCAGATGTAAGTCCCCTAATTTATAAGTACGCATAGGGACAGTGGCTATGTTATGTCGATGCATATTTCGACTTGTCATCTTGGTTCGGTTGCGGAATAGAAAAGAATGGATAGAGTAATCTAAAATCCTTGATGTCATTTTGCGGTTTCTTTCACACCAATAAACATAGGTTTCACACGTAATGACGAAATTCGCTAATTAAAACCAATTAGAATACCTAATTCATTTATTCAACCTCGTTGCACTATTGCGTATAATTTGACATTTTAAAATCTGATCATAAAATTAAAATGACTGTTAATTTTATTATTTCCAATTAGATAAAACCGTCCACTTTGTACTTACAATTCTAATAAGCATTATGGCATCAAATTTATTCACGCAAATATAGCTCTTAAAGCGTTAACGTTTACATACTTATAAACGCTAAAATCCAATCTAACAGAAAAATCCATATTGCACGTAATCTTAACAAGCTACAATACGCTTAATTCCTTTAGAATAAAGGCGATAATAGTGTGGACATTTGTAATAAGCATTGACACTGCACTGACTTTAAGTTATTTTAGTTGAGCCTAAATCCGCTAGATGGCAGGCAGAGAATTTCGGGTCTATAAATATTTTTTCATTCCATATTTAAAACACTAATTTTTTTAATATATTATAATTATGTAAATAATATTTTATAATTAAAAAAGTAATAGAATGTATTATAGGAACCCTAATTAAGTATTGTGTTATATCTTATGACATGTTACATTGCGCCTATCTGTAGTAAATTTTTTTTACGACGGTATTTAATTTTATTTAAGTATTTTGTAATTATTATTTGAATAAATAAAAAAAAAGACAAATACCTAATAATTGTATTGTTCTTTTTATTTTTCTTTTGTACGTTCCGGGTCATTAAAACCCCCAGATACGGTACTCATAAAGACACGCGATTTTCGCTGCAGATTACTCTTAGTAAAAACACCGTAAAAGCCTTCTGGCTACCCCATAAACCTTACAAAGTCGTCGCGCAAAATTGCGAACTTGACTATAAAATTCGACCCTGAAATTTTGACCCGCAACTTTTTGACCTCTTTTAAACAATAATAAAAGGATTCATTTTATGTCCTCCCGCTATATAATATTTTCTTTTTATTTTCCCGTGGACTTTCCCAATTGATTGTTATTATCAGTGATACCAAAGATAGACTAGCTGAAAAAGCTGCTATTAGCTTTATGACCTAGTGATAATTCAATAAATTAGATATAACCAAAAAGATAACTGCGATATACAGAAATGTAACTTTCTTATTTGCATCAAAGATTCTTAAGTTATTATCATCATCATGCTGTCTGTGTTTACTTGCTGAGGGTGGCTAGAGTTTACATGCTATGGCGAGCCTTGAGAAGGCCTTCTTGTATATCCAGCAGTTGAAGGACACTAGATAATTATGATGATGATGTAATTTCTTAACAAAAATAATGGCGTGCAGTATTGTTAAAGCTAAGGCTAGAGATATGCTCAGTAAATTAGCGATAATAGTATTACAAATCTGTGGAACAATTTACCTATGAATATTCGTCAAGTGCCCAATTGATCACTTTCAATAAGATGGTATACTCACATTTTATAAACAGTTCCTCACGGTGTAAGTGGGTATGAATGTATTGCATATAATATATTTATAATAATTTAATATTGTGTACATATTAGTATGAATTTGTCTATATAGATATCATATTTAGATTTAATTGTAATTACTTAAATCTATTTATTGGTCATTTGGGAATTAATTTCTGTATTTATACAATAAAATTTTGTTTGAATTGATTGTAAATATTTATCTAAAGTAATAATGAACAAGTTTCTTCTTGACAAATGTTGAAGTGTGTATGACAATAACCTTTCTTTAATTGTCATGGGCAAATACCTCACAGTAACGCCTACCTGACAACACAAATGGTTTCCTTGTCCCAAAAGTTGGTTGCTAGAGAATGCCTAGGGACAATAAGCACACCTCTTATACATAGTGCAATAAAGCTTTTAAATAATAAATTTAAAAAAATACTTCATTATCACATATTGATCATAATAATGTCAGTCAGTAACGGGTCAAAATTCAACTCTCTATTTAAAACAAACCTCGTCGGCATGTTTATGATTGTTTTTAAAGGCCACATTTTATTTGACTTTAAAACTATTTAAGTATGTAACCACCTGCGATGGTATCGTCAGCTATAACCAAGTATAATGACTTACAGCGCTCTAAGATGCACTAAGACCTAGATTTTATGACCTAACTTTAGCTTGAGATATACAAACCTTAGACTATTCAGCCTAACCTTACTAAATAAGTCATAACCACGTAGCAAAAAGTAAAGTATCATCAAGACCCCTTTCAGCGTGGTCAGAAACCACGCTTTTAAAAAGATCCCCATTTAGCGTGAGTTAATCTCGGCGGCGACGACCGGGACCACTAAAGTATCTGTGATACCTGTGAGACAGTTAATGTTAAGAGATCAATATAAAAGTTTTTTCAGTCTTAGCTGGTAACGTCTCGGCCCCCAGGATCTCACGGGGCAGGCCACGGCTCTCCGGTGGCCGTGCGTGGAGAGGTGCGATGATCGAATATTGATATCGAGAGACTGGCCACGAACTGCTCAATGGTATCCATCTTCATGTCATCATAGAGGACTGTGTTGCACACGAACCACGGAGCTCCGACTGCCGAGTGCAATTTTTTTCGTGTTATATTTTAACTTAATAATCTATTCTTCTTAGTCGCTACACTCTTGGCAGAGTCGCGTGGTCGACACTTGTGTGTCAGTGTCACGCTTAACAAGCCGTCGCCACTCCTTTTGCACTGCAGCCTTTCTGACGCCCTCATGTAGGGGATGATCCATTGCTGCTTTAACCTGGTCAGTACACCTCAGACCTACCACGCATTCTCTCAATGGATGTCTGCACGCGGCTATTATCTATACCTATACAAAATCTCAAATAATCTGAACAGTACGTCAATAAATTATATCTTTCTAATAATGTACAAGCCCTCAAATAAAACTTATTAAATTGTCATCGATTTTTTTCCGAAACTCGAATCCAAAGCGGTTTAATTTACGGACTGGGCTATGTAACAAATCATATCTTTCATTGTGATATATTGTACTTATTGCCGTGCTTCTTATTCTAAGATTTACGACTGGATTTAGAAGTGAATGCTTTGTTAATGTGTCATAATAATAGACTTATAGTGCCACCAAGTTATCTGTGAAACTCCGAGGCTTTTTTGACGCTGGAAGATGCTCTCGATGTAGTTCAGGTTGTTAAGGTCTGAGTGTATTTCCACCCCGAAAATATTGAAAATCAAGAACTGAAGAAATAGTATATTAATAATTGAATTGAATCAGTTGTGGTCTGTTTGTGTACCTACTACAGGTAATAAATAAATAAATATGGTTGTGATGGTACATTTTGTTGACTGTACCCTACTTCATTTTATTTCAATCGCAAATAAATTATCAACAAATCAATAGATAAAGATTCCTATTGAATGCAACTTTTGTGCCCTTTTCTCAAGGGTAGCAGATTCGAGGAAGAAAAGAAATCGATCCAAATTTATGTAGTGTGATGTTTCGATTTGGTTTAAATGGCCTTTCTATAGACTGTACTAATAAATGGGTGTGTCGAGTCTATAAATTTATGTGGTATTGTTTGTGTGACATGTTTTGGGAGCCTTTGATCTGACGTGGGGCAATTTGTTTCAAATATAATAGAAATACCTAAGTCTTCAAGTCGCCACACGGAAATTGGTACACGTGTGATCAGTTGACAATCAATAATAATAATAATAATAAATTATTTATTGTACAAAACCAAATCAAGTGCAGGTACATAGGCGAGCTTAATGC
Organism: Tinea semifulvella; assembly: GCA_910589645.1. Lineage (NCBI taxonomy): Eukaryota > Metazoa > Arthropoda > Insecta > Lepidoptera > Tineidae > Tinea > Tinea semifulvella. The sequence continues at coordinate 10,697,277 of OU342606.1, forward strand.
CGTAAATGCATTTTCTACCAACTAACCTTTGTGATTGAGATATGTAATAAGCGGGTGCAGCAGAAGAAAAATGATAATTGAAATTATTTATTACTATATAAAACACACATTAATTACAAACATATAGTACTTATACATAAATAAATGACCTACATAAACAAATAAATATATAACTAAATATAAAATTCATACATTTACGCATATATAATAAGAGAGTTATGGCAACTTATTCTGCTTGTGAAATTGTGAAATTATAATGATTTTTAAATTAATCTAAAACTAGCCACACCAAGACTCATAAAATGTTGTCGTCAACTGGTCACGCGACAGCAAGTAGGTACATTCAAAGAAATAAAGAAACTGGTCACAGTAAAATCAAATAAGCAACACAAACCTCACTAGTGCTCAGTTATTTATTTTCATTAAATTTGGAATCGCAGTAATCCATAGTATTATTATAAATGTGTTACAAGCTTTGTATATTGGATTCTGTTTATTATATTTAACTTTTGTACTATATTTTTTGTAGTCTATTTGTAGTAACTTTTAATTGACCTTTTATGTTTCCATGTTTTTTCTATAGAGAAAAAATAAATAAATATATCTGTTTGACCTTTATTTATTTTTTTGTCAAAATTATGCGATCGCACTGTCATAAAGCTGGCCAGACGTGTTAGCGCGATAACAATTTATTAACTATACAATAGTCGTTTTAAATTTTAAAAAAAATAGTTGTATTTAATCAAAACCACTGGTTTGTCTGGACGCGATATTTGACCATACGGCCAGTTAAAGGTTTTTTTCGCTGACCACTATACTACACGGACATCGCCAGGTCAAAAAGCTAGTATAAAATAAAGCTACACTTGTAATGTATGCCAATTTCTGTGTGGCGACTTGTCGACTTACCTATAGAATTATCTACCTTTAGAAATAGTTTTTGTAAGAAATATGTCTTTAAAAAAGTGCGGCAATTGAAGCGTGACAAATGGATACGTAAGTTACGACAATTTCAAACTGCTGTTAACTTTAAAATAATAAATACCATGTTTTTATAACGGACTGTCAAAGTCTTGGTCTTGGCCATGCATCATAACAGCTAATCTCGGTTTTGGTCTTGTTCTTGCGCAAGACTGAAACATCTGTATTTAATAAAATTCAACGGATGTGGAAAGTATTATAGATTATGCTGACGTCTGCTATCCCGATCTTACTGAAGAGCTACTAAATAAACTGGATCGCTTCTAAACTTATGCATCCGATTTATTTTCGGCTTGCGTAAGTATGACCATGTCTCCCATTTTCGTACGCAGTTAAATTGGCTCAATATCCGCTTTCGCAGATCAGCTCATCTTCTTCACTTTTTATACAATATTATTTATAACCCTATAGCTCCATCATATCTTAAATCACACTTTGAATTTCTTTGTGATTCGCACGACCGCCCTCTTCGTTCTTCTCATAACAACCAACTTAAAATCCCACCCCACACTTCCAGCAGATATTCAGATTCATTTACTGTATCGGCTGCTCGTCAGTGGAACAAGCTTCCACTGACCATCAGACAAGCTCCTTCAATTCACACACACACAAAAACAACTTAATACTTTCTTTTTAAACAAGCAGAACAGTATATTTTAAATTTAAATATTTCTTCTTAATAATATTATATTATCTTCATATATATCTACTATATATTAATAAGTATTTAAGTAGTCTATTTATACATTCTATTTATGTAGTTTATTCAAATTTTTAAATAAGGTTAAAATTGCACCCCACATATTATACTGTCTCACTCTCCCAAAGGTTAGCTGGTAGAAAAAGCCGAAATGGCTTTAAGTTCGCCTTTGTACATACTTTTAAGTTAAAGTGCAATAAAGTATTTTAATAATAATAATAAAGTAAAAACATTGTCCTAAAGTACTTGGAGCATTTTAATTCGCACATCTAGTCACTTGTCCTTGTGTTTGAATTTTATAATGAAATGTGTATTGTTTAGACGTGTAATGTGTAATGTACATTTTCATGAAATAAATAAATAATTAAAAAATTTAGTAAGGAAACATTGTGAGTCTTTATAGAACTACTGGTCTGTTTAACTTGAAATTTTAAATGGTTATACATCTTGTTGACCAACGTGTTTACCAAAAATGTATTTAGAGGTTGCGTGTTTTTTTTTTTATTTAATTATTTGTTGGATTTGTATCCGTCCCGAATAACAGAATAAATATTTATAATATTGGAAAATTGCCAAAAAAAAAAAAACAAATAAAAGAAAAACATGTTCGTGGGTTTCGTAACTCTCAAACAATATTGGTTGTCAAATATTATATTTATATAATAAGGAATAAATGACAAATATCCAAAATAATTAATTTAAAAAAAAACAACATCTGTCAAATCAATTGGTCTCACTTTTACGTCGCGAAATTGTCTGTGAATTTTTTTGTGTAAGTATTATTATTATTAATAATGACATCCTTTGACTGTCAGACGGTACGAAGTTCGCCGGGTCAACTAGTAGGAGATAAATTATATCAGTACAGCCCCTAGAACACAGCATCCTAGACCTCCACTGCTGGAGAATTTGGCCTACACTCGCCACGCTGGCCAGACGGCTTGGCGAGGAATTAATTATTTAAATTATTATTTAATCAGGTAAAAAGCAGTTTTTAACCACATGAAAATACATTACATTTTAATAAAATTTATGGATGAACAAAAAAGGATATAGTCTATTTTAAAACATTGTATTATTCATAGAAATATCTGCGACACAGATTATCGTCTCCTAACGAAGTCGATTGTTAACGTGTGTGGTTTAAGTGCCCAAGACAAATCGACCGTGACGCTATGTACAATGAAAGAAAGAAATAACCAGAGGGAGAACTGAATTTATCACTGACTATACTTCATACGCCAACGATACTTACACCGTGAATGTACTTACAAATAATAAAGACCATTGCACAGGTCCGAGGGTGGACGTTAAATGCAGAGGGCCTATCATCTAAGTCCAAGCTCTGAGCAAATATATATATATAACCTTCTAATATATAAATTATAGTGGTAGTACAAAAATAGGAATCTCACTGCCCGTGATACCCTAAAGAGTGAAAGTGGAGTACCCCAAAATTGAGGGTACGGGGAAGGTGATATTCATGTCCAGGTGATTGCAGGCTCACGCGATTGTGCCTAAAGGAGGCAGGTTCACGCGATTGTGCCTAGAGGAGGCAGGCTCACGCGATTGTGCCTAAAGGAGGCAGGCTCACGCGATTGTGCCTAGATGAGGCAGGCTTATGTGCAGGTGGCTAGGTGTCTTGAGCAGCGTGATGGATCCTAACTGAGGTCGCAGGCTCACAAGATTGTACCAACAAGAGGTAGCACGCAAAGGTGTCTTGGGCGAACGTGTAGAAAATTAGATAAACAGCGTAATAATGATTGAGACGAGGAGGTACCGAGTTTGATTCCTGATCGAGGATGAAAGATATTTGAGTCATGACTTACAAAATAGGCACATATCTATTATTTATGAGTATATTCGGGGTGGTCAGAAACCACGCTTTATTGAGAAGCAGATTCGCATTTAGACAACTTTACTATAGGCCCATCTTGGCAAGTGGCAAGCTCGTCGTGTACCTAACTCGAGAAACAACACAAATAAATTAAATAAATTATTGTGTCCGCTTCTTTAAAACATTGTGATTTCTGACCATCCCGACAGGTTTACAGACATGATGATATATATATATTATACTAGCACGACATGTGACCTTGCGACCACCTGATGGTAAGTGGTGCGCGAAGTCCATAAATGATAGCAACTGGAATCGGACACTCATGACTTACATCAGCCCCTAACACTATGCCGGCTTGTCTGGGCATGACGGCAATTCGAGCCTGATACATACAAGACAAAGCTCCTTTTTAAATAATAACATTATATAATTGTCAGATGTTTATCGCAAACAATGACATTGTAAGGGAATCGAACAGATGTCCCCTCGGGTGTAAATATTTAATGGTATCAGTAGTCGAATTCTGATCCTTTAATAGGAACTATTATATAGAATATACATTGGCTGCCTCTATATATATTGGCTGGTCTAGCGGTTATGTTCGTGGATTTAGACTCGGAGATACCGCGTTCGATTCCTAGTCAGGACACAATAATTTAATTGTGATATTATTGTAATGAAAGCTATTTTCCGATAAACTATTTTATAGTTTGGCAGAATAATGTTGTAGGTTTTTAAATGTTATGATATAAAGAATAAAAATTTAAAAATAATAAAATAATTGGGGCCATCTTTTGTAACTAAAACGTTGTATGGGGTGCCTCGTCTATAAATGAAGTCTATGGACACGACGAAAAGACGATTGGTTGGTATTGTTTACAATTGTTTATGGGGATTGTTGCCGATTTGGGTTGAATACACGAAGTGGGTCAATTTGGAGTGGTTATAGGATTATGCGCGGATGACGTAGTCATAATCATAATCTGTAGTATATACGCTTTGGTGATTTTTTTTTAAATATTTTGAAGGGCCTCCATATTTGTGCAGATATATATATTTTAAATACGGTTTAAAAGGAATAAAAAACCAAATAATTAACAATACATTTTAAAATACTGTGGATTTCTTATAAGATTCGACGTAAATGTGACATACATACATACATATCTTCACGCCAAATACCTTGCGGGGTAGGCAGAGACAATTGAGCGCCATTTGTCACGATCACGACATACCTCTTTCGCTTCTTCGACATTCATCAACCTCTTCATACATGCCCTTTTGTTTCGATGGCTTTTTAATTCACCTTCAGCTAATGTTTTATTTGTTTGATCATGATAGGCAAGTCTTGGTCTGCCAGGGCCTCTTTTACCCACAACTTTCGCTTCATATATCTAGTTCGTCAATCTCTCTTCGCTCATCCTTTCAACATGCCCGAACCATCGGAGCATGCCTTTTCCAATTTTTGTACCTATGCTTTCTTTTATACCTACCCTTTTGCGTATTTCATTATTACGTATACGGTCCATCAAAGTAAATGTGACAAAAAATATAATAATATTTTAAAAGCTTTTCATTGTAATACATGTTTTAAGAAATATTGTATATTAAAGTTAAGGTTAGTCTTGTTTCAAACAGTGTTATTTTTATATAAATATCACCATGCCAAGCTTACAATATTAGTTCTCCTTGAAAGTAAAAATTGGCATTTAACATCATTGCAAATGGCACATACTTTCAAAGAGAACAACAAATAGGTGGTAGGCGGACTGATAGTAATTTGCCCAGTTTGCCGGGGTGGATATCGGCGGATATATGATCGTGCCGATAATACCTGTAAACACTGATCCAGTCAGGCTAGAATTTCCGTCATACCCAGTCAAGCCGGCATAGTTTTAGGGACTGATGTCAAATCAAATCATGTATTTGTTTCAACACAGGTAATCTAGTTAATATATTAACCTAGTTTATAAAAGTGCAGCTGTGTTCTGCCATGAGGCGTACAAATATTGTATATATATATATATATTGTTAAAGATACATATAGCTATATAATTACACAACACAAAAAACATATGTTAATTACCAGTGTCATAAATTTTGAAAAATAAATAAATAAATAAAATTACTTTTTCAAAATTTATGACAAAGACCTTCAGTCACTGTCACTGATGACGCCGCTCCAAAGAGAGGCGAAATATTTGGCAATAAAATTTTATAGCTTCAATTTACCTATATATTATACCAAGTAAGAAACACATCTATCACACTTTATTGTTGCAGATAGTTAATTAACAGTGGAAATTTGTATCAAATTCTGGTTGTGTTCAAATTAAGCTTGTTGGTTGTAAATGTCAAATTTGGGTCATTTAAAAATTGTTGCACAGAATAATATGATTTTTCAATTAGAACTTTAGTCAATGTCTTTTTAAACAGACTATGCGGTAAAAGTTTAATATATTTGTTAATGAGCTTAAATATTTTTGGTCCCATATAGATTATACTTTCGTACGTGATCTTGGAGGTCATAATTTATTTCCATATTACGTTTATATTTTCTCAGTGGAAAAAGTTCCAGATTAGATTTTACAAAGTTAGCAACTCCAAAATATAAAGACACGGAAGTGTAAGTATCCCTAGTTTTTTAACGTTCGGTTTACAACTGTCAGTCAATTTTAGTCTACATATGGCCCGGATACATCGCTTTTGTATTTTAAAGATAGCTTCTTTGTTAGTCGAATTCCCTCAATAAATGTTGCCGTACCGCAGAATGGATGAAACATATCCGTCAGTTATAAGTTTCTGATTACTGTTGCTAACATTTATAGACCTTGCGCGCCACTTACCATCAAGTGGGTCCAAGGTCACATATGTATAAGAGTATCTACGATGAGATGGACTGACTAGGTTAAAGCAGCAATGGATCACCCACTACATGAGTGCTCCAGGAAGACTGCAGTTGGAGAGGAGTGGCGACGGCTTGTTAAGCGTGCCACTGACACTCACGTGACGACCACGACCACTCTGCCAAGAGTGTAGCGACTAAGAAGAAGAATGCGAGTATACATAAAAATTGCCACACTTTTCACAAATTAGTTAGTAAAATATAAATCATGATAATCGTTATTATCACTATGTCTTTTCCATATTTAGCTGTGTGATTGCCTTCGCTGAGTTCTCAGCTGCCATTTACGTCGCTCGGGGAACAGAGTCAGCGTGTCGTGGGCGGATTTACTTAGATTATAAGTACTTACACTATCAAATGATGATTTGTTAACTCGATTGTGGTTTGATCCATAAGTCAACAGTAAGCACGGCATTGTATGTGATTCCTTAGTTTTTGTTTTTATTTTTAATAATGTCAAATAGGTAGTTGTCTGTAATTGGTGCAGCATCTGATTTCTGTCTTAGCTGTGAGTAAAAGTCCATGTATTTATTATTGCTGACACTACTGGCGACCCTAATAAATAAATAAATAAAAAATAAAAAAATTGCTTCCGTGGTCTAGGGGTTAAGCCCGTGGATTTGGAGTCGGAGGTACCGAGTTCGATTTCTGGTCGGGACACAAAAATATGTAGTTTATCAACCATCTAGTTTCCGTAACTCAAGCCTCGTAGCTTACCACGGAAATTAGATGGCGCTGTGTGACCTGTCTGGAAATGTTTATTATTATTTATTATTTGTGATATTTCTCTCCTTTGGTACGCTGGAGACATCGACGAGCTTGCCACTAGTCATGATTGGCTTATAGTAAAGTTGGCTAAATATGAATACGCTTATTTATGAGCGTGGTTTCTGACTACTCCGAAAGGGAGACAGACAGTCGTGATGAAAAAAAAAGAAAAATAATGATCGCCAACTCGTCTGGCCAGCGTGGTGAGTGTAGGCAAACTCTCCAGATATAAGTATGTTATCAAAGGTCCATCTCCAGCAGTAAAGATCTAGGACTATGTGTTTTAGTTGCTGTGATGATTAATGTCTTATTAGAACTCTTATTTGTTTCGACTTACTCGTGTGGTCCTTTATATTAATAACGATCAGCTCTCACGCCGCAACCTTGACTCGAGTGTGATTTACTCTAACAGTGTCTCTATTAACATAAATATTCAGCACTGCACTATGACTAATACAAACAATAGATGGGAACCGATTCTTGGCACTATCGAAAATATTTTGCATTATAAATTTTGTCAGACACATCTGCCGCACAATCAATATTCTTTATTTTATTCCGCTATACATTTCCACCGGAATTCGGTCACATTATATTGTTTAAATTATAATCAAATAAATATTAGTTCCATCTCACATCGACAGGCGGGGGAAGTGCGATCTTCTGCTAAGAACCTCAAGTTGTGCAAATACCTTGGTACCGGTTACGAATTTGCGCCTGGCCAAGGAGTTCTCAAAGCGGCTGACGGAAAAGTCTGGAGATAGAAAGGCTGCCAATTATTTCTGCCAATGTATTAGCCTCGGTATACAGAGGGGAAATTTTGCCAATTTCCTTGGGACTATCTCGGATGGGACGTCTATAGAGGACTTTTTTTATTTATAGTTTAGTTTATTTTTAATTTTGTTATTTTTGTAGCTTTTAATTAAAATATTTAATAATTTAATTTATTTTTGTTGCTTTGATTGGTATTTTTCTGATGGATAGAATTCGAAAATGTGATATTGGTCAGAGAATGAAAGTTACTGATCGCTGGATGAGGGTGACAAGAGATCGCGTTAAACGGCGAGTTTTGGCGGTGGCCTACAGTGGAGAGTTACAGGCTGATGATGTAGAAGATGAAAAATTTAACATTTTTACAATACCTGACCTAAATAAAAAACATAGACCAACAATAAAAGGTGTCCAAAATTCAATAAAATACATTTGCTCATCTACCACGATTTTTGGTCACTAATAAAATAATTTATCTTATAATAGGCCTTGGCCTATTGTTAAGATCCTATGTCCTAACATTAGCTAACCGACCACGGAGAAGAGCCTCTACGCAGTCGTTTCCAGCTATTCTGGAAACCACTGGAATAGTCCGCAATGATGGTAAGAGACCTAATGGTATGACGATGATCCCCTGGGACCAGAGACGGGTCTTAGTGTGGGATGCGACTTGTGTCGACACTTTGGCTTTGTCACACCTCAGGTGAACAGTGCCAAAATACAGCTGAAACCGCAAAGTCTGGCAAGCGGCGCAAATACGTAAATATAATCAAATTAAAAAACATCACCCCTCGTCTAATTGTCTGCTCTAGTGACAAGAGGGCTGGTTCTTTCCTCGCTCCTCTGAGCTGATTCTCTAATCAGCAAAGCGATTCAGCGTGAAAATGCGACCAGCGTTCTTGTCACTATTCCGCGCGGACACAATTTATATTCAAATTAGGTACCTACAATGATTTAAAAAAAAAAAAAAAACTAAAAACTTACATTTTAAAACATAAATTACTATTAATAAAAATAAACCTAATAATTAAATAAAAATATAACTAAAAACTAAAATGAAGAAAAAACAAAATAAAAAGTATTATAAATAAAAAAATTGCTCCAAATCGCTGCCAATGGGCAAAGTGCCAAGGATACTGGCAGCATTGCCACGTTGAATGGCAATACTGATCCTTTGGCCCAAATATTGCCCAGCCCTTTAAATTAGGTTTTTTTGTTTTAGTTTATTTTTATTTTTTATTTTATCATCACAATATCGACATTTTTGACAGAAGACTTTCGACACTGAAGTCGAGTTTGAAGGATATCTAACACCTGCTTTATTTTTATTTTTAAATTGATTTTACTTTTGGTCTTTTTTCATATATTTTTTTTTAAATAGTTTAATTCTCTCTCTTTTATTTGTAACACTTATTTACTTGTAACTTTAAAAAAAAAAACACGTTATACGTGATTGTTTATAATACATGGCTGATATTGTGTACACATGCTTTGAGTTTTAGCAATGTCTATACACTATGTCCATTATTTTTAGAAACTGTAATGCTAAAATTTGTTTTGTGTGCCTACTTAATAAATAAATAAATATTATTACTGAAACTATATGAATATATATATATATTTAATACCTACGAGTATATTCCAAATCGCAAGAATAGGCATTTAGCGTATTCGGTTGTGATTTTGCATTGTTATTATGATATTTGAATGGTTTAATAATTTAATTGTCTTGTATTCTATTTCGTCTGCCTTTTACTATATTGAAGGTTGACGTAATTACAATACATACCTAAAATTATAATTGCAATCGAAACTTTGTCTGTATCTCTCTGTTCTGAAGTAATTTAGATAAAAATTGGCAAAATGTATTTATTTATTTAAAAACTTTATTGTAAATCTATGTATGTATTATAGATTGTATTATTTGTACATGTATATATACGCTATACCTTGCTTTATTCGCGGGTATAAATAATATATATATATATATATAGCTCGGTTTCTGACCACTCCGCAAGGTATAGCAGTCGTAATGATATTTTACTTTATTACCAACCCAATAAAACTGCCTCCGTGGTCTAGCTGTTAAGTCCGTTTAGACTCGGAGGTACCAGGTTTGATTCCTGGTCGGGACTAAAATATTTATTAATGTAAACAAATTTCTCGAGTTTGGTACGCTGCAGCGCTGGAGACATCGACGAGCTTGCCAGTTGTCCTTATTGGCCTATAGTAAAGTTGGCTAAATGTGAATCCGCTTAGTTATAAGCGTGGTTTCTGACCAGCCCGAAAGAGAAACGGTCGTGATGATACTTCACTTTTTCACTTTTAAAACGAGGCTTTATAAAAAAATATGTGCAAACATCAATAAATCCAGATGTTATAATAAACTCAATAGAATCCTTACACCAAGCAACATAAATTTAAAATAGATAAAAATCTTTATTTCGTTATTATTTTCACCTGGTAGCACTTTTTTTTACTCATCGGACTAATTCTGTTTCTTTAACCGCAATCGTTAAATTGACAAAATAGCAGATTCTTTATTTTCTGTTTTTTTACTAGAAATGTCAAGCTTACCTGAGTAGGTACAACTGAGCTTACACAAAAAATTCAAAGTATTATACCGATATTAAATAATTTAACTGCCGCAGTAATCTAGCGGTTAAGTCCGTGGATTTTGTTTATTTATTATATTATTATATGTAGTGTATGTATTAATGTTATGTAATGTATGTACCTAATGTATTAATAAAACGTTATGTGTATGTATTATTAGTACTAATTGCACCTACCTTACGTCTTTAATGTTCTACAGTGTCCCTAAGGTTGGCTGTCAGAGAATGTCTAGCGACATTAAGTCCTCCCCTTGTATATATTGTGCAATAAAGTTTTAATAAATAAATAAATAAATATAGACGTGGAGGTACCGGGTATTCCTGGTTGGAAAACAATAGTTTTTTTTTGGTGATATTTTTCGGGTTTGGTACGCTAGGGACATCGACGAGATTGCCAGTTCTCATGATGGGCCTATACTAAAGTTGGCTTAATGTGAATAAGAGCGGTGGTGGATTGATTGTACAAACGCTCCTTCCTTACAATCCTTGACAGATCGTTTTGAACAATGAGAAATACACTTTTCTTACATACATTTGTAACAGATTTACGGTGGATGGTAAGCTTGTTGCGCAATGAAATAAAAATGAGGCCTCCTTTTTAAACCATCCTATTGTCGTTATTCTCTTCTCTAACCTACACATGATGGACCCGGCACCCGCACGGTGAATCCATGGAATGCTTAGAAATTTGTCTTCTACCACCGTTATCATGCATCGGAGAGCACGTTAAGCCGTCGGTCCAGGTAACTAATACCAACTTGTGAAACTTTTATCAATTATTAAAAAAATCAACCTGTCTGGCCAGCGTGGCGAGTGTAGGCTCAATTATCAAGGTTACACTGAAGGCCTTGGATTGACAGTGTGAGTTAAAAAAAAAATTTATACAACGTTTGCGCTTAATAAAGCAGGATTTGGCTACGGGCAGAACTTTTTATTAACCCTAGAATGGCTAACACATTTACGCCGGGGTCTATTTGACCCGAGCGGTTCATTTGTCATCGACGAAACCATCTGTTTAGTGACAATGACGCGTTTGTACAATATTTGGTAGGCGGTGACGGTTAAACGATGCACTCAAACTTATCTATGGGGACACTTTTGAGTCGTTAACTGTAATATTATGGACATTCCCTAACAAAAAACATAATTTTGCTTATTATCAGCTTCATCTGTATAACAAAGGATTATAATTAGATATATAATTAGATTACAGTTTTAACTAGGTGTGTTCTGATGAATTACTTGATATTGACATTATTTACAACTAAATTTATTTACTGCCTCCGTGGTCTAGCGGTTAAGTCCGTGGATTTACACTCGGAGGTACCGGATTCGATTCCTGGTCGGGACACAAAAATATTAATTAATGTAGTATATAAATATATTTAATTATTATTTAATTTATTTGTGATATTTCTCGAGTTTGGTACGCTGGAGTCATCGACGAGCTTGCCACTTGTCATGATTGGCCTATAGTAAAGTTGGCTAAATGTGAATCCGCTTATTTATAAGTGTGGTTTTTGACCACCCCGAAAGGGAAAAGGTCGTGATGATACTTTACTTTACTTTTAAATTTATTTACTTTATATTTCAGTAAATTTATAGTTTGCCCATTCACTCTACATAAACATCATACGCACCCACACACACACAAATCTCACTCATACCACTTTTACACTTTACATGTTTATTTCCACTAGTTTTAGTTTATATTTATACATACATATATTATTAAAATTTTTTTATTATTTATCTATATTTGATTCTATTTAAACTGTATATTTTTTAAGTTTATAAGTATCTTACTTTTGTATCCGAGCTGTATTCCTTTTATAATTGTGTTATGTTATGTTCTTTGTTTATATCTAAGAATCTGTTTTGGCCTTTTACCTGTATTACTTTATCTTCTCAATTTTAATGTATTAGATGTAAGATTTTCTTTCAAAATAAATAAATAAACATAAATAGCTTAGACATTAGTTTATAGGACGGTTTTGCGATGCTCATTTGGTGTAACGAAACAGCTTGATCTTATTTAAAACATTATTATTACTAAGTCACTGTATTTTTGTTTGATTCTATAACTTCCTCTTTTAAACTGTATCTACTAATTTGTATAATATACGAGGTCTCAAAAAGTAAGGCGAATTTTGAATTTTCTCGGGATACGTGTATTTAATTTTATGTTGGTACTCATATGCCTTCCTTCAAAGTCAAAGTTTAAATATCTTTATTCACGTAAACCTATTACAGGCATTTATGAAACGTCATTAATTATTTTGAATGATTGTACTCCTGCTAGTAGAAGACTAAGCAGCAAAGTGGTCCAATAAGTAAGCTGTTAGCAGAAGACCAGCAGCTTAGCAAATGTGACCTGTTAATGTTTAATGTGACTGAGAAAGGAATCTGCAAGGAAAACTCAGCTATATCAGATTTACAAAATAAAACATATACAGAACTGCACCACAACGATCAATTATTAACCTTTTAAATTTAGTTATCAGTACCTATGAACATACAATACCTGGTACAGCAGTAACCCACCTGGCAAGTCAGAATTTAGGTAGACTACATGCATATGTGCAACCCGAAAGTCGACAAATAGACCTTATACTGATAAGTATGTTTAATTATGATAGATATAGAAGATATGTTTAGTTAAATTTTGACAGCTTGTTTGTTGGGATAAATTTAAAAAACAATATTAATATTTAAAATTAAAACTAAAATACTGTAAGTTATAAAAAAAGGCCTATGTTTAATGTTTTAAATGTGTTAACAAAGTGAGTGCTGGTAATTCAGTTTAATTTCAGGTGATCCAGGGCGACCAACTTTGTTCTAAATCTATGTTCTGGCACTGTCTTTAAGGAACTGACACTATTTCTATGTAAGTGTATTTTTTTACGTCAAGAGATGTTATTATTATTTATTTATTTTTTTATTATTTATTTATTATTATTTATTTATACAAGGGGCACTCTTAAACTTAGGGTCATTAATCAAACTATAATTATAGTGAATAATCTAATAATAAAAGTTTACGGATTCACATTCAGCCAACTTTACTATAGGCCCATCATGACAAGTGACAAGGTCGTCGATATCTCCAGCGTATCAAACTCGAGAAATATCACAAATAAATTAGCTCCACGTCTGAATCCATGCATTTAACCGCTAGACGGAGGCAGACATATAATAATGTATATGTAATGTAAAATTTAAAAGTCTTATCCATACATCGAGTGACGCAACCACTTAAACAAATCGCCACAAATAGGGTCTATGAGGAGAAAACGGTATAACAATTTATCTTCGCCGACCACAATGGTAACGAAAACATTGTTCATAATATTGACACGTTCGGTCCCTGAGACCCCCTACCGCTGAACGTTTGTCATAACACAGCCGTTTGAGGGTTGATTTTTGCAAATTGATTACAATGTGCATCTGTCTCGGCTATCATGTGATTGGAAATAAATTTATTTTAGAAAATTCTAATTTATAATTTAAAATCGTTTATTGCACAAAATACAGGTTGATATTAAGGTAGGCTATGTATATACCAATATTTATTTTATTTATTTATTTATTTTAAAAACTTTATTGCACAAAGTACAAAGGCGGACTTAATGCCCGAAGACATTCTCTGACAGCCAAACCTTAGGGACAAAGAACAATTATAGGTCGTAGTCCTAGATATCCACTGTTGGAGATGGGCCTTCCAGAAATTTCTGGAGTATTTGGCCTACTCGCCACGCTGGCCATACGGGTTGGCGAGAGTCTGGTATCAATTTTTTATGACTATTTATTAACGATTCCACAAGTTGATTTTAGTGGAATCGGGGCTTAACGTACTCTCCGAGTGTTGTAAATCTTTGACATATGTACGTAAGAAATTTTTTTTTTTTTTAGGATATTAAGGGAAGCCTTCTTACATCTGTGCACTATCTTTCTATTTTATTACTATATAATTATTAACTACTTAAATAGTAAATAAATTATAAAATATAAACTAAACCTAATATAATTTAAAAAATGTTCTCTAAAGACGACACAATAATTCATTTATGATAATTCTAGAAACATCAGACCAAAATGCAACAAATTTAACCCCCTCTATAAGAGGGTTTTTCGATTTTTACCCAAAATTTTACATTTAAGAGCTGATTTTAATTTTTATTTAGGATTTCTTTTAAGTGTCAAATTTTAATATTACGTGAATTACCAGTAAACCACGAGAGGTATAATAAATTACGTCTAACCTGCGCAAGGCCGCAAGACGTCATGTTAGGTATTTCTTTTCGCGATACCAAGAAAAGGGTCAGTGTTGCTATCATTAATATTATACCCAAAACGCTTGCTCCATATTTTATTGGTGTTCTCAATGCAGGCTGGACTATAAAGAAATCCATTTTACTAAAAAAACTCAAGTGCGAAGTGATTTCATCGAAGTGGGTTCTGTAGGTTTTATTTATATAATAATATATATTTTTATAATATATAATATAACTGCCTCCGTGGTCTAGCGGTTAAGTCCATTGATTTAGACTCGGAGGTACCGGGTTCGATTTCTGGTCGGGATACAAAAAATATTAATTAATTGCAAGAGCCAGAAAGGGACTGACTACAAATAAAACTTTGACCACATTTGTAAAGGAAGGGCAAAGCACGAAAACTAAATGCAAGCCCACCTCGATCCTTGGCGCCGCATCAGACTGGAAAATTCTCATGGATACATTTGAACACCATTATAGGATCCCAGATGAACTAGCTGTATCAGCCTATAGGCCAGACATCTTAGTGTTTTCTCGGAACTTGAAAAAAGTTATCCTTATTGAACTTACCGTTCCGTGGGAATCAAATATTCCAAAAGACCACAACATGAAGTCGAATAAATATTATGATCTCACAGAAGAAATGATCAGGAACGGGTTCAAGACTCAGCTTTACGCAGTGGAAGTTGGTGCAAGAGGAGTTCCAGCAAAATCTTTGCATCACTTACTGAAAGAATTGGGCCTAAGCAGGTCTGCCGTCAATACATTTATGGAACGAGCTTCCAAGACGGCATTAACGGAATCATACAGTATTTGGTTGGGTAGGGAGAGAAGTAGAATGGTGGATGGTGAGCGTATTATCGCGCAATAGAAAAAAAAAAAAAAAAAAGGAGGCCTCCTTTTCTTAAACCAGCCAATTGTCGGTCGCAAGCCCGAGACACCATTCTTCTCATCTCTTACCCACACACGATGGACCCGGCACCCGCACGGTGAATCCATGGAATGCTTAGAAATTTGTCTTCTCTTCAATCTCGAGTTTGGTACGCTGGAGACATCGACGAGCTTGCATTTTGTCATGATTGGCCTATAGTAAAGTTGGCTAAATGTGAATCCGCTTATTTATAAGCGTGGTTTCTGACCACCCCGAAAGGGAAATGGTCGTGATGATACTTCACTTTACTTTTTATATTTTTATACTAGCACGATATCTGAACTTGCGCCCACCTGGAATCAGACTCTCATGACTGACATCAGTCCCAAGTTTATTGAGATTATCGTTACTTCTTCTTGCAATGTGGCCAAAGTGTTGCAGAATTTAAAGCAGATGGTTGAGAGTCTTCGCTCCCTGATCTTACGATGCCAGCATCACATTTCAAACGCATCAATTCTCGCTCTATCCGTGGCTGTTATGGTCTAAGTCTCTGAACTGTACAGAAAAATAAAGAAGACAAGTGTTCTGACGATATGGATTTTTGTGTTTCCCCATATGTTGCTGTCGCTCCATATTCTGTTACGTTGGGTCATCGCAGTTTTGGACATAGAATTATTGTTATAGTTATTACTTGTCTAGTTCTGTTTTTTTGGTGCATATGTATTTTTAAATTTAAAATATTAAAAAAAAATATGGTTTAAATTTAGAAGTGACGCGTTGAACTCCAATACACCGGAATTCTAAGCACTCGTGGTTTCTGAGAAGAATTGGCCGCGCGAATAAAAACATCGTTTCTTTTTAACAGACAATATTATTTGATTTATAATTCTCTACTTGACACGTGGGCGACTATTTTTTTTGTAACAAATAATGATTTACTATAAGCACTTAACGCAGTTTCGGGAGCTTGCAAAACATATATACAATGCTTAGATTAATCTTTTTCGAATATTATTATTAATAATTGCAGTTACTTAAAAGTATGTACAAAGGCGAACTTAAAGCCATTTTCTATCTTTTCTACCAGCTAAAATTGTTCAAGGTTTTACGCAGTGGAAGTTGGTGCGAGAGGAGTTCCAGCAAAATCTTTGCAACACTTACTAAAAGAATTGGGCCTGTGCAGGTCTACGTCAATACATTTATGGAAAGAGCTTCCAAGACGGTATTAACGGAATCATACAGTATTTGGTTGGGTAGGGAGAGGAGTAGAATGGTGGATGGTGAGCGTATTATCGCGCTATAAAATAAAAAGGGAGGCCTCCTTTTTGAACCAGCCTATTGTCGGTCGCAAGCCCGAGACACCATTCTTCTATTCTCTTACCCACACACGATGGACCCGGCACCCGCACGGTGAATCC
The DNA here is from genome assembly GCA_910589645.1 of Tinea semifulvella. Lineage (NCBI taxonomy): Eukaryota > Metazoa > Arthropoda > Insecta > Lepidoptera > Tineidae > Tinea > Tinea semifulvella. The sequence goes on from OU342606.1 coordinate 10,714,420, forward strand.
ATGAAATGCTTAGAAATTGACGCCAACGATAAACGGAGAAGGAACCGAGTATGTCAAGTGGAATCATATAGAACAGCTCTGGCAGGACGACAATATTATGTTATCAGTTCACGACTTTACAATAATATAAATAAAGCTATAAATATAAACCCCTTATCAACAGTTAAATGCAAGAATGTTTTAAAATAATATCTACAGAAGCTAATATACAAAGAAACAGAAAATCTTTTTAAATTGACAATAAAAACTAAATGTAGTAATCATAATCTAAAATATTATTATTGTATAAAATAGTTTCTTGATATTCACTTTTTCTGATTATGTTGCTAGATATTTTGAATATTTCTAAACTGATATGAATATTTGATTTTCTTTGTTTTTTATTTAGTTATTTTCCTTATTTAAAACATGTACTCTCTCAATGTTATAATCAGGTTGAATAGAATCTGGCTCCTGTCGCACCGACCAAAAACCTACCTCAGGGGCCAGTGCCACATTTGTTTTTTATGTCAATAAAATTTTAATATTATTATTTGTCTTCTTCTTCATGTCTGGTGCACTAGAGACATCGACGAACTTGCTTTTTGTCATGTTGGTTGCCCATCATGGCATAGTAAAGTTGGCTTAATGTGAACTGGACTCGCTGGTGATTCTTAAATGATTCGATCCCTGGTTGAGAACATTAAAAATATTAAATGTATTTGTGATTTTGATTAACTTAAGAAGTAAGGTTCAAAATGTTTTCATAAGTATAAATGTCTATTTACCGATGGTCTAAATATTCATACGCAGCTGTGACTAATGCCTGATCTACATAACTGCTTAAAAGCTCACTGGATCTAAAGGTATATTATGGCCGACAAAGACTAAAATAATATAGAAGAGACTTAGGAAATACACCTATAGCTGAGTCATCCATTTCTCTGTCAAATTAAAGATCATTGACCGCTTTGCTGCTTAGTCTTCCACTAGCGGGAGTAGTTTTTTTTTTTTTTTTTATGGCACAAACAGTCATTACAAATGAAGTTATATAATTTTATAATAATTAAAAACAAAACATAAAAGAAGACCTTTAGGGATAATACTTACACAAAAAGCGGTACATTATAAATTCAAATTTATTTATTCATCAAAAGGGTTAGTAAGTACAAAGTAAAAAAAAAAAACATAATTAATGTAAGTAAAAGGTGTTAGTAACAACAATAAATCTCTGGTCTGCACACTAGGACATCCTGTCATGTGAGGACTAGCTTTAGTAGGGGTGATTTTTAGTAAGAATTATTAAACAACAAAAACATGTTGGAAGTAAGAATACAAACCGGTTATTAAAAAAAAAAAAAAAAAAAACAGCGTTGGTATGCTTGTGTTTTTATGCGTATGTGTGTGTGATGTAAGTATGTCTATGTCGTAAATATATAGGAATTAAACAAATAAATGAAAGTGTAATGTGTGCTTGTGTAATGTAGGGTTTATGTAGAATATATATATGTTAGGCAATTTAAGATAATTAGAATAATAAAAATAAAGTAGGTGTATGTAGAGGAGATAATAAGATACGTACCTATTGGAACATTAATAAGAAGGGTTGAGGTTACATCAAATTAGAATACAATATTAATATGCAATAAAAAGGCGCTATAGAATTTTTATATAATGAATTGAAGTAGTTGTTCTGTTTTGAAATAGTCCAGGAATAAGACAGAAGGAAGACATAATATTTAAAAGAAAGATAAGCAAGTTATTTATTTATTTATTAGGAGGAAAAAACAGAAATGATACATACAAATAGGCAAAGGATACAAAAACAAAAATCATAAGTTATATTCGAATCACTTCCTTTGATATTTCTCACTAAGAACATATAGGAAGATAGTTTGATGGTATGAGTACAACACGGACCTAATTATCGTTATATATATATATTTTTATTACCAGTTGCACTAATAAACCATTCAATCAACAATCTTGCTGATCATCAATAAGCACCCTAGTGATATTGGCCTTGTAACTGCTGCAGCTTTGTGTGAACATGTCGACCGAGGCAAGTCTGTCGTCGTGGACGCGACACATTCTGGCGAGTGGCGCCCGTTTGCCTGCATTCGTTTTGGCACGTGGTATGACAAATAGCGACCGAGATCTAGTCCTTCTTGTAGGGGCACAAAACAGTATCTTTTGTAAAATGTCCGGGCACTACTGTTACAAATCTTATAGAGGACGCTGGCGTCCAGGATCACACGCCTGTTGTTAAGCGTTGTAGTAGGTCTCTATAGGAAATGTTAGATTTGGTCAGTATCCAGTGCTGGGCACGAAGAAATTTCTTTTGTAATATTTCTATTTGCTTATACACGGTATGATATAGTAAGTTAGTTAAACCTTATTATTCCAAACATTTTAAATAAGATATGTCTCAAATGCCTGTAATAGGTCTACGTGAATACAGATATTTTGGCTTTGACTTAACCTAGGATTAAAATAGTTTAAACTGTTACAAAGCTATTTTTTTTCTAAACTTCCCTCGGCCTAAACCAGGAAGTAAATGTTATTTGTCACTTTAGTTCCTTCTTTGCTGAAGTTGGCTGCGCGTAACTGTTAATGATATAGTGAAGAATTATAGCCATATACGAGTATTAACGGTTTTAAGTCTGTAGATTTAGGCGCGGTTGTACCAGGTTCAACTTCTGGTCGTGACCTGAAAAATATTAAATTTTATTTCGACATTTCTCGAGTCAAGACTAGAAACGTTAGAAATATCGACGAGCTTGCCTTTTGTCAATATGGATAAAGTTGGCTAAATGTGAACTTTTTCTGGTGAAATAAACCACCCGGCATGAGATTATACCTTACTTTTAAATAGTTTTAGTGAGATATACTTTTTAAATTCTACAATTTTTGTGCCCATTTATATCAACGTAATCAAAACATTTATTTCTTATGGTTAACTTGTAGCAACTTGGATATTGTCAGCACTTAAATAAAACATTTACATTAAAAAAACTAAAAACAAAACAGATTGGACTATATCCAGATTTATGTGAGTTATAATAACATTATTGCAATGAGCAAGTAAATTATAATAGTAAATTTGGTGCCATGGTCTATGGGTCGAGCATCGGTGTCGACACCCTTTCGGTCACATGTCCAGAGCACCTGTCAGGGCTGGGGCTGCTGCGGACTCGGCTGAAAAGGCCAAATATTGCAAATACGAGTCTGAGAGGTAATTAATTAATTATTATTATTGGAAAATTAACAGCGTTTAGATAATAATGAAGAAGCTATATAAATGGGCAGCATTCGGGAAGCTGCGTCACATCTTCCTATCGAACATACCACAGTGTTTGAAGACAAAAGTTTTCAACCAGTGCGTTCTTCCAGTAATGTCGTATGGTGCAGAAACGTGGACACTGACGGTAGGTCTGGTCCACAAGTTCAAGGTCACTCAGCTAGCTATGGAGAGAGCTATGCTCGGGATTTCACTAAAAGATAAAGTCAGAAACGTTGACATCCGTCAAAGAACCAAAGTTACCGTTATAGCTTTTAAAATTAGCAAGCTGAAGTGGCAATGGGTTCTGGAGTGGAGACCACGTACTGGAAGACGCAGAGTGGGACGACCCCCCGCCAGATGGACAGATGACATGAGGAAGGTCGCTGGTGGGGGATGGATGAGGGTAGCAGAAGATCGTGTGAAGTGGCGAGCCTTGGGGGAGGCCTACATCCAGCAGTGGAGAGACACAGGCTGATAATGATGATATAAACAAAATGAACAATTGAAACACTCCATTTATTTATTTTTACTCTTTGGCTCATTACTAACTCATATTAATAATTTATCTGGAACTGCGTGGGCGAGCTCTGAACACGTACTAAACAATAGCAAACCTTGTAAAGTCACTAACAGAACAATCTCACCTGATTTAGAACTTAAATTGAACTCTAACCCTTTGAAATAATGTCTGTTGTTGGGTTTTGGTTGCTTGTACAGTCAAAAACTAACAAGCTGTGATTTTAAGTTTCAAAGTCAGTAAGGTTTTGGAATTTTGGAAAACAGCGCAAAAAGTAAAGCGACGCAAATACGTATATTATAATTGTTAGTTTTTTTTTTTATTGTCTCCATTTTTATATATATATTTTTTTATGTAATTCTGTCTACCTATACGTGAAAACTTGTTATTGGCTTAATTGTGTTTAATCTTTAATTTTATATATGTATAGTAGCTGTAAGTTTTCCTAACATAAATAATCAAAGATCTTCTTTCCTTCCTGTATGGTGTCATTAATAACCCAAATCGAATCCAATTTAAATCCCAATTGCATTGTCCATTTCGCTCTTCTCAAAACAATCAACTGTCTATCCCTCTACGCACTACTAGCAGATATTCAGAATCTCTCACCGTCTTGGCTGTTTGCCAGTGAAATAAACTTCCACTGGTGATCAGACAAGCTCCTTCTATCTCCATCATTCACTTTCTTAAAAAGCAAAATGTTTCAATCATCTTGCTTTCATATAGTAATTATTTTATTTTGTATATGTATGTATATTATAAATACTAATGATATATATTATATAAGTATTTATTTATATTTATGAATTGTTGCTGTATATATACCGCCTCCGTGGTCTAGTGGTAACAAACGTTGCCGTGAACTCGGGAGGTCGTGGGTTCGATTCCCACCGGGGGCAAGTTGTACATCGTATAATTTGTCTCGGTCTGGGTGTTTATATGTATAATATGTATATATTTACAAAAAAAAAAGAAAGTATATGTAATTTATCAACCATCTAGTTTCCGTAACACAAGCCTCGTAGCTCACCACGGAAACTAGATGGCGCTGTGTGACCTGTCTGGAAATATTTATTTATTTATTTATATCTATTTTACAAAAACAAGCTGTGGTAAGATGCTTTTTTTAACATCCTAAAGAGGCTGGTACGAACCCCGGCATGTACTAATGGGAAATGACATTTCCTTACGTACATAGATTTAAAACACCGCCATTCCCGTGCCCTGGAGAGCACGTTTAGCCGTCGGTCCCGGTTCTACTAATATCAACTACTAAAACGTAGTCCGGTATAATAATAATAACATTCTTAATCGTACATTGTTTGCAAAAGTAATGTACAATTATAATAAACCTTAGAACCCACGGGCTTATTTAGAGATGATGGCAAGAGACCTGACGGTATGACCTTAGTTCCTTGGAGTTTGGGAAAATCACAAGTGTGGGACGTCACATGTGTAGACACGCTAGCAACTTCCCATCTTCAAGGAACTACTGTCAGAGCTGGTGCGGCGGCAGTACAAGCTCAAAACGTCAAGCGCCGCAAATATATAAGCATTTGCAATGATTATATATTTGTGGCCTTTGCCGTTGAAACCATGGGACCGTGGGGCCTCGAGGCAAAAACTTTATTTAAAGAAATATCAAAGAAACTAGTCGACGTCTCTGGTTACCCACGGGCTGGCAGCTTCCTCGCTGAAAAGATTAGTATCGAAATTCAACGAGAAAATGCTGCCAGTGTTTTGGGCACCATGCCACTGGACAATGGCCTGGAGGAAATTTTTATATTGTAAGGTTTAAGACATTAGGATGCTTAAATTTTTATTATATTTAATTTGTTATTTACATTTAGTTTATTTTTCTAGGTTAATTAATAATATTGTAATTCTTTTATATTGTTTGTATATTACTTCGAATAAATACTTAAAATTATAATAATAATGTCATACTTTTGTAATGGCGATAAGAGAGCAACCGTGGTTCAGATTTACAAAATAGATATCATTCATTTCAGCTCATAGAACACAGAGTCCTAGACCTCCACTATTGGAGATTTGTCTTCCAGATTTTTTTGGAGAATTTGGCTCCACGGCCAGACCGGCGAAGATCTGATGCCAATTTTTAATGACAATTTATTAACGATTCCATAAGTTGGTATTAATGGAACCGGGCTCTACGAGGCACGGGATCGGTGGTGTTGTAAATGTATGACAAATGTACGTAGGATTTTTGTTTTTCTTATTGGTACATGCCGGAGGGTTAGAACCGATCTTTGTAGGATTTTAAGGAAAGTGTTCTTACAACCGAGCCAAAGTTAAAAACCAAAATGAATTATAAAATTTCTAAATTAAACATTATTATTTGTTTTTATTGAAGCTTCTCCGTGGTCTAGCGGTTAAGTCCGTGGATTTAGACTCGGAGGTACCTGGTTCGATTCCTGGTCGGGACACAAATATATTTAATAATTTATTTGTGATATTTATCGAGTTTGGTACGCTGAAGACATCGACGAGCTTGCCACTTGTCATGATTGGCCTATAGTAAATGTGAATCCGCTTCTTTATAAGCGTGATTTCTGACTACCCCGAAAGGGAAACGGTCGTGATGATACTTTACTTTTTACTAAATGACCGTTTATTTTGTATTACTTATTCCGTAAATGTATAAAGGCAAAATTTATATTTTTTACTTAACTTTAAGATCAAAGGAGTACCTACATTTATATATAAAAAAAAAACATTACATAATCAAATAAGTATACCACATTCACTTTCACACAAAGATCATAAACACTGATTATAGCTCCGTTTAATCATTCGAATACAACTTACACTACAGTATTCAATTAGGATAACTTGCAAAATTAAACTTTTCGGTTGACACAACACAAAAAATATTATCAAGATCACATCTTCTAAAACTAATAATACTACACCTATACTGCTAAAGAAACGCCTTAGCTCTCCTCCTCCTCCTTAGTCGGTACCCAACTGATGGGGATCGTGACTCCGTCGCAGACGCAGCTCATCCACCAGCCGTCTCCAACGGTTTCGGTCCTCGGCGTAGTGGATGGCCTGGTGTACAGGGATGTTCAGGTGGTCAGTCACCTGACTGGACCATCGCTTGGGGCTTCTCCCTCTTGTTCTTTTACCGTCTACCTTGCCCGTGATTAGAAGTTTTTCTAGATTATCGTCTTCTCTCCTTGCAATGTGGCCAAAGTATTGCAGAATTCGGGCAAAGCAGACGGTAGAGAGTCTTTGCTCCCTGGTCAGCTTAAGCTCTTCGAGCACAGATATGTTAGTACGTCGTGCGGTCCAAGGAATTCTGAGCAAACGACGCCAGCACCACATCTCAAACGCATCAATCCTCGCTCTATCCGCGGCTTTTATGGTCCATGTCTCCGAACCGTACAGAAATATGGAGAAGACAAGTGTTCTCACGATGTGAATTTTTGTCTTTCTGGATATGTTGCTGTCACCCCATATTCTGTTAAGTTGGGTCATCGCAGTTTTGGACATTTCAATTCGTCGACGAATTTCACCTTCGCAGCCTCTCTTATTACTAACAGTGGAGCCGAGGTATAGGAAATCGTCCACGGTTTCATAGGCATCAAGGTCTGTTGTGCGCGTGAATTTGTGAGATTTGTCGACTACCATCAGCTTTGTTTTTCCTCTGTTAATGAATAGGCCAAACTTTTCACTGACGACCTCCAACCGATTCAGAAGCTTCACCATTTCATTTTCTGACGAGGCAAACAAGCCTTAGCTCTAGCACGCAATAAATCTGTTAAGGTGTATAATAATGTGTATTATTAGTATTTAGTATATTGATTCATTCTTCCTATTTATTATACTTATAATGACATTATTATTTAATTTAATCTTTTAAATGACATACCAATATTATGTTTATGCACGAGTAGGTATTTGTTAAGTTAGCTTAAGTTTGGGTATTAAAGTTACCGCTAATTTCGTTATATACTTATATATATTTTAATTTTAGTTTAGTATTAGAAATTATTATTTAGTTTTGACATAATTACACCATATTATTATTACCATGACAACGCCCTTTTACAGCAGCATCTATTGGTGTAGGTAGTACTTATCTGGTAACGACGAAGGCTGTTCTTTGCTGATATTCATTCGCTATCATGATTAGTAAAATAATTAATTTGTTATCTGACGAAACCGAGTGTACTAAATGTATGAAACGGTGAATAAATAAATGAAATGAAATGATATTATGATATATACGAAGATATATTTTCATTACAGCCCCAAGAACACAGCGTCCTAGACCTCCACTGCTGGAGATGGGCCTTCCAGAACATATATCTAGAGAATTTGGCGTACACTCACCACACTGGCCAGACGGCTTAGCGAGGAAATATTGTCAATTTTTAATGACAATTTATTAACGATTCCACAAGTTGGTATTAGTGGAACCGGGACCGACGGCTTAACGTGCTCTCTGAGGCACGGGAACGGTGGGGTTGTTAATCTATAACAAATATACGTAAGAAAAGTGCAAGCGTTTGAACCGACCTTTGTAGGATTTAAGAAACGCGTTCTTACAACCGAGCCACCACCGCGCCGTAATTAAATTTTATAATTATAGTATTATTATTATTTCTATTATTGCACCTATAATTGTTCAAATTTGTCCCTCAGGTTTGTCTGTCAGAGAATGTCTTCGGGCATTAAGTCCGCCTTTGTACTTAATGCAATAAAGTTTTTTAAATAAATAAATAAGGTTAGTTTTACTTCAGAGCTGTCAAACTGTAATATCCATAAAAACAAGCTGTCAATTTGTAGTTTCATTACGTCGCACGTCATAGCGCTGTCTAAAACTTCTATCAGTGGGTCGATGTAGAAATTAAAAAAAAAAACGAATAATTTTAGAAAAACTAGTAGCGAAAATGGTTTTCGTTGCAACTGGTTTTAATATGCAGCTATGATTAAAATACGAGAGAAAATGGATAAAACTGTAAACCTAATGGTTCGTTACTTTATAATTTAAAAAACGGAAAAAAAATACGACAAGTACGACTGAATAGGTAGTTCGCGCAACGAAGACCGTTTTAGTATCCCGTAACGTGTGGATACCCTTTACTGGGTTTCGGCACGAAAGGTGGATACTTCCCCGCCTCGGCAGACTGGGCAATTTACCACCGCCTACCACCTATTTGTTGTTCTCGTTGAAAGTATGTGCCATTTGCAGTGATATTAAATGCCAATTTTCGCTTTCAAGGAGAACTAATAATGTAAGCTTGCCATGGTGATATTTATACAAAAAAGGTTCTAAAAATTCGTGTTTTTATCCCCCACTACTTAAAAATCGTATTTTAAGTTCTCGATTCGATAACGGAGATATCCTTGTCCTTATATCAAATCATTTATTTCCTTTGGTTATCACAACAACACTTGGATATTGTCAATACATTTATTCTCCATAGTTTACTATTATTTCGATTATAAAATAACCAGCAGCTACTATGGGTACTATCATACCATAGCTATACCATCATCTTCGACTAAAACACTGTTGCCATAAACAAGTTCTTGCTTAAACCTAGGTAGTTAAAATTAATTCGTGGCTAGAAAAAGGCCGTGTCAGCTTATAGACTAAAATAAATTACACATGTCAAGTTAATAATTATTTCGTGGCTATAAAGAGGCTGTGTCAGCTTACAATCTAAATATACGTAAAAAAATTATTATAACTTAAGTTGGCTAGTAACAAAAAAAAAATCTACATGTGTTATTTTTATCTATCCTCTGACGTTAAATAAGTCAAGGGATAATTTTCGCGTTTTTTTATACTTATATTCATTGGGCCATATAATATATAATAATAAATCATATCTGTCGCAAACAGAAAATGTTTACGCTTTGGTAAAATTGACTTTTAAAAGACAGTTTTTTTAATGTAAGTATTTCCAAAGTTAAATTTTATAATTACCTTATCGTTTTTGACATTTAATTAATTAAAATATTAGAGCCGGACAAGAAACGAAAAATAAATGTAACTCATTTTTGCGAAAACGCAAAACAACAATCGAATCCTAAGGCGTAATGAACTCGAATGCTAATTGATTAAGAATTATTCATAAGTGGACTGCCCCGATTGTTTCGCGCCGTATCGAATCGAATACTTCAATTGATTGATTAATCGATACTGTATTCGATGATGCTCATGATTTATGTGCCAAAGTTGAGCCAATGATATATATCTCGTTGCGGCATTGACTGATTTATGCGTCTGATTGTATAGAGTGTGTTTTATTTAGCCGTTTGCATTCAACCGTGTATTTCTCATTGGTACATGCCGAGGTTCGAACCCACCTTGTTAGGATGTTAAGGAAAGCGCTCTTACCACCGAGCCAACATCGCTACTATGTGCTTTTGCAATAGATTTACAACACAACCGTTCCCGTGCCTCAGAGAGCACGTTAAGCCGTCGCGCGTCGGTCCCAGGTTTCACTAATACCAACTTGTGGAATCGATAATAAATTGTTATTAAGTAAATATATCAGTCCCTCGCAAACCTGTCTGCGTGGCGAGAGTAGGCTAAATTCTCCAGAAAATTCATCCCATATCCATCCATTCATCTCATCTCCAACAGGTGGTGTAGTGGCCTGTGATGTGATGGGAGACATAAAATAATATGTTGCAGTTAATGCTAGAGGAATTTCAGTAAAATCTTTAAACTACTTACTGAAATTGGGCCTACGCAGCTTAACTGTCAAAACAAGCTTCCAAGACGGCATTAGCAGAATCATACAGTATTTGGTTGAGTAGAGAGAGGAGCAAATTGGTGGATGGTCTATCTTGTTAATGTAGCTAAATGTGAACCAGTTCCTAAAAATATGGTCTTTGACCAAGCTGAAAATAATTACGGTCGTGATGATACTTTGCTTCTCTTTTATAAATAATAATAAAAAAACAAAATATGTTATATCACCCTGTACTTAGTATATCTGGATCGGCACTATTATCTGTCATGATCCGATTTAATTTACGTACACATTCTGCACAGATGAACCGTAATAAAGTGGCATCACTTCCTTGTGTGGCTGTGACTGTAAATGTAGAAACCGCAAACACCTAGTACGCGCTTTACGATTTACCATCGCATGCTGTAGCCATAGTGTTTAATAATTCATATTTTAAAAAAGACAGTTGCTATAGTTTGAAGAAAATTTTAATAATAATTCAAAATATTTTTATAAAATTATATATTATTATTATTTTATGTTAAATTTAGATTTTGTTGTAATATATTTAATTTAAGGTTTTGTATGATAAATAAATGTTTATTACTTAAGAATAAAAAAATAAAAAATGTTAGACCAGCGAGGCGAGGAGTGCACAATCGTCCGAAAATGAATCGTCTTAGATCGAGTACGTCTGTCAGAAATGTCAAAAGCTAGGCGGAATGCCCAAGATTTCTGCCTCATCCCGCAGGAGGTTTCTACTGTTGCTGACCAGTAGGTTAATTATAAATCCATTACCTATTATTGAGTTTTTCAGCTGATATTTTGTTTCTGTTTTAACCACTAGTAGATCTTATAATGTATAGATTATTACATTATATTTATTCCAAGTACTTAGATATAATTGATTAAAAAACTAATTATAAATAAAACTAAAAGTACCTATGAAATTAAAACTATTCTACAAAATAAACTAAGGGCTTACCACCAGGGAGGGTACCTAAAACGGTCGCCGCATTTCCTCGTTGAATTATAATCGACATATTCTGTTTTAGATAGTTATGGCATTTGGGATCGCCACACTCTTGAAAAATTCGTTTGAAAAATGTACAGATTATATAAAATTATAAATATAAATGTAATGAAACTGATATGACATGTAAATTGATAAAAATATTGCCTATTTACTGATAAATTATTTGATTTGATAAAATAATAATATGCGCTGTGACACTCCCGTTTTAGAACAAGTGATCTGTACTTGAACTTATTTATTTATTTATTTATTTATTATAAACTTTATTGCACTAAGTACAAAGGCGGACCTAATGCCGCTAGACATTCTATACTGGTCAAACCTTTGGGACAACTAAAGCAGTTACGACGAGATAAGGCAGGTGCTATCAAAACTAATAGAAAAATATTAGACTTCAATATATACTAGTGAATAAATACTTATTTACATACTAATACATACACAAATACATACAAATAAAACTACATACATACGTTCTATGAATATACATAAATATAATATACCTACCATATGATGACTATAATGAGAGAAATAAATATAGCAGAGAGTGTATTAAGCTTATGGTAAATTTAAATAGTGCGCATAGACCAGTTTCTTAAATAGTGTTCTATTTGGAGCTTGACGGATGTCCACCGGTAACTGGTTCCAAAGATGCACAGCCACCACCGCAAACGACTTGGAAACGAATGCGGTGTGATGTGTGGGGAAGGAGAGCGTGGAGTTAGAAGAAGAACGTAAAGTTCTGTCATGAGTGGCACCAAGAAAATTAAATTTCTCTTTTAAATATTCCGGTGTATTAGGCTCATATAATACTGAGTACAACATGCAGAGAATCCTACGGTTCCTGCGATGGCGTATAGGCAACCACTTTAGTTTGTCACGGAATGGCGAAATGTGATCGTACTTTCTTAGACCGAAGATAAATCTGATGCATGCATTGTGTAGTCGTTCCATTTTATTTAATAATTCCTCAGTGAGATCCACACAACACACGTCACCATAGTCGAGCAACGGGAGTAGCAGGGCTTGTACAAGAGTTATTTTAGCTTTCAACGGCAGAAAATTTTTGAGTTTATTAAGAGAGTGCAGTGAGAAAAAAATTTTACGACTGGTGTCGGCGATTTGCGCTCCCCAGCTAAGATGAGAGTCAAGGTGTAATCCAAGACTCTTAACCTCGCTGCGGAACGCAATAGGCGCGTTGTCATACCGAAGCTGGTCAATTCTGGTAAGTTCAATTTTTGATAACAATCGGGAGCTCCCGACTATAATTGCCTGGCACTTGTTCGGGTTGACAACGACGCCAAACCGCGACGACCAAGAGTATACATTATTAAGATCGGAATTTAGCCAAGCTATAGCACTGTTAAGCGTGGTAATATCCGTCTGCACATAGAGTTGCAAGTCGTCAGCGTACAGATGGTAGTTACAGTGAAGAGATGATGTGATGCCATTAATGAATAATGAAAATAATAATGGAGACAAAATACCGCCTTGTGGAACGCCTGCACCCAAGTTACACCAGTCCGACGTCGTATCATTAACACGTACTTGTTGCCGACGACCACAAAGATATTGTGTGAACCAATCTAGGGATCTTGACGAGATCTTAAGACGAGACAAAATGGCGATTAGCAACTCAGGATTAACTGTGTTAAAGGCATTGGTGAAATCAATCAGTACAAGTACGGTTACTTTAGTTTCATCCATGCCGTGTCTGATGTCTTCAGTTACTTTCAGTAAAGCTGAAGTTGTGCTATGACCAGGACGAAAGCCAGATTGAAAGGAGTTAAGAAGCCTATTATCGTGAAGAAAATCTGATAATTGTTTATGAACAATAGACTCCAAAACTTTAGAAAGGAATGGTAAGATCGATATAGGGCGGTAATGTGTAGGAAGAGTTGGTGAGGAAATTTTGGGAAGTGGAATGATAAAGGCTTGGCGCCACAAGGATGGAAATTGGCCGGAGGTGAGTGAAAAATTAATAATACGAGAGATAGTGGGTAAAAGTAAATCAATAATAATTATGATCATAGCACGACTAATGAAATCACATCCTATTGCTTTCGAAGTTATGGAGCTGATCGTCTTAAGGATCACGTCACTTGATACCTCTATAAAATTAAATGGCTCAATATTGTGTGTCGGCATCTGGGCAATTTCGGTCAATGTTGCTGTTCTTACAGCAGCATTTAACGTCGGAGCTGAAGCAAAATGAGTGTTAAGCTGGTCAAGCGTTACAGAGCCAAAAGACGGTTGGCTCTGAGAACGACCCAGCCCAATAGATTTAAGAAATTTCCAAATATTGGATGAAGATTTATTACTGATATTTTCATGAAAGTGGCGGCGTTTGGCTGTTCTACACACCTGATTACATCGGTTTCTGGCAACCCTATATGCAGACCAGCTATCATCACTTCGACGACGTCTATACCTGCGATAAGCGCAATCACGTATTTTCATCGCGGTACGGACTGAGTCATCTATCCACGGCGCCGGAGGACGCCTCAATTTCGTGGAGCGCATTGGAGCATGATGATCATAGAGCTTTAGAACCTCACGATTAAAGATATCAACCATCTCATCAATACTTTTAGGATTATCAAAAGAGCTCCAGTCAATAGAACCAGCATCACTACGTAAACGTTCTATATTTATACGACTAAAGTGCCGCATAACAACAGTTGGTGGTCGGTATTTAGGAGGCTTACATTTGTATGACGCATAGATGAGATCGTGGTGGGAGAAGGCAGGGGCTGGGAGCTGACCATGACACACAACAATATCAGGGCGAGATGTGCACATTAAATCAAGAAGTGTATCGGACGAAACAAGATGATGGGTTGGGCCAGTTGGCAGAAGGGAGAGATTTGCGGAAGAAAGAATTTTTAATAGTTTTGAGGCACGGGATTTGGCAACTGAATGATCATCAACTAGGCAGGTATTAAAGTCCCCCATTATTATATTATGAGAATATTCCGACACGATCTCATCCAGCGTACTCTCAAGCTGCAAGAAATAATTAATAGATGGCGGGCAGTAAACAACTCCAACCAGTATGCGTGCACCCGAAAAGCTGACTTCAATGAATAAGTATTCACAAGACGCGGCGTACAGTGAAGGCGAGTAAGAAACAATTTTGTATGAAATATCAGCGCGAAGATAGATTGCCACTCCACCTCCACCGCGACCCGTACGATCGTTGCGAATGAGAACATATCCAGGAAGAGAATAAGAGTTTGAAGTTAAGGAAGGTTTGAGCCAGCTTTCAGAAACTAGAATCGCATCAATGACGTCAGGAGAAGAAAAGGTAGTGAAAAGATCGGTGTAGTGTGCAGGCACACTCTGTGCATTAATGTGGCATATGTTGAAGTTGTTTTTACGAGTATGCATAGAAAATTCCTTCATTAACGAAGCGCCAACGCTCTCCACAGCATCATAGTATGCACTGGAGTCACTGCTTACAATCGAGTAAAATGAGTTATCGCTATCATCATCAGTCATCTAGTAAAATAATATATATATATATATAATAATATAATATAATAGTAATATATGAATATACTAAAATAGGTTAACAAATATGTATAGTACCTATAGTCTGGTAATCTGCGTGTCCTGCTGGCGTGAGCAAATAATAACAACATTAGAGCAGGTGAAACATGAATAAAAAATACTAGATATAAACTACGGCTGCAAGACAAGTCTTGTAGCCCAGAAAACAAAACACATATAAACAATATAACATATAGATGCAGCCACTGAATTATTACCCATTAATATAGTCCACACAGCAGTACATATATTAACACACACATAACATAACATAAATATAACTTAACTAATATAAGGTATCACAGCATTCACCAATGTGAACTAAAAGTCTGTGCGCGAAGATATGCATGCATGTGTGTAAAATACATAAATTATGGTTTGTGGCTGTCCATGCCCACCAAAGACAAACAATCTATAACAATCAATCTGTAAAAATAAAAATGCACTTTTATCTTTATCTGCCTAAAAAAAAAAAAAAAAAAAACTAATATAAGTTCAAGTCAAACATAAAAACATTTAAAGTTTCTGTAAAAACAAAACGGCAAAAGACAACCACTTTGACAATTCAAGCCAAACTTAAAAAAAAAAAAAAAAAAAGTCAATTCTAATCTCTGATTTTTGGTAATTCATGGTTTATTTTATTTTTATTAATTATTAACGTAGGAATATCTTAATCCACATTCGGTTATAAGTATTATAACTTGTTTTGTGGTTATAAGTATTGAAATCAACTAGGTGGTATGAACAAACCGACCAGGGGTTGGCTGCACCGCGACGCGCCGACGCTGAAGTTATAGTCAAACTGTTAACACTGAAGTTATTTTTATTAAATAATCGTGGACATCTACAAGAACATGTGCTGGAAGGTTTTATGTTTTATTGTGATAAAATTGTGTATGTGTCTTAAATAAAATGTTTTAACTGACAAACTTAAAGATTATTATGCCATATTGACAATATCCAGGCCCCCACGCCTCCATACAACCCACCCCAACCCATATCACTGTCCTATTACAGTAATAAAAGTATGTAAGTATAGGCAAGTTAACCCAGCGGCCGCTCCATCACGCTCACTAATGAAACTTAAGATAACAATGTCCTTACAACATTCATTACTCCCAAGCCAATCGATATAAATTATTCAGCCTATTTTTGTGGTCAGTCATACAGTATCATCAACTAATTTACAAGTTCTTATGTCAGCTATACCAAATTTCATCAGTGAACGCGACAACAAATCTACATTAGTATAGAAATAAAACTTGAGGACTAATGTTTTCTGACAGCTCTTTTAGGCCTTGCTCCTTGGTCCCTGGTTAGATGCGGTTCACTCTGCGTCTCTACAGATAAAGTCAGAGCGTGCTTTTTGAGTGTAAGTTCATCCAGGTCAGACTTAGTAATAGGTTTATGTCTTGATCCATCGGGTAATTTGACAACAATAGACCCATCCTGGGTCCAAACATTGTTCACTCCAAACACTTTCCGTGCATCTGAAAATATGGCTTGTCTAACCCGGGTTAGGAATTCAGAACAGCTGCAGCCAGTGCCTTTAAACTTAGTCTTGCTATTCCATACTTCAAGACGCAACCTATAGTCAGAAAAGCGCACTAATATTGACCGGATAGTAGAATCGCTATGCCCACCAAGGCGGTAACAGGACCGGAAGGAATGTATGCCGACCCCAGAGATGCCGAGTTTATCACGCAGAATATTGCTGACCTCCTGAGCAGTGTTTTCTCCAGGCTTTTCCGGAATACCTTTTAGTAGTAGGCAGTCTGATCTATTTCTCGTCTCCATTCTGTCAATAGATGTCTGCATGTCTGTGATTTGCCGCCGTAGTAGCAACATCATCTCTACAGCAAAAGTCTTAAAATCAGCGTACTCCTTTGCTAGAACCTCCAACTTGATACATTGGCGGGGATCCTTGACCTCGGCAAGCTGGCTTTCAAAGTCTGCCATTCTCTTGGTGAGCTTCTCTTCAAGCTGCTGCTGAGACTCATGAATTCTGTCCGCCATAGCCATGTTATCACGGTTAGGAGTGTCAAAAGGAAATGTTTATTTACCAGCAGGATTGAGGGCAGATTTATAGATACACTTTATAACATGTATAGTCACTTCTAAAATTATATGAAATAAACTATATTGAAACAATATTGGTTGTTTATTTTAATTAAATATAAATTGAGAAAATAACTGAGCTTAACTTTTCACACCTACCCACATTATTGTAATATATCTAAATTAATACATATGAAATGCTGAGTTGAGAGGGCATTTTGAAAGGTAATGCTCTCGTATGTACCTACCCGTATGTTGGTAATATTGTAAATAGAATAGTAATAAATATTTATTACCCAAGTAACTATCAACTACGTACGCGATTTTAATTATTCAGACCAAGTGGAATTGAAGAGTTTTTTTTTCATTACAGTACCTAGCTAGAACACAAGTCCTAGACATCCCCTGTTGGAGGTGGGCATTGGAGAACATAATGTATATGGAGAATTTGACCTACATTGCCAGACGGCTTGGCGATTGGATCTGATGTTAAGTTTTTATGACAATTTAACGATCTGATAAGTTGGTATTACTGGAACCGGAACCGACGGCTTAACGTGCTTTCCGAGGCACGGGAAGGGTGGTATTGTATATCTAGGATAAATGTATTTGTAGGATTACGACCTTTATTGTAAATCTATAAAAATGTGAACGTAATGCCGCAATACATTTTCTTACCGTTAACATTTGGGCCCCTTGGGACATTTTGAATTTAGTACACACATATGTACATACATACTAAATACCTATATAAAATAAATATAATACAATAAATTATATCATAATACATAAATACCTTAATAATAATCATAACTTAACTACAATACATACTCGTATGTTATTATTTGTTTAAGAAAACAATGCACATTATTTTTTTATAAGCTTGGTTCTTATTTTAACTGACTTTTCTTATTTCACATATTTTTATTATTTGAATAGCATCTTATATATTCCATTTTTAATAGTTTTTTTTCTATATGTCTGTTCCTGAATTTTAAATATATACCGCGTGTAATTATTATAAGAGCAAACATTTATTTTAGGCTTCAGGTGTGATTGGTGAAACCCTTTTTTGAAATAAAAAAGGTAACCTTCATTAAAGATAAAAATTATTATCCGAAAAAGAAAACACTAATGTATGATGAATAATGCCGCGTCTGAAAATCACGAAATGTATCGTGATAAATACCTAAAGGCTGGGGAGTTATGCGGCCGGTTGCAGAAATTATGATTATCTTTTGACATGTTTAACATATGCCTATGAAGCACGTCATTGCCTTAAATACCCAAAGTGACAAATCAACTACCAATCACGTGGAATATCTCAAAATGTTAATCATAGATTATTTTAATCATGCTTTCTGCAACCGGCCGTAAGTGTTATTAATTGATCTCGCTCCGATCCGAGACACGAAATAGAGAGAAAAATAAATACGTAAGTCGACGTTCGCGTTATCATCGACATTTCGCTACCTACTTGATTAGGTACAGTATGAGTGGCCTAATATTTAGGAAAACTTCTCTGCACGGTAACTAAAGATTTTATTACTGAATAATTTAAATAAAAAAATACGTACATAGTTATTTATTATTATTCTAGATTATAATATAAAAATATTTGCCCTTTAATAAATTCCACACCTCGTACATAGTGTAGTCTCGTTTTTTTATTAATATTATAAACTTAGATCTTAATTATAGTTTATGTAAATGTGAGTAAAATCGATTTCATTAGACAATCAATACAGGTAATCGAAAACAGGGTCCCACGAGTCAGGCTCATTACCTAGTGTGGGCTCACTATTAATGACACTGACATAAATAATAAATAAATATTATTATTATTATCGTATATATACGTATTTGTATGTATGGTTAGTGTTAGTGTCATATTGCATGTCTTGGTCACCTGTTAGGAGTAGTTTGTTATCCTTAAATAAATAAATAATTTAAATTACTATATAAATAAATAAAAATATAATTCTTCCCAATATTTGCGATTCTTTTACTGTAATACCTAACTTAACTAATACTTACGTTCAAAATTACAAAGTTTCTTCTTAAAGTGGTCAATTAGATTATGATTGGGTTCATAATAAGCAGAATTTAACGTAAACGATGCAAGTTACCCTTATTTATGAGATTTTAATCATTTTATTCAATTTTAATATCCTTTCTGTCTAATTTATGCTCAGTTGAGTATTATTATATTAGAAGATTTTTATTATCTTATACCTAAATTGTAAAGACGGCTTAACATTTTTGCGTCCTTCTTGCTCGCACAATTAGCCTATAGTATAGTGACTAAAAAAAAACTGCGGCATAAATGTTAATGGTGAATACATCTCTCACCTCCGGTTCGCGGATGACATAGTTATAATGGCTAGCTCGCTGGATGATCTTAGTGGAATGCTAAACGGCCTAAACGTGGCATCCCAGCGAGTTGGTCTCGGAATGAACTTGGACAAGACAAAAGTCATGCCATTCCGATACCAATTTGCGTGGGCAACGCCTCTCTCGATGTTGTGAAAAAATA
Source organism: Tinea semifulvella (assembly GCA_910589645.1). Taxonomy (NCBI): domain Eukaryota; kingdom Metazoa; phylum Arthropoda; class Insecta; order Lepidoptera; family Tineidae; genus Tinea; species Tinea semifulvella. Next base: position 10,734,097 of record OU342606.1, read on the forward strand.
CGTCTACCTTGGCCAGACTATCCAACTAGGCCTAGCCAACTTCAGCAATGAAGCTGACAGGCGCATTTAACTAGCATGGGCTGCATTCGAGAATTTACGCCACATCCTGTTATCAAACATACCACATTGTTTGAAAACGAAAATTTTCAACCAATGCGTTCTTCCAGTATTGTCGTACGGAGCAGAAACGTGGACACTGACAGTGGGTCTGGTCCACAAGTTTAAGGTCGCTCAGCGAGCTATGGAGAGAGCTATTCTCGGTATTTCTCTGATGGATAGAGTCCGAAACTTAGACATCCGTCAGAAAACCAAAGTTACCGACATAGCCTTCAAAATTAGTAAGTTGAAGTGGCAATGGACCGGACACGTCTGTCGCAGAACTGATGACCACTGGAGTAGACGAGTTCTAGAGTGGAGACCACGTACAGGAAAACGCAGAGTGGGAAGACCCCCCGCCAGATGGACGGATGACCTGAAAAAGGTCGCTAGTGGGGGCTGGATGAGGGTGGCAAAAGATCGTGTTAAATGGCGAGCCTTGGGGGAGGCCTACATCCAGCAGTGGAGAGACATAGGCTGATGATGATAGTGACTAAATGTGACTTTAAAATATGGTTTGTGACCACCCCGGAAAAGTTACATGTTTATAAGCCTATGTATGTATGTTTGTTCGTTTGTGGCACTGGAGATCAAATTCTTACATCAATCGATTAACTTTAATATGTATGTATGTAATATGACATTAATTTTCAGTAAGGCGACAACCAGACGCCATATTGTTGAAAATAATATATATATATAGTTTTATTTATTTATAGATTTTAATGCTTTTTTTAATTTTTAATAATAGTCCATTTACAGTTTTAAAATTATTAAATTACCTTCTTTTTCTTTATTTATGTACTTAATTTTGAAATTTAAGTTTTTTTTAATCAAATTAATGCAACTAGTTCAGTCCTTGGCCACCCATGTTTGGCGAAGCCGTGAAGATAGAATAGGACCACCCATTTGCTCGGCGACCGATATAGCGAAGATGTGTCCGATGGTAGTACAGCTACAGCTGGTAAGAAATAATAACGTGGATAAGCTTTTATTAAAAATATAATTAATTAATTTGTGTAAAAAACTATACAAAAAGAATAAGGCAAATACCTTAGCATTCGATTAATTCATCGTGCGGGTGCTGAATGCATTGTGTGTCAGTGAGAAAGGAGAAGAATGGTGTCTTAGACATGCAAGGGACTATGGTCTGGTTTAAAAAAGATTTTTGATTTTTCGGCCAGGACCGACAAGGGCCCCGATTCTTGCGCCTTCGACATGCATGTCTCACTCGATTTGCTCAAATAAAACTGTCAGTTTCCTATGGAGATCTATCGCTTCTCATTTGAATATTTCGAACCGACACGCAAGTCGAAAGTACCAGAATTAGGCCCCAGATCCGTTTAGACAAATATTTTCATAAAAAATAAAATTCATTGTTATTTATTTTTGTAGGTACTTTGTTCTTTAGATTTAGGCGTTCGATTAATAGAACACAAACATATTGTATTTATTTGTAACATTTATTGCCAAAGACATCACCTAGCTTGACCTACCATTATGGGTAACGTATATGTGAAAAAACTCGCGCGTCTTATAAAAAAGGTGCGGTTTCTTACCACCCCGCTACAAATTACAGTCGTGATAATACTTATTTTTGTAATTAGTTAAGTTAGTTAGTTGCCACATATTAAAGAGGAAGAATTTAATAATATACAACTGTCAGTAATTATTTATATATTAGCTACTTTTAAGTTATTGACAAAGCTCCTTTACAGCCGCATTAATAACCACTATTTATTTAAGTGTTCTAATTGTATTAACCTTGAGTTCTGTTCTTTGCCTTTGCATAACGCTCTCCAGAGAGGAAAATTAATGTCATGTACCTAATGTGTAAAAAAATATACAATTATAAATTACGAGTACGACGTAACCGAATTCCAGTAGGATAGTATGGTGTTAAAATAAAATAGAAATATATATTGTTGCATAGAAAACTTGTAAAAAAAGCACAAACAAATATAAATCGGTAAACTTTAGTGCAATGGGCTTTACTGCTTTTACGTGTCAGGCTTTCTCAATTGAAAAAATATAAACTAAAAAAAGCTATGTCCATTCTATTCTTTCACCAACTCGCAGATGTATCATTGTAATTGGATTAAACGCTTTTTTTCTGTCATTGTTTTGTGGCCCATTGTTTTTTTTTGTTGATTTTATTATTTGGAGTACACGAACTCTTACTCTGTGTGCTAATAAGGCCTAATGTGAATCGATATATCATTTCGATAGCATTGACACAGTATACTAATGCGATCCAACTAAAAATGGGAAGGAACCTTGTCACATTGAGTTTAAATGTATTAAAAAATTCACTTGTATCAGTTGTAAAAGGTCCCATTGCATTATTTTATTTTTATACTGAGCACGATATGTGACCATTAAATTACCTGATGGTAAATCGTACGCGAGGTCCAAGAATGTGCAACTGCGACTGACGACTAACATCAGTCCCTACCATTATGCCGGCTTCTCAAAATGCTTTTCCACACTTCCCTTGAAGTAAGGAACACTCCCCTTGTTATAGGAATGCACACTGGCTGGCAGAGCATTCCACATCTTCAGCGTGCGACTCATATAAAAGTCTCCAAATTTATATTTACGCGTTTGATTACGAAATAGATAATACTTCAAAACAGAACTTTTTTATTATTTTAAAAAAATATTGTACTTAGTACTACAGAGGGAGATTAATGCCGTCAGGCATTCTCCGACAGTCGACATGGAAGAGCATCCACACCTTTATTGTACGACACATATATGAGTCCCCAAATTTATGCGTACGCGAAGGGATGGTGACTACGGTATGGGGGTGCATATTCTGACCAGTGCGTGTGGTTCGGTTGCGGAATAGAGAGGGAGGGATTAGGTTATAGAGCTCTTCCGCAGTCACCATAGTATAGCCGGTAGACCACGCTCAGAGAAGCCACAACTCGACGAAGCTGCAGGGATTCGAGAGTTCCAGATGGCATCGTTCACAATTCTAACATCCCAAAGGTGAGAACAGTATTCTACACATGATCCAATCTGTGCTTTGTACAGCAACAATTGAATGCGACAAAATCCGCTTCACCTTGTTGAGTATGCAGAGCTTTTTTGACGCTGTTTTGGTGATGCTCTCAGTGTAGTTAAGGTCTGAGCGTATTTCCACCACGAGAATGTTGAAGCTGGGCTGTAGATCCAGCGTGGTGCTCTGAAGAGTGGGGGGAGGAGAGAAAGGGGACTTATGGGACTGTATACATACATACATAAAACTATATAATGTTTAGAATAAACTAAAACAACAATGTGGGTTGCGTAGTATTAGCATATACACACACACACACACATAAAAAACAGATTTATTTATTGGTGCTTAATTAAATGCGCGAACAGAGAGGTGGCCCTGTTTGGCGCTTGATTGGAAGACTGTTCCAAACAAATGACGCTGCGACAAGAAAGACTTTGAGGCAAAGTTAGAAACGGATAGAAAGTAGAAACTCTTACTTGTTTCACAGTAAGAGTATTAAAGAGTTTTCCTAAAACTATTCGGTCTATTGATTTAAAAACATGGGAAAGCTCTTTTATATGGCAGCTTGGTGCATACTATAGCCCTGGTCTGAATGTGATGCATTAGGTTTTGTCTAACTTGTTTTGTAAATTAATTAATATCGAACCAACAATGGACATAACATGCTGATGATATTTTCCATGATGCGCTAGGTGATGATGATATTTTTCTAAAAAATAAATACAAAACTGTATAGTGCATTGCCTTTACCATTGCTAAAAGAAATAAAATTACTTTTTCAAAATTTACGACAAAGACCTTCAGTCACTGTCACTGATGATGCCGCTCGAAAGAGAGGCGAAATATTTGGCAATAAAATTTTATAGCTTCAATTTATAAATTTTACCAAGTAAGAAACGGATAGAAAGGAAAGAGTTTACTGAGGATCGAAGAATTTTGTAAGGAAGGAAGGAAAAGGAGCTGAGGAATGAAAAGTATTCAATTTAATAAATATCTTCCTATTTTGTAATCATAGGTAGCTTCCTTCTAATACGTACATTTTTTTAGAATAAAGAAACAAAGTCCATGCTTAAGTTCAGTAGAACATTGCGGCATGAAGACAGAGTAATGATGGGTACGTAATAACGTGTTGGATGTGGCATTATGCCAAATTATTTCATTCCGATCAAGAAAAGTCAAGGAGAGCAATTTACTGTTACCGCCTAGAAGATTGTGGTGACGGTAATGACTTGGCGGCTAAGAGCTAAGGAACAAATGGATGCGGCAAACTGTGCACACTATTTTTGTATTGTTTGAAAAATCCATTCAAACTACGTCATTCTATGGATGCGTCGGGCGTGTATTTAAAAGAAAAAAAAACCAAAAGAACTTCAAATTATATTGCAACGCGCAGTGCAACGGAAATTTACCATCAAATATTTCAGAGATGCATTTTATAAATTTATTCTCTTGATACGTAAGTGGTCTTAGTACGGAGCCTAATTAACAATCAATTAATTCAGTTTTTTAGTTTAATATCTAATAGCGACAATTTCATATTCCAACTTTTTGTACATATACGATAACAGCTGATACCTGATTTCCTTTTGTCACATATTGTTCATAATTACCGTTTAAGTAGCTGTAAAATATTATTATGTGACTGGTTGTAAGATAGCTTTCCTTAAAATCCTAAAAAGATCGGTTTGAATCCCGGCATGTACCAATGAGAGATACACTTTTCTGACGTACATTTGTCATATATTTACAACACCACCGCTCCCATACCTTGGAAAGTACGTTAAGCCATCGGTCCCGGTTCTACTAATACCAACTTGTCGAATCGTCAATGAATTGTTATAACAATTGACATCAGCATCTTGCCAACCAGTCTTGTCAGCAGGCGAGTGTAGGCCAAATTCTCCAGAAATTTCTGGAAGGCTCCTATCTAACAATGCAGGTCTAAAACACCGTGTTCTAGGGGCTGTGATGATAATGATGATGTGAAAATAAATGTATTTTTTTTTCTCCTTCAAGTAGGCTTCCGTAAGCTTTTTCAGGTTGCCTATATTTTTTTAGACTATAAACTTTGTGACGTAATTTGTTATGTGCACAGTTAAATACCGCATCCGATATTATAGACTTAAATATTCATACCTCCATATACCCATTGCTATTATAATAGATGCATAAAAAATACAAACTTGAGGTAAAGTGTGAACCGTCCTTAAACTTAATGCGTTCGAATGACATTAGATCATGTAATGACATCTATTCTCGAGGTTGTCATTTATCACTGTGGTTTGACATTTGACATTATTTTAAAACAGCCAATACTAAATCTAAACTAATATTAAAATGTCAAAATTATTTTAAAAAATCGCTCTTGTATGTCTGTCTGAGTGGAATTTTGTAATTAATTTAAAAATAACTTTCCGATGAGTTAGAGACTTGAAATTTGGACAGTAGGTAATTATTAAGCAAGGCTAGTGCGAAGCAGTTTTTGCAGCGAGAAGGAAAAAAGTAAATCGCTCTGACAGTTGTTTTCTTAAAAATAGTGTGAGGCAAAGGATGTCGTTTGCAGCCGAAAACATTCATCCTTGGCCATTGTCGATTATAATCGCTACAGATGGACCATAAACTTCTCTTTATAAAATCATTTGGGGCTTGGTGTCTAGAGAATCTGCCTGCGATCTTTTGACAACTAAGCCCGTGTAGACCCATTTCATCAACTTGAGAACCACATCTGCATATTTGGTTGACATATTTTTGAACCAAGGCGTAATGAAACTATTCTTGAAACTGTCCTTATCCAGAAGTGTACCAAGAGGAGCTGAAGGGATGGCGTAAAGCTATGCATCAGCTTCCTTCTGGGTAGATGCTTTATAGTCATATATTGCATGCGCCCCATATTTTTCATTTCAAATTTTACAAGTATTTAATAGCTATCATCAATTAACAAGTATGAATTTTGAGGATAAATTAGTAAAATATTTGTATGTGGTTTTATGGAATATTTCGAAGCTAAGATCTAACAAAAAATATTGTCAATTTAACGTTGAGCGGTGGTGGCTTGGTTGTATGAACGCTTTCCTTGACGTCCCTCGGCATGTACCATAGAAAAATACACTTTTCTTATGTACATTTGTCATAGATTTACAACACCATCTTTTCCGTGCCTCTGAGAGCACGTTAAGCCGTCGGTCCCGGTTTCACTAATAGTACTAACCAACTTGTGGAATCGTTAATAAATTGACATTAAAAATTGACATCAGATCCTCGCCTACCTGTCTCGCCAGGCAGCGTGGCGAATGTAGGCCAAATTCTCCAGATAAATGTTTTGAAAGACCCATCTGCAACAGTGGAGATCTAGGACACTGGTTCTAAGCTGGTTGAGAAGGCCACAAATGTCACTATTAAATTTATAGTAATACTATAGTTTTTTTATATTTTAATAATTAACCACATTATTTCCGCACATAACGCATCAAATAATACTATATTGTGCAAATCAGGTGTACCTACATAACCAACGTAACTAAAAAGGGCTAACTCCATCACATGCTTTTTGCAAATTAGCTTTTATTTTTGTTAAAATAAAGTCAGTTATTGCTTGAATTTGAATTGAAATTATGATTGAAGTTTTTAGCTGTAGAGCTAGTCCATTTTGTGTAAAGGCCAGAACGGTTACTATAAAATTCTGAAAATACTAACCTTTCTCGGATCGTTTGTACATTTTGCGCTATTTCCTCAAAACTATATAAGCTATAAGCAACAATTTGGGTCCATGCAAAATTGCATATATATATATGTATATTATACTAGCACTTCTTGTGACCTTGCGCCCACCTGATGGTAAGTGGCACGCAAGGTCTGGAATCTGGAATCAATCACTCATGACTGACATCAATCAGGCTTGACGGCAATTCGAGCCTGATCCCGAAACGTGTGGACACACTTTACTGGGTTTATCGGTACGAACGGTGAATAGTTACCCGCCTCAGCAAACTGGGCAAATTAGTACCATCAGTCCGCCTATCACCTGAAGTTGTTCTTGTTGATAGTATGTGCCATTTGCAATGATGTCAAATGCCAATTTTTACTTTCAATGAGAACTAATATTGTAAGCTTCATCATCATTACAGCCCCTAGAACATAGCGTCCCAGATCTCCACTGCTGGAGATGGGCCTTCCAGAACATATATCTGGAGAATTTGGCCTACCTACACTCGCTACGGCTTGGCGAGGATATGATGTCAATTTTTATTGACAATTTATTACCGATTCCACAAGTTAGTATTAGTGGAACCGGGACCAACAGCCTAACGAGCTCTCCGAGGCATGGGAACGGTGGTTTTGTAAATCTATGACAGATATACGTAAGAAAAGTGTATTGCTCATTTGAACCGACCTTTGAAGGATTTAAGGAACGAGTTCTTACAACCGAGCCACCACCGCGCCTATTGTAAGCTTGCTATGGCGATATTTATTTAAAAATAACACTGCTTGAGACAAGACTAACATAATTATTTATAATGCATTGAGGCGTACTGATAGATTTGCATTATTTTGATGCGTAATATTTTGTAGTTTGTAGTAACAGAGTGGGCATTCGGATGCGAAGTGAACATCCCACGGCCTGCGACCAAGGTTCACGTGGCCAAATGAAATCTTACTTATCAATCATGTTTGAACAATCACTACATATACATATGTTCATTAGTTGCATATTGAAGGCCCGTGCATACTGTATACGAAAAAAAATACAAAATTTTTACTGGCACAGAGACATTAGAAAAAGACTTTATATTGATAAAAACGAATTTTTATACTTGTTCCCGAATTGGGAAATATCGAGGGTTGCCATATTTAATCAATTTTGTTGTTTACATTTATTATTTCATCAATCAATTACTTCCAAAATAAACAGCAAAATATGAAAAGAAAAATAAAAATACAATATTTACTTACAACTACACTATAAAATTACATATATAAATAGTTATATACAATACATATACGACGTACATATACATACATATATAAATTATTATATAAACTACATACATATACAACACTACATTACAACATCTTTGAAAAAAAACGGACAACATCGATACGGTCGTGATGATACTTTTTTATTATTTTATTTTATCGATATTATTCAATATTTAATATCTCTATTATATAAGGAGTTGTCCAAACGGCTAACGGAGAAGTCTGGAGACAGGAAGGCTGGCAATTATTTCTGCCAACGTATTAGCTTAGCTATACAGAGGGGAAATGTTGCCAGTCTTCTTGGGACTATCCCTGAAGGGTCGTCTCTAGGGGACATTTTTTACTTATAGTTTATTTTTTATTAGGTTTAGTTTATATTTATTTTAATTTTTACTTTTAAGTAGTTTAAATTTATATTGTAATTATTTTATACTATTTGTATATTACTTCAATAAACTACTAGGTAGGTATTATAGTATCAGTAACTGAACCTAACAGCAATAGAATAATTCTAAAACATTGTTGCCATGAATTAGGATTTTGTTTTTACTTACAATTAAATAAATATCTCTATATAAATTATTAAATTATCAAGATTGTTATGTAGTTGTATACTATACGCTTTAATAACTTATTATAGTAACATATTTAAATATAGTTTTTTGTCGCTCTTAACAGTTAAAATGAAGTATCTTTTATAAAAAAAAATATTAGATAAATATTATTTTAATAATGACCTCTATTCACACTACAGAACACTAGGTATGTTATTATCATATAACCTAGAAATTCCACGGCTAAAATTCCATATGACCTAGGCTGTAAAGCTAGACCTAGGTTGCTCATCTGCCCTTTCCCATGGCTCGCTTGCGTGGGCCGATCTAAACCTAGGCATCATCTTATAATCTAGATTCTAGATACGGAAACGCCTAATAATCGTTAGTGCACGCGATTCGAAATTGTTAACGGTCTTTGTTAGCCATTTTGATTGTTCCGTTGTTTTATTTATATCTTTAATTTGTATTGACATTGTTTAGTTTAGGTACCTTAATATATGATATTATCTTCCATGGGTATTAAATGAAATGCATTTAATAAGAATCAAAATCACTATAATTTCTTATAAACATTACACAATATTAATTATAAAATATAAATTACACAATATGGCAGCGTTCACACGAACGTCTATCTCGAGCACGGTCGCCGAATGGTTCCCACTTTTACCGACATGCGCTAGCGCCACTTACAACCGGAGTGTTGCTTGCATACAAAAATAATACCTTATGGTTGAAACATTGTATAAAATAATGAATATTATAGCGTATTATTAAATGATGATTAACAATCTAGATATAGATAATATTGAGTATTGTGTATTATTGTAGTATGCTAACAATACATTTATTCGAAAAAATATTTACAACATAATAAAATAAAATTAATATTAAGGATAGGGATATAAGTCCCGTCCGCGTGGAATGGTGGCAAGAACGCTGGCTGCATTTCCCAGCTGAATTGCAATACTGATTCTCTGGGCGAAGAAAGAGCCAGCCCTCTTGTCACCGGAGGAGACAACAAGACGCGGTGTTATATCTTTTAAAAACTTTTTTGCGCTTGGATTCCATGGGCCCAGAGTTTAGGTTATTTTAGAAGGTATATATATTGTATTTGACTTTTTTTATTATTATTACTATTTATATGTTTGTTTTAGTATATAGTATGACAACGCCAATTTACAGCTGCAATATTATATTATTAAATAAAATTCTTTGACATTGTTATTATTGTTATTGTAATATTTTTATTTTGTTTAAAATATTATTATAACTATGCCATTAGAGTTTAGACAGTAGCGTTTTGATTTATATGTATTTTGTAAATACATTAGTATTGAGTTGTTCAGTTTATATCATGTTTAATTTTTATATAGCTTCATATAATTGTATAGACTTTTGAATGTATCTGACGTGTAAAAGTGCTTGTAATATTGCCAATTTACTGAATAAATGAATTTGAATTATTACTTATTAATTTTTCATAGAGTTAAGCATTGGTCAGGCGCTTGGGAATCATTGGTATATAGTCTCCACCCCAAACGGCGCAAACTTGTAACCTGTACCAAGGTTGGCGTATTTGCTCAACTTGAGGTTCTCAGCAGAAATCGCCGCAATTCCTGAGTCTGACGAGGTCGCCTTGATACGAGCCAATCTGTCTACACACGTCCGCGTCGCATCCAGGTCTCTTGGTATCGCTAAAAATAATAATAATCTAATTATTAATATTAATTTTAATTTCATTGTGTTAAAACTATAAAACACAAACATATGCCACCATTTATATATTTATTTGTATAGTACACACAGCAGTACATATATTATCACACACATAACATAGTATAATTATAACTTATCTAATATATGCACCAATTAGGTGTCACAGCATTCACCAATATAAAAAGAAGAAAAAATTAGAAACTTATTAAAGTTAAATTTCAAAAATTAAATTTAATAAAAACTAATAGATTTAGAAAATATAACATATAATTTTTTTTTTTTTTTTTAATAGAACATAAAAATTAAATAAATTTGGTACCTTAAAAACGTAAACAAAACACTTGTTAAGTAGATTATAAGCTCATATATTGATGGTTTGAAATGTTCGAGAACATCTGAATACATTCTAACGGTCATGAAATATTGTCTATATCAGTGGTTCCCAATTAGTTTTTGCTGCGTACCACTTTAAAAAAGACCTCAAACCTGTGTACCCCTTATTGTAGCAATCACGCTAATATTATAAATGCGAAAATTTGTGAGTATCGGTGTATATTTGTTACTTCTTCACGCTCAAACGCCTGGACCAATTTTGATTAAATTTGATACACAGATCGTTGACACCCTGGATTAACAGATAGGCTACTTAAACCGCGGGTAAGGATATAAGACGATTACGGAATAATGGATTATAGGATTACAGGGTTAGTATTAGTGATTAAGGATATAAGACGATTACGGAATTAGGGATTATAGGATTAACAAGCTAGAAACGCCTTTGTTAAAATGAGCCACCTTCTCTGCAATCGCAATCTTAAACTTCCTACAAGATGCCGACTCTTCCGATGCTACATATTTTCCATTCTCCTGTATGGTGTCGAATCATGGACCCTGACAAACACAATGTCGTAGAAGTTAGAAGCTTTTGAAATGTGGATATACAGGAGAATGTTGAAGATATCATGGAGTAAAAAACGAAACTGTCTTGCAGAGGATGAACAAAGGCGTTGAACTACTGAAAATGGTAAAGCGAAGGAAGTTGGAGTATTTGGGACACATCATGCGCAATAAAAAGTATAGCTTGCTGCAGCTCGTCATGCAAGGCAAGATACAAGGCTCCAGAAGACCGGGGAGAAGTCGCACTTCCTGGCTCAAGAACCTCAGGGAGTGGTTCGGGATGAGCACCAGATCCTTGTTCCGGACAGCGGCCAACAAAATCAAAATCGCCTTAATGATAGCCGACCTCCGATAGGAGATGGCACCTTAAGAAGAAGATAGTAATTAAAGAGATAAGAATTTAAGGATATACGGGTTTAAATATTATGGATTAAGGATTAAGACATTACCGATTAAGGATAGATTAGAGGATTAAAGGACTAGACTCTATATCATTGGCACTGCAGAGACTACTGTGGGTGTTGCACATTCGGGATGTTGACGAATGTGAACCTACATTTGTTCTTGAGGGACGACATCACAGGATCTTGGTTATAGGACGATGTGGAATATTATAGGGTACTGTCAAAGAAATGTGTTGCAAGAGTTCGATACATCCAGTCTGGCCATTGACTATTTTATGTTTATTTAAAATTGAATTAGCCAGAAATGGGATAGAATGTAAGAGTTAAATAAAATAGCGTTTACTTAGGTGTGTGGGGCTGTGGGCTGATTATCTTCACTTCACGTAAGAGTCAGTATTAGGCGTACACATAAGCATTTTTTTTATTACAACTTCTTGAACCTAAACCTCAACTGCTGTAGATTTGCCTTTTAGAACATACTTCTATAGAATTTGGCTTTCTCATGTCAAACTGGCCAGGCGGATTTGCGAAGGTCTGAAATATATTATAACTAGCAATAGCCATTCGTTACCAGCTTTGGGGATCAAGAAAGGCGATAGACAATACTAAAAAAAAAGTACTCATACATACATATCCGAATTACCCGCCTCTGCAAGACATTGAGAGCATCTGTAAGATATTTAGCGGAGCCATCCCAGAGATGAGAACAGTATTCCACGCATGACCTTATCTGTGCTTTATGCAGCATAAGTTTGGTATGCATTTTGTATTTGGTATACACAATATAGCGCGTGCAGTATCTTCTCCTTTTTTCAATAAAAATGTACATATCGGCACAATTTAAGTTTTTGATAATATAATGATAATATACATCAGCATAATATGACCGGAAATAAAGTCGGCTAGCACCGACTCTTAACAATGTAACAATGCATTGATCAAGTGCACTGCGATAAACGTCGACTATTTCAAAACGGTGCCTCGTAACATAAAATTCGACGCGCAGAGCGCATGCGCGAATTTTATAACTCATAACCATGGGCGCATTCCATTTTAGAAAATAGAAAACAATTTGACATCATTCCGTTTAAGTCATCGACATAATATATTGTGTAAGGACTGGCCAAGAATTTAATTTACATACATATCATATTTATTTATTTATATATTAGAACAGAAAGAACAGAGACAGGCAACTTAAGAACATAGAATATAGCAACAGAGTAGAAGCAATTAAAATTAAACCCGCCACATGAATATTTCTCACTGTGGACAATAGTGCATTCTTTGTGCGATACAAAATTCGTAAAATAGCACCTTGGCCACATATAAAAGAAAATAACTGCATTGCATGTGTTTAAATGCATTAAAACTGTTAGGCGAACTCCGAAGCAAACTGGCCACATTTTGCAAGCCAAACCGAAAGTAGCAGCTTGTTGATTTTGGCTATGAAGGTGGCGCGGTAGAGAATATATTCACGTCCGATAAACGCCTGTTGTACGTGTCGCACATCCAGCGTACAGGAGCGTGCATGCCAGGTATTATACGTACGCGGCAAACATGGAATAGATCGCAGGAGCGAGTCTTTCTCGAGGGGGCATTATAATAAATACCTTCGTCACGGTTGTTATCGGTCTCTTTTCAAACAATAGTACCTTTTTCTCGCATTCAAATGGAGTCATTTTTCTGCACATATCTCCTTCATTACTATGATTAGTGATTGCAGTTGTTGTTCGGACGATTCCATAAAAATAATTTAATTTATCGTTGAATTATTTATTAAATAAATTGAATAAATTTAATATCAATAATATTACTACCATACCATACGATATGGTATTGAGAACTTACACAATATTTTTTTTTTTTTTAGGTTGTCTAGTTAGGTAGCTTGATGACAACAACAATGGCCGACCTCATAAATTACTTTAACGAACTTGCCACATGTCATGATGGGTGTGTAGTAAAGTTGGCTAAATGTGAATTTGCTTCTTTATAAAGTGTGGTTTCTGACCACCCCTTTGTGTTCTAGGGGCTGCAATAATGTATTTTTTTGGATCATATAGTCTAAAACTCTAAATTATAAATTACATTGTTGGCATGTCCTTTAACAACATGTCTTTGGTGAGGGTAATGAAGCCTTGTTATGTCTGTGAGAAACCAAAGGGAATTTGGTACTTACATGAAAATGTTATTACAAATAACCTTCGTTCGTCAACCCATAACATCCCACTCCTGGTCGCTTGTCTCTTAAATAATCACACATTTACTTCCCTGGTCGAGTGACGAAGAATTAATGAAAAACAGCTTTTTATGCCCATTGTTTTTTTTGGATTTGTTAATGCTTAGCCTGAAGCATCAAATAATGAAGTCACTGTAATCGAAACAATTAAAAAATAATTAATCGTTACATTTACAGACAATTCCTTTTGGTACAACCCATCCTTAAAATGGTTGAATAACTATGTATTCAATAAATAGTATAAAAAAATTACGATAAAAGAATATAACGACAATTTTGTATGGAACATCATTTATTTGTTCGTATTTGGCTCAAAAATTTCTCGCGCATGATTTTCCGTATAAAACATAAACAGTTGTAACACGTCATGATATTTATTCTTTTTTTAATATTATTCATTCATTACGGCCCTATTCGAGATGGGACTTCCAGAACATATATCTGGGGAATTTGGCCTACACTCGCTACGCTGCTGGCCAGACAGGTTGGCGAGGATCTGATGTCAATTTTTTATAGCAATTCATTAAAGATTCCACACGTTGGTATTAGTGGAACCGAGAACGAGAAGTCTTATCTATGCCGGCAAATCTGTGGCAAATGTACGTAAGAAAAGTGTATTTCTTATTGGTACATGCCCGAAGGGGAGGGAGGTTGAACCCAATTTTGTAGGATATTAAGAAAATCGTTCTTACAACCGAGACACCACCGCGTCATGATATAAACCACTTTAAATGATTCTACTCCTGCTTATGGAAGACTATAGCAGCAAAGTGGTCCATAGAATAAGCTGTTAGTAGAAGACCAGCAGCTTAGCAGATTTTAGTGACCAGTTAATGTTTAATCTAGCTGAGAAAGGAATCTACAAAAAAACTCAGCTATATCAGATTACACAACAACAATTAATAATTACTACAAAGCATAGACTCATAATAACTACACGAGCGAAACCGTGTCAAACAGCTAGTTACAATTAAAAAAAACACCATATTAAAAGTAATAATTTGAAATGTAATTGCTGTGATTAAAAATTATTGCAATAGCCCTACATAGTATAAAGATTAGAGTTGGCAATTATGAACTGCGATAAAGGGAAAAATAAATGAATGTACGACTTGCTATCTACTTTTATCGCCTCTACTCGTAAATTAGCTTCTTATATCTGTAATATGTCCTCTGTAATGCGAATATTAGTGCAATATTTTCAAGATCATAAGCGGTAACAGTCAAATTATATTAGCTCCTGGCGGTGGAAGTCTGCTAAACTTACGGTCTTCTGCTAACAGCTACACTTTGCTGGTAAGTCTTCCACTAGCAGGAGTAGATCCATTCAAAATAATTTATTATTATGTATTATTCCTAAATGCAAAAATAATTTAATATAGAAATATGTGCCTGAATCGAATAACGAGTATGTTGCGAGTTCTTCGCGCCATTTTGCACGGACATGTCCAATACAAGTTTTTGTTTTGTAAGTAATTTACAAAACAACAAATTTACTGTGGATATTGTTAGTCAAAAGTAGTGTTGATTTGTTTAATAATGTTCTGCAACGTAAACAATAATAATTGGGCACAAGTTGCAGTTTATTTTTTGCAGTTTGCTTGCGCTGTGAAATTTCATATTATACCCGACGTGTTTGGGCGATAATGCCGCGAGTGACTTAAAGAAAAACTGAAAATTCTGCAACATCTGGACATGGCTGTATGGGCTAGACCCCTTTGCCTTCCCTATTACCTAATTCATTATCCACCGGTAGAAGAAAAACAAGGAGTTCTCGCGCCATTTTGCGTGGACATGTCAAGTGCAAGTTTTTCTTTTGTAAATTAATTTGCTGTGGATATTATCGGTCAAAAGCGATGTTGTTTTGTTTAATAATGTGCTGTGAATAATTATGGAAAACGATAAATTGGATTTTAAGTATGGAGCATAAGTTGCAGTTTATTATTTGCGGTTTTCCCGCGCTGTCAACTCCCATATTTTACCCGACGTGTTTGAGCTTTTGTGCCGCGAGTGACTCCAAGAAAAGCATCAAATTCTGCAGCATCTGGAATTTGATGATGACCTCATTAACTCATGAAAAAGAAAGATATATTACGTCAGACTTGGCTGTATGGGCTAGACCCTTTGCCTTCCCTATCACCTCATTCGGGAGAAAAAAAAACAAAAAAAAACGACTTCCTATGTTGACCAACAACTATATAAGTTTAAAAGCGACATTTTACACAGACTGCGTGTACTAAAATGGTAATTATTATCTATTTCTTGTGCGATTTAAAAGCACATTAAGCGTTATTAAAGGTTATCACTTAAGCGGTCGTTTTACTTTAAATTATGTACACTCAAGATAAATCGATTTAATACAGTATGCTACTTCGCAATATCTAGTCGTAATTTTTTATGCACTACTTGATGGTACCAAAAATAAAATCAACTGTTATTCAGACCTTAGAAGTCTACAAGAGTTAATAACGTAAAATTTTTACAATTTCTAAGTCAAAATAACTATATTATATAATAATATGGCTTTTTTTATGCTCATTCATAATTATTTCTATTGGCTTTAATACTTTTTTTATACTAGCACGTAACCTTGCGCCCATCTGATGGTAATTGGCGCGCAAGATCCTTGTGTTATCTTTTAATGTAACATAGTTATTATTACATTATTATCCTAGTGTTTAAACATAAGTTAAGGATGATTAGCAATATGGTTTTGTAAAGTAGGTGGCGTTGTGTACGAACGTAGTCGCGTGCTGATTTCTGATTGGTTCAATAACGATTTTACGAGTCGCTTTAATGAATGGCGCGAATCATATCGCGCCAGATTATAAGAAAACATCAGACAAGTCGGTCGTTGCGCGCCTTTAAAATAGTGAAGGTTGTAAATAATTATTGGCAATGGAAATAATTTATACAACATTGAAGACTGGTTTAATTTGAGAAATTAGTCCTAACACTTGAATGTTAGCAACTGGAGTCAGACACTCATGACGGACATCAGTCTCTAACACTGCCGGCTTGACTGGGCATGACGACAATTCGAGCTTGATCCCGAAACGTGTGGTCACTCTACAGGGTTTATCAGCACGAACGGTGGATACTTCCCCGGCCCGTCAGACTGGGCAAATTACCACCATCAGTCCGCCTACCACCTAATTATTGTTATCCTTGAAAGTATGTGACATTACGTAATTCTATGACAGTCAAACTTTCGGGACTACAAAAGCAATTTACCAATGAAAGGTAGGTGCAATTACAGGCTCAATTAGACAATATAATGACATATTTAAATTATTACATACTTAGATACCTAAATAAATCACAGCAATTCGGTTCTCTTCATCACCCCAATCTATTTTAAAATCACTAGAATATTTAACAAAGATTGAGAAAATTGTTATACAAAAAAAAAGTTTAATTCAAATGTAATAAGTATTTGTGTATTTTTTTTTATGTAACAGTTTTTTATGACACATCATTATTTTATTAATTTTAAATAATTCTACTCTTGACAATAATATAAAGTTGAGTTAAGATATAGTAGTATTTCATTGTTTCCCACGACAGTCAGGTTGTTCTCGAGCCCCGGGATTCCAATTACGTAAAACAGGTACCATAACTCACCGCATGTCAATCGTCAATTATCTAATTTTTCAATATAATAATACTCCTTCAGGAAGAACGACACGTAAGTGACTTGCGTTTATGCGTTAAATTTTATATTCATCATTATGTCAAGGTGACCCTGTTAAAGGCATTCTGTCAAAATCTTTACACATGCAGTCTGAGGTCCAATTACATGTAATAACAATAGAATACCACCTTCAGCATGATGATGAGGCTGATCGTTGGTGCAAGGCATCAGCTATCTTTGGGTGCGAGATGATTTCTAACATGACCTGACTACTATAACGCAATTAGTGAGAAGCCAGATGTATGTATATCCAGTGCTTCAGGAGGGCAAGGCAAATAAAAAAAATGTCCTCTTTTTACTAATATATATTTTTTTATTACAGAACACAGCGTCCTAGACCTCCACTGCTGGAGATGGGCCATCCAGAATATATAACTGGAGAATTAGGCTTACACTCGCCACGCTGGCCAGACGGCTTGGCGAGGATATGAGGTAAATTTTCAATGACTATTTATTAACGATTCCACAAGTTGGTATTAGTGAATCTGGGACCGACGGCTTAACGTGCTCTCCGAGGTGTTGTAAATCTATGACAAATGTACGTAAGACAAGTGTATTTTTCATTGGTACATGCCGGAGGGGTTTGAACCCACCTTTGTAGGATTTAAGGAACGCGTTCTTACAACCGAGCCATCACCGCGCTTATTTATTAAATTTTTAGTTTTCTATTCACATAGTATCATCATCACGACCGTTTCCATTCCGGGATGGTCAGAAACCACGCTTATGAATAAGCGGATTCACATTTATCCAACTTTACTATAGGCCAATCATAACAAGTGGCAAGCTCGTCGATGTCTCCAGCGTACTAAACTCGAGAAATATCACAAGTAAATTAAATATTAATTAAATTTATTTATTTAAATTAATAAATATTATTGTGTCCGAGTCTAAAGGCAGACTTAACCGCTAGACCATGGAGGCAGTTTTATTTACATAGTATTAGAGAAATTTAAATATGTTTATCAATAATAAATCAACACATTAATAAAAAATCATTTAAATTAAAGCTATAAAAGCAGTGTTTAAAAATGTACCAAACCTAAATAGTTGAGCCACAATACGTGCCAACCTTTAAGTTAATCCTAGGTTTGGTCGTGCGCGCTGCAGTGGTTTCCCGCGAATCAGGCCTGTGACAAGAAGTCGTGGAATTCAAATACTGGAGACCGATTCTTGGGATACAATTTCACCGGAATGTGTTAAGCCAATAATGATTTAATTCATATGAATATTGTTGAAATTTCTCTGGGTCAAAATAAATAAATTTAAGCGATGAAATTAAATGAAATAAAATAATTTATTTGTCAGAATAAATAATAAATAAATAATAATTAGTCACATTACTTTCTCGAGCTTAGTGTCTATACCTAGATCTTTTGTCGAATAAAAACATTTATTAACCAGCATCTGTTTGACTCTTAATTTTAACAGTTTTAGTGGCAGCTCCCTTATAGTAACTGGAAGCTTATTAAATATCTTTGTTGCCATTGCATAACAATTTCGGCTATATTGAGTACTTTTATGAGCTGGAATAATTATTCTACTAGGATAACGCGTTTTAGAATTGCAATTATCCCCAAGAGTTTTAAAAAGTTCCGGGTGGCTTTTTACAAATAAACAGCATTCAAGTATATAGATAGAAGGAACAGTCAGTAATTTTAGTTTTATAAATAAAGGACGACAGGAAGTCATAGGAGGTGTGTTACAAATAGCACAAATGCATTGTTTTTGTCCATTGCTTTACTATTCTTCTCTTCTCTCTCTCTCACACATGATGGACACACAGTGAATTAATGGAATGCTTAGAAATTTGTCTCCACAAGCCTGAAAAATTACGGCATTTTCCTTAATTTAGACTTTTGACATTTATCTATTACTTACAGGAAAACTGATAACAATATATAGACCGATTGTCACTATCACCATAGAATAGTACGTGAAGCGATCGAAATAAAGAAACACAAAAATTTCAATCGAGAGGGGGGTTATAAGCTATCTTCATCGTGGAATCCAGTAATCAATAGGTTTCGACGCCGGGTAAAATCGCCCAATGTCGCCAAGGATATTGCAAGTGATTTCTAAAAACTTTTATAAGTGATAAGTGGGTAGGTTTACATCTGCCGCCAAGTAGGTACGTAACTACACCGCATAGCTTCAGTCGACCCGTGACCACGGCCAATGCAACTTCGCTGAAACGTCGGGAGAAATATGTCTCTAAAGTAAATCGCGTAAAGACCCGTTAAAATTATAAAGAACTATTATGAATTTGCGCGAAAGTTTAAAAAGTTTAATGATAACAATATACCTAGATGGACAGATACAAAAAAGTGAGCCAATTAAAAGTTTTGGCCTATAATATAATAGTTGTTTAATAATAAATAAATTGTATTTGCTGTCGACTGAATAAAACAAAATGGTATGCTACGACCTGCACGGTTGCCACCAGTGCAGGTCATTGAGCATATAAAAATGTAATAGATTTAAGTTTATTGGATCAATAAACGATTTTTATTTTTTTATTATTATTAAAGACCATAAACTTTCTTTTTAAATATTTTTTTATCTTCATAAGCGAGACTATCAGCTAAGTAATAATAATAGTTTATTGACATAAAAAATACATATTGAACAAGATTTAAGCAGTATTGTGTATAATAACGAGACCTCTGTCCCCTATACTAAGGTTGCCTCGATCATATATTTCATATTCAAAATATAAAAAAAAAATATTGAACATATCTCGTTAGACAACCCATCACGGTTGCTTTTGCTAGTGTATTTTATTTCATAACAAAAATGATATTATTCGAAAAAAATATTGGTGAATGGCGATCTTAGACAATAAGTACCCTTCCAAATTCTAATAAGATGAACAAAAACGTGCCAATTACCACGCAGCAAGAAGGCGCAGTACGAATCGACCAATCAGGTGTGACTACAAACTAATAGACTATTTTTATTATTAGATTAGTTTTGTGAAACTGTTTATAGTTGGAGGCCTATCTATAAACGGAGTGACTTACACGGAGTGTGCTCTTGCTCTAGACTAAGATGTTATTCTATTGATAGAAATAAACAACTTTTCCTAAGAACCTATATGTCGGAATTAATTTTAAAAAATTGGCTATTTAAAAATAACAGTTTGTGGAAAAACCAAAAAAATAATTTGACATTCCGACAAATGGTTTTATAGAAAAAAAAAATGTAACAACGCGTTAATCACACTGTATATATCGATTAGGGTAGCATAATTCCTGTATCCTACATTATTTTTCTGGTCCTTCGAGCCGGATGTAAAGCGTTCGAATTATCTTCTGTCTTTTCTAGTCAAATCCTGTTTAAAACTGTGACAAGAATAGACATCCTGCGGTTTTATATTAGGTGTAAGTCATGAATGTTTTAATACGAGGCATGTCTTCCACGGTTGGGTCCATAATTTATTTTGTTCAAGCTGACCTGGCAGGGACTCAGCCGCATTATTCTTATCTTCGTGTGAAGCTGCTGGCTTTAACGACTGAATTACCAATGGATTCAAAACTATCATTTATTATTCCAGATTCCCATAACTCCTTTATACCTTAAGACTCGTTTTCTGTTCTTTGGAGACAATCTGCTAGAATCCCTCCCCATTCTTCCAGCAGATTTTCAGGTTCTTTCACAGTATCTGCTGTTTAAGAGTGGAGAAAACTCATTATATATATTTATTTATTAAAGTAATAGCCTGCCTCTGTGGATTTAGACTCGGAGGTACCGCGTTCGATTCCTGTTTGGGACACAATAATATTTATTGTGATATGTCCCGAGTTTCGTATGTTGGAGACATCGACGAGCTTTGCACTTGTCAGAGTTGGCTAAATATGAATCCGCTTGTTTACAAGAATCTGAACTCTGACCGCCCCGGAAGCGGAACGGTCGTGATGATTCTTTACTTTTTACTTATATTATTGTAAATTTTGTAGAGATAAATATTTTGTAAGATTTTATTTTTATTTTTCTAATCTATACTTTGTTATAACAATACCAGTTCACACACTACGAGTATCACAAACTAAAAGAAATTACTTAATTTGAAATACCAAAATCTATACCAAAAAAGTGGATAACTTAATTTTCGTAGAACAATAACTTCTGTAACGGTCATGATATGAAATTGTCAACATTTTTATTTCACCTTTAAATAATAAAATGATTTTATAAAGGCCCGTACACACTACACTTTATCTATGTTAGCGCCCAGTTCGCTACATCTATCTCACCTTTGTTGTATTGTATTAATAATAATAATCTTTATTGCTAAAACAAATGTACTTCTTTTACAATTTAGATTTTAAATAGGTTAGGGCATATAATAAATCGTACATAGTGGCAAATCGTCGCTTAAGTCAAAGTCAAAGTTAAAGTCAAAATATCTTTATTCACGTAAACCTATTACAGGCATTTATAAAAGGTCAATAATTTAATTATTTTGAATTACTTTACTTCTTCTAGTAGAAGACTAAGCAGCAAAGTGGTCCAATAAGTAAGCTGTTAGCAGAAGACCAGCAGCGTAGCAAGTTCTAACACAGCTTAACTTAAATTGGTCAACTCTTCAAAGGAGCAAAAAGTTCAACTCTTCTTGGATTATTACATATACTGCAGTCTATATATGCTTTTATATGTTTTTATTTAAGCACAAACGAGTCGCCGTTCGATGAAATCCTTGTTTTTAATTTGTAAAATGACGCGTCTATCGATTTTCTATTAAATGACATACATAACGTGTTAGAACTCAAGCGACGAAATATAGTTTAGTGATAGATCTGAAATAGTGGGTATTGGTGTATGTGTGTGTATGTTTATGTGAATGTTAATACTTGTGTAAATGATTGTGCTGCAAGACCTAAAAAAATGCATGATTGACTTAAAATCCCGATGGATATCGTTTCGATAAACGATTTTATTTTATAAACTTGCATCGTTTGCGACCATTATTTTTAAACCAATAACAACTCTAAACGACTTCTAGCTACAAAGAAGTATAGATTACAAAATTAATTTATTAGTAAAAACTGCCTTCGTGGGCTAGCAGTTAAGTTCGTCAATGTAGGGTTCAATTCCTAGTCAGGACATAAAAAAATATTTCATTTATTTGAGAATAATTTTCGAGTTTGGTACGCTAGAAACATTGACAATCTTGCCACTTGTCAATGTGAACTCGTTCTTTACAGAAGCGTGGTTTATGGCCTGGCAAGGGATACGGTCGTGATAGTGCTTTTTTGAATTGAAAATAGCTGAATAAAACACCATTTCTCAAACTTAGAGTAATTCGGAAAATGTATAAAGTTGAAGATGCATACACTACCTTACAATCAAAGCTTGTTACACCCTTGTTAGATGCTATTAAAAACGCATCATCAAACGTGTGAGAAGTCCGGACAGAGGTCAGTAACGGATGGATCTGTTTCCGGTTAATAACATCTGGAAAAAAACCGATTCCCGAATCGTCGTCATGGGAACCGATCACAAATAATAATGATATTTAATTCAAGCACTACGCGTGATCCATTTGTGGCATCTCCTTAATCGTATATTTGGTTGCCTTAGTAAATACAAAATACAAAAATTACAACTTTTTTAATATAGATAATATAGATATACGAGTAGATGAACAATTTTATTTAAAGTATATCTATTTATAAAAAAAAAATTACAACATATAAAATTAAATAAATATTAATACTAAGGATAGGGATATACGTCCCGTCCACGTGGAATGGTGGCAAGAACGCTGGTTGCATTTCCCCGCTGAATTACAATACTGATTCTCTGGGCGAAGAAAGAGCCAGCTTGTCACCGGAGGAGACGACAAGACGCGGTGTTATGTCTTTTAAAAACTTTTTTGCGCTTGGACTCCATGGGCCCAGAGTTTCTACAGCAAACGGCACAAATATGTAATCTTTTAATATACTTACATACTTGCGCCGCTTGCTTGGACTTCGCATTTTCCGCCGCGGCTCCCGTTTTATGCGCTGTCCCCCTGAGATGCGACACCAGAGCAGATTGTAATTAATACGAGATATGTGGTGTAATTAAGTAATAGGTAAACAAATAAAATATATAGAGAAAACAAAAATTTAAGAAATTCATGATGACGTCAAGTTTTTTGACAGCCATTAATACTAGAGTTCTTAATAATAATAATACAATTTATTTGAAGTAAAAGAATATATAACATGCATTTCATAGCGCTTTGTATCCCGAGTAAGATACTTCATAAAAAACACCTGCGTTACCTGGGTTACGTTGTTATTTTTATTGAAAACATTTATTTACAAAATATCTGTAAGTATGTTATTGGAATATATAAGTATTTGTTGATTTATATATATGTTTATGAATTGTTGTTGTATATATCTATTTTGTAAATTTTCTTCTTATCTGCACCACGTTAGCTCTCTATCGCCCCACAAAGGTTAGCTGTTAGAAAATGCCTACGGCATTAATCTCGTCCATGTACAATATAAACAATGTAAAATAAATCATTATTACTTATTAGTATTATTATTTAATAAAAGCTTAGACGCTTTATTTTTTTATTTTTTAGTCTGAATTATTTATTCGAAGTAATATACAAACAGTATAAACGAATTACAATAAATGAATAAATAATAAATAAATATTTCCAGACAGGTCACACAGCGCCATCTAGTTTCCGTGGTAAGCTACGAGGCTTGTGTTACGGAAACTAGATGGTTGATAAACTACATATTATACTTCTTTTTTTTTGTAACTATATACATATTATACATATAAACACCCAGACAATATTTTAATATTAAAAAGAAAACCTAAAATTAAATAAACAAAAAAAAAATAAACTACACAATAAATAAAACAAAAAAAATTGAAACTAAAATTATAACTTTCAGATAGGCGTAGTGTGCTGAGGACACTCGCTGCGTTCTCCCGCTGAACGCCGGGGCTGACCCTTTGAGCAAAATATTCTCATTATCAATATTAAAGGGTCACCCGTCGCCAAGCGGAGTTCATCGCCAAGCTCACGAGAGAACGTTAGAGGCTTCTTTTTTATTTATCGTTAAATTAACGTAACGTGAGTTATATTACTATAATAAACGAAAAAATATACTCAAACACATAACCGATCTAGTTACACCACTACCGTACTCCTGATTTCGCCCTACAACGTCCCCAGAAATATTCTGTATTTTAAATGGCATTCAGAAAAAGAAAGTCAGTAAAGGTTTTGTTGAAGTATTTTCCGTTGCATTGAGTTTCACAAAACCTCGTGCAACAGATCCGCGGACACTCTGTCGATTGTTGATATCAACGCCCACGCATGCGCCTGTTACAATACCATAGTGGGGATACGTCCTAACATTCATTATTACAAGTCCTATAATACGATGTCCTTTAGATACTCATTGCTGGTCAAATTAGCCTGTAAGAAATGTTTATTAATTGGTCAAATTATTCTAATAAAAACGTAACATAGCTGTGTGTTTTCCGCCAGATTGTTCACACTATATCTCGACAAATTCCTAAAAAGAGTAAGAGAGAGTAGCTGTGGGATAAAGATGAGAAATCTATTGGTGAACTGCCTGCTTTATGCAGATGATGTTGTTCTTATGACATCGTCCGAACAACAACTACAATCAGTAGTAACTGAAATGAAAGAGAGATGTGCAGAAAAAGGACTCCATTTGAATGCGAGAAAAAACAAAGTACTTGTATTTGAAAGAAGAAGGACAACCGTGACAATAAAAATTGATGATGAAACTCTAGAACAAGTAAATGAAATTATATATCTGGGCAGTGTTTTATGTGAAGTATGATAGGGATGTTGAAAGAAGAGTGAATGCGGGAAATAGTGTCAACGGTGCTCTGGGGTCACTGATCGCCAGTCGAAATGTCAATGACAAAGTCGCCATACACAATGCCATGCTGGTACCAACACTTATGTATAAAAGCAAGACGTGGATATGTCAGAATACGCATGAGAGTAGAGTTAGTGCAGTAGAAACGAGGTCGTTGCGTCGGATATGTGGCGTAACTTTGACGGACCGCATACGTAATAACAAAATACGCAAAAGGGTAGGTATGAAAGAAAGCATAGGGACAAAAAATAAGGAAAGTCATGCTCTGATGTTGAAGGATGAATGAAGAAAGATTGACGAACCAAATATATTATGTGAAAAAAGTATCATCATCATTATCAGCTTGTGTCTCTCCACTGCCTCTCTCAAGGCTACCAGCGATCTTCCTAAAGTCATCCGTCCATCTGGCGGGGGTCGTCCCACTCTGCGTCGTCCCTTACGCGGTCATCGGTTCTGCGGCAAATGTGTCCGGCCCATTACCACTTCAGCTTGCTAATTTTGAATCCTATGTTAGTAACTTTTGTTCTCTGACGAATATCAATGTTTCGAATTCTCTCCATCAGAGAAATACCAAGCATAGCTCTCTCCATAGCTCGCTAAGCGACTTTGTATTTGTGGACCTGACCCACTGTCAGTGTCCATGTCCGTATGACATTACGGGGAGGACGCACTGGTTGAAGACTTTTGTCTTCCAACACTGTGGTATGGACGATGAGAGGATGTGACGAAGTTTCCCGAATGCCGCCCATTCTAGTTCAATGAGTTTATTGGCTTCTTTGCTGAAGTTTGCAGCGCCTAGCTGAATAATCTGTCCAAGGTAGACGTATTCCTGTACAACTTCGAGAGTAGCAATTCCCACTCGGCTTGACATAGTCGTTGAACATAACTTTAGGCTTCTCCAGGTTCATTCCGAGACCAACCTGCTGGGAAGCCACGTTTAAGCTGTTCAACATTCCACTAAGATCCTTGAGTGAGCTGCCCATTATGATTATGTCGTCCGCGAATCGGAGGTGTGAGATGAAGTCTCCGTTGACATTTATGCCGCAATAATTCCAGTCGAGCATTTTAAAAATACAATCCATAATATTCTTTCGAAATGATGACACGGTCGTCCGTGAGAGTTGATAAATATCTGCGACGGTTTGAGCACGAGGTGGATTCAGGAGGCCCACTCTTAACTTACGAAATATGACACTTTAAAAGCTACGTGGACTGATGGTAGTAGCTTGAGTCTGCTGTATATTAAAAATTGTAATTAAACATATCTATTTCCATATGGTTGGTATTACACTTGGATATTGTCAATGTTATCAAATCTTTTTGCAAAACATTAACAAAAAATAATAAATTAAATTTATTTATCGATGGACCAAAAGATATATTTTTTTATTTATTTAATTTTTATACTAGCACGTCACTTACAATATCCTTGGCAATCATTCCCGACGTCGAAACCTATTGATTACTGGATTCCACGATAAAAATAGGTTATAACCCCCTCTCGACTCTTCACGAGTCACGGTGTTAAAATTATAAAAATAATTATGAATGTGCGCGAAAGTTTAAAAAGTTTAATTTCTCCGTTAGCCGTTTGGGCAACTTCTTGGCCAGGCGCTTGTATGAAGTTTTTTATAACATTAAAAAAACTTTATTTTTTACCCAACTGCACGGTACTTACCAATTACAATCGACTTTAAAACGCATTACTAACTTTAGCTGTCAAAAGTCAAATAAACTTATTTATTAATTTAGTTACAGATTCAACAGCGCTTATAATTAAACCTAGTCTACAAAATTCTTAACTAAAGCCAATTAATTATTCAATAAAAATATTAATATATAGTGAGAGAAGCAAAAAAAAAAAAAAAAAATTGTGAAACAAAAAAAAACTTGTTCTCCTGTGTGCTAAGGCAGTATTGGTGTATGTGTAAAATGTGTGTGTAGTTGTGACAGTGTCGATGTGAGTGTAAATGTAATTTGAAATTTGAGTGCGACTATGGAATCCTCTGAATTAATCGTTTAGTTATTTATGTTTTAAAATATTTTAAAGGTATATAAAATATGTATCGAAATGGTATAAGGAGTCATAATTTAAATATATTCTTAAACAGCTAGCGCCAGGGATTACTTAGCTGATTAGACCTGTTCATATTTCATCTGTCTGAGTACTCGTAATTATCAAGGAAAACAAATTTCAGGGTAGACGTCTAAAGCCTCGATGTGAGCGTACGGATCTTGTTCAGTGATTACATATTTATGAATGGGGAACCCTTTATCTAACTTTTATTGTCTTGGACGTGAATGGGAAGAGAAGTGTACCGTTTGACATTAAATCGTCACGATTGACAAATAAAATCACGGTTTTATTAAGTTAGTTTTTTTTGATAATGCAGTCACTTTTAAGCGAATGAAAAAGCATATTGTAAGGCGACATTTTTTTTTAATACTAGTACGAAATGCACAGAAATGGTAAGATGCGCGGGAGGTCTATTTTCTAGACGTTATTATTTTAAGATTCCGAGTATGTACAGATTCGGTGTGGTCCAGGACTTTAATAGTTTAAAACAGTATTATGAAAATAATACTGCCAATATTTAAGGCCCATTACACATTATGCCAAACGCTGACCCGCGAACCTCAAATCGCTTGTTGCATGCCTATGGAATTAAAGCTGTATAAATGGCTTTGTTTCATGTGCGGTAATACAGACAGATGGCAGAGCTGCACTTTCTGTACGGCCAGTTATTTGTCAACGGATTACTGCTTGGACGGGTTTACACACCATACGCTGAAATATGGTGCAAACTATTTCACTTACACTATGCAAAAATGCAATCGACAAAGGCTGGTCATCGCGGGCAAAATTGAAAGTGACCGGATTACTTTACACTGACCTGATCCTTACCACACTTCACACCCAAGTACACAAAGCCCTGTATGCCGCCGTTAGCAGATCCTACTATAAAAATATACTATAAAATATATTTAAAAATATCATCTAGCAGTCCTTTGTTTACGTCTTACGCAACAGCTCGACATTATCGAACTGCATACGTAATAGGACAAAAGCGATGCCTTAATTTTTTTTTGTGTTCTATGTACGAGTACGATTCTACAACAAATTTAACCTGGTAGATAGTACACAGAACGGCAAATAAATAATATATTAAACTGGAATGTGTCAAATCCAATTGTTTTGAGAAATACAGAAAATATTACTTAAAAAAACAGTTACACAAAATAAATTGTTAAATGAATAATCCGTAGCTATCTAAACTAAGTTATAATTATTCGTCTAATTTAAAATGGAGTAAAACCAATATTTCTTGAAATTTTTGTATATAATTCTCACCTTAATCCCCCGCATGCGGTGTACTGTGTTGCGTTCGACCACCTTGGCTGGGAAGGGGTCATAAGATAACAACAAGTAACAGATAACGTTTATTAATCGACACCACCTCTTTCCGAGTCGCGCAGGCAGTGAGATATGCGTGACAACGATTACGAAGATGCGTTAGGCCTTTTCTACACTATGATAATCAGTTGCAGTAACAAACAGTTAAGTAGAAAACATATACTAATGACGCCAAGGAGAATATATTTAAAAGATAACTTTGCATTTCTTAGCTCATTTGATGATAGGATTCTTCGCTATGCACGTAACTCTTTACACCTTACTAACTCTCTTTCCGACTCTTTTACCACTGGTAGCTGTGTCACTATGGAATACCTTCAAACATTCGACAAGTACCAAATAGTCATATTTAAAAGACCACGTAAGTAAATAAAAAAAACAATAATAATAAGAAACGTTGGTCTTGAAAAATGCAACCTATAGGCAAAAACCACTATCCATCTATACTACCACAAAGTAGCATTAGGCTTTGCATCACGTAGTCTTTAATGTGTTACCAGCTTTATCTTAGCAAAATTATCAGTTAATATTAGTTAGCGTTATCGATTTCTGATAAGGTTCCGTCGTAGGCTCCACTAAGCTGGGTTATTTTATTAAAGAGAAATAGTATTTTTTTAAGTTCAAGTATCATCACGACCGTTTCCCTTTCGGGGTGGTCAGAAACCACGCTTATAAATAAGCGGTTTCACATTTAGCCAACTTTACTATAGGCCAATCATGACAAGTGGCAAGCTCGTCGATGTCTCCAGCGTACCAAACTATCAGAGAAATATCACAAATAAATTAAATATTAATTAAATGTATTTGTTTACATTAATAAATATTGTTGTGTCCCGATCAGGAATCGAACTTGGTAGACCACGGAGGCAGTCTCAAGAGACTGGCAATTTAAATAAATCAAATTACCTATTCGGTGTGGCTACGCCTTCAAACGCACTTTCTTAAGCCGAAACGCAATACAATCATATCTCGATTGCTCTTAAAAAGTTAGATATTGTTAGTTGATATTTTTCCGTCGACCTGTTATCGGCCGAGCACGGTACAATTAATGTTGACACACCAAACAAAGCCATTGTATATCGACTTTATTTCCTACATTGACAGATCTATATATTTCTTTTATAACGCTCTATACAGTATGTTCCTAAAAGCACAAAAAAAGAAGACACATTTTTAATGTTAAGTTCGACTATGACCGATCAAGATATTATTGAAATGACATCATTCATTTTGGGCTATTTTTGTACTATTTATGCTTTGTACAATGATAAAAAAATATATAAGATTAATGTTATTTTTACTATATATTACTGTGCAAGTAAGTTATTTATAGTTATAATAATAATGGTGACTCAAGGCCAAGGCCAGGTGGGCTCAAGGTCACATTTTTCATGGTAGTCATATTTTTGTTATATTATGTACAGTATTCCCAAATTAATAATGCACATACAGATCTTCGCTAATTGTCGTATTCCCGGAAACACCCGAATCATTGAATCGTAAGAGCCTAAACATTGCACTTGCATTTTGCACCTTGTTCGAAAGAAATAGAAGCCAATATCATGTGTACACAATCGAAAACAATTCGGGCGGTCGGTGACTGCATGTGTTCTCTCTGAGTGGAATTATATAGAGCTGATATTACACACCGTTCTTGGTTTTGTTTTCAAAGGTGAATTTAATTTCAACTTTAATTATCTTATTCAACTTTAAATAGTTTATTAATTTATTAGTTTATTTATTAGTTTTTATTAGTTTATTACACATAATTCTACTAAATTATGCATGAAGAAAATGCACTTAACCACTCTATATACATATCGTCTTCCGACGCTCGGGGAATACGACCGTTGCCGAACAGTGACGAAGATTTCTATGCGCATTATCACTTTGGGAGAACTGTAAATTTGTTAATTTTAAATTAGTTTAAGTAGGTAATAAGTTTTTAATTTCTCATTTTTTTATTGGTGAATGCCTACATACATAAATAGGTACATATATTAGATAAGTTAGAATTATGTATATTATTTTATATATCTTATTTTAAATCTAAGCATTCTCTGACAGCCAAACCTTCAGGACATTTAGACAGAATAGATAGTAGGTACAATTATGTTATGTGTATGATAATATATGTACTGCTGTGTGTATTATATAAATAACTAAATTAATATATAACTATATATATAGTGAATAGAATTTGGCCCAAATCCCCATAGAATATGAATGATGTTCTTTAAAACATGCTGTATATACAATCATATGACCTTTGACTTCTTTTAATAGCCAAAACCTGTATGTATCGCGTACCAGCTATTACGTATTGGATAAAATGTATAAGTCAACATCGAGTGTCGTCATCGCTTAGCCTGGGATCAAAATACTTTTGCTCAAACTTCCCTAATCATCATCAATTCAAATATTTTTATTTTAGATAATGTTTCTGTTATACCTACTTATTTTTAGATCCTATAAAAATACCTATTCAATATTATACATTATTATTTATATTAAATACTTAATTATTATTATCTGCCTATATCTTATAACTAAACTTAACCAAACTTTCCACCAGTACTGCAGTTCAGTGTTGCGCAATAGGACCCCCCACGTTGCCCGCAACCACCCTCAGGGTGCTATTGGGACTCCAGCATACCCGCGTCATCAGGGATGATACTTTCTTATGCATGATGGTGGGCACTACAGAATCTAGGAATGCCCAACAGCATCCTAAAAGCGTGATTATTTTGCACGCTCAGTGTTGTAGACGTAAGTGTTATGCGTATATCAGTATATAATATTGTCACATACGGCGAACGAGTGCCTTCACTCCGTAGCCACGACTCAGACTTAGCTGTTAAGGCACGCAGGGCCAACAGTGAAAGAGAGACGGTTTATAGGGTTTTAGTCCGTAGGCGTCTTGGGGTCTCCTTAGGAGGCCTCAAGGTGATTCGGGCATGCGACCTGCCGCGGTGGCCCTTCAGGCTGGGGTCGTATCGTAAAAAAAAAAAACCAATAAAAAATAAAGAAAAAAAAAACTTATTTCTTTGAAGACTAATAATAAATAACAAAAATTAAGTAGGTACATAACATCACAAAAAATATGACTTTCAAAATAATATATACCTACCTACACAAGTTGAATTTTTCAAGTGTGCCTTCAAGGACAAATCCTAAACTACAAGGAATATCGTAATATGCTTAAAGGAGTCACTGGGCCGATTTTGATAAAAACTAACCCTGCATCATAAGATTTAAAAAAAAATATTCTCCTAGCCGGGAATCGAAACAGTTGATTATGAACAAAAACTCACCTGTATTTTTTTGCACCAGCGGATAATGTCGCTTATAAGGATCAACTTCTGGTAATTGGTAAAAATAATGGTAGTAATATTAAAACAAAAAAATAAAAAAAATATCATATTTTACCAACCGTCTACTCAACTATAATATCACTTGAAAAATTCAACATGTATATATATATATACAAGTATAATAATATAAGTAAAATATATTTATTTATAACAAATGACATATGTCATTTCCATTCCATTAAAACCAAAATTAGTGTACTTTTGTTAGAGATTTTGAAATATTTTACAATTCCCTACAATTTTGCATACTTAACACACAGTCAAAATGTCTTTATTACCGTTACTTGTGACAAGTCATTAATTAAATAACTCTACTAAGTGGTCCAAACAGTAAGCTGTTAGCAGAAGACTAGCTGCTTAGCAGATTCCATTATCCCGAGAAAGGAATCTGCGTGAAAAAAATCTGGCTTACAGAACATGTACAGAATTATACAAGAACGATGTTTTCGGAAATGTTCCGGTATAGAACTGGAACGACGCGACAGTATAAGTACACCTACTTAATGAACATTACACTTGAGTAATTAAGTTTGTATTAATAATAAATCATTCAGAGTGAAATGATTTAGACAGTGTCCCGTGGGTGTGACCTTAACCTGTCAAATTACGTGTGGGTAAAATGAATGGGTCTACGCTGAAATCTCATAATTATAACTTTAATTTGACTTGTGCAAAGGAATGAAAGTACATCCTTTCAAAATTAATCTTCCTCTTCTTCCCCTTCCTCCCCTCCCTCAAACCCAAACGCATACACATATTCAGACACCAACACATACTATATTTATAACCATTTATTAAAAAAATGTATGGTACAGCATATCTCATGCAGGAGACATCACGAGGAACCACATTTTATTTTTGTATAAATGTTTATATTATTTTAGTTCATTAGTTAGACCGCCTCCGTGGTCTAGTGGTAACAAACGTTGCCGTGAACTCGGGAGGTCGTGGGTTCGATTCCCACCGGGGGCAAGTTGTACATTGTATAATTTGTCTCGGTCTGGGTGTTTATATGTATAATATGTATATATTTACAAAAAAAAAGTATAATATGTAGTTTATCAACCATCTAGTTTCCGTAACACAAGCCTCGTTGCTTACCACGGAAATTAGATGGCGCTGTGTGACCTGTCTGGAAATATAATATTTAGAAAACAAGACCACGCCGGCAAAATTTCTATCAAACGTTTTGACAGCTCCAAGCAATCCATTCAGTAATAAATTGTACTAAGGGACACTATTCTGCTTATTTAGAATAATGGTGGTGAGTAATTGTAAGATTTAAACGGAGGGAGCTATCTGATGGTCAATAGCGAGCGTGAAATAATCTGAATATCTGGTATAAGTGTGGGATGGTATTTGAGGTTAAGTTTTATGAGAAGAAAGGAGACGGAGAGTCACTATTAGAGTAATTTGTATAATATTTTATAGCTTTGACGTAAGCCAGGTAAACACGCGCTAACACTGTCAGTATTTATTTTTTAAAGGATAAGTAACGCGGTGGTGGCTCGGTTGTGAGAACGCGTACCTTAAATCCTACAAAGGTCTATTCAAACTCACCCGGCATGTACCAATGAGAAATACACTTTTCTTACGTACATTTGTCATAGATTTACAACACCACCATTCCCGTGCCCGCAGAGCACGTTAAGCTGTCGGTCCCGGTTCCACTAATACTGGAGTGGAATCGATAATAAATTGTCATTGTGTAAAAAAATTACATCATATCCTCGCCAAGCCGTCTGGCTAGCGTGGCGAGTGTAGGCCAAGTTATCTTATGGTTTCTATATGTTTTGGAAGGCCCATCTCCAGCAGTGGAGGTCTAGGACGCTGTGTTCTAAGGGCTGTAATGATGAATGATGATGAACAACTAATAACAAAATTGTACAAATAGTAGCATGGGTACCTAAGGCATATGGGTAGTACAGATCAATATGGTCAAGTAGCTCCGAGCAACCGTTAGCTTCGTATCAAACAAATCAAGCTCCGAAGAGTTACTATTAAAATAGTTGCATGACCTCCAGAAGAACGAGCTTTGTCTGTAATTAATAAAGCACATAGGGGCATGTACTCGTAAATCAATCCACTATTTTGCAGCAAAATATGTGAAACTAATTTAGATATAGCTCTACTGGGTATGAACCAATTCTTTAAACGAAATCTACAACTAAATCTAGATTCAGAGTAGACACCCAGTTTGTATAATTACGATTTTTGGTACAGTCGGAGCAATTACAACACAAAATAATTAAATCGCCTTACACGAAGTATTGATGCAAAAAGACGATAGAGCACGAGAAAAATAATACTAAGATATTCTAGCGTTTATTGTGATGACTGTACTTGCCATCATTTTTTTAATTGTAAAGCCAAGGCCACTTGATTGGGCGTTGATGACTATTGAGTTGCAATTGAAATGAACCGAAGTTCATTCAATGCTTTTTAACAATTTGTTTTGGAATAAATAATGAATACAGACTTTGTGTCAAATTAATTAGGTAAATTATTTTATTTATTCCATTGACGTATATGTAAAGACCTGATATTTAATCATTGATATTATTGTGGCTTGGTATCATCCTCTCCTTTTGATTCCTTCCACAACCAATATCCATAATCAAACTCACTATTTAAATAAACGCAGGAACGTACGCTGCAACGGTAAAATCATGTGGTGTATGCTTACGCCCTCTGGTGAAAATGGATGGAGTGAAAAAGAGTTCGGTGTGGTCGCCCTTGCCAGTGAGGCCGTTGCGTTCAAATATTAATGGTGGATACTTCCCTGCCCCAGCAGTCTGGGAAAATTGCCACCATCAGTCCGCCTGCCACCTATTTGTTGTTCACGTTTCTGCTCCGTGCGACATTACTGAAAGAACGCACTGATTAATAACCTTCGTATTAAAACTTGCTATGTTTAATAGAAATTTGCGCAAATACTTAAGTTGTAGCAGCATTGGCGTGGTAAAATAATAATATATTTTTTACCGCATAAAAACCCAGCTAACATTCTAATTTCAAAACTGTGGTCTGTTCTAACCTCTCGTGTCATGTAACAAGGACGAGACTCTCGGAGACTGTAGCTCGTTAAAATAACACGACATACCCACCCCGCAAGACAAAGTATTAACCGTAGACATATAACTATAGTTTAAGATACCTGTTATCCAAATGAAATCAACTTTTTATAAAATAAGCTAACAAAAGCAATGCAATCGAAACATGCTAAAAGGAGTCCATTTATTTTAATACTTATTCTGGCCGGGAATCAGACCCAAAAATTTTGACAATATGGTTCAATAAGGTTCCTCAAGTTTCTTCTTCTTAAGGTGCCATCTCCTATCGGAGGTCGGCTATCTTTAAGGCGATTTTGATTTTGTTGGCCGCTGTCCGGAACAAGAATCGGGTGCTCATCCCGAACCACTCCCTGAGGTTCTTGAGCCAGGAAGTGCATCTTCTCCCCGGTCTTCTGGAGCCTTGTATCTTGCCTTGCATCCTCAAGTTTAACTTCCTAAAATTTTACCTAAAAGGTTTTTTTAAATGTAATATTTAGAATTCTGAAACTACAAAAAAGACATGACTGAAAAAAAAAGTAGTAACAAAGATTTAAACGTAAACTTAAAATTATTAATACTAATAAAAATGTTGTCATCGCAATATTTAAATGGGTCATAGGTTATGTAATCGTATTATATGTAGTATATGTATTGTTAGTATTTAATATATCATAGTTATTAGTATGCATTTTAGTAATATAATTGTATTTATATGTCTATAGACTTATTTATCATTATTATAATGTTAACCATAAGTTGGTACTAAATATTTGTACCTACCTTACATTTGAAATGGTCCACATTGACCCTAAGCTTGGCTGTCAGATAATGTCTAGCAGCATTAAGTCCGCCCCTTGTATAACGTGCAATAAAGTTTTAAATAAATAAACAAATATTAGTTGATATAGCGATTGTGCGAACGCGAACAAACCTTTGAGGTAGTTGGAAGCGCTCTCAGATGACGCGAGTTTAGTAGTGCGGAGACGGAGCGATTGTGGCTTAGTTGTAAAAAGGCTTTCCTTTAATTAAAAAAAATACGTGTGACACTCGGGACTGCCGCGTAAAGCTATTGCATAGCTCTTTTTATTAAGTTATGCAGTTATAATTATTTATTTATTTTATTTATGCATTTTTTTTTTATTAATATTAATTCAAGTTTTTTCTATTACTGTGGACGCGGCGAAAAAGCACGCTGTCTCACCTAGCATTGTGTCTAAAAGAGATAGAATCAGTTAGCAGCTAGTCTACACGCATACGTCTAGTCGCACGCACACAAACACCGTGCCGAAGTCTGCCGAACTGAAGCGATGTTAGACGATGCACGGCTTTCAACGCCGCACCGCTGTGCCGGTCGGAGTGAGGGGTGTTAGGTTTATTTTCGTTACGGAATTTCTTGATTCGGTCACCGCGCTCAAAGCCCGCGATAAAAGCTATGCAATAGCTTAAAACTAAAAAAGTACCAATGTGTAATATACTTTTCTTACGTACATTTGTTATAGATTTACAACATCGCTCTTAGAGAGAACGTTAAACCGTCGTCGCCGCGTCGGTCCCAGTTCTACTAATACTTTTTATTTTGGAATCTTAATTAATTGCCAGCCTTCCTGTCTCCAGACCTTTCTGTCAGCCGCTTTGACAACTCCTTGGCCAAGCGCCTCGCTGTCGGTCCCCATGGGCCCATCGTCTCGACCCCAAATGGCGCAAACTCGTAACCGGAACCAAGGTTGGCATATTTGCGCAATTTGAGGTTCTCCGCTTTTGGAATCTTAAATAAATTATCATCAGATCCTCGCCAACCCGTCTGGCCAGCGTGTCGAGTCTAGGCCACATTCCCTAGATATATGTTTTAGGAGGCCAATCGCCAATAGTAGATGTTTAGGATAGTTCCGATGTCCAAAATCGATCTTACCCTGATCGAATAGTTTTCTCGCGTCGTGCGTTTGATTGTACAACTTTAGTGAGCGCGGCCTTATGTTAATTCCAAAACATTTTTTACAACAATGACCTGTCTCTATAATTACGTCTACGAAGACATAGTAACTCAACGAGCAGACGTGTAATATCTGCACAAATGGTTTCACAATCTACTAGATACCCTCAGCTTGACCTCTTCACATATCTTGGACTCACATACACCCCAGACAATATGCACTGCCCATTACACTTGTAATAACAGGTTCTCCAATCGCAGGCGTCAATTTAAACCACTCTTGAGACAGCTTTGATTTAATTATAACTTATTTTCTTCGGGTTGTGTTTCTTTTTTAATTATTTATTTATTTATCTTTAAGGAAAACTTACAGCTTCTAACAAATGATTATTTATTTATATATTTAAAACTTTATTGCACAAGCAAGCACAAGTGGCGGGCTTAATGCCGCTAGGCATTCTCTAGCAGCCAACCTTTTAGAATTTTGATTATGAGGTAGGTGCAAAGGGCTTAAATATGAAACCTATTAAAAATATTAAATAAACTTAATCTAAGATAAAACAATACATATTAATATACACACCAATATATATATATATACTACATACAATATATCTTACATACACTGTTGGGAGCTGTTTAAGTAATGTGAATACACCATGTTTTTAAAGAGTGATTTAGTGGGCGCTTGGCGAATTTCTACCGGCAAATTGTTCCACATATTCGCGGCCACCACTTTGAAAGAGTTTGACTTGAAGCTAGAGTGATGAGATGGGATAGATAAAACAGAATTGTGGGTCGAGCGAAGTGACCTGTTATGAAGTGACGAGAGATAAAACTATATGCCAATTAAAAGTTTCCACAAATATCTTATACAACTAAAAAATAACTTAAACATAAACATATAAATAATAATAATAAACCACAATAATTTAGAAAATAAAAATAAGTAAGCAATTAAATCTATAAATCAGATAGATGTAAATACTGTAATGTACACCATTAGAATACGTCTGCTGTGTTATACTGTAAAAAATGCTCTAGACATCGCCAGACCAACAAATTTAGGCGATATACAGAACATGTCAATATCCATGACCTCAGCTAGGTTGAGTTTTCTTGATGCTCTCGTTAAAATGAGTTTTGACGGTAATTGGTGCGGGCATATGGCATTACCAAAGGTCTATAAACACTTTGAGACCGGCTAGGTATACCAAATCCGAGTAATCCTAGCAGTTCACTGGAACCTATTTTCCATTGCGCAATTTTAAAGAGGTAAGTAATGTCCGCTATGCTTCTACGTAGCTCCAAGGGGAGTATGTGATGTCTTTTACATCTACTGACGTAGTCAGGGTCAAACGTTTTTTAACTGCACAAGTTTTATTCTACACCATTAAAAAAACAAGTTAACTATACTATTGATATAATAATTTTATTACATAGCGATAATATCTCAATATAGTCGACTTATTTATTTTTATTTTCCACAATATGGCGTCTGATTGTCGCCTTAATGAAATTTTATTATTGTCATGTCTTCAGTGACACTCGCGTGATGAACACTCGTACATACATACAAACTGCGTGTAATTTATTAACTAGGAAATATTTTTAGATTATAATCTAGAATAAAAATTAAGTGCAACTATTTTTTTATTTTAATTATACAGTAATTAAATCATAAATTACGGTGCAGAGAAGTTATCCTAAAAATATCGGCACTCATACTGAGCCTAATCAAGGTCGGTCGCGCGAACGCTGACTTATGTCATTGTTTCGCCTCTATTTCGTCTTTCTGCTGTAAGAGAACAATTAACACTCGTAATAACACTTGTTTTTAGGATAATGATTATTATCCTTTAAAACAAAACTTTTTACTTTCAAAAAGGGGTTCTACCAACGATACTTGAAACCTAAAAAAAATATTTGCTCTTTTGACAATTATACGTGGTGTATATACATACATACTCGTACATAGGCTGATTAACACAACACTACTTTGCGTCGCGCAGTCGAGTATTAAGAACCAGTGCCCCTGGGGTCACTGATCGGCAGTCGATATGTCAGTGACAAAGTTCGGCTCACCATACACAATGCCATGTTGGTACCAACACTGATGTATGAAAGCGAGACGTGGATACGTCAGAATACGCATGAGAGTAGGGTTAATGCAGTAGAAATGCGGTCGTTGCGGCGGATAAGTGGCGTCGCTTTGGCGGGCCGCATACGTAACGTTGAAATACGGAAAAGGGTTGGTATGAAGGAAAGCATAGGGACAAAAATAAGGAAAGGCATGCTACGATGGTTCGGGCATATTGAAATGAAAGATTGACGAACCAGATATATAATGCGAAAGTTGTGGGTGAAAGAGGTCCTGGCAGACCGAGACTCACATATCACGATTAAATAAATAAAACACTGACTGTACATTAAAAATTCTTCGTAACTAAAGGGCATGTATAAAGAGGTTAAGGAATGTCAACGAAGCGAAAGAGGTATGTCGTGATCGTGTCGAATGGCGCTCAATTGTCTCTGCCTACCCCGCAAGGGATCTGGCGTGAAGATATGTATTTATATATCTCCTTAACCAGCATTTTTACTTAGTGTGATATTTAAAAAAAAAAGAGCCAAAAAACTAGATTGCATTTAGATTGTATTCAGATTAAGAGTGGTTAATTTAATATTAGAACCGACAATTAAGAGTCATATTGGTCGGTCAGCGAGACATGCATTATGACTCTATTTAGGTAAGCACAATCTATTGCTTTTTCAACTTATCCTGATATTTATCACAGCATTCCTCAGTCGATGGTTTTGTCCCATTTCGTGTGTGATTATCGTTGTATGTTGTCTGTTTGAAGTACCGTATATTACATTACAATTAGTAGACCGCACGTCTCACTACAAAATAAAAATTGGTTGAAAAAAAATTGAATTTCAAAATTAATAATTACATACATACATATCTTCACGCAAGATCCCATGCGGGATAGGCAGGGACAATTCAGCGCCACTTGACACGACCACGACATACTTTTTTCGCTTCGTCAATATTCATCAACTTCTTCATAGATGCCCTTTTGCTACGAAGGTTTTTTAATTCACCTTCAGCCAGTGTTTTATTTATTTGATCGTGATATATGAGCCTCTTTAATCCACAACTATCGCATAATATACAAATATCTGGTTCGTCAATTTTTGAACCGTAGCATGAATTTCCTTATTTTTGTCCCTTTGCTTTCTTTTATACCTACCCTTTTCCGTATTTCGACGTTACTTATGCGGTTCGCCAAAGTGACGCCGCATATCCGACGCTACAGTCTCATTTCTACTGTATTAACCCTACTCTCATGCGTATTCTGACATATCCACGTCTATATACATCAGTGTTGGTACCAACATGGCATTGTGCATGGCGATTCGAGCTTTGTCACTCACATTTCGACTGTCGATCAGTGACCACTAACACTAACTTAACACTATTTCCCGCGTTCACTCTTCTTTCAACATCCCTATCGTGCTTCCCATCCGCGGTGAAAACACTGCCCAGATATATAATTTTGTTTACTTTAGTTTTATCATCAATCTTTATCGTCACGGTTGTCACCCTTCTTTTTTTAAATAATAAGATTTTGATATAAGATATTAATTGTAATTTGTTTAATGTTAGGCTACAATGTTTCAATTGAATATATTTTTTCAAAGTTATTTTCACAGCTGTCTTTTACAAAAAACTGCCTCCGTGGTCTAGCGGTTAAGTCCGTGGATTTAGACTTGGAGGTACCGGGTTAGATTCCTGGTCGGGACACAAATATATTTATTAATGTACTTAAATAAATACATTTAATTATTATTTAATTTATTTGTGATATTTCTCGAGTTTGGTACGCTGGAGTCATCGACGAGCTTGCCACTTGTCATGATTGGCCTATAGGAAAGTTGGCTAAATGTGAATCCGCTTATTTATAAGCGTGGTTTCTGACCACCCCGAAAGGGAAACGGTCGTGATGATACTTTACTTTTTTCTTTTACAAATTAATATTTAGATTCAAATGTTTACTTAACACCTTGCCAATTACGAATAACATAATTTTCACTAAACATATAGCACAAACGGATTATAAAGGATATAAACTATCTAAAAAAAAGAAATAATACAGTGTAAACTCTATATAAAAACACTGAAGGGACTGTGCAGTTTATGGCTTTATAGGAAGTTGTCGTTAAATGGAGAAAAATAAAATCAGAATTGGAAGACAAGCGAAACCAACCAAAGCCAATTGATTTTACTTTGGGGAGTTTGTCGTTAAATCGAGGGACGTTATATGAAGTATTACAAATGTATTACAAATTTCTATCTACGCATCATTATGTTAAGTGTATATGTGAATGTGTATTGACAGTGTAAGTGTGAGTGAGTGAAAATGTGTAGATTTTATTGCATTGTACATATCTAATGTATCATTAGATATGTACGTCTAGACGTAGTACGTCTACCTTGGACAGACTATTCAGCTAGGCGCTGCAAACTTCAGCAAAGAAGCCGACAGACGCATTCAGCTAGGATGGGCGGCATTCAGGAAACTTCGACATATCCTCTCATGGTCCATACCACAGTGTTTGAAGTCTTCAACCAGTGCGTCCTCCCCGTAATGTCGTACGGAGCAGAGACGTGGACACTGGTCTGGTTCACAAATTTAAGGTTGCTCAGCGAGCTATGGAGAGAGCTATGCTTGGTATTTCTCTGATGGATAGAATTTGAAACGTTGAAATTGGTCGGAGAACCAAAGTTACTAACATAGCATTCAAAATTAGCAAGCTAAAGTGGCAATGGCCCAGACACATCTGCCGCAGAGCCGACGACCGATGGGGCAAACGGGTTCTGGAGTGGAGACCACGTACGGGACGACGCAGAGTGGGACGACCCCCCAGCAGATGGACGGATGACCTAAGGAGGGTCGCTGGTGGGGGTTGGATGAGGGTTGCAAAAGACCGCGTGCAGTGGCGAGCCTTGGGGGAGGCCTATATCCAGCAGTGGAGAGACACAGGCTGATAATGATGATGAATGTGTCATTTACATACACTACACATATCTTGCTCAGAATCCTTCTTCTGAATTGTTGTTTATACAGACAGAAGGGGTCGATGTCTGTGAATAATTTATAGTTTTTTTGTTATTCTGTTTATAACAGAATTAGATGCGTAATTAGTTCGTCGGGTGCTAACGTGGACAAAAAGATTACGATATAAGCTTGGCACTCTAATACGTGAAATATCGTCCACCAGCTTAGAGTTGTCGCGAGCCGATTATTTTTATTTAACTTACCATGTTAGATGCGTCATTCCGATCATATCGTATTTCTCTGATGGATAGAATTCAAAACGTTGAACTTCGTCAGAGAACCAAAGTAACTATCATAGCTTTCAAAATTAGCAAGCTGATTTGGCCGTTAGCGAGGCGCTTGGCCTAGGATTTTTTAAAGCGGTTGACAGAAAGGTCCGGAGACAGGAAGGCTGGCAATTATTTCTGCCGACGTATTAGTCTCGCTATACAGAGGGGAAATGTTGCCAATCTCCTTGAAACTATCTCGGATGGGACGTCTCTAGAGTACATTTTTTATTTATAGTTTAGTTTATTTTTTCATGGGCTCTCCTGTTCCAAAAGTGCGGGCAGATTTTCCCGCCACGGCTCCCTTAACGATACTATAAAAAGGGCTCTAGCCACCATCGAGGTTCCAGCTCTTCTAGAGCCTGTTGGAGTTATCCGAGATGATGGCAAGAGACCCGATGGTATGACGTTGGTCCCCTGGGAACGGGGACGTGCTCTAGTGTGGGACGCCACGTGCGTCGACACCCTTGCCGCGTCGCATCTCAGGGGGACAGCGCATAAAGCGGGAGCCGCGGCGGAAAATGCGGAGTCCAGCAAGCGGCGCAAGTATGTAAGTATATTAAAAGATTACATATTTGTGCCGTTTGCTGTAGAAACTCTGGGCCCATGGAGTCCAAGCGCAAAAAAGTTTTTAAAAGACATAACACCGCGTCTTGTTGTCTCCTCCGGTGACAAGAGGGCTGGCTCTTTCTTCGCCCAGAGAATTAGTATTGCAATTCAGCGGGGAAATGCAGCCAGCGTTCTTGCCACCATTCCACGCGGACGGGACTTATATCCCTATCCTTAATATTAATTTTATTTTATATGTTGTAAATATTTTTTCGAATAAATGTATATGTTTATTTTTAATTTTATTATTCAGGTAGCTTTTAATTTATATTTAATGTATGTTATTTTTTGACTTGAAAAATATCACAAATAAATTATTGTCCTCCGACCAGGAATCGAACCTCCGCATTTTTTTTTTTTTTTTTTTTTTTTACAATTTGGCCTTCTCGGGCTCTTTTGTATTGTCACATCACATTGTTATAATTATTTAAATAAATTATATTAAATTTATTACAATACAATTAAATTGACCTAAATATAAACATACACCAACAGTAAAAGGTGTCCAAAATATATTAATAATATACATTTGCACATCTACCAGGCATTTTTGTCACTAATAAAATCATTTATCTTATAATAGGCCTTGCCTATAAGTCGACGTTTGACATGAATTTTTAGTTTATCGAAACACAAGCTAGTTAGTTCCTTTGGGAGTGTGTTATAAAAACGAACACCAAGTCCCAAAAAAGACTTACTAGTTTTACTGAGGCGTAGGCATTTTCACGAATACTTGTGGCAGTATTTTATATGTTTTAAAAATCTGTATATTGACAATTTATTTCAATTTTCGCATTACTTAGATTATTTCGAAACAATATAGGGTCTTAAAAGATCGCGTGCGCACATAAAGGCGTGTGTTAAAGCGAAGGGTCCTCATGACCTGCGACCTGGCACGATCGCTATCTACGGACTTACGGACACGGGTTAACGTGCAACTTATAATATCCCTTTAATACGCCCGTTTTATTACTACCATTGCGAAAAAGCTGTAGTTTCTAAAATGCGACGCGACTTTGGTAATCAGTTGCATAACAATGAAGTAGACAGGTTCTGGAGTGGAGACCTGCATGCAGATTGACGGATGAACGGAAAACTGGTGAAAATACCCCGAAATTAAGCGAAAGAAATTAAATTTGATAGCCAACGTGTCGTGAAATACTCGTTGCTCACAAGAATCACAGTAGATACCCGAATACAATAACAGCAAAAAAATATTGCACAAAATCCCAGAGCCACGATGTGCTTCGCGAACAGTGTTGTTGTTCTAATACTGCCTATAGGAACGCTTCGAGTCCAGTGGAAACGTCAATGAGAGGAAGTGCACACGAGCACAATCCCTATTGCCCACCAGTAGGCGTCGCCGGGACGCCGGAAACTCACCGACAGAAGTGCGCCGGCGCACAAAGGCGTTGCGCAAGTATTCGAATCA
This sequence comes from Tinea semifulvella, assembly GCA_910589645.1. Lineage (NCBI taxonomy): Eukaryota > Metazoa > Arthropoda > Insecta > Lepidoptera > Tineidae > Tinea > Tinea semifulvella. Next base: position 10,778,766 of record OU342606.1, read on the forward strand.
AACGACTTAAATAACTAAATATCTAACGGATGAGATCCTGTGAAATTCCATGCATTGGTGGCAGATTATATCGTTTGCTGTTGTCGCTGCAAATTTATGGAATGAATTACCTCAATATATTAGACAAGCTCTTAATCATGGAATATTCAAGAGTAATGTGTACAAACAATGTCTATTAACTTAAAACATCTGTTGAGCATGCCTTTCCTTATTTTTGTCCCTATGCTTTCATTGATACCATTTTGCGTATTACGTCATTACGTATGCGGTTCGTTAAAGTGACGCCGCATATCCGACGCAAAGACCTGATTTCTACTGCATTAACTTTACTCTCGTGCGTATATCCACGTCTTGCTTCCATACATAAGTGTTGGCATGGCATTGTGTATGACGAGTCGTGCTTTGTTACTGACATTTCGACTGGCGATCAGTGACCCCAGGGCACCGTTGGCACTATTTTCCGCGTTCACTCTTCTTTCAACATCCCTATAATACATCCCATCCGAAGTGAAAACACTGCCCAGATATATAATTTAATTTACTTGTTCTAGAGTTTCATTATCAATCTTTATCGTCACGGTTGTCATCCCTTTTTTTTTCAAACACTAGTTGCGTTTACATCTACGATCTTAACCGCCAGACCACGGAGGCATTCGATGCTTCGCCGACAAAAAGTCGCGTTAACCAATCCGCATCTTAAAACTACGCATAAACGCTTTTTAATGGCTTCAATTCATTAAAAGAGGCCCAGTTTCACTAGATTCTGAGAAATCGCAATGATACAGCTCAAAGGAACATAATCGTTGGCATTCATAAATATTAAATGAATTTTCTATCATACTGCAATTTTATGCTAAATAAAAATTGATGGGAACTTTACAACTAGAAATGACCTTAGAATTATTATTTTCCCCCCTTTTTTGTGTAGTTGAAAGTATGTATAGCTTATTCAGCTTTCACAGATATTATTTTTATTATTAACTGTATGTAATGGTAAGTGGCGAGCAAGGTCTAGGTATGTTAGAAACTGAAATCAGACACTCATTACTGACATCAGTCCCAAACATTATTTGTTTATTTTTAAGAAGTATCAGTCTTTATTATTACATAGATTAACAGTTTAGTATTAGTAGAACATAGGCCAAGAATATTTTATATTATTTACATATATACTATTAAAACACTTGATTATAATATTAGGAGTGAATAAGGTTACAATTACAAATAATAAAAGAATAAAATGATAAACCGGCCAAAAATACAAAACAATAAAACTAGGAATGGGATAAGCAATGAATTGACTTTATAAATTACGTTTTAATCATTGTACGTGTATATGTGTATCCATTTTAGTTTATTGTATGTGTGTATATTGTATGTATATGTATATTTGCATGAGTGTATAACTGTATGCATTTTATTACATGATCTGTCGGCTTGACTGGACATGACAGCAATTTAAGCCTGATCCCGAAATGTGTGGATATTTTACTGGATTTATCGCCACGAACAATGGATCCTTCCCCGCCCCGGCAGACTGGGAAAATTACCACCATCAGTCACCTATTTGTTGTTGTCGTTAAAAGTATGTGCTATTTACAATAATGTCAAATGCCAATTTTTACTTTTAAGGATTATTAAGGAAATAGACCACTGCTAATCTTCAATAGAAAAGCGTAAATCGTTTTGTTCTGTTCGTAGACTGGTCAGGCATTATTTGAGCGTCCGAGAATCAAACCCGGTCCCACACAATAGTAAGCGACATCCCTCGCCTTCGACTTATGGCTTTCTCCACGGTTCGTGACTCACAAATTTGTTATATGTAAATGAGATATTTGTCCTGGGCTCCCTTAAGAATCTTGAGTTAAAAGATTTTTTTCATATCTATTTGGAGTGGCTGTGGTGATATCATATATTTTAATTAATTTAATTTTAAATATTACTTAACTGGATGCCAATTAAAAGTTTCCACAAAAATCTTCTACAACTAAAAATATAAAATTAAAAATGTAATAAACGACTTAAATAAAAAAGCAAACAATTCTAGCAAAACATAAGAAATATAAGCAATATAATAATATAGATAAATAGAAACATGTGAATAATAATAATAAACCACAATAATATAGAAAATAAAAATAAGTAGGCAACTAATCTATAAATCAGACAAATTTATTTATTTAAAAACTTTATTGCACTATGTACAAAGGCTGACTTAATGCCGCTAGGCATTCTGTAATATCATAAATGTAAATTCTGTAAACCATTACAATACGTCTGATGTGTCACACTGTAAAAAATGCTCTAGCATCGCCCGATCATCGTCATCATCACAGCACCTAGAACGCGTTGTTTTAGACCTCCTGCTGGAGATGGTTCAGGCGAAAAATATTTTTGGAGAATTATAATAAATTATATCTGTTACTAAACGTCATCAAATTCTGATTTAAAGAAAATATCGTTTGATAGTTACGGATATTCTAACCGAACACCTGAATTAGTTTATTATAATTACTTCATAGTCATCATCAGCCTGTATCTCTCCACTGCTGGATATAGGATTCCCCACCAGCGACCTTCTTCACGTCATCCGTCTATCTAGCAAGCGGTCGTTCCACTCTGCGTCTTCCTGTACGTGGTCTCCGCTCTAGAATCCGTCTTCTCCATCGTTTATTAGTTTTGCGCCAGACGTGTCCAGCCCATTGCCAATTCAGCTTACAAATTTCGAACGCTATACGGTAACTTTGTTTCTCCGACGGATTTCCAAGTTTCGGATATTATCCATCAGAGAAATATCGAGCATAGCTCCCTCCATTGCCTGCTGAGCAACTTTAAATTTGTAGATTAATTATAAACACGTATTTTGAGAATTTTTTTTCATGGTCCTAATGTTTCGAAGATATATATTTAATTAATATTCGTAAAAGAAATATCATAATTATCATCAGGCTCAACTCATCTTCAAATACCGGATATGTCAGACTGCTTACCATTTAACGCAATATACTGCTACCCTCATCCAGCCACCTACAGCGACTTTTTAAATCCGTCCATCTAACAGGAACTCGGCATTGTCTCGTACGTGGTCTTCACTCCAGGACCCCTCTACTCCATCGTTCATCAGTGTCCGGCCTATTGCCACTTTAGCTTACTAATATTTTAAAACAATAACAGCTCTGTATAAATCCAATAAGCAGTGTAGGCAGTAAAATCAGTACGCAAAAGTAGACAATACGCAACCACACGAGCGAATCGACAATGATCTTAATGTACTTAAAAATAATTTAAACTCGTAATCACTATTTAAATACAGCTCTTTGTTTATATTTATATTTATTGACTACCTGGCATCGCCCGTTTAATATAGTGGTCAGCGAAAACAACCACAGATGGCCGTAGGATCACGTCTCATTTAGATGTTAACGTCATTTCCAACCCTGGGTTCGAGGGAATGTTATGCTACATTTTATCAAGTTCGGTCAAGTAGCTGCTAGTCAGTGGAACAAGCTACCCTTGGCTATCTACCTTCTGTCAATCTATTTAAAAACCATACATTATTTTTTGAGAAACTAAATATATCTCTCTTAACGTATTGGATATATATTTATTTATATGTTTTGTATAGATGTGCATTTTATTTATATTGTGTAAGTGTAGTCGTATGTATATTTGTGTGCTATTAATAACTGTGTTTATTTTAGTAATTTAAGTAATTTTCATATTTTTGTTCACCTGCCCATCACTTTATTTTATTACTTATATATTTATATATATCTACCCATATTATAGACATACAATATTTATTATAATTATCGTATATATTTATTTGCAATATATATATAGGTATATATATATGACTTTTTTTTACTTGACACACAGGTTATATTGTTTGACTAATTAATAAATGTACTCTGTGGTCTGCTTTTAAAAAGCGTACAAATATTAAAATAATTTAGAAGAATTTATTCGAAGTACTTAGATACAAAACTATTAAATAAAACTAAAACTAAAAATACCTATGAAATTAAAATATAAATATAATATTTAATAATTTTATATTATAATATTATATTATAATATAATATCTTAAGTTATACAATGATTTCAATACTTAACAAAACAAAATTAAAATATTTATTTATTTTATTTTGACAGCAAACAATCATTTACATAATATTACAAACATAATTACCATTAACAAGACCTTGAGTGTCGAGAATTTACACAAAATACAATAAACTAAAACACAAACAAGCACAGCAGATTAACAATTAAGCAAAAAATTTAATTTAAAATTAAAATTATTAACATCAAAATTGAATTAAAATAGTAAGTTTTATCACAGCAGAAACAATATTACTAATACCAGCGAGGAAAGCGTTTTTTGATGTTCGCATTGTTAATGCTGACGCAACCTGGTACGGAACCCATACCTGGGGAAGCATCTCCCAAACCCATTCACACGAGAAACACCGTAAATACGACAGGGCAGCAGAAGATCTCAGAGCTTCATTTACGCCGTTGGTTATCTCGTGTGATGGCTCTTTTGTCAAAAAGACCGCTTCACGGCTTTCTGAAAAATGGCAGAAGCCATTCTCACAAGTTGCAGGCTGGCTAAAAATTAAAATATAAATTTCTGTAATAAGGACTATAAGCTTAAGGATCAGAGGAACAAGAAAGCGAGTGAGATGGATAGAATGTAAGGATGGAGCAGGTATGTTTAAAGGAACGAATGAATGATTAAATGTGAATGTTTGTTAGATGATTTTACATATTTAGTTTTATGTATTTTTAGTTATTATTGTTATTTTATTGAAATATTTTTTTATTAATATTACTAATACTACATATATAAACATTAGAAATGTTATATTATTTTAATTTAGAGAACATATGTAATTTGAGGTCGCTTTTAAATTTATTAACACTAGAGTTAAATAAGTCAAGATGAGACAATTCCTTATCGTAGTAGTCGAGAGAGCGACAAAAGTATCTATTAGTCGTGTACCTAGTAAATGAATTAGAAATAACAAATAAGTTGTTGCTGCGAGTGCTACGTGTGGTGTCAATGATAAAGTTTTTAAATTTAGATTTAAAGTCATTCATATGGTCAACATTTATTATTTGGTCTGGCAACTTATTATAATCTATCCATCTAGCAGGGGCCGTCCCACGAAGATACGTGGTCTCCACGTCTCAAGTCACACGTGCTCAAATAAAAACAGTTAAATAAATGTTGAAAAGTCGTTCACATTTCGTGACTTAACAATTATCATAAATAATATCGATTTGGTTAATTCGAGAGAACCCACTGACATGGAGTTTATTTTTATTTCATTTAATAACAATCTCGTTAAAGAGAGTAATTGTTTCAACAGTTTTTTGAGAGCGCGGTGCGTTCCGAAAGTTACCTACGTGAACTTAAAAAAAAACACCTAATAATCATACGGGTGTCTAAAGCCGGGTACTCACTAGCGAGTTGCACGTTAAAGTTACCAAAAAGCATAGTGTATTCGTAGTTCGCGAGCGGAACACGCTGTGCTTGCAGCGAGCTAATGACGGCCAGGGTACTCATTGCGTTACTGTACCCGTTTCACGTTACTGTGACCTAAAAACATAGTGTGCACGTGGTCGCAATAAGCCCACATTTGTGGACGTCGAGGGTGAAGGTGTGAAACACGCTGCGAACTAACAAGGATTTTACTTTGATTTAGATGTTTTTTTTCTTGATTTAAGTAAATGGTCAGAAGATAAATATATTTTGTTGCTAGACGCCTACAAAAAAAAACTGTTTGCTGATTCTTCAAAATAAAAAGTAGATCACTTCTTTCCCGATACATTCGATGAATCCACCACCTACCTGCCCGTTTTGAATTATCTAGTAAAGCATCTATCAGCATGTAGTAGTATGCTGCACAAGCGAGAGACACGTCGTCTGATATCATGGCGTCACAAACCAACACTGCGGCGACCTGCGGTGCTGATAGCTTATCGTTACGGTCACAGTTACTTCTCATACACACTAGAATCTCGTTACTGTATCTGTTACAGCTCGCTTGATGAGTACGCTCGGTTAGGGCGCACAGGCACTAGAACCTCGTAACGTATATGTTTGATTACAGTTACAGCTCGCTTGATGAGTACGCTCGGTTAGGGCGCACAGGCACTAGTACCTCGTAACGTATATGTTTGATTACAGTTACAGCTCGCTTGATGAGTACGCTCGGTTAGGGCGCACAGGCACTAGAACCTCGTAACGTATATGTTTGATTACAGTTACAGCTCGCTTGATGAGTACGCTCGGTTAGGGCGCACAGGCACTAGAACCTCGTAACGTATATGTTTGATTACAGTTACAGCTCGCTTGATGAGTACGCTCGGTTAGGGCGCACAGGCACTAGTACCTCGTAACGTATATGTTTGATTACAGTTACAGCTCGCTTGATGAGTACGCTCGGTTAGGGCGCACAGGCACTAGAACCTCGTAACGTATATGTTTGATTACAGTTACAGCTCGCTTGATGAGTACGCTCGGTTAGGGCGCACAGGCACTAGAACCTCGTAACGTATATGTTTGATTACAGTTACAGCTCGCTTGATGAGTACGCTCGGTTAGGGCGCACAGGCACTAGAACCTCGTAACGTATATGTTTGATTACAGTTACAGCTCGCTTGATGAGTACGCTCGGTTAGGGCGCACAGGCACTAGAACCTCGTAACGTATATGTTTGATTACAGTTACAGCTCGCTTGATGAGTACGCTCGGTTAGGGCGCACAGGCACTAGAACCTCGTAACGTATATGTTTGATTACAGTTACAGCTCGCTTGATGAGTACGCTCGGTTAGGGCGCACAGGCACTAGAACCTCGTAACGTATATGTTTGATTACAGTTACAGCTCGCTTGATGAGTACGCTCGGTTAGGGCGCACAGGCACTAGAACCTCGTAACGTATATGTTTGATTACAGTTACAGCTTGCTAATGAGTACCTTTAGACGATTTCTCAACGGCTCCTCTACTCAATTATTCGTTCCAGGCATGTTCCTCGGCATGTCACTATAGAACTGTCAAGTGTCCTTGAAGCGTGTTAGTAGTAGTAAACTCATAATTTATTTATATAAAAGTAACAATTTATTTATTATTTGGAAAAATTACAGCCATTGCAATTAAATACACGAGCTTCCAAGACGGCATTAACGGAATCATACAGTATTTCGTTGGGTAGGGAGAGGAGTAGAATGGTGGATGGTGAGGGTATTATCGCGCAATAAAATAAAAAAGGGAGGCCTCCTTTTCTTAAACCAGCCTATTGTCGGTCGTAAGCCCGAGACACCATTCTTCTCATCTCTTACCCACACACGATGGACCCGGCACCCGCACGGTGAATCCATGGAATGCTTAGAAATTTCTCATTCTCTCTGTAAGTAGGATTCTATAAGCTAATTATAAATTTCCATTGGCATAATTTACAAATTTACAAAATTTTGATGTCTGTTAGACAATACTTGATAGAATAATTGAATAACGTCTAAGGTTTACGAACGCACCTCGTCAGTTTTGAGTGCATGCTTCACTTGTGTCGGAAGATTTTCTGAACATGTTTAAAAGAAAGCACCTTTAATAAAGTAATTTCACTCCATACCACTTTACACTGTCAAGTTTAAACAGTTGATTATTTGACTGTTTTAAACTGACTTAAATTGTTAAAAACTGCTTTATGTTCTAGGTATCCTCAGTTACATTCTGTCAACAGTGTCAGGAACGAATTATCTTAGCGGCTAAAGTATAAATTATGTTTTCGCGTTTTTTTTTAATTTATTTATTTTATGAAAACACAATGCTAGTATGACTTAATTCTTCTACCAGTGGAACAGACTTCCCATTGCTATACAAAAAAACTCACCAAGCACTTACATGAAAAACAAAACAAGACCACATAACATAACAACGCAGCCTCTTTTAAGTGCATTCCCAAATGGCCATACGCATGTAATACAACTAGTTGCGCTCAGATTTTTAACTTGAGCGAGTCGAGTTGTGCGAGCGAATGCCGAGTAGGGCGCAGTACTTAAATGCCAAAATATTCTGCTGTAAATGCTTGATTTATTTTTGTTTACAACAAAATTACATACTATTTTGTATTAGATAAAAGCGTTGCTCTAAGTCCTTACTGCCTCTGTCTAGCAGTTAAGTCCGTGAATATAGATTTAGCCGTGGAGTTACCGGGTTCGATTTCTGGTCGGTACAAAACAATTTATTTGTGATATGTCTCGAGTTGACGAGCTTGCCAATTGTCATTATGGACCTATAATAAAGTAGGCTAAATATAAAGAAATACGTTTATTCATCGCAAAACAGATACAACTTACACAATTAAGATATGCAGCACAACGCGCCCCGACAGGCACCCAACAGTACTCCAGGATATAGCCGTGCATAGGATATGGGATGGACCATGAATTGATATTAAAATATGGAATCGGCAGCCCCCACACCCACTGCCACATCCCGAGCACCACCAGGCAGCCATCGAGGCGCGCTGCACTACAATTCACACCGTAATTCCTGCACAAATGAACGGGCCCTAAGCTCAGCATGTGTCGCGAATTGCATAGTTGGATCCGCGACACTGTTCTTCCGCTAGTACCCAATAAAAAAATATATATATTTTTGAAAGCATGGTTTCTGACTTTACTTTACTTTATTTTATATTATCTGTCAAGTGTCCTGGTATTCCAGTGCACAGTACCCGTGTAAAGTGGCAGGCAAGCGTTTAAACAATTGTGAATTTAAATATTTGCCTGCCATCATTATGTTGTTTGCCAAAAGTAAGAACAACTTCTGAATGTAAGCCTTAAGCATTTATAGTACCGTTTACCTCAAATACACCGTTTTTTGAAAGGATTCAAAATGCAGTTTTCTGCTAGCTTAGTCTTCCACCAGCAGAAGTAGAATCATTAAAAACAACTAACATAATAACCGCTTTGCTGCTAGACTTTTACTAGAACGTTTTAAGAGTTAAACTCTATTTTTTGCATACTTCTCGCTCGCACAATTCAACAATTTAAAGGTTTTACAAATTTAAGTATACATTGGAAATCAACTTTCTAGAAAATAAAATTACAGAAATTTTGGACATATGTATTATTTAAAAGAGAAATTTAATTTCCTTGGTGCCACTCATGACAGGACTTTACGTTCTTCTTCTAACTCCACGCTCTCCTTTCCCACACATCACACCGCATTCGTTTCCAAGTCGTTTGCGGTGGTGGCTGTGCATCTTTGGAACCAGTTACCGGTGGACATCCGTCAAGCTCCAAATAGAACACTATTTAAGGAACTGGTCTATGCGCACTATTTCAATTTACCATAAGCTTAATACACTCTCTGCTATATTTATTTCTCTCATAATAGTAAATAATAAGCATAAAAGCGCCCAACAGAATGCTATTTAAAAGAATGGTCTTCACACACTTCCTGAATAGTTCCTAACAACTGTAAGTAATATTGTATGTATGTATGTATGTATGTATTATTATTTATTTGAATTTACTTATTATTATTATTATATTATATATATTATTTATAATTATATAGTATTAGTATTAGATTTAGTAGAATTTTAATAACTTATTTTCCTGTTTAAATATTTCCACCTACCTCCCACATACCATGTTCGTAATGTCCCTAAGGTTGACCGAGTAAGAATGTCTAGCGGCATTAGGTCCGCCTTTGTACATAGTGCAAAAAGTTTTAAATAAATAAATAATAAATAGTCATCATATAGTAGGTATATTATATTTATGTATATTCATAGAACGTATGTATGTAGTTTTATTTGTATGTATTTGTGTATGTATTAGTATGTAAATAAGTATTTATTCACTTGTATATATTGAAGTCTAATATTTTTCTATTAGTTTTGATAGCACCTGCCTTATCTTGTAACTGCTTTAGTTGTCCCAAAGGTTTGACCAGTATAGAATGTCTAGCGGCATTAGGTCCGCCTTTGTACTTTGTGCAATAAACTTTATAAATAAATAAATAAATATTATGTATATATTTTAGATATAAAAAAAAATCAAAAACGTTTATAACAATTTGCCTTTATTTTGCTAACCTACTATTGTAGTGGTTAGCTTGCGGCCCGATATTGATGTTTTTGACAGTGGTTTTGCAGCGTATAAAAAGTCCATTACCACATACTCGTATCTCCTCTGCCTTATTTGAATCATATTGTCTTTAATCTTTTTTTAATCATTGTTATATTACCTGTATTTATGTTGTACATGTATATTTTCTTAAAAATTGTATTTATATAATATAATATTTTATTTGACGTCTCTGGTGACAATAGGGCTGGCAGTTTTTTCTCCCAAAAATTAAGTATCCTAATTCAAAGGGGAAATGCTGCTAGTGTATTGGGAACCATGCCACAAGAGAGCGATTTGGAGGAGCTATTTTTATTGTAAGTATGTATTTTGATTTTCTATGTATTATTATTATTATTTAGGTTAACTTTAGATTTTGTTTTAATATAGTTTATTTAATATTTTAATTCTTTTATATTGTTTGTATATTTATATAAATTATTTGTTATTATTGAATTTTGATTTAATTTATGTAATTTGTCTTCTAATTTGTATAATAATTATTATAATTTGCATGTTGTGTGTGCTGCTTGGATTCCAGTCTAGTCCATATATAAATTAAACGAACCCAAATTTGCAACTGACTGGAATCTGTTTGCACACCTAATAATAAATAAATAAAATAAATGACAATGACAGAAGTCAAATTTCTAAGCATTCAATGGATTCACCGTGCTGGGTACATCGTGTGTGGGTAAGAGATAAGAATAATGATGTCTCGGGCTTGCGACCGACAATAGGCTGACTTACGATGGAGGCCTCTTTTTCACTTCACTGTCCACCATTCTACTCCTCTCCCTACCCAACCAAATTCTGTATGGTTCCCTTCATACCGTCTTCTCGGAAGTACGCTCGGAATCATTGAAATATTGGACTATATGTGCTAAAGGAATGCAAAAACGTTAAGCACTATGTAAATTAAAATATATTTATTTATTTAAACTTTTTGCACTATGTACAAAGGCGGACCTAATCCCGCTAGAAATTCTTACTCGATCAACCTTAACGAACATTGTATGTGGAAGGTTCGCGCAAATTAAATAACATATAAGGGACATATTAAAATACTAATAAAACTAAACTACTTACTAGTAAATAATATTAATATACTAAACATAAATATAAAGTATCATCACGACCGTTTCCCTTTCGGGGTGGTCAGAAACCACGGATAAGCGGATTCACATTTAGCCAACTTTACTATAGGCCAATCATGACAAGTGGCAAGCTTGTCGATGTCTTCAGCGTACCAAACTCGAGAAATATCACAAATTAATTAAATAATAATTAAATGTATTTATTTACATTAATAAATATTTTTGTGTCCCGACCAGGAATCGAACCCGGTAGCTCTGAGTCTAAATTCACGGACTTAACCGCTAGACCACAAAGTTGTACACATGCTTTGAGTTTTAGCAATGTCTATACACTATATCCATTATTTTTAGAAACTGTAATGCTAAAATTTGTTATATGTGCCTACTTAATAAATAAATAGATGTGATCGTATGTGCGTAAACAGTAGATAAAGCGTATGCAAGAGTTAAGCAAGCGATCCATTTTATTAATCAACACCTCTGAGAGATCAACGCTAAACACGTTACCATAGTCGGAAAACGTGAATAAAAAGTAACCTTAAAAGAAGTAAAGTTAAGTAAACGTGTTGACGTAATAAAACTATAATCACCGCATCCAATTGTGATGTATAATTGACAAGTGAAACTTTGACAATATAAATATATCGAGTAACGACTTAACTCTGGGTGGTCTCAGCATTATAGCTTGTATACACAAAAAAAAATGGATCTGTAGGTCCAATTCTAAATGTTTTTATTTAATAAGCAAACTAACGTTAACTTAGGTTTTTTTTAAAATGTTATTTTATGTTTGTATTGTAACGCACTGCTCTACATTTAAGTAAGGTTGTGTAGTTTCATGGCGTTCTACCTGGTAGAATGCTGTGATTATGTAGCCTAATAATAAATACTTATTGTAAAATTTGACATGTAAAAGTGCAAAATACAATTTTTTTTTGTCCTATGCCTAATTACAGAAATAAACGAATTGAATTGAATTGAATTGAACGTTTTTTTTAACGATTACATTCAATATTATATTTTTTGAACATATTTTATTTTTTATTTTTATATAATGAAAAACAAATATTGAAATATATATATAAATATTATTATATTTAAATATTATTTTATTTTGTTTTATCTTTACTTTAGTTTTTAGTTGTATTTTTTTTTTTTTGTTATGTAGGTTTAATTTTATTTTTATTAATAGTTATTTATGTTAGTTTTTAGTTTAATTAATAATTTAGGTTTTTTTAAATCATTATTCCTGTAATATAGTTTCTTTGTAAAATTTATTTGATATGGGTGTATTTATATATAATTCCAAAAATCGTAAACTACAAAATGAATATTTCGTTATCCTACTGAACCCTAACAAATTGTTTTATTTTTAAAACGTATACAGTATCAATTTGGGTAAGAACTAGGCACTGACAACAAATAATTGTTCCAATACATCATCTAGTAATTATTATTGATATTAAACGATTTTAACACTTATTTCGTGGAGAAATAAAGGCTTCAATCGCTTGGTAAAATATATCACGATTTCTCAATAAGTAACGCTCTGGATTAAACTATATTTCAATGTTAATAGATGTAATCAAATGTTAGAAATTCATGGATAAACCGTGCGGGTGCTGGATCTATCGTGTATTTTTTTTTTATTATTATTATTATTTTTTTATACTGGACACGACATGTGACATCGCGCCCACCTGTTGGTAAGCAGTACGCGAGGTCCAAGAATGGGAGCAACTGACGCCGGTCACCACGACCGACATCAGTCTTTACCACTATGCCGGCCTAACAAGATGCTTTTTCACACTTTGCTTGAAGGACTCCAGGTTATAAGAGTGGGGAAACACACTGGCTGGGAGAGCATTCCACATCTTCAGCGTGCGACAGATGTAAGAGTCTCCAAATTTATGAGTACGCGTAGGGATAATGGGTAAGGTATGTGGATGCATATTTTGGCCTGTGCGTGTAGTTCGGTTGCGGAATAGAAAGAAGGGATAAGGTTATGGAGCTCCTCAGAACACTCGCCGTGGTATAGCTTGTAGAACACGCTCAGAGAGGCAACGTTACGACGAAGCTGCAGTGATTCGAGAGTTTTAGAAACTGTGGTATCGTCCACTATCCGAATTGCCCGCCTCTGCAGGACATTGAGAGCATCTGTAAGATATTATTTATAAACTCTTTACAGCACAAAATAACTTTAAAAGTAGTGTACAAGGGCGAACCTAATTCTTCCGGCATTTTATAACAGCTAACCTTTGGGAGTGTGGCAGAGGATTGCGGGTGCATTAAGATACATACAATTACGTAAGAATAATTAAATACTATTATATAAATACTTAAATGATATATAATTAAAATAATATATATAATAAACATAAATATATATTATATTACATTGGATAATTTACGATAATATATTAGGAAAATAAATATTATAATGCATAGTAGTTATCATGACAAATTATTTTGTTTATTTAAAAAGTGAGCAACGATTAGATTTTTAAACACATTTATTGAAGGCGCCCGTCTAATGACTAGTGGAAGCTTGTCTCGAGCAGCGAAAACAGTAAAAGAATCTGAATATCTGCTAGAAGTGTGAGGGGGAATTTTGAGCTGATTGTTAGAAGCAGACCGAAGAGGACGGTTGTGACTGTCTCCAAGAAATTCTAAACGAGTCTTAAGGCATAGAGGAGCGTAAAGAACGTTGCAAAGAGAAGTAAGGACATGTGCAGATCTTTAAAAACGGATGTTAAGCCACTTTAATTGAATACGATATTGAGAAACATGGTCATACTTACGCAATCCGAAAACGTGCCGGATGCATGGAGAGTAGTCCACAATTTCGGCTAGCTATAATTTATATAAAACCAGCTGACCCGGCGAACTTCGTCATGACAGTCAATGAATGTCGTGTTACTTATTAGATGAACTAAATTTATGATTTTATATATTTTATGAAGGCAAATGATATCGGCCCACGAACATTTACCAGCAACAACTGCAAATAGAAACATTCATTTTTCTTTGGATGAACTGTGTAAATACCAAGCACCAGTAGAAAGCATATCATAGTAGGGCTCTACTTCGTGCCATACCAAAGCGGCACTCTTCTCGTGCAATTTGTCATCAAGACATCAGTTAATTGATTCCCAATGTTCCGTGACCTAATTGCATTACGGCTCCGTTGGGAAAGATTAGATCTCCTTGGTCGCGGCATTATTAATAATAATATTACTCACAAAAAAACATTTTTCTAAACAAATCACAGACAATTTCGCGACCTTAAAATGAGACCAATCATCATCATCATCATCAGCCTGTGTCTCTCCACTGCTGGATATAGGCCTCCCCCAAGGCTCGCCACTGCACGCGGTCTTTTGCAATCCTCATCCAACCCCCACCAGCGACCCTCCTTAGGTCATCCGTCCATCTGGCGGGGGGTCGCCCCACTCTGCGTCGTCCCGTACGTGGTCTCCACTCCAGAACCCGTTTGCCCCATCGGTCGTCGGCTCTGCGGCAGATGTGTCCGGCCCATTGCCACTTCAGCTTGCTAATTTTGAATGCTATGTCAGTAACTTTGGTTCTCTGACGAATTTCAACGTTTCGAATTCTATCCATCAGAGAAATACCAAGCATAGCTCTCTCCATAGCTCGCTGAGCGACCTTGAATTTGTGAACCAGACCCACTGTCAGTGTCCACGTCTCTGCTCCGTACGACATTACGGGGAGGACTCATACTTTTGTCTTCAAACACTGTGGTATGGACGATGAGACCAAACGATTTGACAATTGTTGTTTAAGTCATTTGGTAATTTGTCTTTTAGTCTTTACTAGCTAACCCGACGAACTTCTGCCTGACTGATGAATGTACCCTCGGTCGGTATGCCCCACAAATCAACGCTGATGCGCGCCACCTATCGGACAACAGTAGTACTATGTCAGAAACCTTCGCCGTTGTTCACACAACATATTCCCAAAGTTTCATTCCGATCGGTCAAGTAGTTTTGAAATGCATAGGGAACATACATACACACAGACATTAATTTATATATATATATATATAGATTTAAGGAGCTTGATATAATTTTTTGAACGCACACAAATATTTGACAACCAACATTGTTTGACAGGTACGAAACTCACGTACATTTTTTGTGGGAAAATTCTTTTTCTTTTATTTTTTTGTCAATGAACTATGAAAATCAGTACTCGAGTTATACCAAAAACCCGACTTTGTTTTATATATTAAGATTTGTCTAAGCGGCTGGTTAATGCTGTTTGTGGCAAAAGGGCTGGCGCAATTTTTTCGCGCAGAAATTCAGCATCGTTGTGCAACGTGGGGTTACCGAAATCTAGCTTAAAATATAATAATAATCAACTAGTATTTAAATAATACAATATTTAAATACTACATGATTATTATTATTATATTTTATATTATAAATATTTGAGACACTAGGATGAATTGGGTCGGAAAATAAGCGTAAAAAACCTGGAATTACGATCGTAAATTTACTTTCTTTTAAATATGCAGGAAAATCCATATAGGCAAATCGTCTAACCAAATACAGTAATTTGAACAAATGTGCAAAAACATATTTCTAATAGTCTAAGGTTTCAAGTACAACCGAAACCGTAGGGGACACAAAAACTATTTATAAAGACAATAATACACTGTACACCAAGTTCGTGTATCGCATTAGGATTGAAAATGATTGCTTGTGAATATTGGATAAAAATAGGAAAAGATCGCGTGCAATAGTAAGTCAGCTTACGGGTATACATATATTTATATATGTATATATGCATGGCTCTTGACAACTGTAAGCTGGTGGCCGATATTTTACGTATATCTTTTTGTCCCCGCTAGCACCTAACTAATTACGCATCTAATTATGTGTGTATTGTGAGCAGAATTACAAGAAGATACAATAAATTGTTTGCAGATATCGACTCCTTCTGTCTGTCTAAACAACAATTCAGAAAAAGGATTCTGTTAGATATTACAGTGTACAGAAACTACAGACAAAATACTTTTATTATTAGAACTAGTTGTATCAATGAGATGATTGGTGATGACAATAGTGACATTGATATTTTTGATATAACACCTTCAATAGTAAGGCGTCTACTTTCTTCTCAATTATTTAACCCTCCGGCTTGTGTATATTTTTAGGATTTGTTCTTTTTGTTTCTTTTATATTTTTGTCAGTGTATTATTGTATTTAGTTGCTATAGGCGAAAACTTTTGATTGGTCATTTTTTATTATATCTATTCATTTATATTGTTATCTAGCTGTAAGTTTTCCTGTAATAAATAAATATGCGCAATGTAATGAAATCTACACATTTTCACTCACTAACACTTACACATTCACATACCTACATGGTCAATACTCATTCACATATACACTTAACATAATGATGCGTAAATATACATTTTTATTATTGTGTTTTTATTTTTTAAGTAGTTTAAATTGTTTATAATCCGTTCGTGCTATATGTTTAGTCAAAATAATGTTATTCCGTATTGGCTAGGTGTTAGGTAATCATTTGTCAATTTAAATATTTATTTGTAAAAGACAGCTGTGGAATATTTATTTATTTATTTATTCGAAGAGAAAGAACAGAGACAGGCAGTATAACAACAATTAGGAAACGATACAGTAGAAGCCATTAGAATTATACCCGCCACCAAAATATTTCCCACTGTGGACATTAATGCACCATTTATATTTTTAGATACGTTAGTTAGGTATACATATGTAATACCTTGGCCAGGTATAATGGATACTACAATTGCAGTGTTCGAATTTATGGAACTATCAACGAAATATGTAAATGAATAAATATATATAAATATATTGAAATGTATGAAGAGGTTGATGAATGTCGAAGAAGCGAAAGAGGTATGTCGTGACCGTGACAAGTGGCGCTCAATTGTCTCTGCCTACCCCGCAAGGGATTTGGCGTGAAGATATGTATGTATGTATGTATATTGAAATTATATCGATTTTTATTGATTCCACAAGTTTATATTAGTGGAGCCAGGACTGACGGTTTAACGTGCTCTCCGAAACACGGGAACGGTGGTGTTGTAAATATATGACAAATGTACGTAAGAAAAGTGTATTTCTCATTGGTACTTACCGGAGGGGTGTAAAAAGACCTTTGTAGAATTTTAAGGAAGTTCTTACAACCGAGACTTACTATGTTTCATAACCGGAGCCGAACTCCGCTGTGTATAGACGTCCTAAGAAGATATTTGCGGTTGACGTACCTTATAGTGACGACGAGCATTTGCGAGGTTAGCTATCGACCACAGAATAATGTGGCATAATAACTTATTCGAAGCTTCTTGTAGCATCCGAAGCGTTTACAGAGACCGCAACGTAAATAATAAATGTTTGGCTTTATTGTTGGTCTTTTATTGGCTTAGTATGGGAGGCCTTTTTGTGCGTTTTCATACATTCTATGTTTTGATTTTTTTTTTCAATACAGCCCCTAGAACACAGCGTCCTTGACCTCCACTGCTGGAACTCCAGAACTCAGTCGATATCAGTCCCTAACGTTATGCCGGCTTGACTAGATGCTTTTTCACACTTCGCTTGAAGGACTCCAGGTTATAGGAAAGTGGAAACACAGAAGCTGGAAGAGCATTCTACATATTTATTGTGCGACAGATGTATGAGTCCCCAAATTTATACGTACGCGAAGGGATGGTGACTATGGTGTTAGACAATTTTCTAAGCATTCCATGGATTCTCTGTTTGGGTTCCGGGTCCATCGTGTGTGGGTAAGAGTTGAGCAGAATGGTATCTCGGGCTTGCGACTTGTCGTGGTGATACTTTACTTTTTTTTCCTTCAATATTTACCTGCAATATGTTATTAATAAAAATAAAAAATCAAGTAGATTTATAACAATCTTTATTATTTTTTATTAAGGATAAGTCAACGAATTGAATAGCAGCATAGCAGGTCGTGTTGTGTTCAATGAAGAGGCTGTTATGTTTGAAATCTAGCTCAAAATATTGGCCTTTTAACTAAATTCTAGGGTCCGGTGGATAAATTACACATTATCAAAATTATGTAGTACTCGTACAGTTCGCAACAGATGGTGTTTTAGTATATTTTTTAAAATCTAAACTAACTAACAATTTTATTAACTCAAAACTTGATATTTGTCATCATTATCATGACTGCGGATGGGAAGTATGATAGGGATATTGACAGAAGAGTCAATGCGGGAAATAGTGTTAACGGTGCCCTGGGATCCCTGATCGCCAGTAGGAACGTCAGTTACAAAGCCCGACTCGCCATACACAATGCAATGCTAGTACCAACACTTATGTATGCAAGCGAGACATGGATATATCAGAATACGCACGAGAGTAAAGTTAATGCAGTAGAGATGAGGTCGTTGCGTCGTATATGCGGCGTCACTTTGACGGACCGCATACGTAATGACGAAATACGCAAAAGAGTAGGTATTAAAGAAAGCATAGTGACAAAAATAAGGAAAAGCATGCTCCGATGTTTCGGACATGTTGAAAGGATGAGTAAAGAGAGATTAACGAACCAGATATATAATGCGAAAGTCGTGGGTAAAAGAGGCTCTGGCAGACCAAGACCACGATCAAATAAATAAAACAATAGCTGAAGGTGCATTAAAAAGCTATCGACACAAACGGGCATGTATGAAAAGGTTGATGAATGTCGAAGAAGCGAAAGAGGTATGTTGTGATCGTGACAAGTGGCGCTCAATTTGGCGTGAAGATATGTATGTATTATTATCACAGCCCCTAGAATACAGTCCTAGACCACCACTTCTCTCTAGCATCTCCATCTTCATGGGCCTTCTAAAACATATTTCTGTAGAGCCTCTGGCCTACACTTGCTACACTACGCTGGCTTTGCGAGGGTTTAATATCAATTTTAATGACAATTAATTAACGATTTTATAAGTTGGTTTAAGTGGGATTCTTAAAAGCCTTTTTTAAATTGGTTTAACGCTGCATCTCTCTCGTTCGCACAATTCAATATTTTCAAAGTCTAAGTGTACTTGTGAGAATTGTAGTCCAAGAACTTACTAGGGAATAACATTATTTTAGACAGAGGTAAAACGCGACATATTTCTACGGAGCATTTGGCCTATACGCTGGATAAGTTTGCGAGGATCTGATATTAACAATTTCATTATTGGGGGTCCTACGTTTTAACTTTAAAAAGGGAAGCTGCAAGGTATCGTAATTCGCAGATACATTTATAATCATGTCGGGTTTGTTAGCCTAAGAATATGAACGCAAACAAAAATAAAACCCATAATTATCTTCACTTTCTATATAATATTATTTACAAACCTATAGCTCCCTCTTACTTTAAAAAAAAATGAATTTATTTGTTATTCGCACTACCGCCCTCTTCATTCATCTCATACCAACCATCTTAAAATCCTACCTCACACCTCCAGCAGACATTCAGATTCACTTACAGTATCGGCTGCCAGTGGAACAAGCTTCCGCTAACCACCAGACAAGCTCCTTCAATTCATATTGGGCCCAAGGAGCCTAAGCGCAAAAAAGTTTTATAAGACATAACACCGCGTCTTGTCGTCTCCTCCAGTGACAAGAGGGCTGGCTCTTTCTTCACCCAGAGAATCAGTATTGCAATTCAGCGGTGAAATGCAGCCAGCGTTCTTGCTACCATTCCACGCGGACAGGATTATCCCTATCCTTAGTATTAGTATTAATTTTATTTTATATGTTGTAAATATTTTTTTAAATGTTAATATATCTACTGTAATAAGTATATATAAATAAGTATTTAAGTAGTTTAGGTATACATACTATTTATGTAGTTTATTGGTTAGAATTGCATCCCACATTTTAACTGTTCCGCTCTTCCCAAGGTTAGCTGGTAGAAAAAGCCGAAATGGCTTTAAGTTCACCTTTGTATATACTTTTAAGTGAATGGAACAAAGAATTTTAATCATAATACAAAACCTAATAAAAATAAACAAAAAAAAAAGATATGAAACTACAAATAAAACATTATTAGAGACTCGTGCATTGCCTATACCTGCTAGTAGTTAATTATATACGTATATATATACGTAGACCTGCTGGCGCTGCATTATTATATAAAAATTTTGGATATGTTTTTCTCAGTGCAGAGTATATTTCTGGAGAATGGCTATATCTTGCCGCACTGCCAGTTGGGTTGGTGAGGTTCTATTTTGCGGACTGTACCTTCAAGGTGGGAAGGGCATGGGGTCACCTAACTAATAGTCTATGAAATCTTAAATCAATTTAAAATCAGTTATTACGAAATTGCTGGGGCAAATTTGTATGGATTATTGTTTTTAATGGCCAACGGTGGATAGCGATGTGCCTAATCGATTACGGAATGAATTGCGAGCGTGATTTATTATCAGAATTAGTGTAAGTGGGGATTGAATAGGATGTGACCTTAACACAATTTTAAATTGGGTTTTTATTCATCACTGTCCTTAGAACTAGATTGTTGAAGATATGCCTTCCAGAACATCATCATTACTGCCCCAAGAACACAGAGTCTTGATTATTCAATTTTGGAATCAGGCCTTTAGGATTTTTTTGAAAAATTTGCCCTACCCTCGCCACGATGTCAATTTATTAACGTATCCACAAATTGGTATTAATGGAACCGTCCCGTCTCCGAGGCGAGGAAACGTTGATGTTGTAAATCTATGACAAACGTACGTATAAAAAGTGTATTTCTCATTGGCACATTCCGTGGTTCGAACCGCCAACTTTTGTGGATTTGAAAGCGTCCTAATACAATTTCAAGATTTCCAATGAGAAATACTTTTCTTACATCATTTGTCTTAGATTTACATCACCACTGTTTTTGGGCCTTGGTGAGCAAGTAAAGCCGTCAGTCCCAGTTCCGCTAATACTAACTTGTGGAATCGTTAATAAATTGTTATTTGCTTTTATATTTGGCCTCGTTGACGATTGGCGTTGCTTAGGATTGATGATATCTTCCGCTTTTTGGGACCCCTAAGGGCACGGTCCCCTTTGGCAACTATCATCATCAGCCTGTGTTTGTCAACTGCTGGATATAGGCCTCCACCAAGGTTCGCCTCTTCACACAATGATCGCCTCATCTAGCCCCTCCCCATCCGTCATCCGTCCATCTAGCGGGGGGTCGTCCCACTCTGCATTTTCCCATACGTGATCTCCACTCTAGAACCCGTCTACTCAATCGTTCATCGGTTCTGCAACAGACTTGTTGAAAGCTATATGGTAATTTTCGTTCTTCAACAGATTTCCACATTTCGGACTTTATGCATCAGAGAAATTTGTGGACCACTGTTAGTGTTTCACGTTTTTGCTCCGTACGACAGTACTGGAAGAACGCACTGGTTAACCAACTCTCGTCTTTAAGATCAAAGATTTAAAGAAGATCATTTATTGAGATCAAAGGCTTTCCCCAAAAGTACAATGAAAATCTCCTGGACATTGTGTCGAGTATTGGCTCAAAGATGAACTTTGCAATCTCTAAAAACAACATCAATTATGCTGCAAGAGTTCCATCACGTGATTCGACTAGCTTGAGGCCCAAGTCAATAATTGTTGCTTTTGTAAACAGATATATGAAGGAAGATTTTGTGGCCGCTGCTCGTGGGTCTCGTGGCCCACTATCTCCGGCTGATTTTGGACTGCAAGGTGCTGAGAAAATATATGTTAATGAGCACTTGACAGTTCATAATAAAATGTTATTATCTAAAGCCAAAGGTGCGGCTAAACAGCATGATTTTCAGTTTGTTTGGGTAAAGCATGCAAAGATTCTAGTACGCAAGAGCCCAACCTCGCCAATTATAGCTATACGTTCGGAAAAAGACCTATTAAAATTATGTTAATAACTGATGCTATAAAAAATAAAAAAAAAAACCGCTTATTTATAATAGTTATTGTTCGATGTTTAGGAACCACTGATTGTTTCACATTCTTATTTTGTTGGTATGTAGTGGTAAACGTTGTTTATTTAATAAGTACTGCCATAATTACTTGTGATTTTGGTTGTAAGCCGATGAATCTATTCTTACAAGCCTTAGTTGTTCTGTCTGTCCGTATTACTGGTGATGGTCGCAATAGTATACAATTATTGTTATTACTTAGCCTGTCGATAGTGTGTTGTCGGTATCATAATATATACCTATTAACAAAAGAAGTGTGTAATCCTTCGCCATATCATTACTCATACATTATTATTAATTTCAGCACATCTTGGCCTGTTTTTTATAAAAATATTTTTAATAACTTATTGATGTGGCTAATTACATACACTAAATATATATATATACCTCGGCTAATATTTTCTTCGCTTGTCTTATATACTAGTGTGTTCGCTTTACCCGATCAAGCCAAATTATTTAGCTATATGATTGCTTATTCTATATTCAGAACTAACGTATCTTTTCCTGTTATGATAGTGATTTATACCATAAACCTTATTTACATTTTAAATACTTTACATGTTCTTGAATTTAACTGTGACTTTACTAGAAAACCTGTGTACGATTATATACGAGTATTGTTGTATACAAATAATATAACAGAATCTTGTTCTGCCAATTTAATTCTACCAGTAAGTGAGTGTATCATCAAGCCCCTAGGCCCCCAGTGGGTATTATGTGATTGTGTGATGATTATAAATAAACATTTTCTATTATACATGTATATTATAGTAAATACTATGGAAATCTCATTAATTTATTATGCGTTTTTGGTTAATTATATGGGTTCTTTTTTAATACTAGTAATTCTTACATACTATAATTCAGCGAATTTATATATATTGATAAATATTTGGGTATTGTTTTACGTGTCGCTGTAAATGGATGATTACCTAAATATCTATTATCAAAATGTACGGGGACTAAGGACTAAAACTAACACATTTTACCGTAATCTTAGACTAAATAACTATGACATTATAGCATTGACGGAAACCTGGCTTTTGGACGGAGTGATGAATGAGGAGATTTTTGACAGTAGATACTGTGTGTGGCGACGTGATAGAAGTTATGATTTGACTGGGCAAACTCGGGGTGGGGGAGTGGCCATCGCTATCCGCAGAGATCTGCTAGCATATCCTAAGCCAGACTGGCATTCTAATGCTGAGGACCTATGGGTTTCAATTACGATAAAAAAGTCACGCCTCACTTACAAGTTAAATGTCTGTACCGTATATTTATGTGCTCAGAATAATCTTTTATCTTTTCGTTCCCAGGTTGAAAACTATCTTACCAACATCACTAAAATAGCTGTTGATTGTCCACATGATACATTTGTTATACTGGGGGATTTCAATGTTAGCGAAATCCAATGGTTGCCAGATGGTGAGGGTCTTAGGCCTAGTAATGCCATTTGTGCAACAGCATTGGACCTTATTGACAGCATGAATTTGTGTAATTTTCATCAATATAATAATAATATTAACCACCAGGGCCGTGTCTTGGATCTAGTGTGGTCAAGCGAAAATGTGACTGTCGATCATTGCCTAGACCCGCTGGTACCTGAGGACCCATACCACCCGGCACTGTGTGTTAGCTTACTTAGCGCGAGAGAGAAGCCTCTAAAGGCCTACCCGCGCAAGGCTTATTCCTATAGAAAGGCAGATTTTGAAGGTTTGCGTGGTGAGTTGGCAGCCTGTGACTGGAGTGCGTTGTATGATGGAACTGTGGATGAAGCTTTGACAAAATTCTATGACACACTTTACAGCCTGCGCGATAAATATATCCCCACCTATCAACTGAAAAACAGCAACTATCCCCCATGGTATAGTGCTTCACTAATAAAAATACTAAAAGAAAAATACAAATTTTGGCGTAAATACAAAACATATCAGAACTTATCTGATAAACAAACTTACATATTGCTAAGAAAGAGGGCAACTCTGGTTGAGAGGGGGAATTATGAGAAGTATATATCCGACACTGAGGACTCAATAACATCGAATCCCAAACCTTTTTGGTCTTACTTTAAGTCTCAGCGCTCCAATGTGACGTATCCCTCTAATATGGCCTATGGTGACGTTACGAGTAATTCTGGTCAAGAAATTAGTGAGCTGTTTTCGCAATATTTTCATTCCACATTTCTTGCTCCGGTCACAGTTGACAAT
Source organism: Tinea semifulvella (assembly GCA_910589645.1). Lineage (NCBI taxonomy): Eukaryota > Metazoa > Arthropoda > Insecta > Lepidoptera > Tineidae > Tinea > Tinea semifulvella. The sequence continues at coordinate 10,803,185 of OU342606.1, forward strand.
AATGAACCTTTATCTGATTCCCTTACATATAAGGCTGATAAGTCAGGAGTATTGGATATAGGATGCATTGAAGTTGATCCCGAGTCTGTCTGTGTGCTGCTGAAAAAAATGGACAAAAATAAGTCGGCCGGCCCTGATACCATCCCTGCAATATTTCTTGTTGAATGTGCTTTTCAACTGTCAATTCCTATAACTATATTATTTCGGAGGTGTTTTGATGAAGGTGCAATGCCCAGAGTTTGGAAATCAGCTTTTATTACTCCAGTACATAAGAAGGGTTCTAAAGGCGACGTGTCTAACTTTAGGCCAATTTCAAAGTTATGTTTGATTGCTAAGGTCCTGGAGAGAATTGTATTCTTGCAACTGACTGCTGCTCTTAAACCCAATTTCGACACTAACCAGCACGGGTTCTTAAAGGGTAGATCTACAGCCTCCAACCTCATCTTATTTAACGAGTATATCTCAAGTAACATGTCCCAAAGACGCCAGGTTGATGTAGTCTATACAGACTACAGCAAAGCTTTTGACCGTATCGATCATAAAATCCTTCTTATGAAGTTATACGCAGCTGGTATACATTGGAGACCTGTATCGATGGTTTTCTTCTTATGTTGCAAATAGATCTCAGGCTGTTGTCCTTAATGGTTTTACTTCCTCCTGGATGAGTATCCCTTCGGGAGTTCCCCAGGGATCTATTCTCGGACCTCTACTGTTTGTAATCTTCATTTCTGATGTCAGATACTGTTTCAAACATAGCAATTACACCTTGTTTGCAGACGACATGAAGGTTTATAGAACGATTGAGAATGTGTCCGAGGTGAGTCTTCTCCAGGAGGACCTAGCTAGACTAGAGGAGTACTGTGTTCGTAACAAATTGGAACTTAATGTCACCAAATGCTATCTAATGTCATTTACCCGTAAGTTTTATATCATTGAAGGTAATTACACTCTGAAAAATACGCGACTGTCAAGAGTCAGCCAAATAAAAGATCTTGGTGTAATACATGATAATAAACTTCTTTTTGACCTACACATCGATAATATTGTTGCAAAAGCTAGTAGGGCCCTCGGATTTATAATGAGGTCATGTAAGCCCTTTAAGTGTATGAAGACGTTAAAAGTTTTGTACTGCGCTTATGCCCGTAGTCATCTTGAATATTGTTCACAAATATGGAATCCCTGTTATCAGGTCTATATATTGAGACTTGAGAATATCCAAAAAAGATTCATTCGTCATCTCAGATATAAATTTAAGCTACCTAATCGCCCATATGATACTATGTGTCACAACTTACATCTTCTTCCATTGGAAGTTCGACGCAACATCACTGATGTTGCATATTTAATAAATGTAGCAAATGGTACAGTCGATAGTCCTGAGTTGCTGGCTTGTTTGGGTTTACGAATACCTAGGTTTAATCTTCGATGTCCCCCACTCTTGTTCGTACCATATGCTAGTACCAGGTATAGACAGAACAGTTATTTATTAAGAACATGTAACAACTATAATATTCTTGCGGAAGATTTGGACATAGACATGTTTAACTCCAAAGCAACATATATTAGACGTCTAATGACGCTTCATTACGTTGAATCGATCATCGGCAGCAATCCCTAATGAGTGATTTGTTTTTTCATTATCAACTTACTTATGGTTCTCTTGCTCTTTATTACTTAACTTTAAATTTATATGTGAAAACCTTTAATAGTTCTTAGTGAATTTACTGCATAATATTTACTATAATATTGTCAACTGTTGGTTTTCCAAAATGAATAAAAAAAAAAGAATAAAAAAAAAAAAAAAAAAATACAGAGGCATGTTTGATAAGATCCCATCCTATAACTGATTGACAAATATGGCCACTCTGGCTATCCACAACTTGCCAACAGGTTCGGTTGCACGGGATGTTGCCTCTTCATGTCAGACGTCAGCCAACCAAGTTATATATGTATATTTATTATTTATAGGTAGAGCCGATTGCTGACAGAAGATCGTGTGTATACACTGGCTGATGTTGTAGATAAATTTTGAATTTGGAATAAAGTTCATAAGTACGAGTGTAGCGTGCGTGCTTCGTAACAGAATCGAAGAGTCGAGTCTAGTCGTATGAAACTCAATCACGAATCCTATTGCTCATCATAATCTAATAACAGGTTGTTAAGGCGAAGTTTTTGAGAAAAACAATTAGTGTTAACTTAACCCTAGAAAGATAAGGAGTGTCTTTAAATAATATACCTACAATAACGCGAAAGTCATTTTTACTTACTTTACAGGGGAGTAACAAAACTATTTTTATAACTAAATTAAAGAATCCTTATGATCTAAGTAAATATCATATTTATGTACGAGTATGTGTTAAGTTAGCTTAAGTTTAGGTATTAAAGTTACCGCTAATTTCCTTATATATATAAATATATTGTGATGATACTTTACTATTTGGTTTACCGTTTGGGGATTTCGGGGTGGTCAGAAGCCACGCTTATAAATAAGCGGATTCACATTTAGCCAATTTTACTATAGGCCAATAATGACAAGTGGCAAGCTCTTCGATGTCTCCAGCGCACCAAACTCGAGAAATATCACAAATAAATTAAATATTAATAAAATATATTTAGTTACATTAATATCGGACTTAACCGCTAGCCCACGGTGGCAGTTAAATATAAGGCAAAAAAATATATATACTAACATATTAACTATAGTTTAGTAGTAGCCAATATTATTTTATTTTGACATACCATATTATTATTACCAATGACAACGCCCTTTTACAGCAGCATTAATTAGTGTAGGTAGTATTTATCTGGCTTCGAAGAAATTGCTGTTATACATTCGCTATCATACCATGATTAGTAAAATAATTAATTTGAGTCTGATGAAATTAAATTAAAATAGTAAGTAAATGCGGTATATAATAACAATACTTATATATAAAATATTAGATACAGCTCATATCACTAATGGGGACATAGAGTTTCCTAAATTCAAATAAAAAAGCAGTGTTTTATTCTCCTACATTAAATTAATTAAAATGACTTGTGCGATATTAAAGTGATAAAAAAATTAAAAATTAATGACATTATCCATATCGGGCTAATTTTGTACTACTTTTTTTATAGATTATACTAGCACGACATGCCTTACTCCCACCTGATGGTAAGTCCATGTCCAATTTCAGTCCAAGACACTCATGACTGACATCAGTCTGACTGGGCACGACGGCAATTCGAGCCTGATCCTGAAACGTGTGGAAACACTTTACTGGGTTTATCAACACAAACGGTGGATATTTCCGCGCCCCGGCAGACTGGGCAAATTACCACCATCAGTCCGCCTACCACCTATTTAAACTCAAGTTGGTGAACTTTTTAATGGAGCCAAATAATCGTCTCTTTTTCTATTACTATACTGCACTGATATACGCTTCGTTTTTATTTAAACAATACCGAATCGCAGTTCGATGAAATCCTTGTTTTTGAATGGTGAAACAACGCGTCTTTCGATTTTCTATCGATTGACAAAAAAATATTATTATCTCGTCAGTTCCGCCTTAAGTATTATTTGTTCCTTCTTAGAGCAATAAGGCAGCGAACAGAAGCCGCCGCAGTCCATAAAGTAACCTTCAATTATTTGTATTAAATAATAATAAAAAATAATATAATTCAGTTTAGCGAAGTAGACAAATGATTACTTTGGGATTACCGGGTTCGTAGTGATGGTACTTAATAAAACTATTGTATAAGTCATATCGATAACTTTTATATGAAAAATATTTATCAAATCTGGTTTGTCAGAAAAGCAAAAGAATGGCGATTAAAAAACTAAAAAAATAAGTTTTCAACATTTTTGGCTAATTGTAAACTAAAGCTCTAGCACACAAAACTGAATATAAAGCTTAACTTTAGAGCTGTCAAACTGTAAATAGTCGAACCTTATGGCACTGTCTAAAATCCCACACTTCATGTTCACGATTTTAACAACTTAAATGCTGTCACGTTTAGTCTGCGACCAGTGATACTTTCCTATCCTGTCTGGCTAAATTACCCGTAGTTCATTTCATTAGGAACTAAACGGGACAAGCCGCGCATGTGGCTGAATACTGTTGTCGGGTTGCAATGGCGCGAGCTGCCCTAAGAGGTACTCATCCACACAGACACTCATACATGCAATAAATCCTCATACACACACCTACATACAATCACCACACAGATACACATATACGCAAACAAATCCTACGTGCTTACCTACATATATACATATACTAACACACTTTACCTAATAAACCCAAAAAGTGCTATACCTACTTATGTTATACCTAGTTTATTTTGTTTTTAAATATATAATTCTTTATTATTTACACTTATTATAGCCTACCTTCCATGATTATAGCTTTATTTTTAGCTTTTTTATTTAGTTATTTATACATATAGTTTATGTTTATTTAAATTTTCTGCATAATTTCATAGTATTATGTCCCTTGGAAGCCAACGATTGCAGGTACAGCAACGTTAAAAAAAGAATATGATTAAAAAAACAATTTGATTTGATTTGATCTGAAAATATAGATATTGGTACCTAAATAAGATAAATTCACATCTATTCATCAATAAGTTATATAGAAAGAAAAATTAAGATATCCCAATGGAAACAGCTAGCTAGGATTCAATCCTGCGGTCAGAGCTTTTCTTCTTCTTCTTAAGGTGCCATCTCCTATCGGAGATCGGCTATCATTAAGGCGATTTTGATTTTGTTGGCCGCTGTCTGGAACAAGGACCTGGTGCTCATCCCGAACCACTCCCTGAGGTTCTTGACCCGGGAAGTGCGTCTTCTCCCCGGTCTTCTGGAGCCTTGTATATTGCCTTGCATCACGAGCTGCAGCAAGCTATACCTTTTATTGCGCATGATGTGTCCCAAGTACTCTTTTTTTTCAAGAGCTTTTCAGCTGATTCAATGAAGAATCAAATTGTAATATAAATTGATATTTAAAAAAATATAATAATCGATATAATGAAAAAACATCACTAATCTATTACCGCGGCGCCGTCTGCAGTCGGCTTTAATCCGGACTGGTTTTATTTTAGCAAATCAGAGCTCTGCGGTTACCTATAGCGAACAGTAGCACTTTGTCTGTGAACAGATTCCTGCGGATGCTTGAAAATAGTTCAAAAATATTTATTTTATTTTATTATTTTAGAAAATAAAAACAATAATTATTTTTTGGAATCTAACTGCTATTTTTAAATTACAGGGATAACAGCATGTCCAACAATATTTATTTATTTATTCATTTTGGAAAACCATCCGTTGTATTATCATTATCACTTCCTCCCTTACGGGGAAGTCAGAAGCTACTATTTTTAAAAAAGCGGATTCACATTAAGCCTACTTTACTATAGGCGCATCATGACAAGTGGAAGACTCGTCGATATATCTAGCGTACCAAACTCGAGAAATATCACTAACAAATTAAATAAATTATTGTGTCTCGACCGGGAATCGAACCCGGCACCTCCGCGTCCATGGACGCTGTTCCACTAATACCAACTTGTGGAATCGTTAATAAATTGTCATTAAAAATTGACTTCAGATCCTGGCCAACCAGTAGGACCAGCGTAGCGAGTGTAAGCCAAATCTTTCGGATATATGTTATCGAAGGCCCGTCTCCTGCAGTGGTGGTCTAGGACTCTTGCTTTTTAGACGCTGTGTTAATAATAATTATTATGTCAGAACCACTTAGAAATGCAATTGAATATTGTCCAATCAGACAAAAGAAAACAATTTGTATTTCGAAAATTTATGGCCTCGTCACACGTAACTCTCCACATTTCTCTTAAAAGTCAGAAGTACTATGAGTCGTCTTTTATTTGTAAAAATTTTGGCAATTGAGCTGAAATATTTTTCTAAAAGTCTTCAATAGCATTTGAGGTCTTGGACTCTGTGTTCTAGTGGATTTTTAATACAAAGTTTGTCATAAAATACACAAGCAGTAAAAAACTATATTAATTTATAGTAAAATTATTATATATATAAAATCAAAATCAAAAATCAAAAAGTATTTTATTGTGGATCATAGGTATTTGAATAAGTACATTATTTATGATGGTCGCTATGTCCCGTCCATTGGACATACAATAATTATATACACAACATTAAAAAATAATAAATAAAGAACATACTCAAATTATTTTATACAAATATTGCACTTTCATAAATGTACAGTGATGGAAACGTTAATATATTATGATTTTTAAAGTATGGGCGGCATGAATCCATTCGTTTTAATTTAAAAATTGCTCTTACACATCGTTTTTGGGCTATAAATGCTCTCAATTTGTCTGTCGAATTTCCCCAGAATATAACACCATATCTAAGGATGGAATCAACGTAGGCCATATAGGCAGTTATTACCGCGGATTGATTAACAACTTTTGATAGCTTATACAGAGCATACGCGAATTGGTTCAGACGTTTACAGATATGTTCAATGTGTGCTTTCCATGTAATATTATTATCTATGTACAATCCTAAGAATTTAGTCATTACTACCTCTTCTATTTTAGTGTCTAAATAATTAATGTCAATGTTTAAAGGTTGATTACGTCTTAGTTTAAAATTCATAATTTTTGATTTGTCCAAGTTAATATTTAGATTATTCCATGTCAACCATTGTATTATAGATGTCAAAGTATTGTTAATGTCACTTTCTAAATTAGTCGAATTATTACCTGTGAACAATATCGTGCTGTCATCTGCAAATAATGTCATGTGGTGGTTTGTTATTAAAGGCATGTCATTTATATAAATTAAAAACAGCAGAGGGCCCAATACACTGCCTTGCGGCACACCACAGCGCACATGTTTAAATTTGGATAAATATTTAATTTGCTTTTTAGATCTAGTGCAAATCCTAGTTATTTGTGTTGCCTGTACTCTTTCGCATAGGTAAGTTTTAATAAGGTCATGCACGTTTCCCCTTACCCCATACAAATATAATTTATTAAGCAATATGTTATGGTCCACATTGTCGAAAGCTTTTGATAGATCCATATACATAGCTATGGCGGGAATGCGTTTGTCAATATTAATCATAACTTTATTCAGGAAGTTATATATAGCCATATTAATATTTTTATCTCTTCTAAATCCATATTGTTGATTATTTAATATATTATTTAATTCAAAAAAGTTATATAAGCATTGATATATATGTTTCTCAAATATTTTTGAAATAACTGGAATTAAAGCTATTGGTCTATAAGACTGTATTTTAGTTTTATCTTCTTTTTTATATATATATATATAATATTTATAGTAAAAAAATATATATCAAACAAGATAGTATGATGACAAATAGGGAAATAAACTGCAACACTCGGTCACAGCGCTGATTTTCAGGTGATCCCTTAATCTTAATAGTGATTATTAAACGAAATAATTTAAATAATATCCACTTATTGCTGTTTATTAATAATAATAATAACTTCATTTTATTATTATTTGGAATACTTGGTTCTTAGTTTTACTGTTAACCTTAGTTTTAAATATTGGATCGTATTTAAATTTGTAAAATCGATCTGGGAAATTTATTATTATTATTGCTATAGATTGATTTTCCAAGAACATTTTCATGACAGGTCCAAATATTCATTACTACGCAATCTTTTGATTATAAAAAATATATTTTTTATAAGTGTTTTAACACGTAATTCCGACTGTCAGTTAAGAATAAATAATTATATAAACATAAAATTATCAGGAACATTAATAAAAAAAATATCTATTATATATACATATATTTATTGCATTATATCAACCGCAGCAAAACGAAAGTGATGATCTTAGACCGAGCCAACAATAACTGGCCAGAAATTACAAGGATAGCAAAGTGCGATGTGGTCCGATCTTACATTTATCTGGGAGCACTAATATCTAATAACGGTGGATGCGTAGATGAAATCAAGCGTCGAATGGCAGTTACAAGATCTGCTATGGACAAGCTGAAGAAGATATGGAGGAACCGAAACGTTACCAAAGCCACTAAAATCCGGCTGGTTAGAGCTCTTGTGTTCCCTATTTTTCTGTATGCTGCGGAGACGTGGACCCTACTCGAAACAGAAAAAAAACGAATTAATGCTCTAGAGATGTGGTGTTGGCGGAGAATGCTGGGCATATCATGGACGGAGTTCCGAACAAACAAATCCATACTGGAGGAACTGGGGATCAGACAGCGCCTTTCCTCGACTGTACAATTACGCATTCTCACCTTCTTCGGACACGTGTCACGGCGTGGAGAAACATCAATCGAGCGCTTGGTAGTCCAGGGGAAAGTCGATGGCAAGAGGATGCGTGGTAGGTCTCCGATGAGATGGACCGATCAGGTGAAGGTTGCAATGGATCATGCCCTACATGAGTGCACTAGGAAAGCCGGGGTCCGAGAGGAGTGGCGACGGCTTGTTAAGCGTGCCACTAGCACTCCAATGGCGACCACAACCACTCTGCCAAGAGTGTAGCGACTAAAAAGAATAAATATTTATTGTAGTTTTTTTCTCATTCAGATTAAATATTCACAGGCATAGTCTACGTTAACAGGTCTCTGCTAAACGCCCACTAGTAGAAGTAGAATCATTCAAAATATTTTAAATAGTGACGCCTCACGAATGTCTGTTTTATTTAATTTAAGTACCTAAAGTTTTATTAGTGATGTAGACTCATGGTCCGATACTATTAACAAGTATCGGAGGAGCTTTGTTCCCATACAATAGTGTCTCCATCCATAGCATGATTAAATAACATGTTAACTAAATAACCTACTTTCACTGGACCCTCTCTAAAAATACAAGAATTAATTACCAATACGGCATTTGATACTTACCTTCCAAGTGTTTTATTGTAGACCGAGAGATAACCTACAATTTGATAAGTATTTTTTTTAAATAAAATGTAATTTATTCGAAAATAATATTTACGAAATATAAAATACAATTCTTATGAATACTACGGATACGGATATAATTCACGTCCGCATGGAATAGTGGCAAAAACGCTACCTGCATTTCTGCAAATTCATTTGGCGAAGAAAGAGCCAACCCTCTTGTCACTAGGAGGAGATGACAAGACAGGGTCTAATGTATTTTAAAACCTATGCATTTTAAGTTCAAGCGATTCTGGGCCCAGATTCTTGCGCTTTTGACATGCATGTCCGCTCGATTTGGTCGAATGAAACTGACAGTTTTCTATGGAGATCTGTCGCTTCATTTGAATATTTCGAAACGACACGCGAGTCGAAAGCGCCAGAATTAGGCCCCTGGTCTTACCTTACTAACTGGGCGCTAAAAGAATTGGTTGTTTCTTAATGAATTGAATTAAGTGTTGAATTGAATAACTGGTCTATGCTAGCAGTTGGGTTATTAATTCTTTAGGTACCAACTGTCAACAAATAATAATAATTGAATCTAATGATATAATTGTGTCAATTGACCCAAAGCTATGCATATCTTACTTTTGTTTGCTATTATATCCTAACTATTCAACAATTAATGAAAAAAATATATATTTTTCTTTACTAATGTTTTATAAATTTGTAATATTTAACCACCCACCTTTTTGGAGAAATTAACTGTAATATAAACTACTTTTCGCTTATATAATATGTACATGTCTGGAGGTGTAACGTGCGTCATAGATTTACCTGTGTAGTCTTCAAGTTAAATTGACACGGCTATAATGCCTCGAATTTAGGTTAAGCTACAGTACTTGCTTATGGCAGCAATGTCACTTACTTATTTCGGTCTATCCATAATTTAATTTAATCTTTTTATTTATTATTTTAATAATATTGTAAAAAAAATACAATATCCGAGTGTTACATGTGAACCATATGGAAATAAATATTTTGAATTTGAATTGAATAAATGGCCTATGCAAATCAAAGAAAGAAAAGGGCGTCAATCTCTTGGCCTACATAGAAGATACCTATTATGTTAATTGTTATGCAAATAAGTTTTGTGTTTTAAGTAACAAACTATTTCGAGTGCTTTATAAGCCTCGGACAAGTGGATAGTGTTTTTGACACAAATTTCAACAGGTTGACCAATCAAAACAAGATAAAATGAATAAAACTAATATTCCCAATATTATTACTGACCGCCTCCGTGGTCTAGTGGTAACATACGTTGCCGTGAACTCGGGAAGTCGTGGGTTCGATTCCCACCGGGGGCAAGTTGTACATTGTATAATTTGTCTCGGTCTGGGTGTTTATATGTATAATATGAAAAGAAAGAAAGAAAGAAAAATATTTATTTGTACACAACAGCTTATACAATAATAAAAACGTAAAAAAAAAATATATAAAATTACCAACAAAAATATGTATACATTTACAAAAAAAAAAGTATAATATGTAGTTTATGAACCATCTAGTTTCCGTAACACAAGCCTCGTAGCTTACCACGGAAACTAGATGGCGCTGTGTGACCTGTCTGGAAATATTTATTATAATTATAATATTTATATTTATGGCTTTACTGAGGCCATATTTTGTTTTTGTTGTTGTATTCTCTTCTCCCAATGGATGATGAATGAGGTGATGGGGAAGGCGAAGGTTCTAGCCCATACAGCCAAGCCTGACCTATTATATCTTTTTTTCTTATGAGGTTATCATTGAATTCCAGATGCTGCAGAATTTGATGCTTTTCTTGGAGTCATCTGCAGCATTATAGCTCAAACACGTCGGATATAATATGGGCGTTCACAGCGCGGGAAAACCGCAAAAAAATAAACTGCAACTTGTGCACCATATTTAAAGTCCAATTTATCGTTTTCCATAATGGAAGACATATTTCTAAGCATTCCATGGATTCACCGTGCGGGTGCCGGGTCCATCGTGTGTGGGTAAGAGATGAGAAGAATGGTGTCTCGGGCTTGCGACCGACAATAGGCTGGCTTAAGAAAGCTGTTTTTTTTTTTCTATTGCGCGATAATACGCCACTATCCACCATTCTACTTCTCTCCCTACCCAACAAAACATCCCTCATGGGGTTCCCGATGCACCAATCCAGCCGGGAGAAGTCTATTCCAGGATTCGGAATCCAAGGGTTACGAGGTCCTCGGGCCCGACTCACCCACGCACGTCCCTACTAATGAAAAGTACGCCGCGGACGTGCTGGATATAGTAGTGGCCCAATCCATGCGGGTCCCGGTCCACGTGGAAGTGCTTTATGACTGCGATACGCAGCACTTTCCACTCCTCGTGGTCCTGGGCACGCAGACTGACCTCGTATCTCCCAGAGGGCGGTTTAAAACTAATTGGGAAAAGTACCGGGCAATTTTGTCAAACTACAAATTGCCCGGTACACTTTCTTCTCCGGACGAAGTCGAGGCGGCAGCCAGCCACCTGATGAAGTCCATCCAAACGGCGAAGGAGGATTCGACTACGGAATTGCCTCCAAATCACCTTCGTCGGAAAAGTGCACTCCCGGGTCACCTTCGAAAGAAGCTCCAAGAGAAGCGGTATCTACAAAAGCGCTGGGCACATTCCCGCTGTCCCAGCACTAAACGAGAGCTCAACCGATTGGCGGAAGAGCTCTCTATAGAGATCGCCGCTTTTCGAGGTCGGACCTGGGAGTCACTTATGGACACCATCGGGGAGGAAAAGGGAAACCTGGTATCCCTCTACCGCCTCACAAAGAGCCTTACCAATGCTCCTCAACATGTACAGCCATTGCTCGACGACCGCGGAGATCGATGTTATTCCGCTCGGGATAGAGCGGAAATCCTGGCCAATCATCTTGAGCGGCAATTTCAGCCCTTCCCGGTCGTCGACCATATCCATAATGAAATTGTGGAGTGCAAAGTACGGGAGATGATCAATTCTGAAATGCCACCGGCCCTACCCGGGCACTTCTTCGTGTCGCCGACGGAGGTCTGCAAAGCAGCCCTTCGTTTAAAACCGAAGAAGGCCCCGGGACCCGACGGCATTTCTAATATTGCGTTATCGCAGCTGCCGCGCAGAGCTATGGTAGCGTACACCAGAGTCTGTAATGGGATCCTTCGCACCGGCCACTTCCCTGAGTGCTGGAAATCAGGGAAGGTTATTGTCATCCCCAAACCGGGAAAAGACCGGCGCCACGCCTCCAGCTATAGGCCAATAACCTTACTGCCACACCCGGCAAAGTTGTTCGAGCGCTTGTTCCTCCGGAGGCTGAAACGTTACGTCGAACTTCGCGATGAACAATTCGGCTTTCGAGAGGGACATAGCACCACACTCCAACTGACCCGGGTGCTGCACCACCTGGCAGTCGAGAAGAACGAGGGCCGTCGCTCTGTCGGCGTCTTCCTAGATATCGAGAAGGCGTTCGACAGAGTCTGGCACGACGGTCTCTTGTACAAACTTCTTGACTCGTCACTCCCAGCAATGGCAGTAAGGATCCTAGCGTCGTTCTTGGAGGGACGACGATTCCACGTCGCTGTGGAGGATCTCATCTCTGAGGAAAAGCCCATTCTGGCTGGGGTTCCACAGGGCAGCTGCTTATCTCCCGTACTTTACGCGCTGTACACCAATGACATCCCAACACTCTCTGAAGTCCTGGAGGAGGACGGGGAGGACAGGGAGGAGGATGTCATGCTTGCACTGTTTGCGGACGACAGTGCCTACTTCAGTTCTTCTCCAAGCCAATATGAGGCTGCTGATAAAATGCAGGACCTCCTGGACCTACTCCCTGCGTGGTTGGACAAGTGGCGTATGTCTATCAATGTCGGCAAAACTGCCGCATTGATGACATCCAGATGCCGACTGCCTCCACCACTGCAGCTTCGAGGACAGAACATCGAGTGGACACCGACCGTCAAATACCTGGGCTGCATCATTAACAGGACGTTAACAATGGGTGAAATGGCCTGCCACGCCGTCAATCAGGCGAAGGCGGCCCGAGCCATGTTACGCCCTGTTATGAATTCCAGCTTGCCGCTCAGGTTGAAGGTTCGGATCTACAAGATGTTCATCCGTTCCCGACTCACCTATGCTGCGCCAGCCTGGCACCACCTTCTGGCCAAGACCAATAGGGACAAGATCCAAAGTCAGCAGAACATATCGCTCAGAGTGGTCTCCCGAGCACCATGGTTCGTGCGTAATTCCGTCATAGCTCGAGATCTGGAGATGCCTACTATTGAGGAATTTGTCGTCGGCCTGACTAGACGTATGTTCTATCGGGCCGACAACGGACACTTGAAGCATCTTCAGAATATCGCTCCGTCTTGCGCTCGGCCCCCCAACGGGAGACCGCTTCCTAGAGAAGTGCTCTTGGAGGAGAGTTGAAGTAGTCGAACCTATACCCCCCTGGGTTCGTGAGCCACACGGGCGCTGTTATACAGTGACGGCGCCCAGCACCAAAAGTGCATGAATTACCGGTGGGTGGTTGCCCGCTGAGATCCTGCCGGGGAAAACGGGGGAATGTCCCCATCCCCAACCCAGGCCCATTAGCCATCCGGGCCTGGACGACCCCACTGTCTGTCTGTCCCTACCCAATTCACATTGTAGCACATTATTGAACAAAACACCACCACTTTAGACTAACACTATCCACAGTAAATAAATTTACAGAACAAAAACTTGCACTTGACATGTCCGCGCAAAATGGCGCGAAGGACGTATTTTGTTTTTTTTTTAAACGCACAGCCTAAAAGTATTTTAATAACAATAATAAGTCACTTAACCTCGCGCTAAAATAGGCAAAGGTTGTTTATAGAAACAAAAAGTAAATCACTGCGACCTAATAGTGAATTCGCGTGATGGTTTGACAATACCAAAAAATACCTTGACTGATTTTAATGGCGCCAAATTGATATCATAAGTGATTACAGTCCTTTTATTTATATTTTAAAGATAAGAGGGCTGAGATGAGAAAATTTATTCTCTAAAAATTGTCTTAGCTTTAATTAATAAATTTATTTATTTATACTTTATTGATTTACCAATAGGTGTAATTGAAGCTAAAACAACTTTTTTTGTCAGTCAACCTTTGGGCTTATTGGTGATATAATAGGAAGGTGTCCATAATGGGTATTTATTTATTTCAAAACTTTATGCACTAGGTACACAGGCCGATTTAATGCCGCGGCATTCTTACTAGTCAACCTTAGGGACAATTTAGAGCATTTGTTATGTGAGGCAGGTGCAAAATATAATAAAAGCATTTAGGTTTGTGAAAAATAAAAAAAAACATACTTAAATACTAAATCTAATATACTTTATACAAAACTATATATTAATCAGTAGGTATACAATAATAATATAAATAGAATACATAGGTACATATAAATAATAATACATACATATTTACATCATACAATATCATATATTTATGTAATACTTACAGTTACTGGGAGCTATTAAGGAAACGGGTAGGTAGGATACACATAAATACACTTCAATGTACAGTCTCCAGGGTGCATTTTTGAGAAGGGGCAATGAGGGCTGGTACCTGTAACTGATATAGTTACAGGAAAACGTTTTTAGGAGACCTACTAATAACTTTTTGAGATATTGTAGATCTATATCATTAACATATTTTTTTCACTACAGTCCCTAGAACACAGCGTCCCAAACCTTCACTGTTGAAGACGTGCCTTCCAGAACATATATCCAGAATTTCATTTCATTGTCAATTTTTAATGACAATTTATTAATGATTCCACAAATACTAGAACCGGGACCGACGGCTTAACGTGCTCTCTGAGGCACGGGAACGTGGTGTTTTAAATCTATGACATATGTACGTAAGATTTCTCATTGGTACATGCCGGTTTGAACCGACCTTTGTAGGATTTAGGGAACGACTACACTTATATAAGATACACAGTTCCACTATACGTTATTTTGTTATATCTCCAAGGGTTATGGTAAAGCAGTGTTTTCGTTGAAAAATAACAGTCATCTTTTTTTTTTCGACACCAACAAAAAAAAGAAAACTTAACAAATTATTTAGTTAAATTTTGCTCGAGAACCTTTCCATACATTGTTGAAAATAGCATGAAAATTGGTACAGTAGTTTTTGAGTTTATTGCGAACAGACAGACAGATAGTCGCGGCAGAATACTTTCTTTTATAATATATAGTGATTTGATATTTCCCGATGCTTGAGATAACCTATGATTTGTAAATAAGCTAACTTAGCAATGTATGCTGTAGATGCACGACCTAGATGCTTTTGATCCTATTATTTTAATTAAATATTTATTGCTGAAGGCGTGGCGAGACGCCCTCAGTCCGATTGCTGCCCATCGATTATTATTTGTCGATAACAGACGTTTTAGCTCACGAAGGCGGATTAGTTTCAGCTGTGTAAATATGCAAAGGACATCATTCATCTTGTAAGAGAATTCGGGCTAAATTGTCTGAAGACATTGCCTCGCTATACACCTGGGACTATCCCTGAAGGGTCGTCTCTAGATGTCAATTTTTATTTATAGTTTTTTTCATTAGGTTTATTTTGTAGAATAGTTTTAATTTCAAAGGTATTTTTAGTTTAGTTTTATTTACAAATACTGACAAATACACCCGCCTTCGTAACTTAAAATATCGATATCTTACAACCTGATTAAAAACAAGCTCTGACCTTTGGAAATAACGAGAGCAACAAAGGTCAAATTTTGTGTGATTTACGATGTGAAGATAAAGGCCTGTGTACACGGCGAACTTTATAACAGACGTCACACAGACGTGTACACACTTATTAAGCATGGTGGCTTATTTTTGATAGTTTTCCGGGTTCGATTCCTGGTCGGGACACAAACATATTGATTAATGTAAACATTTATTTAATATTTACATTAATCAATACATTAAATTAATATTTAATTTATTTGTGATATTTCTCGAGTTTGGTACGCTGAAGACATCGACGAGCTCGCCACTTGTCATGATTGGCCGGCAGTAAAGTAAAGTGGCGATACCTCAAGGACGGTTTTGCCTATCTCTCATCTTTTCATGATAAAATTCTTCGCTCCTCTCACAACTCACTTCTTTTAGTCCCCTCTCATCATTCCGGATTTGTTTCAAATTCTTTTGTCGTTGTCGCCACAAATTTATGGAATGATCTTCCTGTAAACATAAGACAAGCAACTACCAGATCTTCGTTTAAAAAACTCGTATATCTACACTACCTGTAAAGCTCCTCACAATATTAGTAAGTGTATATATGTATGTTTATGTATAGTATTATGTATGTATTAGTATTTAGTATATTGATATTATAGTATATATAACAATATAATATGTAAGTGTATAATTAAGCTGTTAATTTTTCTTCCTAATTTTTTAATATTTCTTTTATTGCACCTATAATAGTTCAAATTTGTCCCCAAGGTTTGGCTGTCAGAAAATGTCTACGGGCATTAAGTCCGCCTTTGTACTTCGTGCAATAAAGTTTTAAATAAATAAAAATAAAGTTGGCTAAATGTGAATCCGCTTCTTTATAAGCTTGGTTTCTGACCACCCCGAAAGGGAAACGGTCTTGATGATGAGAATGCATAATTTAAAAAAAAGAGTTTGAGCACCATAGTATTATTTATATATTATTATCGTATGTTGCTATGTAGTGTATGACTTTAGATCAGATCAGATAGATCGCTGATTTTGTGACTTTGAAATGTCATGAAAATTAAAACTGTATGTTATAGCTAAAGAATTGATATCCAGAACAAATCGCAAGTTACAAGTTTGAACGAAGGATTATTTTTAAATTACATCACTATTAGGGTGACATAGTTTTGATAATAATTTAGCACATTTTCGACTCGGCCGCAAGTTTCGACGGAGTTATAGCGTTCGATATAGAGTGTAGTTTTTATGATGATTTTATTTTTATTTTTTATTATATAGGTATTGTGTGGTAGTATGTAAATTATAATTATGTATTTTCAGACACTATTAAAACTCTTTATTGCGCTTTTGTACGGAGTAAATTGGAGAGTAACGCCAAGAAATTTTTAAGATGCTTGTACCACAAGCAGTATGGTTTCTACGTCAGGTTTACAAATATTTATCCTACGAGATTTTTGTTAGGAATGTTGGGTTTAGAGTCTGTCACTCAGACGAGACTATGCGCTTATCAAATGTGTTTGGCAGATAATTAGAGGTCAAACGACAAACTCGAAGGTGGTACACCAAATATGATTTCGAGTTCCGAAGAGGTTTCATTTATTTATTTATTGTTTTTTTTTTTTAAATCACAGCTTATTATATTAAACATATAAACAAAGTAGCAATAGTGGAACACTAGCCAAAGAGATTTTATATTATTTAGACAATAGAATTAAAACAGAAATAAGAGTAAAATATAGTAATTAGATTTAAATTAATAGTGCAATTGAACTGTGACTAGCAAAAGTAAAAGAAGAAAAATAACAATAATAAACAAGTGAAAACCAATAGGTTAATGATTATTTACCTAAGACAAAATGAATGAATGAGAGGCAGGAGCAAAATTATACTACATATACGAGTATAGCAGTATTCGTATATTAGCAAGCGAAGTGGATTTACAAAGTCAGTCCGGGATAAGAGTTGTCTTGATACTGCCTCCGGTGATTAGTTAGATGTATCAGAGTGGAACATAGCTAAAACGTTAATATAGACAAGCCATTTACAGTAATCTAAACAGGTGAATAAATAAATGTTTGAAAAATGTATGTATATATATACGATAGGTTATATATTTATATCTATTACTCAATTTAATTGTTTACCCAATAATACTTAACGCATGTATTCGGTTCATCTTTTGTCTACGCAAATATGATCACATCTCTGGATATCGCGCCAAGTTAACGTGGCTACCTATTCGTTGTCGCAGGAATCTAAGAATTCTCTGTTTACTCTTTTCTATTCTCAATGAACCTGCGACACCGAAATACCTCAAGGACAAATTTAGCTATCTTTCCTCATTTCATAACAGATCTCTCCGTTCGTCCCATAATTCTGTTCTATCTATCCCTTCTCATCACGCTGGCTTTCAGTCTAACTCTTTTGCAGTAGTGGCCGCAAATCTGTGGAACAATTTGCCGGTAGAAATTCGTCAAGTGCCAAACAGATCACTTTTCAAAGAGATGGTATATTCACATTATTTAAACAGTTCCTCGCAGTTTAAGTACGTAATATATGTAGTGTATAATATATATAGTATGTAGTATTGTGTACATATTAGTATGTATCTGTCTATATAGATATAATACTTAGATTTAACTTGAATTACCTTTTAATCTATTTAATGGTTGCACCTACCTCACAACACAATCGTTTCATTGTCCCAAAGTTGGTTGCTAGAGAATGCCTAGCAGCATTAAGCCCGCCTCTTGTACATAGTGCAATAAAGTTTTAAAAATAAATAAATAATGATTTGATTATTTTTCATGTTTTATTATGGTTTATTATGGCTTCAGTATATGCGTACTATGCAGGAAAACGGGAACGGGGAAACACACTGGCTGTCCATACTTAATGTCTAGGCTGCGAAATATGAATGGTCACCCTATTAAGGTCACAGGTTCGAGACACGCACGTGGGCGGGTATTAATTACTTCTACCACTCCTCTAGGAAACCTGGGAACACTGCCCACCTATACGTAGTTACTGCCATATTTTGTATTAACAAAATCTTAAATCAAAAACTTTGATCATGCAGGTTTCCCCATAGTACTCAGTAGTACCTACTGATATATAGTAGTGATCTTGCAGTACTAAAAACGACCTTTACCGATCAAGTATCGGAATTAAATAAAACTATTTATATATAAAATAAATTAATATTTACACCTAATTATATATACACTACACTACATTACACTATACTACATTACATTACACTACACTACACTACATTACACTACACTATAGATGTATTTAGTATTAAGTTTGAGTCAGAGGAACGTGGAGTGCTTTCACACAGACTAAGCTTTCGCTTAGTTTAGTTTTGCCTCCAGTCTCCTACATAAATGTTTCAAAAAATATTGTTACTAATTTTAAGTTTTGTGGGAGAAAATAAATAACATTTTTATTTTTTATTTTTATTTTAAATCTACTTTCTATAAAAAATACGCCAATAAAAGTAACATCACTGTGATTATTTATATATTTATTTTAAAACTTTTTGCACTATGTACAAAGGCGGACCTAATGCCGCTAGACATTCTTACTCGGTCAACCTTAGGGACATTACGAACATGGTGTGTGGAAGGTACATACATACATATCTTCACGCCAAATCCCTTGCGGGGTAGGCAGAGACAATTGAGCGCCACTTGTCACGATCACGACATACCTCTTACGCTTCTTCGACATTCATCAACCTCTTTATACATACCCATTTGTTTCGATTGCCTTTTTAATTCACCTTCAGCTAATGTTTTATTTATTTGATCATGATAGGCAAGTCTTGGTCTGCCAGGGCCTTTTTTACCCAAAACTTTCGCATTATATATCTGGTTCGTCAATCTCTCTTCGCTCATCCTTTCAACATGCCCGAACCATCGGAGCATGCCTTTCTTTATTTTTGTACCTATGCTTTCTTTTATACGTACTCTTTGCGTATTTCGTTATTACGTATACGGTCCATTAAAGTTACGCCGCATATCCTACGTAAAGACCTCATTTCTACTGCATTAACTCTACCCTCATGCGTATTCTGACATACCTTCATACTTCCATACATAAGTGTTGGTACTAGCATGGAATTGTGTATGGCGAGTCGAGCTATGTGGGAGGTAGGTGCAAATATTTAAACAGGAAAATAGATAATTAAAATTCTACTAAATCTAAATCTAATACTAATATAAAACATAAATACATACATATATACAATAATACTTACAGTTGTTACGAACTATTCAAGAAGTGTGTGAAGACCATTCTTTTAAATAGCATTTTGTTGGGCGCTTGTCGGATATTTAAGGGCAGGTTGTTCCACAGATTTGCGGCAACAACTGCAAAAACATATATAATATATTCAAGGCTAAACAGGATGGCAGGTCCCTGGTGTGGGATACGACATGCGTCAAGCGCGGGAAGTGCGGCGGTTTCAGCTGTGAACCTCAAGCTGCGCAAATACGCCAACCTCTGTACAGGTTACGAATTTGCGCCGTTTGGGGTCGAGACGAAGGGCCATGGCGTGGGACCAAGAAGTTGTCCAAAGTCTGGAGAAAGGAAAGCTGGTAAATATGTCTGCCAACGTGTTAGTCTCGCTATATACAGAGGGGAAATGTTGCCAGTCTCCTTAGAACTATCACTGAAGGGTCGTATCTAGAGGCCATTTTTTTTATAGTTTATTATTTATTAGGTTTAGTTTTTATTTAATTTATTTTTTACTTTTTAGTTAGTTTTTAATTATATAAAAATAAACGAATGTGTGATTTTTTTAAATAAGAAATCTAAAAATGGTGTAAGTTGTCGAGGCCTATTTTGAAAAATATTATCCTACCCAACAAATTATTATTTTTTAACTTGATTCCTGTTGTTCACCAAAATTTTTGTTCCTTATAAGCGACACTATCAGCTAGTGCATAACAACCAAGGATTTTAGCATTAAACATATTTCGTCAGGCAATCAATTACCGTTATTTTTATTAGCATATTTAAAAAAAAAAAACTGCCTCCGTGGTCTAGCGGTTAAGTCCGTGGATTAGACTCGGAGGTACCGGGTTCAATTCCTGGTCGGAGCGCAAAAGTATTTATTAATGTAAATAAATACATTCATTTAATATTTAATTTATTTGTGATATTACTCTAGTTTAGTACGCTGGAGAACCCGACGAGCTTGCCACTTGTCATAATTGCCTATAGTAAAGTTGGCTAAATCCTAAAATTATCATCATCATAATTCATACCGATAACACTTTTGGTTAAGCCACGCATGCTGTATTATTTATCTACGTCCCCGCTCCGAGATAATGAATTAATTACACATTATTAATTGAAATAATTACCAACATTTGAGCAAGATAATTACAATTACAAATATAATTACAGCACCTAATGGTAAGCGCGACGCAATGTTCATTTACCACAACCAATTCAGCTGGAATAGTAATAATAATATACAAACTTTATTGTTTAAAAAAATCTATACAATATACATTTGGAACAGTTAAGTCAAAGTTTTGCGCCGTTTGGAGTTGAAACTCTCGGGCCGTGGGGACCAAGTGCACTTGAAATTTTCAAGGCGTTGTCAAAACAGCTCGACAACACCTCGGGAGATATTTGCACCTGGGCAATATTTGGCCAAAGGATCAGCATTGCCATTCAACGTGGCAATGCTGCCAGTATCCTTGGCACTTTGCCCATTGGCAGCGATTTGGAGCAAATTTTTTATTTATAAAAAAAAAAAAATTGTTTTTTCTTCATTTTAGTTTTTATTTGTATTTTTATTTATTAATTAGGTTTATTTTTATTAATTGTCATTTATGTTTTAAAATGTGAGTTTTTAGTTTATTCATATTTTATTATTATTTTTTAAATCAATTGTACCATAAATTTAAATAGTAAATAAATAGTCTAAATAAATAAAGTCAAAGTCAAAATATCTTTATTCACGTAAACTTATTACAGGCATTTGTGACACGTTATAATGTAAATGATTTAGAATGATTTTACTCACACGTCCACTAATAGTAGTGGAAGACTAAGCAGCAAAGTGGTCCGAGGAGTAAGCTGTTAGCAGAAGACTAACAGCTTAGCACATTCCAGTGACCTGTTAATGTTTAATCTGGCTAAGAAAGGAATCTGCAAGGAAAACTCAGTTATAGCAGATTTACAAATAACAAATACAGAATTACACAACAACAATAAATATATTTCAAATTCAATTAAATTGATCAATGCTTTGTATACAATTTTAGCATCCTCTGACTCCCGAACTATTTGTGTGTGTTTCATGAATTTGTCCATAAATGCTTTTATCCAGACCTAATATATTTGACAATATACTATTATTACAATCAAACCTTTGTCTATTTACTCATTTTTCACCATTTGCTCATCCCAAAATACACATTATTATTTAACTACACACAAAAGGTTATAATTTAATGTTTGTAACCAGCTGAACACCACCTTTTTGCAATCAGTTTTATTTATTTATTTATAAATGACAGTGACTCTTAAAGCGTCGCAGCTCAATGTTGAGCTGATTTCCCTATTTGTTACCACACACTTTTAAAATTAAGTTAAATTTTTTTGTTAATGTGCCAAATAAAATATTATTCTTTCTTTATTTCTTTTAAAAGAAATACCTCCATTAAACAGCTTCTAGTTACAAAAGATGTGAAGAATTTCGCTAATAGATGGCTCATTTCATATTACATTGCACTTGGTAATAAGTTGAGAATAGCATATGTTGGCAGGGCCGGTGCATTATCTATTGCAATACATATCATATTATATTGTAACGATGCCAGACATGCTAACATTATGAAAATAATTTTATGGAGAGCATCAAGAGAACTTAACCGGCTAGCTGAGGACATGGATGTTGACGTGTTTTGTACATAGCCCAAATCAGTTGGTCGGGCGATATCTAAAGCATTTTTTGCGGTATCACACAGCAGTGGTATTGTATGGTAACGGTGTACAGGATTTAGATTTATTTAATTTATAGATTTAATTGCTTATTTTTATTTTCTACTAGCTACTTCGTACCGCCTACAGTCAATGAATGTGATGTTATTTATTAGCTGAACAAAATTTATAATAATAATAATAAATATTTCCAGACAGCGCCATCTAGTTACCGTGGTAAGCTACGAGGCTTGTGTTACGGAAACTAAATGGTTGATAAACTACATATTATACTTTTTTTTTGTAAATATATACATATTATACATATAAACACCCAGACCGAGACAAATTATACAATGTACAACTTGCCCCCGGTGGGAATCGAACCCACGACCTCCCGAGTTCACTGCAACGTTTATTACCACTAGACCACGGAGGCGGTCATGATTCAATGGAAGTAATATAATGAATATAAAATATTATGTTTAAACAAAGTAAAATTATTAAAAAAGCATCTTGATAGGCCTGACTCCGTAGTCTAGCGGTTAAGTCCGCGGATTTAGACTCGATTCCGGTCGGGACACAATAATATTTATTAATTTAAATAAACGAAAATAAAATTATTATTTTTATTTATTTGTTATATTTCCTGAGTTTGATACGCTAGAGACATCAACGAGCTTGCCACTTGTTATGATTGGCCTTTAGTAAAGTTGGCTAAATGTGAATCGGGCTTCTTTATAGGCGTGGTTTTTGAACACCCCGAAACGATAAACGATACGGTTGTGATGATACTTCACTTGTTTTACTTTTTGATAGGCCTGCATAATGGTAGGGACTGATGTCGGCCGTCTGTAGCTGATGTCAGTTGCTCCCATTCTGGAACCTTGCGTACCGCTAACAGCAGGTCGGCGCTATGTATAAAAAAAAGGTTTAATAATAAGAGTGTAATGTAAAAGTGTAGTCTGGCAGAACAATTCACGCACAAAAGTTACGATGCTGCGAGCCGTGGGTCAGAGAGCGACCTGCGCAGGCGCATCCTGCATAATTAGTATCCCTATGTCAGCATTGATGAACGCGCGGATTATGCCCGAACGATTTTACCACCTTAGGATAACTGTATTCTCTTAACTGATGTATTGTACGGTACGAGGTGGTTAAGTTGTATAGATATTGATAGTTTTATTATTGTACGAGTTAAGGGAAGCGTTCTTACAATCGAGGCACCAACGCTCTCATCGAAGACTCTCATTGACATTATCTCTTCAAAACACTTATGAAATACAACAAAAAAACTAGAAAGTAGTTGAACTTTGGGGTCGAAATCGGTGCCCCCCACTAGAGAGGAATTATTATGAATATTCATAGGTAACATAATGCATGAATTAAATGTAGCGTGAAATATGCATAGTCACAGGCTTTGGTGGCGAAACAATAGCCCGAGTAGTGCCCGTGGTGTATTGTAGGCGCCGAGACGTAGAGATATTTTACTCATTTTAAACAAGAAATTCTGTGCTCCAGAAAAAAACAATGATTTCTGGATTTATTCTTCTGATAGATCCATCCAAATGTAAAAAGTACGACTAAAGTAAACTAAACAGTAAATAAACTAAATAATGACCCAAAATTAAAATTCCGTTTGCTATTTGAAAGATCTGACATACGAGTTTTGACAAATTTATTTATTTGTCTATAAGTAAAGAAGTACAACTTAAACAATATCCCTTGCAGAGCGGTCAGAAACCGCTTATAACGAAGCGGATTCACATTTGGATAATTTTACTAAAGCCTACCAAGATAGACGGCAAGCTCGACGATATCTCGAGCTTACCAGACTTGTGGACAGTTGCTGGAAGAATGTTTAAAATAATATCTGATCAATATTTTGATATACGCCACGTGATTGGTAGTTAAGTTGTCACCTTGGTTATTTCAGCAAATGATGTGCTTCATAAGCATACGTTTTACGTTAAAATCTACGGTTTTTATCGAAATATAAATATTTAATTTGAGTGGTGGGCGCGTACACTCCTGCAGAGAAACGGCCGGCGGCGGTCACTATACCTTCATCTCCTCTATTGTACTCATTTTTATTCTAACCAAGAACAATAAGTGCGCTCAATCGGTGAAAGACCAAAGATGACCTGATATATCTTCGAGCTATGTGAATCAGAGCTTTGATCTAGTTATTATTAACTTACACCTACACTATTTCTGTCTATCCGATAAATGTTTATTGCTAAGGCTGCACATAAATATATTAAATGCAATGAAATTATTATTATTATTTTTTTTTATTTTTTTGGGTCGAGACGATGGGACCATGGTGATCCTTAACCAAGCGTCTGGCCAAGGAGTTGTCTGAAAGAGAAATCTAGAGACAGGAAGGCTGGCAATTATTTCTGCCAACGTATTAGCCTCGCTATAATGAGGAGAAATGATGAGTCTTCTTGAGTCTATCTCTGATGGAACGTCTCTTGCAGATATTTTATATAAAATAAATATGTTTTGTAAATATATTTTTTCGAATTGTTTATTTATTAAAGTTTATATTTTGCATTAGAATAAATGTAAAAATTATATAAATTACTCACTGTGGATATTGTATGATGTGTGCACATGTTTTTGGATATAGTACTGGAACTGTATTGTGAAGATTTGAAATTTAAAAATGTTGTGTACTCATTTCTGTTGTGTGTCATCATCATCATCAGCCTGTGTGTCTCCACTGCTGGATGTAGACCTCCCCCAATGAATCTCATCCAACCCCCACCACCTTCCTTAGGTAATCCGTCCTGAGGGGCGTCGTCCCACTCTGAGTCGTTCCGTTGTCTCCACTCTAGAACTCGTTTGCCTTATCAGTCGTCGGTTCTGTCTGTCCGACCCGTAGCCACTTCAGCTTGCTAGTGGTGAATACTGTAGCAGTAACTTTTGTTCTCTTCTCCTGATGGATGATGAATGAGGTGATAGGGAAGGCAAAGGTTCTAGCCCATACAGCCAAGTCTGACGTAATATATCTTTCTTTTTCATGAGTTAATGAGGTTATCATAAAATTCCAGATGTTGCAGAATTTGATACTTTTCTTGGAGTCACTCGCGGCATTCTATCCCAAACAAGTATAATATGGGATTAAACAGCGCGGGAAAACTGCCAGTAATAAACTGCGACTTGTGCTCCATTTTTAAGTCCAATTTATCGATTTCCATGATTATTCACATTGTAGCACATTATTAAACAAAACAACACCACTTTTGACTAACAATATCCACAGTAAATTAATTTACAAAACAAAAACTTGCACTTGACATGTCCGCGCAAAATGGCGCGAAGGACTACCCATTTATTCTATATTTAAGGAGCTTGATATAATTTTCTGAACGCACGCATAAATATTTGCCAACCAACATTGTTTGACAGGTACGAAACCCACGAACATTTTCCAGGGGTAAATGTTTTTTCTTTTATTTTATTTTTCCGTTATTTTTCCAGTAGTTATTTTGCTATTCGGGGGGAGAAATGGCATTTGGGGTTGAAGAATGAATATTCCCTTGATACCACAAAATTCCATTATAATTCAACGAGGAAATGCGGCGAGCGTTTTAGGTACCCTTTCTGGTGGTAAGCCCTTAGTTTAATTTGTAGAATAGTTTTAATTTCATAGATATTTTTAGTTTAGTTTTATTCATAATTCGTTTTTTAATCTATTTTATTTTAATATTTTTGGATCTACTTCGAATAAATATATTTATTAGAATATACCTCTGTATAAGGTGCTTATTCAAATAAGATACCTAACTATATACATTATAGTACATTATTCAATCATTTTTATTTTTTATATTTTGTGCACCTACTCCTGTCACTAAAAACTCTCTTATTGTCCTTAAGGTTAACAGGCAGAGAATGTCTAACGACATTATGTTAGCCCTTTGTACTTATGTGCAATAAAGTTTTTAAATAAAAATAAAAATAAATAAATAAATATATTTACCTACTTGTACATAAAACAGTGCGGAATATGGAATGTAGTTATTATTATATTAAATTTTACCAAACTGGTTATCAATATAATTGCGCACATACCAACTAATCCATTTTCCTACAAAAGCTCACATACCAGTACCTACGTTGACAGATATCATTAGTCCAGGCAATTTTATTATAAAACTAGCTATCTGATCCTGTTTTACTTGTGTGGTGAGCTGGTCATATGATGTGGCAAATGACATAAAACTGCATATTTTAGCTCAAAAGAGATTGCCCAAAACCAGGCCCAAACTTTATTGCAGCGTTCGTCAACTAAATAAAATTCAAATAATCATAATTATTTTCTGTGATTTTTTTTAACTTAAGATATACATTTGTTTTATCCCAGCATTAAAATATAATTTAATTAAATAGTCAATTGGTTCTCTTCTCCCGATGGATGGATGAATGAGGTGATAGGGAAGGCAAAGGGTCTAGCCCATACAGCCAAGTCTGACGTAATATATCTTTCTTTTTTATGAGTTAATGAGGTCATCATCAAATTCCAGATGCTGCAGAATATGATGCTTTTCTTGGAGTCACTCGCGGAACCATCCACTGCTCAAACGCGTCGGGTAAAATATGGGAGTTGACAGTGCGGGAAAACCGCAAAAAATAAACTGCAACTTGTGCCCCATATTTAGAGTCCAATTTATCGTTTTTCATAATTATTCACATTGTAGCACATTATTAAACAAAACAACACCACTTTTGACCAATAATATCCACAGTAAATTAATTTACAAAACAAAAACTTGCACTTGACATGTCAGCGCAAAATGGCGCGAAGAACTCATCATATTCAATTGGTTAAGATTTATGTATTGAGTAAGAGCGTAGGATTAAGTACTTTATTATGATCAGGTACTTTATTATAGATGAAACATAGGATTTCAAAGTGAAAATAATTATCTTATTTATATCGGCGGGATCGAAACTATTGAATTATTAACGTGAAAAAAGTTTTTGTCAATTGTCGTTATGCTAGGCTAAAATAAATAAAACTAATTACTGATTATGAAAACACATTATATTTACTATCAAATAAGAAAGAAATCATTATGGCATGAGAACATTTCTCTATGAACAATAAGCATTCTCATTTGTACGTTTTTTAAACTTTGGTCTTCTGTAAAAATGGCTTAAATAAAATTGTCAGTAACTTAATTTGCTTCATAAGACTCTCCCAGAGATGAGAAACTCCGCCTTATTTATAATTTATCCATACATTTTTTTTTATACAGGCACGACATATGACCTTGCGCCCAGTGGGGAAACACTCTGGCTGGGAGAGCATTCCATATCTTCAGCGTCTGACAGATGTAAGAGTCTCCAAATTTCCGAATACGCATATGGATATTGGGTCGTATATCTATGGGTCATTGGTTGCATGAAAATAAATTATCTATTATTATTCTATGCGCACGGTGTGCAAAGGCCGGTTGCTAAGAAAACGGTAGGCCCCGTAGCGGAAGAAGGTTTTAAGATCGTGGAAAAACGCAAAAGGAGATGGCGTCGCAACATCTGAGGTACGGCACCCCCAGAATCATGACAGCTGAAAGCGCCACACCGATGACATCTACGTGTCGCGGCTTTATAAATGTTCAACACACCAGGATGTCCTTGACCACATACGTGGACGAGGAGAGTCCGACTCCGCTATGGAAATCACGAAGCTGGTCTCGGAATGGCGACACACAAATTTTAAGGCCTATCGCATTCTTGTGCGGTCGGAAAAAGTAAAGATTTCTGGCCGCAGGGCGTTGTGTTTTGTCGATACATAGGTTCATTTGGGCCTACGAAATGCACCACGGAAGATGCGACAAGGCCTACCGCAGCACCAAACCCTTGTGAACCACCTAAGAGGACCCCGGTGCCGACCCCCACTGCAGCAGTCAGCCTTCGTCAGAAGGTGGTCACCGTACCCGATGGGTACTACTTTGACAACAATGAGATGAAGATGCGGAAGCTGTAGTCCAGTGTATATTTATATTATATATATTTTAGTTTTTAATACGCGACATAAGCGTTGCCATCCGAGCGTCAACAGGTGATCCTTTGAGTAGGGAATATCTTATTCAGAGGATCAGTGTTGCCATCCAACGAGGTAAAGTCGCTGGAGTCCTCGGAACATTGGGTTCATCTTCTCCTGGATTCGATGACATGTAGATTATAATCAAGATATTTGTAAGTATTTAGTTTTTATATTAATTAGGTTTATAAATAGTTTAATATTTTAATATCATAAATAAATAAATTAATATAAAAAAGGTATATATATTATTATTATAAAGATTATTATTATTAATATTATTTTAAATATGGAGTGTTGTTGCAGTAAAAAGATATATACTTAAATAATAAACGTATAAAAGACCGATATACATATAGGTGTATGTCACAGTGATATTTATTTATTCTATCATAAAGCAATTAGTCAACATACTACCGCAAACGGTAATCGAACCGCGGACCAGAGTTTATTTATACGAATTCTGGTGTTACACGAAGCATTCCGAGACCCTGCTTTCTAACATAACAACGGATGAACCTACGCAACTAAACCGAATTTATGGGTCACATCGAGCAATGATTATTTATAAAATTTGGAGGTTTTGGATGTGGTAATCATTTATATCGTAGTCATATATCAGCATAGTCTTGACTGTTGGATAGAGGCATCACTCTGGGTCCGCGCTGCACAAGGTCTAGCTTCTTTTTGACGTAACCTTTAAAATTATTACCAACGGAGCTGCTCGGGATACGATAAATGAAACAGTTTGGTAAAAAGAAACAGTCGAACTTGTTATGGCATATGTTATAAAGTCCATCCAAAAATAGCCTTCTCTTCTTCAGTGTAAGGAGCTTGTATTTGTCCAGTGATTTTAAATAGAATAATTTAGTTCTGTGGCATTTGTAATTAACGTGTCTGAGGAATTTTCGTTGTACTGATTCAATTTGTTTGCTGTATTTATCATAATGAGGGTTCCAAACCGAAACAACAGAGACCGGACCAATGATTTTTAAAGGTGTCTATAAGTGGATGGTTTTTTCGGTTAACTGGTGACCTGAGATACAGGTATCTTCTAGGTACCCCGTTCTGGCACCAGCTCTCATAATCGGCAAGTTAATTGTTTTAAGTATATATTTTGTTTTTGGGTACAATATCTAATAGATAAAAAACCATATTGTAACTGTTGATATATTTAATGTACCTCCAAATGTAAGTTACATGTAAGTAATTTAAATGATATCCGTAGACAAATTCGGTAGCAAACAGCAGTAAGATTGCCGCATCTGATATTTCCGTCATCACGACACACCTAACTATTTATTGACCCATAGCCGAGTCTTATTTGCTGAAGACTACAAGTGCTGTTAAGGGGTTCTTAACAAAATCATTCGCCTATAGTCTATTTCAAATCAAAAAATAAAAAACAATAATTAATTTATTGATGCGCTTATATACAATATATATATATCATTACAGCTCCTAGAACACAGTGTCCTAGACCTCCACTGCTGGAGATGGGCCTTCCAGAACATATATCTGGAGACTTTGGCCTACACTCGCCACGCTGGCCAGACGGCTTAAACAGAATATATATATGTTTATATATATAAATATATTATGTGAATCAAGGTTCACAACAACCTAAAGAAATTAGACATTTACCAAACAAACTGTGTATTATCTAATTAAAAAAGTGGTTAATAGAAAAAAACATTTATTTATACAAAGAATTATATTTAAAACATTAATTTATACAAAGAATCTCGCACTGAATTTCATATTAACAAAATTTTATTTTTACCTTTACACATACATACGTATTTATATACAAATATACATACAATAACTTGCAATACATTTGCGTACAATGAAACAGCGTTTACTACAACTTAACTTGTTCCTATCTGAGTGATTTTGTTGAGGATAGGGCGATGATAGGAGAAATATGAAATGAAAGGAAGTGTTTCTGCTGTAATGTGCCTAGAAAATGTCAAGTCAATGTCTTTCACTTTTTATGTCTGTCTCTCTCGCTCTTAGGCGGGCTAACCATGCCCAAGTGGAAGGGACGCGTGCCTCTCACTCGCTCTCATTGTGAGCGCATAACGTGAGCGGAGCGTAACGCAGTTTCTTGAAGTGTCACCCGGCAAACCAATTTATAAGACGTTGTCACGTCAAAATGATATTATAGTATCAAAAATTATTTACTATTACAAAAAATGACATCATTTTACTATTTGTGATCGGATACTATTGATTTTATATTAATGTAATGCATTAGAACACACCTGTATATAATATATACTCGCCAAAACTTGGCAAATTTACCTACTGTTAAGTTGGTATTATTATTATTTATAACAGGTAACCTTTGGTAGTAGGATGCATTATTATGTATAGACATCTGCACAGAATACATACTACTAATCATTACATCCTATACTTATATCATATATTTATACAGTATGATATTTATATACAAACACATTAAGCCTAAAAAGAATTAAAAAATGTAGGTATAGTACAGTTTTCACACAATAAAATTAATGATATGATATATTAGGTATTGTGTACAATAATTTTATTTATTTTGTAAGTAATGAGCGATCAGAATATTTTTAAATATATTAAAAGACCTGATAACCAGAGGAAGTTTGTTCCACTCACGAGCATCGGAAACCGTAAAATAATCATTAAATAATCCGTATGATTTAACTAAACATGAGATATAGATAAATTTCATTTTACACATTCGCACTGTTACAAACCACAGTTTAGAAATAATTAGCAATGTTTTGTACAAAACGTGCCTTTAAATGATATTTTTTAATTTATGTGCTAATTTCAGCAATTTAAATTCTATAAATTATTTTTAAACCTAAAATTCCATTTGCGGTAACTTCTGACTCTTTATTTTTCTATTTACTTTTTTCCAATTTTATCATTAGTCGTTAGTTATACTTTAATAAATATAATTATCCTAATTTAAGGAGTGCCTTCTAGCGGTTAATCCGTGGATTTAGACTCGGAGGTACCGGGTTCAATTCCTGGTCGGGACACAATAATATTTAATTATTTGAATAAACATGATTCAAATTTAATTTATTGTGATATTTTTCGAGTTTGGTGTGCTAGAGACATCGACGAGCTTGCCACTTGTCATGATTGGCTTATAGTAAAGTTGGCCAAGTGTGAATCTGCTTCTTTATAGTGTGGTTTCTGACTCCAAGAAGGGATACGGTCGTGATGATACTATAATATAATTTTAAATAATAATATAATTTGAGTGAATTATTAATTAGCTACAAATACAGCTCGTACTTTATTTATTTACATTCTATGTAGATTCGAATCGAATGCATCGTAGTGTAATAGACTGAATGCTTCATTTATAAAAGAATAATTCCGAGAAGCTTTCGTAGTGGCGAGCTTTTGTTCGTTTACATCGAATTATAAGTATGTTTGTGTTGGTAGGACTGAGCTATGGAGTGGATATTGAATATCGAATATCGATGTGGAATTCGTTAACTTTAATTCGAATTCGTAAAGGTACCAATGAGAAATGGACTTTTCTTACGTAGTTTTGTCAATGATGATGATCAAAAGATGTGCAATACCACTGTTTCCGTGCCTCAGAGAGCACCACTAATACCAACTTGTGGAATAATAACAATAATAAAATTATTTATTGCACATTAAAATATACAAAATAAAATGAAGTAAATAGGCGAGCTTAATACCTTGTAGGTATTCTCTAACAGCTAACCTTTGGGAGAACGACATCAGAAATTGTCGTGAGAAGAGTTAGAAGGAGAGAATAAATATTAAAATAAATGCAAAGGTTGCTATACCTTTCACTGGGTATATCATATGTCATATTAAAAAGTAATAAAAATAAATAAATATATAAATTAACATGTCAGTTAAATACACAAAATATACATTGATAAACATACATAAATATTTACATAAATAATAATCTAAATTTAAATATATACACTAATAATAATAATTCATGTCATGTATATAAATCAAATATCATTTTGCTATTTCTTAATATTTATCCCCAAACCTCCAGAAAGTGCAAGGTACTCGTTAGGAACTGGCTTCAGGAACTAACTTATGAGGATACTGGAAACCTGTTTAAAATCATAAAATAATATTATAAGAAATAGGTTTTTTTTTTTTAATATAAATATATTTATTCGAAGTAGGTAATTCGATACAAAAATATTAAAATAAAATTGACTAAAAACTAATTATAAAGAAAACAATATTAGAACCCAGTTATAATATCGCCAGCAATATTAGAACCCAGTGGCATGGCCCGCGACGATGGCAAGCGGCCCGATGGAATGACGTTGGTTCCATGGAGGATTGGTTTGCCTTTAGTGTGGGATGCCACCTGTGTGGACACCCTGGCGCCTTCCCACTTGTCCTTGACTTCTAAGGACCCAGGCGCTGCTGCATTTAAAGCAGAGAACCTCAAGCGGCGGAAATACACTCAGCTTATTGGGAGATGTGTTTTTGCGCCGTTTGGAGTTGAAACTCTCGGGCCGTGGGGACCAAGTGCACACGAAATTTTCAAGGCGTTGTCAAAACAGCTCGTCAACACCTCGGGAGACAAAAGGGCTGGGCAATATTTGGGCCAAAGGATCAGTATTGCCATTCAACGTGGCAATGCTGCCAGTATCCTTGGCACCTTGCCCATTGGCAGCGATTTGGAGCAAATTTATTATTTATAATAATTTTTATTTTGTTTTTTCTTCATTTTAGTTTTTAGTTATATTTTTATTTATTAATTAGGTTTATTTTTATGAATAGTAATTTATGTTTTAAGATGTAAGTTTTTAGTTTAATTAATATTTTATTATTTTTTTAAATCATTGTACCTTTTGTATAATAAATATATGATTATATATTTTAAATAAATCAAAATTAATTACAAAAAAAAAAAAAAAACAAATAAAGAAAACTAAAAATACCTATGAAATTAAAGCTATTCTACAAAATAACAAAATAAAGAAATAGGTTGTTGCTAACACATGAAAACTTACTTATATACATTCATTCAAACTCACATACACCAACACACACACACCAACACACACACACCAACACACACACACATACCAACCATACACACAAACAATTATTGAAACACAGTTCACCGACTATTTCAGATGTCACAGCTAAACTGCTTTTGTTACTCTGTACGATTCGTTTTATGCCCTTACCTATTTAACAAATGAATTGTAATGTATATTTATTTTGCAATAAAGATTTTTATTATTATTATTTATTATATTTAAGAATGGAATCGTTAATAAATTGACATTTAAAAAATCCACAACCCGTCTGGCCAGCGTGGCGAGTGTAAGCCAAGTTGTACAGAAATTCCTGGAAGGCCCATCTCCAACAGTGCAGGTCTAGCTCTCTATGCTCTAGGGGCTATGATGATAATTAAGGTAACGGCATCTATTACAAAATGCACGTTAATTAACACGCAAGGCGACTTACCTACCTATATCATCATCATCAGCCTGTGTCTCTTCACTGCTGAATATAGGCTCAAGGCATAGGCTCCCCCAAGGCTCGCCACTTCACACGATCTCCTGCCACCCTCATCCAACCCCCACCAGCGACCTTCCTCAGGTCATCCGTCCATCTAGCGGGGGGTCTTCCCTTACGTGGTCTCCACTCTAGAACTCCACTCTAGAACCTACATCATACACAACTGCATTAACAACAGCACCAAAAGATAAAAATAATTATCCTAAAACAAGTGTTATTACGAGTATTAATTGATCTCGCTCGCATCCGAGAGACGAAATAGAGAGAGAAACAATGAGATAAGTCAACGTTCACGCGATCGTCGACCTTTTGCTACCTACTTGATTAGGCTCAGTATGAGTGGCGATATTTTTAGAAAACAAACTTCTCTGCACTTATCTTACATACATTTGTCATAGATTTAAAACACCACTGCTTCCGTGCCTCGGAGAGCACGTTAAGCCGTCGCTACTAATACCAACTTGTGAAATCGTTAATCAATTGTCAATAAAATTGATCAGCCAATCCGTCTGCCCAGTATGACGAGTGTTGGCCAAATTCTCCAGATATATGTTTTGGAAGGCGCATCTCCAACAGTGGGGTTTAGTACGCTGTATTCCGTCTCTTCTCCGTGGTCTAGTGGTAACAAACGTTGCCGTGAACTCGGGAGGTCGTGGGTTCGATTCCCACCGGGGGCAAGTTGTACATTGTATAATTTGTCGCGGTCTGGGTGTTTATATGTATAATATGTATATATTTACAAAAAAAAAGTATAATATGTATTGTTAATATGTTGTGTTATCAACCATCTAGTTTCCGTAACACAAACCTCGTAGCTTACCACGGAAACTAGATGGCGCTGTGTGACCTGTCTGGAAATATTTATTATTATTATTATTCTCGCGGCTGTAATGATGATGGTGAATTGACTATACGGACACCTAAAGTTTTTATTCGCTGATCTACTTTATTACAGGCAACGCCGGGTTAAACAGCTAGTTATTAACACGTTTGCTTGCTGTACCTAAGATGTTATATTAAAAAAAAACTGTGTTTATAAATTTCCCACAGCCCACTTTCTAAGGAGGAGTAAAACAAACTAGATCTAACAGGCGTTCCTAACCTAACAACTGGCGACCTCTGTGCTGCAGTCATCCAGAAAACAAACCACACTATTGTATCTTCCACCATCAAAATAAAACTTAATTCGCAACCAAAGTGGGTAGTTTGAAATGTGGCACAGCGATACATAAATCACAGGTATAATGAGAGAGGTTACTTAATAAATAAATATAAAGCTTCACGAATTGTACAGGCGTGAAGCAAATAATCCAGTTCGTCAATACTGAGCAAGCTTAGGCTGTGTTTCAATTGGTTTAAATCATTAATACTAATATAAAAACATTCCCAAGGAACTAATATAAATCGTAAACGTCTATTCGTTCGTAGTCGCTCCTGATTGGTCGATTCGTACTGCGCCTCCAATATTGGAAAGCGGCACTATTTTAGACTGCGTTTTTTATTCAACGCTATTGAATGATACGCCTGGCCAGATGGGTTGATCAACTTTTTAATAACAACTTATTATCAATTCCACAAGTTGGTTTAGTGAAGCCGGTACCGACGGCTTATCGTGCTCTCCGACGCACGGGAACCGTGGTGTTGTAAATCTATGACAAATGTACGTAAGAAAAAGTGTATTTCTCATTTGTACATGCCGGAGGGGTTTGAACCGACCTTTGTAGGATTTTTAGGAAGGCGTTCTTATAACCGAGCCACTTTATGTATACTAATATTAAAATCCTAGGTAAGTGTTTATCTTTTATTGTGCTTTTCCTATCGCATATACTACTCAACAACTTTTCCTATCGCATGTACTACTCAACAACTTTTTCTATCACATGTACTACTCAACAACTTTTCCTATCGCATGTACTACTCAACAACTTTTTCTATCACATGTACTACTCAACAACTTTTCCTATCGCATGTACTACTCAACAACTTTTCTTATCGCATGTACTACTCAACAACTTTTCCTATCGCATGTATTACTCAACAACTTTTCCTATCGCATGTATTACTCAACAACTTTTCCTATCGCATGTACTACTCAACAACTTTTCCTATCGCATGTATTACTCAACAACTTTTCCTATCGCATGTACTACTCAACAACTTTTTCTAACGCATGTACTACTCAACAACTTTTCTAACGCATGTACTACTCAACAACTTTTTCTAACGCATGTACTACTCAACAACTTTTTCTAACGCATGTACTACTCAACAACTTTTTCTAACGCATGTACTACTCAACAACTTTTTCTAACGCATGTACTACTCAACAACTTTTTCTATCACATGTACTACTCAACAACTTATAATATTTGACAGTTTATAAGTTTATTATTAACAAAGATTATATTACTTCTATTCCAGAAGTATTCTATGTTGGGTACATGACTTCATCATCACATGTCGTCATCTTCATCATCAGGAATATTTTATCAGCCCTTTTATACTTTAATTCTATAAGTCTAAAAAAGCACCTCCTCAAACCAACATAACTGTTGTTAATATGTAACTTTTGTTATTTTTTGTTAATTTTAGTCTATAAGTTTTTATTTCTTTTATTGGTGAATGCGGTGACACCTAATTGGTACATACATATATTAGATAAGTTTTAATTATATTATGGTATGTGTGTGATAATATATGTACTGCTGTGTGTACTATAAAAATAAATAAATAACTTAAAGTTGATCTTTGTTGATTCCAATAGCATGTTCGTAAGTATTTTTTTTCTTTTCCATATGTATAGAAATATAAAATAAAAAATTATATATTCTAGTAGTGTAAACAAAGGCTAGAAGATTAGTCGTGAAACATCGGCGCAGGCGCAGCTCTGTTCGCGATCGACGGATAACCTCCAAATTGATTTATTATTTTTCAATTTTTTACTCGACGCCACTCTAACACTGTGCCCTATAACTTTGTACTACAACTTTATAACCTTGATATTTTTATTTAACCTTAGCTGCATTATTTTTAAAGAATATTTACCTATATGCCCTCGTGGTAAATTAGTTAAAAGCTTAAACCCCCGGTAGCGAGTTCGATTCCTAGCCTCTCAAAATGACAAAATAATATTTTGAAATTCTTGAGTTTAGTACGTTCGATAATATAATTCACCATTGTGCCCCAGGCCAGCGCACTGGATTGTGACTAACAATTATTATTATTATTATTTTATTCGAATCAATTCATTTATTTACTTTAGGTTAGCAGAATACATGGATATTGTATAAAATTTAATTATTTATATATACAAAATAACTTAATAATACCAGCAACTGCTATTAGTGGACCCATCAGATATACAATAATTTGACCTAATTTATTTATTTGTTTGTAAATTCTTTATTACACTTAAAAACTTAACAGCTGAGTACAAGGGCAAACCTAATGATTCTCAGCATTTCATACTAGCTGACTTTTGGGAGTGTGGTAGACGATTAGGAATAAAAACAAATACTTATACATACATAATAATAATTTACATACTAACAAACACCAATAAAAAAATATAATAAAAATATATACATTTTCGTAATTTAAAATTTAGTTGATGATGTTTTCCATACTTGAACGACAGGTGGCCTCATGACGCGAGTTTCGAGAATGGAAGCTACTGATTGATCACTGAATACTGACATCAGTTACCCTATGACTATGTCAGAGTGGGACTACCTCTAGCTAAATAGACGGATGAACTGAAGAAAGTTGATGGTGGAGGTTGGATGACGATGGCAGATCGAGTGCAAAGGCTTGTGGGCGTATGCAGCAAGCTAATATGTATGTATTTATTGTCAATGCTACGAATATAAAGCTGTTTTTTTATACTAACAGGACCCGAGTAAGTGGCGCGCGAGGTCCATGAATGTTAGCAACCGAAATCAGACACTCATCACTGACATCAGTTTATTTATTTATTTATTCGCAGAGAAAGAACAGAGACAGGTAGTATAAGAACAATTAAGAAACGATACAGTAGGAGCCATTAGAATTATACCCGCCACCAAAATATTTCCCACTGTGGACAATAATGCACCATTTATATTTTTAGATACGTTAGTACTACATATACCTTGGCCAGGTATAATGGATAATACAATTGCAGTGTTCGAATTTATGGAACTATCAATGAACTCCAAAGCAAACCCCACCCAGCGAGCTAAACCGACAACAACAGCTTCGTTATTTTGGCCTTAAATGCGGCGCGAGATTTGCTAAATATATCGACGTCTAATAATTGACTGTTGTACGTCTCGCACATTCGGCGTACTGGTGCGCGGAGACCGGCGACTGTGCGTGTGCGGGTGATATAGAAAAGGTCCCTGGAACGAGTCTGCCTCGAGGGGGCACTATAAAATATACTATATATATAATAGTTCTAACACTATGCCGGCTTGACTGGGCATGACGGCAATTCGAGCCTGATCCCGAACCGTGTGGATTACTTATTTGTTTAAAAGTTTTTTTTTTCAGAATTATCGTATTGTAAAAATTGTGTCAGAATAAATGTCTAAAAACTATATTTTTTTAACAAAAAATATGCAATTAGGTTCGTATTACAGTCACAGCCGCGAGAACTCGACTGTTGGAGATGGGCTTTCCAAAATATATTTTTGGAGAATTTGGCCTAAACTCGCCACGCTGGCAGACAGTTTGGAGAGGGTCTGATGTCACTTTTAATGACAGTTTATTAACGATTCCGGTTGGTATTGTTGGTTGGTTCCAGGAGTGTTTGTTCCAGCTTAATGTAATCTCCGTGGCACAGGAACGGTGATGTTGTTAATCAATGACAAATGTACATAAGAAAGTGTATTTTTCAAACACATTTATCTCTCTCTCTCTCATTTAGCTCTGTGTACTTATCTTAGTTTAATTTGTGATTGGAATGTATAATAAAATGAGTTAATTTAAAATAATAAGGAAATAATCAGTGCTCTTCAACCTGACATGATAAATTATATTAAATTAATTACGCAAAGGTTATCGCTAATCTATACAACTTAGGGAACTATATTAATATTAACTAAAGTTCACTGCTGCATCTGATGTAGAATTACCTTAAAAAGGTCGTTTGGAAAAGATCTTGAGGGAGTCCTATATCCAGCAGTTGTAAAACACAGGCTCATAATAATGATGGAATTTTAAATTTTATACATTTTAGTTCAGAAGTACGCTAAACTTGGTACAGGTTACGAACGTTTTGGGGTCAAGATTAAGGGCCCATAAAGAAGCGCCTGGCCATGTAGTTGGCTGATGGCTGACAGAAAAGTCTGGAACCCGATTCTCGCACCTTCGACATGCATGTCCGCTCGATTTGCTCGAATGACATTGACAGCTTTCTATGGTGATCTGTCGCTTTACATTCGATTATTTCGAACCGACACGCAAGTCGAAAGCGCCAGAATTACGCCCTTGGAGACAGGAATTATTTCTTCCAATGTATACAGAGGGAAAATATTGCCAGTATCTGATGAGACGTCTCTAAAGGTATTTTTTTAATTTATAGTTTTATTTTATTTTATTATTTATATGTTTGTGCAGTTCATTTGGCATAATTTCTAAATGATCAAGACTTTTAGATCCCATAAATATATAATTCAATAAAGAAATATTAATATTTGGGATTTTATTTTATAAATACATTTATCAAAAAAAAATCAGATATAAACTGTCGAATAAAAAGTTTTTGTCACAACATAATTTTATAATAAATCCAACACAAATCTTTAATAGATAATAATAAGGAGCAGGGGTTGTAAGATCGCTTTCCAATCGAACATTTCCAATATTTCATATCGAAATACTTTTCTTACGTACATTTGTCATAGATTGACAACACCACTATTCCCTTGCACTCTATGCCGTCGGTACCAGTTCCACTAATACCAACTTGCGGAATCGTTAATAAATTAACATCAAACCCGTCTGGCCAGAGCGTGGCGAGTGTTGGTCAAATTCTCTATATATGACATGAACTGACCTGCAAGCATTCTCTATATTACAGGTCAATCCAACATCCGGGTCAAATATAAAAAAAAAGTTGTGTGAAATAGTTTAAAATGACTTCATTGATGACAACACCACTTCAATCTGACATAGTTTGTCATTGATGTTATCATAAAAAATCGATACATTTGTGGTCAACTTGATGACGTAAACAGATTCTTGAGTATTTTGCTCGTGTTGTACAAATTCAAAATGATCTGCGCTCCTTCACTGGTTTCCTTGATTATTACAGTACTTACAATATACTAGAATGGTTAGGTTAGGTTGATACTAAGCTTACCAGCAGCCCAATTCTACTAAAAGATTTATTTCCATTCTATTTTATATTAACATTAAATGCTGTCAAAAAATGTTTTGGTATTCACCTTCCGATTTAATTTCCATAAGTGGAAATAAAATATAACTTTTGACAAATCCATACTCACTATTCGCTGCAGTTTAGTTATTATTTTCTTGTAATAATTTTAAAATAAAACTAGTGATGTGGTGCGTTTTAATATCGTTATTGATTTGTACCCTTATTAGTTATTATAATAATATTATTTTAAAAAATATTTTTTAACATAGCATCCTTGACCTCCACTGCTGGAGATGGGCCTTCCAGAACATACGTACTAAGAATTCATCGTATATTATAGTAATAAAAAAAGGCCCAAATCCTGCAGCCCAATTCTACAAGTTTTGTGTCGTTTAAACTCAAGTTACATTCTGTTCCGATCCCACATTAGTTATTGACACCGTACGGTTTTCTACTTACCTACAAAGTTTAACTAATGTTTGAGCGTAAACAAATTGAACGAAACAATTGTGGAAAAAATATTTTATGAGGCCCAGACAATCTCCCATATGTTATAAATTATTTTAAATCCCAAACTATTAAAAAAAAAACAAATATACCCTATAAATATTAATATAATAATAAATTAAATACAAATATCTTAATACTAAAGCCGTCTGGCCAGCGTGGCGAGTGTAGGCCAAATTTTCCAGAATATGTTCGCGAAGGTCCATATCCAACAGTGGAGGTCTAGGAGCTATGATGATAAAGTAGTTTTCAAGTGTGTTCCAATTGACTTAATTCATGACATGCCGACATAGTGGTAGGAACTAATGACAGTCGTCAGTGAGTAAAATCAGTAGCTCCCATTCTTGAGAGTCGTGTACCCTTATTATCAGGTAGGCACTAGTCGCAGGGATAAATATTTTAATATTAAAAAAATACTAATTATCCGGTCTAAACATTTATTGCTCTATGGCGTCGCATTCGTCATGCATATCGTAAAATTAGATCATCCTTTTCTGTAAATCGCTTTAATAAATAATCGATTCGGTCATCCGGTAGTACTCGATGTATTCGAATACTTTTTACACCGATCATTTATCAAGAATGCTTCAACTCGAATCACGATTATAATAAATGAGGTGTAATAAATAAATTCTGATTTTGTTTAAATATGGAATTACGAATTGTTTAATCACGATTTAAGTGTCATTGAACAGTTATTTTGAGGTAAGGTCACCTATTATATCAACGCTTTTAAATGGGTATGAATTATTTTATTTTGAATGATTTATAAAATAAATAAAAAGAATAAAATTAAACTAAATGAACCTTGTTAACAGAATTCAATAAGAATAAAAAATATAAAAATACTCGTAGATTATATTAAATTATTAAATATTGAAGCGAGATCTGTCATTATTATAGGCGTTGCTATCTATTAGTAGGTGATTAACAGCACCTTAGAAGCACATCTGTCGCATTTTTTTTCTTATTATAATAAATAATAATAATAAATATTTCCAGACAGGTCACACAGCGCCATCTAGTTTCCGTGGTAAGCTATGAGGCTTGTGTTACGGAAACTAGATGTTTGATAAACTACATATTATACTTTTTTTATTTTTTTTAAATATAATCATATTATACATATAAACACCCAGACCGAGACAAATTATACAATGTACAACTTGCCCCCGGTGGGAATCGAACCCACGACCTCCCGAGTTCACGGCAACGTTTGTTACCACTAGACCACGGAGGCGGTCGATTATGTTGTTGTATGTTAGTTGGTATTAGTAGTCTACATGTCTAGGGGACTGGGGTTTTATCAAATACTGAACTAAGTTACTTAGTCGCTTATTTAATGAAATCTATATATTACGCTATTAAGGTTGCTATTTGCATGAACGCTGTCATGGTCGAGCGCTTATAGAGTTGAGAATTGAATAATATATTGTAATTATGACGCAATAACTAATTCCACTAATAACGTTTCCGACTAAGTAACAGAATAAGGCTGCTGGTGTTGTTGGTAAAATAAAAAAATACCTACGTAAAATTTCGCTTTATTTTTAACACATATTTTAAATAAAAATATTTATTATTTATAATTATTATTCTTCAACGGCCAATCTCGATAATGACCGTTACGTAAATTATTTTAAAGGTGGCAACTGGTCCAGTTATCCAATTTTCGTACTCAATAAAATTCAATGTTTAATGCTGTACTTAAATAATATGAACTGCGTGAAATATGTTTCTCTTTGCAATACTTGTATTTCTTTTAAATTTACAAAACATCCGCTTTCGCACGTTAAGCATAATTGCTACCTTTGGCCCAGCGTTCACCATCCGTTCAAAATGCATATCCATCTTTCTGTTTTCTCTATTCGCTAAGGCAATACATCATTTCAATATAAAACCACACAATACTAAAAACAGCCTAATTCTCAACATAACATACGCAATAATAACCTTTATAATCAACGTTTAAGGATAAAAATCGCGTTTGCACTTAGTAGTTGTTATGGCGGTTTTATCAGGATAAAAATTTGACGTTTGAAAATCAAGTGGTTCACATAAAAATATTACTTGTGTAAGTATCCATTAACATTGTGTTGTTAGTTTCCAGTTAAGCATCAATGTAAGCTTAAATAATGATTACGTTAATTTCCCGATGGGTATAGTTTTCTATATTATGCGTTATGACAGCAATTCAATTAGACATGATGATAAAATTCAGATAAATATAATTAGTGTTAAGGCTAAATATATTTACTACCTTATGGTTGGCTTTCACCAATCGAATAAAACCTAGATAATACAAGATACATAAAAAGGCGACCTTCATAAATTTTATCCAATTTCATTATTCAACTGCCTCCATGGTCTAGCGGTTAAGTCCGTAATACATTTAATTATTAATAATCTGTAATTATGTCGTAAAATATGCTGTAAGTTGGAGATATTGTCAAAAAACAGTTTTTAGAGACCTTTGACTTTGTATATCTAAAGACGCTTACACTTGACCTTATTATAATTATAAAATTATAAATTAATTAATAATTAATTTAATAATTATTAATTAATTTATTTGTGATATTTCTCGAGTTTGGTACGCTGGAGACATCGACGAGCTTGCCACTTGTCATGATTGGCCTATAGTAAAGTTCGCTAAATGTGAATCCGCTTATTTATAAGCGCGGTTTATGACCACCCCAAAAGGGAAACGGGCGTGATAATACTTTACTTTACAAAGCTACTATTTACTTATTTAGAATATTAAATACCTAAGTAATATTAAATAAAAAATAATATAGAAATTCTATATTAAACTACCTAAGCCACATTAAAAAAACATTTAAAATAATATTTATTCACGTACAATGTACCTACCTATGTAAATAACTACAGAAAAATAGCAATAAGAAATGCATATAGTAGTAAAGCTTGAGACTGGCTTGAACTATTATGCGCAACGCATCCAGTTTTTCTCTTGCTCAAGACAGCCAGGAGCTGAGGAACTAAAGGAGCGACCTAGTTCATTAAGAAGTTGTGAAGTAAAAGGAGCGCTCCTGGTCATGAACTACTATGTGCTGTTGGCCAATCTTGGTTTTGGTCTTGTTCTTGAATTTCTGCAAGACTCACTATAGTCTTGATATTAATAAATAAATGAAATAAAGATAAGATCCTTGAGAAGGTGGTAAGGTACCTACCACCACCGTCCTCGATATCATGATAAAATAAGAATAAAACTAAAATTTCTGAAAAACAATAGAGCACCATATTAGTACGCTGTACACAGATTCGTTGATATACAAATGATTATCATCTATACGAATGCTCGATCACGCCTCGGCGGCG
The DNA here is from genome assembly GCA_910589645.1 of Tinea semifulvella. Lineage (NCBI taxonomy): Eukaryota > Metazoa > Arthropoda > Insecta > Lepidoptera > Tineidae > Tinea > Tinea semifulvella. The sequence goes on from OU342606.1 coordinate 10,847,550, forward strand.
CCCACGCGTGCCCTGCCGATGATCCATAATACAATTATAGATCACGAACTAATCAGATGCGATCTTATTTTGTATACCTCTCAGAGGCTTTTTATCTTATTCTTTATATCTATCTTATTTTGTATACCTCTCAGAGGCGGTTTGCGACGGGATCCCCAGTAAAATACACTTACATTGGCTGTCTGTTCAGCAGAGCCCAACCGTAAATGAACTTGAGTCGATCCTGGCTCTTGGGAGTGCGCGTGGGTATTCTGCTCGATTCCTTCCGAGAGCTTGACTCGGTAAAGTCGAGTAGAGTAGGCGTGTGCACTCACTAGTGTTTGGAAAATATTTTATTTTTGTTTTATATGTATTTTTATATTTTATAATTGTATAATTGTAACCTGAAATAAAACTTTATTTATTTATTTATACTCGTAGGTATAAATAGGCATATTAATGAGTTATTATCTGAACCTGCTAACTGTATTTATAAAAATAATAATAAATTATTTATTTCAGATTAGTGACAGTTTAACTTAGGACTATGTAGGAATACACATGAATTAATAAGTAAAATGTGCCGTTATCACTACCTCTCACTCACGTTTTTGCAGATCATAGCCGGAAATCCATCAGTTGCGAACATGCCAGCCGCCAGACGACGCAAGAATTCGTCCAATGTTTCCATCTGCAAATTCCTTTGGATTATGTCGATCCTTACGTAACGCATCGCGCACAATTTTACGGAGTGTCTAGCTGCTCTGTCTAGCTGTCGCAGACTAGATGCAAAGCAAAAGAGAAATGTAAAAAATACTAATAATATAAATAATATTTTTTTCTGAAGTAAGGCGGTCTTAGTTATTTTCGCGCTTACTTGATAGAGAGGACGTGGTCGGAGATAATTTTTCTACGGCTTACATTTTAAATCACTTGCTCACATGACATTTAAATATTTTTTTTATTCATTACAGCCCGTAGAACACAGCGTCCTAGACCTCCACTGCTGGAGATGGGCTTTCCAAAATCATTTTCCGCCAATTATAAATTGATTTTGATGTTTCCTTTTTTTATATATATTTTTATATATTGGTTTCGGAAAACTTGCTGATAAGTTATACAGAACAACTTAATGATTGAATAAACAAGTTATCTCAATAATAGGATTACATGCGTGATTTCTGACCATCCCGAAAGGGAAGCCGTCGTGATGATACTTTTCTTTACTTTACTATATCGACAATTATACTCGTATAATTTAATTCCAGTCTCACACAGTTGCACATCTGTGTAAACTATAACGTTCATTCTTTGCCAAATAATATTGAATCGTTTCCAAGAATAGACCGCGTCGATCCAAATGAAATGTGCAGGAAACCACAAGTACTCTTAGCAGCACAATAAACTATACATTTATTCTTTGTTGCAATGCTTTAGGGATCAATTTACAATTAATATGGATAGCATGACACGTTGTCTGACTGTACTTTAGGTGTGGAATTGTAGAACCAGAGAGGCGAAACACGTCAGTCATACTAAATAACTTTGAATTGCTATCATTGCCAAATTTCATGGAATAATACAAATATAAATCCGCGTTCCAGTTATAAGCTACGCTAACATCAAATGCAATTCTTTTTGTTGCAAAGAAACATGTATTTAGGATAGTTTAGTTTGTCAGGAAGGATCTTGTCTTATACCTAAAGGTGGGTCATTCCATAGCTGTGTTTCAGGTAAAGTAATCTTATATAAAACAAAATCGGGTTTGTTAGAACACTTATAAAATAAAATAAAAACTTTTTTAAGAAAAACATTATTTTTACACAACTTATTTTAAAATAAAATTCATGGTAACTAAAACAAAAAAAAAATGTTTTACAAATAAAAATTGAAGATATGTACTTACAGCTGAACCTTATTATGCTAGCATTATTTTGTATCTAACCTACCCATCACCAAGCATTATTATCTTTGCATAATGTAAAAAATAAATAAATAATATAATATATTTAATAAAATAAAAATATTAATAATACGCATGTTTGCATTTGTCTGCTGCATGTTTTATTATGTTCCCCTGGGAGCTAACAATTGCTGTCACACAGTGTCATTCTGATATTAGCACAGCAACGTTATTTATAAGTCCTTGTAAGAAAAACTTCGAATAAATAAACAATTTGAATTTGAAATAATTATCGTTTTCATATAGTGAGAGTGTAACGCGTGTGTGTTGTGTATCGGTGTAAGTTTCGATGTGTGTATGTGTATTTGCGTTAGTGTGTATGCTTTATTATTTAATGATACAGTTTTTAACAATTCCTAAGTGTTATCATAATATCCATTCCCACCGGGGGCAAGTTGTACATTGTATAATTTGTCTCGGTCTGGGTGTTTATATGTATAATATGAATATATTTACAAAAAAAAAGTATAATATGTAGTTTATTAACCATCTAGTTTCCGTAACACAAGCCTCGTAGCTTACCACGGAAACCTGGTGACCACGGTGACCTGTCTGGAAATATTTATTATTATTATTATTTATTAATTATAACACGAGAACAGCTGGACTGATTTACATGGTTTTTGATTTGTCTCCATCCCGAATAACAGAACTATTATTAATATTGGAAAATTGACGAAAAAATATAATAAAAGAATAAACATTTTCCCATACAAAATGTTTCGTACCTGTCAAACAATGTTGGTTGTCAAATATTTATGCGTGCGTTCAGAACTTATATTCAGCTTATTTATAAAATATAGTAAAGCGTCTTAGCTTTTAAATAAATAATACTGCGGATATTTGTAAATAAATGTTTTTTAATAAAATAATAACATAACTTTAACAAAGAATCCTAATATCATTAATTGTCAAAACCAATTTGACACCCGTCATAATTTTGAATTTTGAAGTTTTATTTTCTTTTGCGTAGCTATCGCTACAATAGTATAAATGAAAAATAACTGTCAAATCGTTTAGTCTCACTTTTACGTCGCAAAATTGTTTGTGATTTTTTTTGAAAATTGTTTTGTTCAAGTATTATTATTAAACCGATTGATATAGTTATTTTTTGTATTTTTATATCTTAATAAACATAATATTGAAGATTATTACTTCCATTGAATCATAAATTTAGTTCAGCTAATTAACTCGACATTCATTGACTGTTAGGCGATTGACGAAGTTTGCCGGGTCAGATAATATAATATAATATGTATAATAATGGGTATTTTATGAGTATTAATATTTAGTATATTTATTTTAAAAAAAGATACACAATTCCACCATACAATATTTTGTTATAGCTCAAAGGGTTTATTCTGACACCTCCAACAAATATCGTATCGTATATCAAAAACTTAACAGATTATAATATACTAAAACCTTCCTCGGGAACCACTCTATCTATTGGTATAACCAGCATGAAAATCCGTGCAGTAGTTTTTGAGTATATAGCGAACAGACAGACAGACGCGTCGGAGGACTTTGTTTTGTAAAATGTATGTTGTGATATATGTATATGTAAGTATATACATATATTAATTAGTAATTTCCAATAATTATATTATTACTATCTCTCAGATTGCACTTATATTTGTTTAAATTTGTCTCCAAGGTTTGTCTGTCAGGCATAAGTCTGCCTTTGTACTTTGTGCAATAAAGTTTTTGAGTAAATAAATATTTAAAATATGAGAATTTGAATTTAAAAAATAATAATAACTATTGTCAATTTAATATAATTCTAAACGGTGACAAAACTATTAATACAAATACATAAGCATTCAGAACAGCGACGGGCGCTCCTTAATTGGGATTCAACGTCAATCGCGTTGACGAGCGCATGACTTAATGCGATTTTTCGTGTTATCCAAATATAATTTGACCCATTTAATGAGCTTATGTCCCATTCTGACACAGATTAAGAGATTTTCGTTAAACTATCCTTGGTAATTCTCAGAAGGATAAAGTTCGAAAAGTTGATATCCGTTACAGAACATAATTTACCGACATATCTGTCGTAGAAGCAAAGAACGATGGAATAAACGGGTTCTGGAACGGTCTCCACGTTTGCTCAGAATCCCTTGGACCGCACGACCTACTAACATTTCTGTGCTGCTTGCACCATGTCAAAGCGTGGACGCTAAATGCAGAGGGCCTAACACCTAAGTCCAAGCTCTGAGCGAATATATAAACCTAAGAATATATAAATTATAGTGGTAGTGTAAAGAAAGGAGTCTCACTGCCGGTGTAATACCCTAAGGCAGCGAGGGAATGGGGAAGATGGTATTCACATCCAGGCGCGCAGGCTCACGCGACTGTGCCTAGAGAAGGCAGGCGCCTAGGTGTCTTGACCAACGTGATGGATCCTAACAGAGGTCGGGCAGGGATTCAAGGTGGTGGATACACGTTCGATCGAGCAGGCTCACAAGATCGTACCTAGAAGAGGTAGCACGCAATGGTGTCTTGGGCAACGTGTAGGAAATGAGACAAACAACGTAATGTTGAGGCTTGCAGACTCTCTACTGTCTGCTTTACCCGAATTCTGCAATACTTTGGCCACATTGCGAGAAGAGTTGACGATAATCTATAAAAACTTCTAATTACGGGCAAGGTAGACGGTAAAAGAACAAGAGGAAGCCCCAAGCGATGGTCCAGGCAGGTGACTGACCACCTAAACATCCCTGTATACGAGGCCATCCACTACGCCGAGGACCGAAACTGTTGAAGACGGCTGGTGGATGAGCTGCGATTGCGACGGAGTCACGATCCCCATCAGTGGGGTACCGACTAAGGAGGAGGAGGAGTGGAGACCACGACTGGAAGTACAACAAAGTGCCAGATAGACTGTTGGCCTGAGGAAGATCGCCGGTGGGGGATGTATCTTGGCATGAGATCTTGTGAAATGGCGAGCCTGAGGCCTACATCCGGCAATGTAGTGACACAGGCTGATGTCGATGATAATGAGTACAGATGGCCAGAGGAAGGTCGCTAGTGTATTATTATTGAAAATGGAAACAAATCAAATCAATCCGTTTCTCCGTGAGACTGGCAGGTCTACGTATATAAAAGAGGAGCATTTATTTTATTTTAAATACTTTATTGCACTAAAATTGTACATAGGCGGGCTTAATGGCCAGGCATTTTCTAACAACCAACCTTTGGGAGTGTGGAGAAACTATGCGTGGGTGCAAATTTATTATTATAAACTACATACTAATAATACATATAAGAATAAATAAATACATGAATACATACATATAACTATAAAAAGCTAAAAATAAGCCTACACACTAATAAACAGTAAATGATTAATAAAAAAGTATATATATAAATTAACACAAAAATAAAATGTAATATTAATTTAAGAAACACTGTTTTGCTTGTTTAGAAAGTAGGTGGTAAGTAAAAGTTTGAAAATATGAACAGAGGGAGCCTGTCTGATCGTCAGTGGGAGCCTGTTCCATTGGCGAGCGGATGACACAGTGAACGAATCTGAATATCTGCTAGAACTATGAGACGGGATAATGAGTTGATTATTCTGAGAAGAACGGAGAGGGCGGTCGTGAGAGTCACAAAGAAATTCAAATCGACATTTTAAATACGAAGGTGTTATCGGATTGTAGAGGATGGAGTAAAGAAAGACAAGAAGATGTGTAGACCTGCGAAAACGGATATTGAGCCAATTTAACTGTTTTCGAAAATCGGATACATGATCATACTTACGCAAACCAAATACGTAGCGTATGCATAAGTTGAGAAGGCGATCCAGTTTATTTAGCAGCTCTTCTGTGAGATCAGGATAACAAATGTCAGCATAGTCTACTAAAGGGAGCAATAACGAGTTTACTAACATAAGCTTCGCCTTGAACGGAATGAAATACTGCAGTCGTCTCAGCATATGCATGCTGGCAAAGATTTTCTTACTAATCTCTGACACCTGGCAACCCCATGACAAATCACAGGTCATATAAAGGCCGAGATTTTTGACACATTGACAGAAAGGAAGAAGTATATCATTAAAGTATAATGGTGAGAGAGAATCCATGTCTAGTCTGTCCAACATGCCTCTTGAACCCAGGATCATTACCTGAGTCTTACCGGGGTTGACCAGAAGCCCAAGACTATGGGAACAAACACGCAAGGCCTCCAGGTCCGAGTTCATTTTATGAATAGCTTCGCTAATATTGTTCGGGTGAAAGTGCAATATTAGTTGTAAATCATCAGCGTAAAGATGGTAGGAACAGAAATTGATGACATGGACTATGGTATTTATAAACACCGAGAAAAGTAAGGGAGATAATACGCCACCCTGCGGCACACCAGCAGTTACTGGACACCAGTTAGAGTAATCGTCGTTCAAATGTATACGCTGCTGGCGTCCACGAAGATAGGAGTTAAACCATTGTGTCACTGACTGAGAAATTCCAAGAGAGCATAGAACAGCCATTAATATGTCGTGGTCGACACAATTAAAGGCGTTGCTAAAATCCAGTAAGGTCAGAAGTGTAAGCTTTTTATCATTCACAGCCAGTCGGATGTCGTCTGTGATGTTAATAAGAGCTGTAGACGTACTGTGGGAAGGACGGAAGCCGGATTGAAGTGGATTCATAAGATTGTTTTTATTTAGGAAGGTAGCTAATTGACTTTGGACCACACGTTCCAAAATTTTTGATAAGAAAGGTAAAATGGATATGGGGCGAAGGTGACTAAAGTCGGATGGAGTGGACTTTTTAGGGATAGGGACCACATGGGCATTTTTCCACAAAGTGGGAAAGTGCCCAGTTAAAAGAGAATAATTGATAAGGTGGGTAATAAGTGGGAGAATAATGTTGATAATAGGAATGATAAGGACGCGACCCACACAGTCAAAACCCACAGCTTTACTGGCCACGGAATGAATAAGCTTTTTGATTTCGTCACTCGACACAGGTTCAAATTGAAAAAGATTATTTCTAGGGATAGCTTTGGAACTAATCTGAGAGATAGTAACGGCCTTAAGGGCGTGATCAATAGTAACAGGAGGAGAGGAGAAGTGCTGATTAAGACCGTCAATATCTACAGAGAGGATAGATTCGGACTTAGTTTTTCCCAAACCAAACGAACGTAGAAATTTCCAAATATTTTGTGAAGAAGATTTATCTATAGAATTGTGGATGTATTGGCGCTTTGCGTTCCTACACATCAAGTTGACACGATTTCTTGATTTTTTGAAGCTATTCCAATTTTCATCGCAAGGAGACCTTGTGCTTTCTTTTAAGAGAATCCCTCCACCTCATGGCTTTCCGAATCGTCTCATCGAGCCATGGGGCAGGGGGTCTTTTCATGCGCACTGGACGAATGGGTGCATGTTTGTCATACAGCTTTAGTATAATTTCGTTGAAAACAGAAATCTTCCCATCCATAGTGTCCTCCAGCATGACATCGTGCCAGTTCGCACAAGCAGCATCATTCAGAAGCTGTTCGAGATTCATACGGGCGAAGTTACGTTGTAAAAAGACCCTGGGCTTATACTTAGGAGTTTTGATTTTGTAAGAAGAGAAAATAAGGTCATGGTGAGAGAAGCCAGGCGCTAGAAGTTGGCCGTGTAAAGAAATACGCCCGGGGTTAGAGGTAAGGATGAGATCAAGGAGACTGCTACAGTCATTCAGATGAAAGGTAGTATTAAGAGGAAGAAGAGAAACATTTGTGGAAGAAGTAATATGTTTTAACCTCCTACTGCGCGAATCGTCTTTGAGAAGGCATGTGTTGAAATCCCCCATAATCAAATTCTGTTCATATGAGGGTAGATAAGTTTCAAGTATGCCTTCAAACGCATTAAAGTAGTCGACAGTAGGAGGGGCGTAAACTACACCCAATAGAAATTTTACAGAATTTAGGTCAAGTTCAATGAAGATATATTCCGCGGAACCAGAATAGATAGAAGGAGACTGTGATAACACTTTGTATTTTATACTTGCTCTCAAATAAATAGCGACACCACCACATCCCCGGCCAGTTCGATCATTGCGTATGAGAATGAAACCAGGAAGGGAGTAACTAGTAGATGGAAGAGTAGGTTTAAGGAACGTTTCAGAAACAAGGACAGCATGGATTTGATCGTTATCGAACGTGGCAAGAAGATCTGAGTAATGACAGGGAATACTTTGAGCGTTAATGTGGCAGACATTCAGATTTTTCGGAAATGGAGAAAAAGTATCACGCAGCAGCTCACCAAGGAGAACAGGATCACTCACGTCAAACTCCTCTGAACTGGAAGATTCACAAGAAAAAAAAGTGTCTGATTCAGAGCAAGAAGAATAACTATTCGATGTATTCATATTAGTGTATATTGTAGTATAAATAAACTAAATATAATATATTAATAATAAGATTTTAAATAACTAATAAAAAAAAATGCAAAAATAACTGAACTAAAATAATAACATTCATCACGACTGCTGCCGGTTAGATGTTTAACTTAAAACTAAATATATAATTAACATATAGGGGTCTATGAATATTTGCAAGCACGAATATGTAATCACTATGTAACAAAAGAACCATTATGGTAAAGTAATATTAAAAATAATTACATAATATTGTCGAGCAAAAATGAAATAAAATTTGTATAAGTTTTAGAACGGACTTAACATTAGCACCGGTACAATATATTCGAACCGCAAGAAGACTCATAGCCGTAAACTGGATCGTAGCGTTTGACAGATAGGCACGCACACTAACACTCGTGTAAAGACAAACATCACTTACCTTTTTTAGCTATACATTGAATCTACCTATGAGTTTATTGTTAATTAATGTATGTATTGTAAAATGAATTTAAGACTCGTAAACTATATATATATATAACAGAAAACGATAAGTATATAATAAGGAATAAACAAAAGGTAAGTATACGGTACACAAAAGGGAAAAGTATCAGATACTAATGTTTGCCTTTAGCAGTGCGTGCTGTGCGTAATCTCTTGCCTTGTGTTTCAGGGGCTGGTTTGGGTTGGCTTTAGAATCGAGACGCACGAATTAATTATAAATGATTGTTGTATTTGATAGATAATGAAGCCCTGATGCATGCACTAGTAGATTTATTTGAGGGAGACGCCCCGTTAAAAAAATATAACACTTTTAAGTTTTTAGGTTAAGTTGTAAAAAGTGGTAAACATAATAAGAATTGATGTAAATCAACATGATATTATAACATACATGGAGGTATATACTAACACTAACACACTAACATTTATTTGGCACCATACTAACTGTCTTTTATACACTAAACATAAAATTTATAATTTGTTCTATTGTATTAAAAGTATTATTAATTAATATTTTTGCATTGGATTTAGGTCCTTCAATTTTTTTTTTATTTATGGTCATGGTTTTAAGTCCTTATGTCTTCAATAAAAAAATATTTTTTTTTTGCTAAGTATACAAGTTCTCAAGCCGGATTCGTCACTGCTAAGGTTAGTTTAGACTCAATTAAGTTATAGCAAGATATCCTTGACACTGCTAGGTTATGCAACTGTCATTATCAAGTAAACCGAATTGGCTCGGTTAGGTTAGTCCTTCAGTACCCAAAACCGAATTGGTTCGATTAGGTTGGGTTAGGTTAACTCGATTAACCGCGTTTACGTATGACATTTATTTATTTATGTATAAGTATAGTTCTTATATGTATGTGATTAATTTGTGTTTTATATAGTAATAAATAATTTCAACTATCTATTTTCTTCGTAACATTCTGCACCCGCTTATTACATATCTCAGTCACAAAGGTTAGTTGGTAGAAAATGCATTTACGGCATTAAGCTCGCCTATGTACCTGCACTTGTTTTGGTTTTGTACAATCATTATTTTATTTATAATTTATTATTATTATTATTATTAACCGCGTGCACGAGCCGAGTGAGCGAAGCAAACGTGCCGCGGTAGCGGTCGGCGAAGTGCCAGAACCGAATTGGTTTCGTTTCAGTAGTTTTATTCTCGGAAACAATTGCAGGGGCATTCATAATTATAACTACACAGAAAGCCTTTAGTATAGTTATAATAAATATATGGCCGTATAAGAAATCCTTTAAGTCAGATACGACACTGTTAGGTTAGGTTAGACTCGATTAAGTCATATCCAGAAATCCTTTAAGTCAGATACGACACTGCTAGGTTAGGTTAGGTTAGACTCGATTAAGTCGTATCCAACGCACATCACAGCCAACTGTCATTATCAAGTAAACCGAATTGGCTCAGTTAGGTTAGTCCTTCAGTACCCAAAACCGAATTGGTTCGATTAGGTTGGGTTAGGTTACCTCGATTAACCGCGTGCACGAGCCGAGTGAGCGAAGCGAACGTGCCGCGGTAGCGGTCGGCGAAGTGCCAGAACCGAATTGGTTTCGTTTTAGAAGTTTTATTCTCGGAAACAATTGCAGGGGCATTCATAATTATAACTACACAGAAAGAGTGACTTAGCGTTGCTCTATGGTTTTTATACATTTTAAGCAAACTTTAGTAAAAAAAGCGAAAATTGGTTTTAATTCGAAAGTAGCACTAAAAACACAGATTTCATGGCCTAAGAAACATAATACTAAGGCAGTAGTCTGTGCCATTGTTAAAAAAAAAAACAATGGTTAATTATTTTGTTATTTTATTTTATTGATTTTAATTGTTTTTTGTTGCTCGTGATATTGAAATGTTTTTAGTTTTTACGTTTTTATTTACTTTACTAAGAGTATAACATTGATAAATAATGTTGACAGTCTACTAGTTACTAAAAAGTTAAAAATGCGTCTTGTTATGTTTACCTCTTTTTACAACTTAACCTAAAAACTTAAAAGTGTTATATTTTTTTAACGGGGCATCTCCCTCAAATAAATCTACTAGTTCATGCATCAGGGCTTCATTATCTATCAAATACAACAATCATTTATAATTAGTTCGTGCGTCTCGATTCTAAAGCGTCCCCGCTGGTTTCTCAGGCGGATGCTTATCTATGAATTCCTTCAGCTCGGACTCGGAAAAAATTTTTTGCTTAACGCCATTACGCAGTTTCACAAAGATCTGGCAATCCTGGGACCAACAAGAGTTCATTCCGTAGACTCTTCGACCCTCTGCGAGAATACGCCTGCGAGATGCCGTCAGAAACTCGGCCAGGGAAATGCCACTGCCTTTAAGCACTGTTTTGGTGTGCCAAACCTTGCCACGTATCTCCCAGTCCCGGAACCGAACTAATATTGGCCGAGGTTTCTCAGGGTCACCATTATTTGCACCAAGCCTGTAGCATATTTGAAGGTCATTGCTGGAAACTCCTAGCTTCATCTTCTGCGCAGCCAAATCACAAATAACCTGATTCTCATTGTCGACCTCCTTGATGCCTCGGAACAGCAGAAAATTGCGACGTCCTCTGTTTTCCAGGTCATCAGTCGTCTTGGCTAGGTGTTGTATCTGTTCCCGTAGAATAGCCAAGGCATCGCGCATAAAGTCCTTAAAGTTTTCAAGATCCTTAGCCAAATGCTGAACAGAAACTGTAGATGTAGCACCAGTGAGCCGCTCTTCGAAGGACTCCACTCTTTTCAACAATTTCTCTTCCAGGCTCCGGATTGCACTCATAGGATCTGATGTGTTCATCTTGGGTATAAAATGTGATGGTGAAAAACAGCAGTGTGACTTGAATAGTGTGTATGTTACAACATAACAATATGTTGTGTCAGCACAATGCAAACAACCAAATGTTTACAAAAATCACACAAAAAGTATAAAAAGCTATTTATTAACTACTTGGGCACTAAATAAACACTTTAAATCATGAAAATATAAATAAATAAATAAAAAACTAAATTACACGTCTTTATTTCGCGCTACCCACACGACGAATTCATAGAGCATAGTATCTCTTGTCACTGAATTTACTATTTTGTCTTCTCTCTATACCCAACCAAATGGTGTATGATTTAAGCCCTCTTGGAAGTGTTAGTAAAAAATAATATAATAATAATACAAAATACTAAATAATATATCTCTCCAGATTTATCCGTCATTCGTTTAAACAACTCCTTGAAAGCTGATTTAACCATCATACCTCTAGAACACAGAGTTCTAGATGCTGTCCACTGACGTTGCTTATTCCAGAGCATAGTTCTAGAGGCTTTGGTCTTCTATCGCCACGCTGCCTAAGTACTCTACAATTTTTTTTATTTACTTGTACATTAAGAATGGGACATACGGGCACTGTAAATAATTGAGGGACGCAAAGTTTGGATAGTTGGGAATAAACGACATAGCTGCCAACGTACAAGTAACATAAAACAATATGATCTATATAAGCTTAGGACACGACCCGTGCCGTGCCACCGCGAATCTTAAATATCTAATCGAATATAGTCAAAGAATAACGTCTATATTAAGATGTGACACACGATTAAGATTATGTGTTTAATGTAACAACTACATTTGTTAAAATAGAGAATAGTGCTAAGAAGTTCTTCAAATAACTGTCTAAGCGGTTGGTTTATGCTGTATGTGACAAGAGGGCTAGTTTTTTCACGCAGCAAATCAGCATTGCTCTGCAGCGGGGGCATGGTCTTTTAAATATTTAGATATGCAGTATTTAAATTATAGTAGAAAGAGATTTGATAAATATTTTTTATTAATATTAAATGTAGTACTTATTTTTCTCAGTTTTAAGTTTATTTCACAAAGTACAAAGGCGGACCAAATGCCGCTAGACATTCTATACTGGTCAAACCTTTGGGACAACTAAAGCAGTTACAAGATAAGGCAGGTGCTATCAAAACTAATAGAAAATATTAGATTTCAATATATATTAGTGAATAAAAACTACATACATACGTTCTATGAATATACATAAATATAATATACCTACTATATGACTATAAAGAGAAAAATAATTGTAGCAGAGTGTTTGTTAACTAAATATTGATTAGTACTATCTTAGTAATTTAGACAAAGTTAACAGATATGTTATAAATAAATAAATATTTTCCTGATAGTTGTCATCTTGTTTTATATTCATTTATTATTCAATAATAAATCTAGGAGTTGCACAGAGTAAGTCGAAAAATAGGAGTGGTATGTAATGTGCAATATCGCGTGAAAATATGTATTTTCCATTAAGTAGTATGTATTAATATTATAAACATGCAAGTACAATTTTTGTCAAACGAACGATCCTCTGAGAGGCGTAGAACTATTAGTATCAAAATTAATTGTTAGTCTTCTATTTATTTTTACTCTTTGTATAAAATATTCAATGTAGTTATACAATAGATAGAGAATATAGATTGAATCTTTATTGAGGATATCCTTTGTGTCACACGAACACGATTTTATATTTTACAAGAATGATAGTTTTTATTTTACCTTCAAGATTTAATTTTGAAGTGTTTTTTTTCTTTTGGATAATCATTAACTTGTTTAGATATTATTCAAATAAATACTTTTCAAATTATGGATTGAGATCCATGAAGTGTTCTTAAACATGCTGAATACACGAACGCGTAGATTTAAGCAGAATATACACCGTGTATATATCAAAAGACCACATTTTTAGGCTTTAGGTGTATTTAAAGTAAAAACTGCCTCCGTAGTCTAGCGGTTAAGTCCGGGGATTTAGACTCGGAGGTACCGGGTTTGATTACTGGTCGGGACGCAAAAATATTGATTAATGTAAATAAATACATTGAATTCATATTTAATTTATTTGTGATATTTCTCGAGTTTGGTACGCTGGAGACATCGACGAGCTTGCCACTTGTCATGATTGGCCTGTAGTAAAGTTGGCTAAATGTGAATCTGCTTATTTATAAGCGTGGTTTCTGACCACCCCGAAAGGGAAACAGTCGTGAGGATACTTTACTTTTACTTTTTAAAGTAAAAAAGACACTTTGTTCAAAATATAAAAATCATAATCCGAAAAACGAACCGCATCTGAAAATGCGATATCCATCTTGATAAATATGTACATAAAGGCTGGGGAGTGTTATTATCAATTGATCTCGCCCACAGCCGAGAAAGGAAATAGAGAGAGAAAGATTTATGTCAGTTAACGTTCACGCAATCGTCGACCTCTGATGTATTGTTATTTGTTGATCGTGATTAGGCTTTGTATGAGTGGCGATATTTTTAGGATATCTTCTCTGCACCGTAACTTAAGATTTTATTACTGAATAATTAAAATAAAAAATACGTAGTTCTTTATTTTTATTCTAGATTATAATATAAAAAAATTTGCTCTGTAATAAATTCCACGCAGTATATATATTTACAAAATTGAACCCGTAAAAAACATAATACTGACTATTAAAACATTTGAAAAATTAAACCAATAAAATATATGAAACATTACATAAAAAAAATCTCACTCTTACCCACACACGATGGACCCGGCACCCGCACGGTGAATCCATGGAATGCTTAGAAATTTGTCTTCTTCTTCTTGTTGACTCCTCTCTGGGTTAACTCTTACTGGCTTTATTATATAACTATGTTTCTCTTATATATGTATAATTTAGCTGCAAGATGTCTCAAGATAAATAAATAAAAATGACGATAATAGTGTAAACACCAGGAAATTTTAATGAGATCGTGATGATTTAATTAATAAAAAAATAAGGTTATTAGTTGTCTAAATTGGCGAACGGTTTTTCCTCTTCGTATCAATTTAGTTTTTTTTCTTCGATGGTTTATTTAAAGGTCATATTTTTTACGTGTGTTATAAAATATAACATACTTTAAAGATTGGGGTCGAGACAATGGGGCTATGGGGACCGTTAGCGAGGCGCTTGGCCAAGGAGTTGTCAAAGCGGCTGACAAAAAGGTCTTGAGACAGGAAGGGTGGCAAATATTAGCCTCGCTATACATCTCGGATACGTCCCGTCTCTAGAGGACATTTTTTATTTATAGTTTAGTTTATTTTTATTATTTAGGTGGTTTTAAATTTAAATTTTATGTATATTAATTAACTTCGAATAATTTTATCTCCTCGCCAAGCCGTCTGGCCAGCGTCGCGAGTGTAGGCCGAATTCTCCAGATATATATGTTCTGGAAGGCCCATCTCCAGCAGTGGAAGTCTAGGACGCTGTGTTCTAGGAAATTTTATTTCTTTAAAGATTCTATTTTTGAACTAATGTTATTTCCTCGTGTAATGTCTTTCTCCCTCCCCCTTTTGTTTTAATCTGAGTTGGTTTGTTACGGTTGTGGTATTTTTTTTACAAGTGTACAATTAGCAGTCTGAAGTGACTGTTATTGTTGTTATAAACGTTCTTCATAAATGTATCGATTATTAAAAAAAAACACGTCTAATTACAAAAAAATAAGGCGTATAAAAACGGCCAAAGTGCAATTATAGACCGGGAGGGACAGTCGATAATCTTGTATCGTCTAGTTTAGGACGATAAAAATCTAATTTTAAATTAAATTTTATTAGGTTTTTTTTTTTTACTTTATTATTCTTATTTATTTAATAACAAATGTACTTAATCTTATAATTTATTATTTATTTCACACATTCATCACAGCCCTTAGAACAGAGCGTCCTCCACTCCCCACATCTCAACTGTTGGGATTAGGCCTTAATTAATGACAATTTATTAACGATATGTGACCTTACGCCCACCTGATCGTAAGTGGCGCTCAAGGTCCATGAATGTTAGCTACTGGAATCAAACACTCATGACTGACATCAGTCCCTAACACTATGCCGGCTTGACTGAGCCTGATCCCGAAACGTGTGGATACACTTTACTGAATTTATCGGCACGAACGGTGGATACTTCCCCGCCCCGGCAGACTGGGCAAATTACCACCATCAGTTCTCCTAAATATTATATTTTATATTATGTTGATAATAAAATTATTACCAACATAATATAAAATTAAATACTAAATTATAGATTAAATTAAAATTATTTTCCGTTCGATGGACGTTGTGTGCCGATCGTTGATTATTGTTTTTTTTTTATTTTAAATAACAATCAATTTATTCAGACATATTTTTTAGTAACAATCCAATGAATGGCTTAAGACTATGTTAGTAACAATACAAAATAACAATAATAATAATAAACCTTAGACCCGTACGTGGTCTCCACTCTAGAACCAGTTTGCCGCATCGTTCGTCGGTTCTGCGGCGGATGTGTCCGGCCCATAGTCACGCTAATTTTAAAAGTTATGTCAGTAACTTTCAATCTCTGACGAATATCAACACAACATCAACAATCTTTGGTTACTGCATTTTAAATATATATTTATCCCACGGCTATCTTGATGAGAAGGGATTATAACAGCGGGCTCCTGGTCTATAGGTTTTTATTAGGATGCACTCCAATTATGTGGAAATAATCAATTTGAAGCGTGACCTGTGCGAGCATAAAAACTATTCTATAATTTTGAAGAGAAAAAATAAACTTCCTTTTGTTTTGACTTGAAGGTTATCGAATCATGACTTCGCACGAATTAAGTTCGTAAAACAATTATTAATTTCGGCAACTAATTTTATTATACCTGGCTTTGCCTGTTATTCATATACCTATAGCCCACAAAAGGATTTTCTAAAAATAATATTACTTTAATTTATTGGGAAAAAGAAGGAAAAAAAATAGAAATATCACCACCAATTTATCTAAAATAAACGGTTTCATTTTTCTACTAGCTGTTGTAGCTGCGTTGCATGTGGTCAAGGTGAAAAACGTTCAGGTGGCCGTAGGGTTACATCTCCGATTTGTTTACCCACCATATAAAAAATATCGGATAAATATAATAGTCTAAAATATCTAAGACGTTCTGAAAGTCACAGGTGACTGATGGCATGGGGTTACTTTAGTAGTGATTTATGATATATAAATATGATATGATATATGTATGTATGTATGTTTGTTCCTTTGTCGCACACTGGAGACCAAACGCGTGGGCCTTTTTAATGATTCTAACGTCAATCGATTCGTCTTAATCATGCTAGTATCACTAATAATAATAACAATGTGTATTCTTTAAGAATAATAATAAATTATTTATTGTACAAAACCAAAACAAGTGCAGGTACATAGGCGAGATAGGGATATAGGCATTTGTGACTGAGATATGTAATAAGCACCAGAAGAAAAATGTTAGTTAAAACTATTTATTACTATATAAAACACACATTAATTACAAACATATAGTACTTATACATAAATAAATGTTAACATATGATATTGATCAAATTTCAGTAAGACGACAACCAGGCGAAATATAGTGGAAAATTAAAAAAAAGTAAATAAATAAATAATACATATTTCCAGACAGGTCACACAGCGCCATCTAGTTTCTGTGGTAAGCTACAAGGCTTGTGTTACGGAAACTAGATGGTTGATAAACTACATATTATACTTTTTTTTTGTAAATATATACATATTATACATATAAACACCCAGACCGAGACAAATTATACAATGTACAACTTGCCCCCGGTGGGAATCGAACCCACGACTTAACGTTTGTTACCACTAGACCACGGAGGCGGTCGAAGTCTTAGAACTATCGTCGAATTGGTATTTGAAAATCATGTTAAAGTTGGTTAGCAATAATTTTCAATGTAGGTTAGTTACACCTATAATAAATTTACCATCTTATAACAGACAGTAATAGGTAACTAATCCTGCATCTTTAACTGCCTGGGCAAATAATATAAGTCAAAACAACCCGCATTATTAAACTTGCCACTTATATCGTTTGGGCTGTTTTTTAACAAATCTAATTTATTTTTAACCTTCATTGAGTCATAAGTCCAATAATGACCTATCATTAGGAATAACCTAAAAAAACAAGAAATTTGCTACTGTAGGCACGGAAGACACCATACTAAAAGTTAATGTCTGGACATACCGGTTGCGTGCATGTAGCGCAGTCTGCTCCATCAAGAAACTTGAGCGCTTAATCTGGAACACGTTACTGACTTCATATACCTGGGCTTCATCTCCAACACCGGCTTTTGTGAAACAGAAGTATTTATTTTTATTTATTTAAAAGACTTTATTGCACAAAGTACAATGGCGGACTTAATGCCCAAAGACATTCTCTGACAGCCAAACCTTAGGAACAAATTTGAATAATTATAGGTGCAATCATAGAAATAATAGTAAAGTAAAGTATCATCACGACCGTTTCCCTTTCGGTGTGGTCAGAAACCACGCTTATAAATAAGCGGATTCACATTTAGCCAACTTTACTATAGGCCAATCATGACAAGTGGCAAGCTCGTCGATGTCTCCAGCCAGCGTACCAAACTCGAGAAATATAACAAATAAATTAAATATTAATTAAATGTATTTATTTACATTAATAAATATTTTTGTGTCCCGACCAGGAATCGAACCCGGTACCTCCGAGTCTAAATCCACGGACTTAACCGCTAGACCACGGAGGCAGTTTTAATAATAATAATACTATAAGTATAAAAGTTAATTTAATTGTTAATAAGTTTATAGAAAGAGTGCAGAGAAGCATCAATTTTACCACTCGTTTTGGTCACCTGAGTTGTCCAGCTCAGATTTGAATCTAGATAAACACCTAGACTATTTACCTCGTTGGAATAAGCAATTGGGACGCTGTCAAACAGAACAGGGTCAATGCTGTTAAAATCTACTTTATTTAATGGTCAGGAGCTCCCCACTATGATTGATTGACACTTGCTCGGATTGACAACGACCCCAAAGCGTTTTGACCAAGAGAGTATACTACAAAGATCTGAATTAAGAAGTACGCAGAAGAATAAGCGTGGCCAAGAACGCTATGAGCCAGATGAATGGAATATGGACTATCAGGACCAAAACTTATCCGCGACATCAGTCTCTAACACTATGCCGGCTTGACTGGGCAAGATGATGATCTCAAAGGCTCTCTTCCATCTGCCTGCAACGAGTGCTTCAGTACTTTGAGCGTGGCGAGTGTAGGCCATAATCTCCAGATATATGTTCTGGAAGGCCCATCTCCAACAGTGGAGGTCTAGGACACTGTGTTCTGGGGGCTGTGAATGAATGATTGAATACTGTTCAGAACCAACTGATTTCTGTACGCCATCGGTTTCCTGCCCGTTCAGGGTAGGTAAGCACTCACATAGAAGGTACCTCACCTAATTTCCTCACCAGTTTTATACAGGTCTTCCATTCCCTCTTCACCCTCTGTTCTGTTTTAGCCTTTTTTCCCTATCTCTTCCTATCCACTATACGTGGACGTCTATTTCTTCTTTTAAGGGATCCAGGACACTAACATGTCGCCGACATGCTGATTTAAGCACCGCCATCCGTCGCGTTCGGTCGATTACTGATGTCGGTCGTTAGTGACTGGCGTCAGTTGTTTCCATTCTTGGACCACGCGTACCGCTTACACGACATCGTATAAAAAGAAAAAAACAAAAAAGTCTGGTGTGCGCAATCCTTTAAAGGCGATGTTATTTTTAAATAAAAAAATATGGTTCATATTTCGTATTAGGTTTGTTGTTCGCAAAAAGTTATTTGTTTTTATGATGGGAGTTAATTGATTATTGAAAACTAATTTTATGTTTACCTTTTACCGACACGAGTTAAGAATTATGAACATCAAATTCATGTTCACATTTAGCTAGTGGAAAAATCTACTGCATCATCAGTCGAGTCTGGCTCTTAATTTAAATTAACTTTAATTTGCTATTTTATAATACATTAATTGTACAAAACATACATGCACACAATTGAGGGGCACTTGTCCCAAACACGACATACCTATTTTGTATTTTCAACATTCATCAACTCTTGCTCATCCTTTCAACATGCCCGAACCATCGAAACATGCCTTTCCTAATTTTACTACCTATGCTTTCTTTTATGCCTACCTTTTTGCGTATTTCATCATTACGTATGCGGTCGGTTAAAGTTACGCCGCATATCCGACGCAATGACCTAATTTCTACTGCGTTAACTTTACTCTCATGCGTATTCTGACATATCCACGCCTTGCATCCATGCATAATTTCACAAAAACAGTAATAATAAAATTAATAAAAATGAGAGTGCTGTTACTAGTATTCTGACCTTCAGTAACTTATCGTGCGCGTTCTTTCAGTAATCCCGTTTCGATTTCCTGTGCGATATATACCTACAACCTTCCACTACTTTTACTACTACTTAATTTTACAACATATGTTCTGTAGGTTTATTATATAATAATAATAATTCTTAATTTCGGGCAATTACGAGGCCCATAGAGAAATACCTAATCCTAAAATACATATTTTAAAAATAAAATATATATAAAATTATACTGCTTCCGTGGTCTAACGGTTAAGTCCGTGCATTTAGACTCGGAGGTACCGGGTTCGATTCCTGGTCGGGACACATTAATATTTATTAATTAAAAAAAAAAATATCCAATTGAAAATGCGGAGTCCGGAAAGCGGCGCAAGTATGTAAGTATATTAAAAGATTACATATTTGTACCGTTTGCTGTAGAAACTCTGGGCCCATGGAGTCCAAGCGCAAAAAAGTTTTTAAAAGACATAACACCGCATCTGTCTTCTTCTCCGGTGACAAGAGGGCTGGCTCTTTCTTCGCCCAAAGAATTATTATTGCAATTCAGCGGGGAAATGCAGCCAGCGTTCTTGCCACCAATAAATATTAATTGTATATCTAATTTTATTGTGATATTTCTCGAGTTTGGTACGCTGGAGACATCGACGAGCTTGCCACTTGTCATGATTGGCCTATAGTAAAGTTGGCTAAATGTGAATCAGCTTCTTTATAAGCGTGGTTTCTGACCACCCCTGAAGGGAAATGGTCGTGATGTAGATACTTTCATATATAAAAATAAATATAAATTACAGCTTCCGCATCTTTATCTTGTTGTAGTCAAAATATTACCCTAATGGTATTTCGATTACCTTGGAGGGCTCTTTG
Source organism: Tinea semifulvella (assembly GCA_910589645.1). Taxonomy (NCBI): domain Eukaryota; kingdom Metazoa; phylum Arthropoda; class Insecta; order Lepidoptera; family Tineidae; genus Tinea; species Tinea semifulvella. The sequence continues at coordinate 10,868,439 of OU342606.1, forward strand.
CTGGTATAGTAGGGGTAACATCTGATACACGTATGAATCTGCGAAATACGACTTCCTGCGGCCAGAATTCCGTGTTAAGGAAGACTTTTCATTTATCTGACCGCACGAGGAAGCAAAAAGCCTAAATTGAATGTCTTGCCGCTGCGATAATAGACTTGGATTCTCCTTTCCGCGGAATTCTCCGCCGGATTTATTGTTCCTAAATCAGCAGAGGTTTTTGTCGACTTTTGGGTTGCACATAGGCATGTAGTCTATCTTAATTCTGACTTGCCTGGTGGGTTACTGCTGTACAAGGTATTGTAATCTCATAGGACTGATAACTAAATTTAAAAGGTTATTAATTGATCGATATGGTGTAGTTCTGTATATGTTTTATTTTGTAAATCTAATATAGCTGAGTTTTCCTTGCAAATTCCTTTCTCAGTCAGATTTAACATTAACAGGTCACTGGAATCTGCTAAGCTGCTGGTCTTCTGCTAACAACTTATTTATTGGCACACTTTGCTGCTTAGTCTTCCAATAGCAGGAGTATATATTCAAAATAATTAAATTAATGACGTTTCATAAATGCCTGTAATAGTGTAAATTTGTGCTCAATTACATTCTGCTGCGTTGTCCTGCTGCTGAGCCGCGACACGTACATACTCGGAAACGTCTTGCGCATGTTGCGTCGTCGGAGCTTTCTCATGCACTTCTCCTTTAAATTAATGAGAATTTAAAGCCTTTGGCATCCAGAGTCTAATAGAATAATAAAAAAATATTAAAAGTGGATACCGATGAAGTTCGCTCTTAGACGTATTTTAGACTACTATGGCAATGAAAGGGTTTATACGTATAACAGTATACCACCGACAATATACTTAAATGTTAACGAATCTGGCCTATTCTTGACCTCTTAATCCACGTGCTGGCGGGGGTCGATCTGGTCGGTGCGGCGTCAGAATCAGAACATTAATAATACCTTCATTGGATAGTTAATCGAGAGTAGGCACGCGATGAAATGAGGAACAAGTATGCACCTTTCAAATGTAAATTGGTTCAAGAATAGAGATTATTCGGCAGCTTGTCCACCTGTTGAATTACCCGCGACAGATGTCTAAAATAACATTATAAGATTTTTACAAAGTTTACAAATAGCGTCTTTAATGCCGTCGTTTTCTAATGATACATATAATACTCTTGTGATACTTATTTCATCATCAGCCTGTAGCCTCCACCGCTTTATGTAGGTCTCCCCCAAGCCACTGCACGCCGTCTTTTACAACCCTCATTCAATCCCCGCCAGCGACCTTCTTTGAGGATTCCTTCCATCTGGTCAAGGTCAAAGTCAAAATATCTTTATTCACGTAAACCTATTACAGGCATTTATGAAACGTCATTAATTTAATTATTTTGAATGATTCTACTCGTGCTAGTAGAAGACTAAGCAGCAAAGTGGTCCAATAAGTAAGCTGTTAGCAGAAGACCAGCAGCTTAGCAGATTCCAGTGGTCTACACTTTAGAACCCGTTTAGAATTTATAAATTTATTAATTTAGAGCCCTTGTCGGTTCTGCGGCAGATGTATCCGACCCAATTTTTGAAGAAAAAAAAATGCCACTTAAGCTTGCTAATTTTCAATGTCAGTAACTTTGTTTTATTGACGAATATCAACGTTTCGAATTCTATCCATCAGAGAAATATCAATCATAGAACGAAATGTCGACATTCAACCTTATTGCTGGCGACCGTGTGTCCGTGTGGCTACGCCACTACACTGCTAACCTAGGCTCAGGTTAACTGTATAGGCTCATACATATGACCCGCGAGATTGCATGCATTCTTCCGCCATAAAATTGTATTATAGATATTATTTTGTTTGAGATGTGGACAAACGGCTCAAAAGTATGAGATCTTGATGAATAGTTTCATAAAGTGAAATATGGTTTGGTAAATAAATTCTGCGCATCTTGGATTTCTCGTCGTAAGATTTAATACATTATTTAAAATTTGTTTCCAATAAACCTCTTTTTCTTCTTCTTAAGGTGCCATCCCCTATCGGTCGGCTATCATTAAGGCAATTTTAATTTAGTTGGCCGCTGTCTGGAACAAGGATCGGGTGCTCATCTCAGGGCTATCGACTTCCATTCATTGGACTGGTTCCGGCATTGCCATCGATACTGCATAGATAGAGGTAGTGACAACGGCATTCTGAAGATGTAATCGTCGCGTTTTGACAGCGCTTTTGTTAAGGAACTGGGAACCTGTAAATCTGTACAGCATTTGCGTTACCCAATATTAGGGGGGGCACGGCTGTGACTTAATGTCACACACAATGTAAATGAACAATATTTTTTTATATTTAGATTGTTTTAATTTTTGATTAATGTGTATTTCTACTAACATAGTACTAAGTTAAATTCTTACTAACATATATGGATCGAATCCGAAATAAATGAATTATTATTATTATTGGGACATATCGAGGGTTGCCACTAATTCTTTTTTTTAAGGTTACAAATAATATTTCTGCGTATTTAATCAGTTTTGTTGTTCATATTTATTATTTCATCGATATTATTTAATATTTAGTATCTCTATTTATATTATTAAGATTGTAATGTAGTTTTATACTCTGCGGTTTAATAATTTATTATATATACCATATACTATGTCTTGTCTCTTTCTAGCCGCTTCCTTTCTATATTACCCATCCCGCTCACTAGTCCAAAGGCCGGCGCTTGCGCACCTATATAACCGGCCGCGGAGCGTGCTAGAAGTGTTCGCACCGAAATATACTCGTTAGCCTACAGTCGTCATAGAAGACGCTGAAGAAATCGCCGCGATCATTGTTATCACCCGCATTCGCAAAACCCGAAAAACTAATAAGTGCTGGTGCCGAGGATATCAGGTGAGCTCCTTTACCAGTTTCCCTTCTAGTTTGTTTATTGCACCGATTATCATAGTATTATCTATGTATCTAATTTAAAGATTATTGCAAACCCCACACCTAGATACAGTCCACTAAACCCACCATAATATAAAAACCTATAAATACAAATAAACAATGAGTTAGGAATAAACAGTCCAGTTTAGGTCAAATAATATACAAGTCAGGCCTGCAGTTGCGAAGGTAGAAGAATCTTTTTAAGCTTAAATTCAAACTGTTTGCATCTCGCGAAGTGGTGGGGGTAAGTTGTTCCAATCTATCCCAAAAACCAAACTATAACAAAAAAGCCATCAGACTATAAAATTCGAAATCGTATCGCGTCCTGCCACTTCCTCTACGTGACGTTTCCTCGACGACATGCTAACTGCATAAATAATTTCATTTGTCTAGATATTTTTTTTTCTTCTTGTTAAATGCAGGATGCTTTGATTGATGTAAAAGGATGTGTAAGGTTATTGTGAGATTTTAAATTGAACAAATTATCAACTGCCATCGTAGTCTAGTGGTTAAGTCCGTGAATTTAGATTTGGAGGTACCGGGTTCGATTCCTGGTCGAGGCACTTGTGATATTTCTCGAGATTGGTATGCTAGAGAAATCGACAAGCTCGACCACCCCGTAAGGGATACGGTCGTGATGATACTTTACTAAATTATAAAACAAAAACATAGTCTATAGGCACCGTGTGAGTTATAACTTAATATTACAGAATGTATGACTGACTAATTACTGATCCTAGCAAAAATTAGTCTAAGGTAAGAAGTAGGGAACCTTAAAAATATATAATAATAATAAATATTCATCATCATCTTGAAACGGCGCGCCCGGCAATGTTTTTTCTGACGGAGACACAGATACTAAAGCCCGCGGACACATCATACCTGCATTACCCTGGATACTCGCTGGAAGAGTCCTTCCACGCGAAGACTGGGGTATGCCTATATGTCCGCGATGATGTCTGTTGTCGCCGTCTTCGTTTCATGGAGGACTCCTCCTTTTCGGTCCTTTGGGTGCATGTGGATTTGGGGCATCAGTCTCGGATCTACGTGTGCCTTTATCGATCCCATCGGGGTGACTTCGAGACAACTCAGCTCTTCGACTACCTGAGTCGAGCGACAGATGATGCGCAGGAGCGGTTTCCGACCGCCGAAATGGTGTTTTTGGGGGATTTTAATGCTCACCATGCACAGTGGCTGGGTTCCCCTAAAACCGACCATGCGGGCAAAACTGCTCACGACTTTGCTCTGACATACGGTCTGACTCAACTGGTAACCCAGAACACCAGGATTCCAGATGTAGTCGGACATACACCTTCCTTACTTGACCTACTGCTGACGAGCCATGCTACCGGCTACAATGTTTCAGTTTTAGCCCCTCTCGGTGGTTCGGACCATTGCCTGGTAAGTACGACAGTGCCGCGTGCTCCGCCTCCTCCTCGGATGGGCGTCGAGCGTATCGTGTGGCACTACTCGTCAGCAGACTGGGATGGACTGCGTGAGTACTACGCATCCATCCCATGGAAGCTTCGCTGCTTTAAGGACGATGACCCATCCAGGTCTGCGGCTGCCGTTGCTGATGAGATACTTCTGGGAATGGAATATTACATTCCCTTCTCCAGAGTCATCAGCAGCGGCAAAAGCAGACCTTGGTTTAACAACTATTGTGCCTCGGCTGTAGCAGCCAAAAACACTGCATACCGGGCATGGGTGAGAGGTCAGGCTCACTCTGACCCCAATATTAGTTCCTTAAAGTCAGCTTATAACAAAGCTTCTAAGGTTTGCAGGAAGGTGTTTGTCAGAGCTCAGTCCCAGCGCGTCTCTCAGATTGGCCGAGACCTAGCCGCGCGACCAAGAGGAAGTCGCAGTTTCTGGCAACTGGCCAAATCTGTAGAGACCAACTTCTGTCGCTCCTCATTGCCACCTCTGCGATATCCGGATGGATCACTAGCCCACACCGCTAAAGAGAAAGCCGACTACTTGGGCAAACTCTTTGCGGCTAACTCTCGACTCGACGACGGGAATGCGCAGCCCCCCACACTGCCTTGTTGCGGCACTTCAATGCGCGATTTACGCATTCGGCAGTGTGATGTGCGGGCAGTGCTCCGATCGCTCGATGTTCGCAAGGCTAATGGTCCTGATGGTATCCCAGCAGTAGTTCTTAAGAGGTGTGCACCTGAGTTGACTCCAGCCCTCACGCGCCTTTTCCGTCAGTCATACTCCTCTGGTGTTGTGCCAGAAACATGGAAGGTGGCCAACGTGCAGCCCGTTCCGAAGAAGGGAGATCGTTCAGACCCTTCCAACTACCGCCCCATTGCCGTAACCTCAGTACTGTGTAAAGTAATGGAACGAATAATCAACGCCCAACTCGTTAGATATCTAGAGGATCACTCCGTAATACATGACCGCCAATATGGCTTCCGTCCAAAACGGTCAACGGGTGATCTTCTAGCATTCGTATACCACGTCTGGGGTGAGGCAATGGACAAATATGGTGAATCATTGGCGGTCAGTCTGGACATCTCCAAGGCCTTCGATAGGGTTTGGCACAAGGCTTTACTGTCCAAGTTGCCGGCATATGGTCTGCCCCCACGGCTGGTGGACTGGATAGCTGGCTTCCTACATGAGCGCAGCATTCGTGTCCTTGTAGATGGGAATGCGTCTGATCTCATGTCAGTGAACGCCGGCGTACCGCAGGGCTCTGTGTTGTCACCAACACTCTTCCTTCTGCATATCAATGATATGTTGTCTCTGGGCAACATTCATTGTTATGCAGATGACAGCACGGCTCACGGGCGGTATCTGAGTCCTCGAGCTTTGGTGGGCAACCAACTAGAGGAGTCACGGCGCATTATGACGGCAGAACTGGACGACACCCTCCACAAAATCTATTTGTGGGGTGTTCAAAATCTTGTCCAGTTCAATGCCAACAAGACCCAGGCTTGCGCGTTGACGGCCAAGAAGTCCCCCTTCTCTCCTCCCCCTACTCTTCAGAGCACCACGCTGGACCTACAACCCAGCTTCAACATTCTCGGGGTGGAAATACGCTCAGACCTTAGCCACCGGAACTACATTGAGAGCATCACCAAAACAGCGTCAAGAAAGCTCGGAATACTGAACAAGGTGAAGCGGTTTTTTCCGCCTTCAATTAGACTGTTGCTGTACAAAGCACAGATCAGATCATGTATAGAATACTGTTCTCACCTTTGGGATGGTTCCGCCAAGTACCTCACAGATGCTCTCGATGTCCTGCAGAGGCGAGCTGTACGAATTGTGGACGATGCCACTACATCTGGAACTCTCGAATCCCTGCAGCTTCGCCGAGATGTGGCTTCTCTGAGCGTGTTCTACCGGCTATATTTATTTATTTATTTATTAAATACTTTATTGCACTTTACTTAAAAGTATGTACAAAGGCGAACTTAAAGCCATTTCGGCTTTTTCTACCAGCTAACCTTTGGGAGAGTGAGACAGTATAAATATGTGGGGTGCAATTCTAACCAATAAACTACATAAATAGTATGAATACATAGACTACATAAATACTCATCTATATATAAGTATTATAGAAGATATACATATATGAGGATAATATATTATTAGGAAGTAGAAATTTATGGAGTTAAAATATATTGTTCTGCTTGTTTGAAAAGAAAGTATTAAGTAGTTTTTTAAAGATGTGAATGGAAGGAGCTTGTCTGATGGTCAGTGGAAGTTTGTTCCACTGGCGAGCAGACGATACGGTAAATGAATCTGAATATCTGCTGGAAGTGTGGGGTGGGATTTTAAGTTGGTTGTTATGAGAAGAACGAAGAGGGCGGTCGTGCGAATCACAAAGAAATTCAAAGTGTGTTTTAAGATAAGAGGGAGCTATAGGGTTGTAAATAATATTGTATAGAAAATATAGAAGATGTGCTGACCTGCGAAAGCGGATATTGAGCCAATTTAACTGTGTACGAAAATGGGAGACGTGGTCATACTTACGCAAGCCGAAAACAAATCGGATACATAAGTTTAGAAGGCGATCCAGTTTATTTAGTAGCTCTTCAGTAAGATCAGGATAGCAGACGTCAGCATAATCTATAATAGGAAGCAGCAGAGATGTGACTAACATTAGCTTCGTCTTGATGGGAATAAAAAACTGTAACCGCTTCAACACGTGCATACTAGCGAATACTTTCCTACTAATCTCGGACACATGGCAACTCCACGACAGATCATTGGACATAAAAAGGCCGAGGTTCTTGACACTTTGACAGAAAGGAAGTGGTATGTTATTAAACAACAATGGAGAAAGAGAATCCAAATCCAATCTGTCCAGCATGTACCTCGAGCCTAGGATAATGACCTGCGTTTTACTGGGGTTTACCAAGAGCCCGAGACTATGTGAGCAAACACGCAAAGCCTCCAAGTCCGCGTTCATTTGAAGAATAGCTTCATCAATGGCGTTAAAATGAAAGGACAAAGATAACTGCAAATCGTCGGCGTACAGATGGTAGGAACTGAAATTAATAACCTGAACAATCGTGTTTATGAAAACCGAGAAGAGTAGGGGAGATAATACGCCTCCTTGCGGGACACCAGCAGTCACCGGACACCAGTCAGAGTAGACATCGTCTATTCTGATGCGCTGCTTGCGCCCGCGAAGATAAGAATTGAACCATTGTGTCGCAGACTGTGAAACACCATGAGATTCCAAGATAGCCATCAGTATGTCGTGATCAACACAATTAAAGGCGTTGCTGAAGTCTAACAGCGTCAAAAGGGAAAGCTTTTTGTCGTTAATAGCCAGCCGGATGTCATCTGTGATCTTGACAAGAGCTGTAGCAGTACTGTGGGCCGGGCGGAACCCGGATTGAAAAGGATTTAAAAACTTATTTTGGTTAAGGAAAGCGGACAGTTGTTTTTGAACAACACGTTCTAATATTTTAGAGAGGAAAGGAAGAATAGATATAGGACGTAGCTGGTTATAATCGGTAGGGGTGGGTTTCTTAGGTAATGGGATAATATGAGCATTTTTCCACAATGAAGGGAAATGCCCAGAAGTAAGGGAGAAATTGATGATGTGGGTTACAACTGGAAGGATAATATTAAGAATAGGGATTAGAAGAACTCGACCCACGTTATCAAAACCCACAGCCTTGCTGGTCACTGATTGGATTATCTTATTTATTTCACAGCAGGACACAGGTATAAATTGAAGTGGAACATTACTAGGAACAGTTTTAGAATTAATCTGAGCGATACTAACAGCCTTAATTGCAGGGTCAATAGTAACCGGGGGAATGGAGAAATGCTGATTAAGACCGTTAATATCGACAGTGAGGATAGATTCGGGCTTGGTTTTACCGAGACCAAGCGTTCGCAGAAATTTCCAAATATTTTGAGGAGAACAAGTATCTATAGAGTTGTGAATATATCGGCGTTTGGCGTTCCTACACATCTGATTGACACGATTTCTAGCAAGTTTAAAGCTGTCCCATCGCTCGACACTGGGAGACTTCTTGTGCTTACGTTTCAGAGAGTCCCTCCACCTCATGGCTTTGCGAATTTTATCGTCCATCCAAGGCGCAGGGGGTCTCTTCATGCGGACCGGTCGGACGGGAGCATGTTTATCATAAAGTTTTAATAAAAGATCGTTGAAAACTGATATTTTCCCATCCACCGTATCCTCCAGTATAACATCGTGCCAGCTTGCCCCGGCTGCATCTTCCAGAAGCAGTTCCAGTCTCATTCTGGCGAAGCTACGTTGAAAAAATACCCTGGGCTTATACTTAGGAGCTTTAACTTTATAAGAAGAAAATATAATATCGTGATGAGAGAAACCAGGCGCTTGGTATTGGCCATGTAAAGAAATTCGCCCAGGGTTAGAAGTAAGAATTAAATCGAGAAGACTGCTGCTGTCATTGACGTGAAAAGTAGTGTTTAGAGGAAGAAGAGAAATATCTACTGATGAGGTTATCTGTTTAAGCCTCCTACTGCGCGAATCATTCTTTAAGAGACACGTGTTGAAATCACCCATAATCAGATTATGACTATATAATGGTAAGTAGGTTTCCAAAAGTTCTTCAAATGCGCTAAAATAATCGACAGTAGGGGGCGAGTAAACAACGCCTAGCAAAAACTTTACAGAGTTCAGGTCCAATTCTAAGAAAATGTATTCATACGTACCTGTGTAGACAGAAGTTGACTGAGTTAACACTTTGAATTTAATGTTCGATCGCAAGTAAATTGCGACACCGCCACATCCTCGGCCAGTTCGATCATTGCGCAGAAGAATAAAACCGGGAAGGGAATAACTTGTAGAAGGGAGAGTAGGTTTAAGGAATGTTTCAGAAACAAGGACAGCATGAATATGATCGTTGTCGAACGTGGCAAGAAGATCAGAGTAATGACAAGGTATGCTTTGAGCGTTTATATGGCAGACATTCAGATTTTTTTGTCAGTGGTAAGAAGGTATCCCGTAATACGTCGCCAAGGTGGTCAGCATCGTCACTGACATCAAACTTGTCAGAACTAGAAGAGCTACAGGAAAAGAAAATGTCAGATTCAGAACTAGATAAAATATCATCGGAAGTACGCATATGATAATAAAATAATATAATATACGATCTTTATAATTAATATTAATATATAATATAATAAATACAATATAAACTCTGTTATATATATAAGTATTAAGAATTGCACAATAATTTGGTATCACACCTACTGCTGGTTAGCTGATTTACAAATTTAATTATTATTTATGAAAATATCAGGGCATGATCCTTCAATAGGCAACATAAAATGAAGTATTTCTAAATAAATATGATGGTAAAAAAGCTACTATTGAAAGATCGACCCATTTAAAAACAAAAAACCAATTAAAACTAAACTAAACACATTCGTAATAATAGATAATTTCGGAACGAATATTCCGGCAAATGACAGTTCCATATTATGTCGTACATTACGTGTTATTATTAAGACAAAATAAATAAAATTAAAAAGAATCAATGTACGTCGCACAAAAGAAATGATAGCAGCGAAAGAAACCGGCGCACGCACACAAGCACACCGAGCTCGAAAGGTGTTACGCACACGGCTATATATTAATTACGCAATATCATAATAACATAATATGACGACGATAGCCATACGGTTAATTTGGAGATCTAATTAGAATACGACATGAAATTAAAACAAAAGTAAGTACTTATAAAACCATAATGAAAGCAAGGATTAATCTAATGTCTTTTGCAAGAGCGTGTGCGTAATCTTTTCGTCTCTGTTTCAGTGGCGGACGAGGCAGATGTTCCTGGAGGTTGTTTGGCCGCCAAATCCTTCAGCTGGTCTTCAGAGATCAACCTATGCTTAGCGCCATCGGGTAGCTTCAGATAGACTTGTCCCTCTTGCGACCAGCAGTTGCTCATGCCGTAGATCTTCCGGCCCTCCAGGAGAACTCGTCTACGGGTTGCTGTCAGGAACTCAGCAAGAGAGATGGGGGTGCCCTTGAGCTCCCTTTTAGCCTGCCACACATTACTCCGGGTGTCCCTGTCACGAAAACGGACCAGGATGGGCCGAGGCTTGTTGGAATCTGCATCACTCCTGCCCAGCCTATAGCAAATTGGAATATCCTTGGCTGTCACCTGTAGCTTCAGCTTATCCGTTGCTATGTCACAAATGACCTGAGAGGGGTTTTCATTGGTAGACTCCTTAATACCCCGGAAAAGAAGAAACTTTCGTCGGCTACGGTTTTCTAAGTCATCCGTCATGAAACCAAGTTGCTGGATCTCAGCCCGAAGAATAGCCACAGTGTCCCTCATAAACTCTTTGAACATATCAAATTCCTTGACCAGCTGCTGCAGTGAAACAGATGAGCTAGCACTTGTGAGTCTAGCTTCAAATGACTCGACTTTCTTGGCTAGCCTGTCTTCCATACTTCTGATAGCACTTAGAGGATCTGACATTGAAGGGTTCATTTTGTTTGGTTTAGTGGTGAAAGTGAGAGGAAATAAGCAGTGGTGTGACAATTAGTGTGTCAACATAACCTAATATGTGCCAGTGTGTGTAAACAGTGTAATACAGTTAATGATCCAGAAAACACAAGGTACACAGCACTTTAGAGTTAATATTCTTAATAAAATCACCAACAATCACTTTAATTATTAGTTAATATTAATTAAATTAAATGATTTTTTCAAAAACAACTGTTGACTTTGCCTACCCACATATCATCACTATGGTGAGTGCTCCGAAGAACTCTATAACCTAATCCCTCCCTCTCCATTCCGCAACCGAACCACTCGCACAGGTCAGAATATGCACCCACATACCGTAGTCACCATCCCTTCGCGTACATATAAATTTGGGGACTCATACATCTGTCGTACGATAAAGATGTGGAATGCTCTTCCAGCCTCTGTGTTTCCACTTTCCTATAATTTGGAGTCCTTCAAGCGAAGTGTGAAAAAGCATCTAGTCAAGCCGGCATAGTGTTAGGGACTGATGGCAGTTACGAGTATCTGACTTCAGTTGCTAACATTCATGGACCTTGCGCGCCACTTACCATCAGGTGGGCCCAAGGTCACATGTCGTGCTAGTATAAAAAAAAAAAAAAAAAAAAAAAAATTCAAAATTTAAAATCCTTTATTGCACAGAATACAGATAGATATAGGATAATACAATTTTACAGTTCAGCTGTATCCTACCATAATGGCCATAATAACCATATTTCCAGACAGGTCACACAGCGCCATCTAGTTTCCGTGGTAAGCTACGAGGCTTGTGTTACGGAAACTAGATGGTTGATAAACTACATATTATACTTTTTTTTTGTAAATATATACATATTATACATATAAACACCCAGACCGAGACAAATTATACAATGTACAACTTGCCCCCGGTGGGAATCGAACCCACGACCTCCCGAGTTCACGGCAACGTTTGTTACCACTAGACCACGGAGGTTATAAAACCCTCCGCCGCATTTGTCTGTCTGTTCGCGATAAACTCAAAAACTACTGCACTGATTTTCATGCTCTTTTCAACAATAGATAGAGTGGTTTTCGAGGAAGGGTTTAGTATACAATTTGTTAAGTTTTTATATACATTGTATCCATAATTGTTGGAGGTGTGGGAAAACCTACACTACTGTCTACTCTACACCAACCTAGAGTAGGTTGCTAAAAATAAAAAAATAAAAAGTAAGTATTATTAAACCGATTGATATAGTTGATTTTTGTACTTTATTATCTGTATCTAGATTATCAAAAAAATATAAAGAGATTGGTCAAAAAATAGATATGTTCAACGATTCGCTTTCAAAATTTAAGTTAAATGTTAAGATACATTGTTCCTATTAATATTAATAATAATATTAAATTAGACTAAGTACAATATTTTATTTTATGTTTTTTAGACATGTTTCATATTTTTTATTAAGCTTTTTGTATGTTTAAACTTAGAATTTAATTTAATTTGATTTGATTTTATATTTTTTTAATTATTCATTATTACCTACCACTTGTATTTTGTGCATGTTGTGGCACCTAAAGGTGGTACATTTATCATTGAATCTATGTCCTAGTTATTAATTAAGTAATAATGTAACCGACCACTGGTTGTCCTTAATTTTTATTATTTGTGTTATTGTCCTAATAAAGAACTAAACATAATATTTATATTCATTGTATTACTTTCATAGAATCATAAATTTAGTGCAGCTAATAAGTAACACGACATTCATTGACTGTTAGGCGGTACAAAGTTCGCGGGTCAGCCTAGAAAAAAAAGGTATTCTACAGAATAATCAAAAGGGCTTACCACCTGGGAGGGTTCCTAAAGCGCTCAAGTATCCCGTAACTAAATTAGCTTGACTCAAAAAACTGTGCAAATCCATTCATACAGATTGACAAACAAATAGAAGGTATTTCCCACAAGGGTAACACATCTCAATAACGACTCTGACACCCTTTCTCTCTATTATTCATAAATTTATGATCTATCATAGACCTATAGTACGACAGGTCCATAATTAATATTATTTTATTTTAGCATAGATTTAAGTAAACATTGCTTGGTGTTATTTTTATATAAATTATCACCATGGCAAGCTTACAATATTGGTTCTCCTTGAAAGTAAAAATTGGCATTTGACATCATTGCAAATGGCACGTAATTTCAACGAGAACAACAAATAGGTGGTAGGCGGACTGGTGGTGATAATTTCTATAATCTACCATTAGTGCCGTTAAACCCAGTAAAGTGTATCCATACGTTTCGGGATCAGGCTTGAATTGCAGTCATACCCAGTTAAGCATAGTGTTAGGGACTGCTAACATTTATTTTGCGCGCCACTTACCGTCAGATCGGCGCAAGGTCACTAGTCGTGCTAAAATAAAAAAGAAAGAAAAAAGGTAATAAAATGCCATATATTTGAAGTTTCAAGTTCATTACTTTAAATTGTCCATAGACTTAAAGCAGGTATAAATTAAAAAAGAAGTGAATGTGAAAGAAAATAGATATGTGAAGTACTATTTTCTTGGCGCGCTCCCTTGTCTCATAATAAACTTGTGATACCGGAAATATTGATAATGCTAACATGTATAACTTTTGAGGTGAGTAAAAGTGTCGTTGAGGAACATCTTAGAAGACAGGTATTAAAGTTACGTATATATATGTCTATTGAGATATTATTGTAATAATTAGGGGCTAGCAAACTCCGCGGGGGGCTACCGCAGTCCGGCCTGTTAAAAAAATAGAGCGAATGAAATGCTAATTCTCAACAATGCATAAAGGATGTTCTATTTTTTGATAAAGCCCTCGAGAATATAAAAAAAAACTCTTATTTTATCTTACATTTTCTGAAGGTTATTATTTAATTTTATCATAATACTTAATAATAAAATTTTATTTGCATTTGCACTGCCTCCGTGATCTAGCGGTTAAGTCCGTGGATTTAGACTCGGAGGTGCCGGGTTCGATTCCTGATCGGGACACAAAAATATTTATTAATGTAAATAAATACATTTAATTAATATTTAAATTATTTGTGATATTTCTCGAGTTTGGTACGCTGGAGACATCGACGAGCTTGCCACTATCATGATTGGCCTATAGTAAAGTTGGCTAAATGTGAATCCGCTTATTTTTTATTTTATTGTAAATAGTGTTATTTTATATTGGTAATGCCTGTAATAAAATGATATTGAATAAGCGTGGTTTCTGACCACCCCGAAAGGGAAACGGTCGTGATGATACTTTTATTTGCATGTCAAATTTACAGTTTCTCCTTCTAACTCGACTGCACCCCACAATTTCTTATGTCATTCTCCCAAACGTTAACTAATAGAGAATACCTACAAGGTCTTAAGCTAGCCTATGTACTTTTTTATTTTGTATATTTTAATGTGCAATAAATATTTTTTTACTTTACTTTTTTTTGTCGTCATCATACCAGCCCCTAGAATATAGAGTAGCCCCTAGAATATCTACCAGTGGAACCGGGATTGAGGGATGTTACAACCGGGCAACTACTACCTCAAAGTTCATAGTTTAAATAGTTTTATACATTATCGTGAAGCCACAGGATTTCGGAAAGGCTATCTTCAACTTTGAGCCCAGGAAAACCCCTTTCATTCATTATTTACAGCCCAGAACACAGCGTCCTAGACCTCCACTGTTGGAGATGGGCCTTCCAGAACTGGAGAATTTGGCCTACACTCGCCACGCTGGCCAGACGGCTTGGTGAGGATATGAAATCATTATTTTTTTTATGACAATTTATAACGATTCCACAAGTTAACATTAGTGGAACCGGGACCGACGGCTTAACGTGCTCTCCGAGGCACCGGAGCGGTGGTGTTGTAAATCATGACAAATATACGTAAGAAAGGTGTATTTCTCATTGGTCACATGCCGGGGGGTTTGAACCGACCTTGGTAGGATTTAAGGTACGCGTTCTTACAACCTAGCCACCACCGCCCAAAACCCCTTTACAAGTTCGGAACTTAATAAACGCTTTACGAACTTTTTCAACCCTTTAGATAGTACAGTTATTTTAGAACAGCCTGTAGAACTAAACGTCTGTCACCAGAGGATTAGGATGCTTAAGAAAATATGAAACAATTTATTATCCTTCTTAGAAGCAACTGTTTTGACTTACGAGTGCGACTGATACGGTTCGACTTCGTTGACTTACATCTATGGACCGGGCATTTAAAATTATATAAATTTATCACGTAAGCCTTATAGAAATGGAAAATAAACTTAACGTATTTAAATAATTTTGTACTGAGAACAATATATATTTAATATCACACTCATCATAAGCGTGGTTTCTGACCACCACGAAAGGGAAACGGTCGTGATGATACTTTACTTTGCTTACACACATCATAGCCCCTAGAGCACACAGTTATAGATATGTTAAAAATTGGTTTTCCAGAATACATTTTTCTTTGGCCTAAACTCACCACGGTGCACAGACAGGTTGGCGAGAACTTTTATGTAATTTTTTAACGATTCCACTAATTAATACTAGTGGAACGGGGTTAGACAGCTGGACGTGCTCTCCAGAAACGGAAACTATTGTATTACTGTAAAGTAAGTATTGTTTCAAGCGGTGTTAATTTTATATAAATATCACTATGGCAAGAAAAAATGGCATTTGACATCATTGCAAATGGCACATAGTTTCAACGAACAACAAATAGGTGGTAGGCGCACTGATCGTGGTAATTTACCCAGTCTGCCAGGGCGGGGAAGTGGATACTTTCGTGCCGATAAACACAGTAAAGTGTATTCACACTTTGTGGGACCAGTCAAGGCAGCATAGTGTTAGGGACTGATGTCAGTCATAAGTGTCTGATTCTAGTTGCTAACATTTATGGCCTTTAATGTGCAGTTCCAGATATAGTGTCATTGTCCTCAATTCGAACAGCTCGCCCCTGTAGGACATAGAGAGCATCTGTGAGATACTTGGCGGAACAGTCCCAAACATATTTTTAAGTCTTTACATAAGTCAATGTTCGTCAGCCTATGTCATCGCAAGATAATGAGCGAACAATAGGGGGTATCTTACTAAGAAGGGATAGTGGTTTGTTATATTTTTTTTGCAATCCAGTTTGGGGATTATGAGGTTTTGTTAAGTTGTCATTTACAATGATAGGCCCAAAACATTGCGGCCGCTTCGGCTATGTTTGTGCGCATATATTTATTATTACTCAAAAGCTTTTTTATAGTTAAGCACAGCTATCGTTAATATTTGTATTATTGAACTGATAAGTATTAAAATAAATCCAAATAAAAAAATGTAATGATAGTATGTAGTCTATTTAGTGTATTTACCTACCTACCTACTGATTAGTATATAGTTTTGTATATAGTTTTGTATATAGCATATTAGATTTAGTATTTGAGTTTTATTTATTCTGTTTTTTTTTCACATACCTAAATGCTCCTTGCACCTGCCTTACATAACAAATGCTCTAAATTGTCCCTAAGGTTGACTAGTAAGAATGCCTAGCGGCATTAAGTCCGCCTGTGTGCATAAAGTTTTGAAATAAAATAAATAAATAAAGAAGCAAACTATTTCACAATTATTTAGAATTTAAATTCAAATAACCTAATAATATTACAAAAAAAATGTAGGTATTTATACAAGTGAAAGTCCAAAAACATTTCAATGCATACATATTTATTTTAAATGATTTTAGATTACCATGATTTTTCAGAAATGGTTGCAAGGCTTTGCGTTTGAATCTATTTTTAGAATCGTGGAATTTAACATTAAAAGTTCTCATTGCTCTTATCACTGGGGAAGTGTGACCGAAATAAGTTCTGCACGAAGGAAATCTAACTCTAGGCATCGTGCAATTTAAAAAAATATCTTTGATCAAAAAACACCTAGATTAATGTTGACAGCTCTGAAAACGACACGAGCAATAATTTATTCTTCTTAGTCGCTACACTCTTGGCAGAGTGGTCGTGGTCGTCATTTAAGTGTCAGTGGCACGCTTAACAAGCCGTCACTACTCGAACTGCAGCTTTCCTAACGCACTCATGTAGGGGATGATCCATTGCTGCTTTAACCTGATCAGTCCATCTCATCGGAGACCTACCACGCATCCTCTTACCATCGACTTTTCCCTGAACTACAAGGCGCTCAATGGATGTATCTCCACGCCGCGACACGTGTCCAAAGAAAGTGAGAATGCGTGATTGTACGATTGAGGAAAGATGCTGTCCTATATCCAGTTCCTTTTATTATTATTAAATTCTTTATTGCACAAAATAAGTGTACAAAGGTGAAGATTAATGCCTACAAGGCATTCAGGATGGATTTGTTGGTTCGGAACTCCGTCCATGATATGCCCAACATTATCCGCCAACACCACATCTCTAGAGCATCAATCCGTTTTATTTCTGTTTCAGGGTCCACGTCTCTGGAACGTCTCATACAGGAAAATGGGAGCAATAATAGCATAAAGTAATCATGTGATATTTTTTATAACTTAATAGTTATAATGGCTCCCCATTCACAAAGGTTAGTTGGTAGAAAATGCATTTATAGCATTAAGCTCGCCTTTGTACACACACAAATTTTTGATTCAGTACAATAAAGAATTTATTATTATTATTATAATAGTGTTATTGAATTTCTGACTGATATCGCTAAGAGTTGAAAGTGTCATTTATTACTATATAAATTTTATTATTTTGAGTAAAATCTAAATTTTATAATTTTAAGCAATTTTTATCTATGTGATATCTGGCCATAAATAAAACAATAGCATAAAGGTGCATTAGAAAGCCATTGAAACAAAAGAGGTTGATAAATGTCGAAGAAGCGAAAGAGGTATGTATGGTGTCCGTGACAAGTGACGATCAATTCAGCCTACCCGGCTGGTTTTTTTATAATCCATTTTCCTCGGAGACATTGACAACAAGCTTGCCACTTGTCATGGTGGATCAATGTGGATCCACTTTTAAAAAACTTACAAAAGTTTTCGACCACCCCGCAAGGTATTACAGTCGTGATAATACATACATACCGTATGTATATATGGCCCATGAGAACAAAAGTCTATGCCCCTGTAGGTCACAACACGCTAACCAATTTTATAACGTCCCGACCCCACGGCTGTTCTCGGCGACATTTATTACTGATTAATACATTTAGAGGATAACTTTCCCGTGTGAAGATGCTGTAAATTGTTTTTTTTATTCTAGATGACAATATTAAGGTAAATTTTTCTAAAGT
Source organism: Tinea semifulvella (assembly GCA_910589645.1). NCBI lineage: Eukaryota > Metazoa > Arthropoda > Insecta > Lepidoptera > Tineidae > Tinea > Tinea semifulvella. Next base: position 10,886,610 of record OU342606.1, read on the forward strand.
CGCGGTTTTTCTTAACCAATTCCATGTTTCTGTAAAATGTGATTATTACATATATTAAAGGCACTGGTGCGTAATTTCAGTCTGCAAAATATTCTCTACTTAAAGGTTCGCCTGTCGCCAAGCAGAGTTTTTCCCCAAGCTCACGAGAGAACGTCAGAGCCACTTCGGACCACAGACACAGCGTTGCGACTGCAAATGGGATGAAGTGGTGATTCACGATGACCTCTGCGTACTTGTTGCGTTTAAAGCGCGCGGCTGACTATGCAGCGGCCCCAGGTTTCTTATGGCTGGATGTGACGAACAGAGTGTGTCCACACATGTGGCATCTCTTAGTAACGTTCCAGTTACAATAAGGGAGCTGCCAATAAAACCGTTTAAATTAAGATTCAAACAAGTGCTGTTTAATAAATGTTTTCATGACAAGACTTGGGTTTACTAGTAAATATATACATAAAGTAAATTTGCCTATCTCTCTTCATTCCATAATAAGTCTCTTCGCTCTTCTCATAACTCTGTTCTCTCCATTCCCTCTCACCATACTGGATTTATGGCTAACTCATTTGCTGTTGTCGCCGCAAACCTGTGGAATGAACTACCGGTAGAAATCCGACAAGCATCCAACCGAAAAATGATTAAAAAAATGGTGTCATCGTATCATTTAAATGGTTCATAAGTTATTTAATGGTATCATATGTAGTATATGTATTATTAGTATTCAATATATCATAGTTATTAGTATGTATTTAGTAATATCATTGTATTTTTATGTATATAGATTTATTTATTATTATTATTATATATAAATATTTGCACCTACCTTACATTTGAAATGGTCCCCATTGTCCCTAAGGTTGGCTGTCAGATAATGTCTAGCGGCATTAAGTCCGCCCCTTGTATACCGTGCAATAAAGTTTTAAATAAATAATTATATACCTACATAAATACATATAAAGTAAAGTATCATCACGACCGTTTCCCTTCGGGGTGGTCAGAAACCACGCTTTTAAAGAAGCGGGTTCACATTTAGCCAACTTTACTATAGGCCAATCATGACAATTGGCAATCTCGTCGATGTCTCCAGCGTACCAAACTCGAGAAATATCACAAATAAATAAAATATTAATTAAATTTATTTATTTAAATTCCTAAATATTATTTTGTCCCGAACAGGAATCGAACCCGGTACCTCCGAGTCTTAATACACGAACTTAACCGCTAGACCACGGAGGCAGTTACATACATATGCATATTTACCATACAAAGTGAATATAAACCGATTTTTAAAGATGTTGACAGTTGGTGCTTGCCTGATCACCAGTGGAAGTAGAAGTGGAAGAAGACTAGAAGAGTATATCTATGAATAAAAAAGAAATTTGCGAACGAGAAGGAAGCAAACTCCCTTAACGTGCATTCCGAGCCAGGCCAACGGTGGTGTGGTATACATTTTTTTTTTAATACTGAGCACGACATGTGACACCGCGCCCACCTGATGCAATTGACGCCAGCCTCAGACGTCCGACATCAGTCCCTACCACTATGCCGGCCTATAAAGATGCTTAAAACTATATGACAAATATACGTGTCTAATTTTCGCATTCATATTATTAGTAAGAATATAATAATATAAATTAGTAAGAAATTTCTCAATTACAAATGACAATATGATTACGGTGACATAATAAAGAGGCAAAACTAATGAGCGCACGACAAAATGTTTAAAATGGATTATATTTTTGCACTTCCTAGAGTAACGGCCGTAACCGCATAGAATTATGTAGGCTTACCTAAAATACTAGATACTTTAATTGAAATTAAATAAAAATTTAACTTAACAAAAAATACAATAAAAATAAAAATTAAATACTTACAAAAAAAATAGCTCGTCCAAATCGCTGTCTTGTGGCATGGTGCCCAATACACTAGCAGCATTTCCCCTTTGAATTAGGATACTTAATTTTTGTGTAAAAAAAACTGCCAGCCATATTGTCACCAGAGACGTCAATTACAACTACCTTGGAACAATTTCTTTATAGAAAGAAGTTTCTACAGCAAACGTCGAATAAAAGTAACTATTGCAAATCGTTTCATATTTTCGACGCTTGCTGATCTGCGCTTGTTCCGCTGCAACACCAGCTCTAACATTAATTGCAATAATTATAAATATAAATTAAAATCTACTTACTACTATGACAGTGTGGTGGACATATACAGAAAGCCCCATAAATCTGAGTCCGGGCAACATGTTATTGTTCACCTAAAGAATGTAAGCCTCAGAAAACAATTTCTTAAAGACCTCAAAGCATTTAACATCTCAAATAGGGATAATAGACTAAACACAGGACATTTAGGAATATCGGGTAATACTGAACACATTTTTATTTCTGAACTACTAACAAGCAAAACTAAGAACACCTTCTACAAGTCTAGGCAATTCAGCAAATACCACAACTTTAAATTTTGCTGGACTTCATCAGGAAAGGTATTCCTAAGAGAAAATGACACCAGTACCCCCATATGCATCAAAGATACCGCAAGCCTTTCTAACTTGGAGAGAGAACGACCTGCTGATGTACAACCTAAACCCAAATCGCCGCACCATGAACAGGACCTTAGTTCCTGACTACATGTGGCATGCTCCACGGAACCTAAAACACTATTCATCCCTACGTCATTACTCAACTCTCTTATCTATTTAGAATATCCTATTATCAACTATATATTTATATCTTATAAACAAAATACAATTACTTATACATATTCTATAACTAATACTATTATAATACATCGCTCAGCTTGCTGTTGCCTCACCCTCTTTATTTATCACTTCAATGGCCCACACGTTCTTGCATTTCGCATTATCCTCACAAAGATTGAATGTAAGTTGACTATAACATCCCCTAAAAAATCCCACTCTACGGCAATCCTATTTATCCACCGGCGGCGGCGATAATCACGTGACTAATCTTATGAGTGACCTAGACAACAATAAACCAAAATGCACTGTTCTAGATGACCCTGACGAGTGCTCCAATGTGATGACTGACAAACACAGTCTAAAGCTGTTAACACAAAATATTATTAGTTTTAATAAACACTTTGTAGACATGGAAGCACTCCTTACAACACTTAATCAAGACTTTGACGTCGTGACTCTCACGGAATGTGGTCTTGACAAACTTCCCCACATCCCCACTTTAGTCGGGTACACGTCTTACCACACAACAAGACACTGTAATAAATCAGACGGAGTAGTCATGTACATCAAGACAACACTGAACGCGACCGTTTCTGAACCATGCCTAGAAGACTGTAGTGGGCTCATGGCCAAAGTTGGTAACAAATGGACTATACTCGGCGTCTACCGTTCTCCGAGTGTTTACAACGTAGATAAATTTCTCGACTCGCTGGATGACGTTTTACAAAAGAACCTCAGCTCTACAACAATCTTAACAGGAGACATTAACATAAACATCATTGAAAACACTACAGACAAACGAGCTTCTGCCTACCTAGACATGATAGCATCTCATGGGCTAATCCCACACATTACAATTCCAACTCGCGAAGAAAACTGCCTGGACCACTTCATGGTTAAAACCCGATTTAAGACTACGACAATAGTGAGCAATACAAAAATTACAGACCATCACACCATTATGCTACAAATTCAATATGATAAGAGACGAACTCCTACTATGATGACATCTACAAAAACTAAAATTGACTATGACAAACTGAAAATGCTTTCACCAACCATTGACTGGTACAAAATATGTGAAGAAACTGACGTTAACTTAGCTACCACAAAACTTATAAACGCATTAACAAATTTGAAAGACCAATGCGCCACTATAACGACTATAAGGAACTCTAAAGCAATAAGAAAGGGATGGATTACTCCAGGATTACTACGAACTATCAGAACCAGAGACAAACTAAGAGTCAAAACTAAAAAGTATCCCAACGACCTAAATATAAAACATGACTACCTAACCTACAGAAACAATTGTAACCAAATACTAAGAACAGCTAAAATCGAATTTGAAAGACAGGAACTACAGCAAAACTTAGGATACCCCAAAAAAATTTGGACGACCATAAAAAAACAATGCAATATTAGTAAAAGGATTCAAATACCTACTGAACTACTTTACACGAACGACACTATGACAGACTCATTAGACAAAACCAACGACTACTTTGCTGCTGTGGGCCGGAATCTGGCAGACTCAATTCTAAGTAATTCCAAGAATACACAAGGCTCTTTGGTTAACAAAGTTAAAGATACTAACAGACACATAAAATCTATATTTCTTTTACCAGCTACTCCTGACGAACTATTAAAATACATAGACCAACTAAAAAAGGACAGTGCTACTGGAATCGATGGCGTAGGTGCCCGAATACTTCAAACTGTTAGAACAGATATTTCACCGGTACTAGCCCACATATGCAACCTAGGATATATAAACGGTAAATTTCCCGATATCTTTAAAAAGGCAGTTGTGTGCCCTATATATAAGGCTGGGGACAGAGACTGTGCCGCAAACTACAGACCAATTTCTCTATTAAGTATTATCTCTAAACTGATCGAAAAAGCTATGAATAACAGACTAACAAAATTCCTGGAAGATAATTTCCTCATTTCCCAGAATCAATTTGGCTTTCGAACCAAACGTTCAACTAGCGATGCAGTTTTGGAACTGACTTTGGGTATAACCAAGAATTTAGACGCAGGGAATCGATGTTTGGTCACGTTTTTGGATTTGGCCAAAGCCTTCGACACCGTCTCTGTCCCTATCCTTCTAAGGAAATTATCCCACATAGGAATCAGGGCTTTCATGGTTTGAAAGCTACCTATCTAACCGATCACAGCAAACCAGAATAGGTGAACACTGCAGCAGCGAAAGATCTATTACATACGGAGTGCCACAAGGCAGCATTCTTGGACCAAAGCTGTTTCTGATTTACATAGACGGACTATGCAGATTGTCTCCTTGTGGTGCGAAAATCATATCCTTTGCCGATGACACTACAGTACTTTTTTCAGGTAACTCTTGGCCTGAGATCAGAAATAAGGCAGAAAAGGGTATGAGGGAAGTGCGCATTTGGCTAGAAAACAACCTACTGACACTTAACGAGACAAAGACTAAAACTATATGTTTTTCAAACACTGACAGAACTAGACCACCAACCACATTACAAATAAAACTTCACCGACCCCTTTGCCAACTTGACGACACCTGTTCATGTCCCATCCTTGAACAGGTGCTAACTTACAAATATTTAGGTGTAATAATAGATAAAAACCTATCCTGGGATCACCACATCAATACCCTCTCGGGCAGGCTACGTAGGCTGATACCTATTTTTAGGCACCTTAGAAACGTAGCCGACTCAGACCTCATAAAACAGGTTTACAACGCTCTCGGCCACTCGTTGATAAGATATTGTAATCTAGCTTGGGGTTCAGCCAAAAAGACCTTACTCGTAAAAGCCGAACGCGCCCAGAGAATGCTTTTAAAGGTCATGGGCCGGCTCCCCCGCCGATTTTCAACGACGAAGCTCTATGGCCATTGGGACCTGTACTCGATTCGGAGGCAGTACATTGAGTCTATGTTGATCCATCAGCACTCATTTTTAGGAAGCGTACAATACCCTAAACCTTCCCTACGCCCCTCAAGGCTCTGTTCCCATCCCTTTCCCATCCCGAAAACCAAAACTCACTCCAGTGGGCGACATGCCAGAGTTATGGGTCCTCTACTCTATAATAGAAGCAATACCGTAATACCTATTACTAGGTTAACTCGCAATGGAGTCAAGCGAGCTGTGAGGCCGTGGTTGGTGAGGATGACGTACGAGGCAAGCGAATTTCTTCTTTCTAATCAATATACGCCACAGTAGTTATTTATTTATATTAATATACTAATTAGACCATATGATTTATTTATTTTATTCTATATATATTCTATAGGTATTATTTATTATTATTTATTGATATATATATATATATATGTATGTATAGTCGACCCCAACTAAGAGCACCTACAACGCCACAACCCGGCCTCCGTGACACTGGCTCGCCTACAGCGGAGGTCGGGACGTCACCGTCTACAGCCTCTTCATTATTTTTAAATAACACATTGTATAATGTGAAATTGTCAACCCCGGCTGCTTGTATAAACATAAATAAATATTTTTTCATTTTCATTTTTTTCATTTTCACTTAAATAACTGCTGCAGCGGATCCTAAACTGATCTCCTGTGTGACAAAATTTGATCTTTGGAATTTTGTTCCTTGATTGTGGTTGCATCATGTTGTGTTGTGTTATAGTTTTTATTTAGAGTTACTCAATTAGTATTGTTATTGTAATTAGAAAATATTCATTTATTCGAAAATTTATTTATTTATGACATTTTTGAGTTAGGTACGCTGGAGACATCGACGAGATTGCCTCTTGTCATGATTGGCCTATAGTAAAGTTGGCAAAATGTAAATCCGCAAATACTATATATTGTAAATTTATAAAATATAAATATAAAAAAAAAATCGTACGCGTGGAATGATGGCAAGAACGCTGGCTGCATTTCCCCGCTGAATTGCAATATTGATTCTTTAGGCGAAGAAAGAGCCAGCCCTCTTGTTACCTATTTAGTTGTATTTTTTATTATTAAGTTTGTAATTATACCTTGTGGTGCCGACCAATGGACTTACCGTTCGATCACGAAGGTTTCATTTCGTTCGTCTAGGTTTTAGTATCAAGATTGTTGTATCCAAGTTAATAAGTGAACTTTAGTGTCATTGCAGTTCTGTTCCCGACCGCAAACTCGTTAACTGAATAAACTTTGCGGCAAAAAAACCGCTTTATTTAATAAACTTGTATATAAATCCCCCTTTCCAATTATTAACTAGAAAGACTATGAACTGTTGAATGAAAAAAGTAAAGTATCATTACGATCGTATCCCTTTCGGGGTGGTCAGAAACCACCGCCTATAAAGGAGCGGATTTACATTTAGCCAACTTTACTAAAGGCGAATCATGATAAGTGGCAAGCTCGTCGATGTCTCTAGCGTACCAAACTCGAGAAATATCACAAATAAAGAAGAAGACAAATTTCTAAGCATTCCATGGATTCACCGTGCGGGTGCTGGGTCAATCGTGTGTGGGTAAGAGATGAGAAGAATGGTGTCTCGGGCTTGCGACCGACAATAGGCTGGTTTAAGAAAAGGAGGCCTCCCTTTTTTTATTTTATTGCGCGATAATACGCTCACCATCCACCATTCTACTCCTCCCCTACCCAACCAAATACTGTATGATTCCGTTAATGCCGTCTTGGAAGCTTTTTCCATAAATGTATTTACAGCAGACCTGCTAAGGTCCAATTCCGTCAGTAAGTGATGCAAAGATTTTGCTGGAACTCCTCTCGCACCAACTTCCACTGCGTAAAGCTGAGTCTTGAATCCGTTCCTGATCATTTCTTCTGTGAGATCATAATATTTATTCGAATTCATTTATGAAAAATGTACGTAAGAAAAGTGTATTTCTTATTGGTACAGTCCGGGCTTGAACCACTTTAAGATTTTGCGTTCTTACAACCAAACCACCACTGCTCTCAAGTATTTGCATCGGTTATTTAAATCAGTAAAGTAATAGGCGTAGAGTTGAATTAAACAGACAGACATATAAGTGGGCGTGGCGTCACATATGGTAAATGATGACGTCTTATATACCCTATGTCCGTCTCAGGGTTCCAAGGAACAATTCTGTCAAATTTCATCAAAATCCTTTCTGGAATATAAGCGTGAAAGTCGGACAAACATACATACAAAGCTTCTTTGTCATTTACTCGTACAATAGCAATAAAACATAAATTTAAAAAATCTCGATATATATTTTTTAATAAATTCACGATTTTGCCACTCTTTGCAGACGTCATGATAAATTATCATGACATTTAACAAATCATTTTATCAAATTTAAATATCACCTTGTCAGTTCTAAACGTTTGGATTGACTCGCGTTACAAAATTAAGGTGTTAAATCAACTCTTATTTAGAACAGGTGCTGCTATTCTGTTCTAACGATATCGGTAACGCACTACCTTGTTTAAAATACCTACATCGTTAACTGATATTTGACAAGCTGTAACAATAGCGCTCGAAATCAACGGTAATATTTTTTAAAATAATAATTTTAGTATAAGTATGTATATATAATTAAGTATGTATATTTAGTATAAGTATGTAATAATATTCCTCGCCAACCCGTCTGGCCAGCGTGGCGAGTGTAGGCCAAATTCTCCAGATATATGTTCTGAAAGACCCATCTCCAACAGTGGAAGTCTAGATAGCTGTGTTCTAGGGGCTCTAATGATGTAATAATATGTAAAAATATATGTAGGTACAACATATTATAGTTAAACAGTAAAATTTATTACAATTTTTACCTTCATTTACTATTTAAACCAATGCCTTTGTGAAAATAAATAATATTGTATTTAGAATCTGATTTGTTTGATAAATTTTATTGATTAAGTTATTTTGTATATTTAGATTCAGTATAATTAGGTCCTCATTATGTATTAACCAGGTTTCCTAGTGTGAGTCTTAAATAGAAAAACATGTACTAATAGTTTTTTTATTTGAAAATAATTTATTTTTATTGTTTTTTTAAATAGACATTTTTTCTTATATCAAGGGATATATTTTAGAAGCATTTAAATGCCTTGAATAGAATTGTTAGCAAGGAACAGTCCCTAGCTATTAAAGGTATAGTGCTTAAAAACCAACGTAATTTTCGATATCAATACATACATACATATCTTCACGCCAGATCCCTTACGGGGTAGGTAGAGACAATTGAGCGCCACTTGACACGATCACGACATACCTCTTTCGCTTCATCGACATTCATCAACCTCTTCATACATGCCCTTTTGTTACGAAGGCTTTTTAATTCTCCTTCATCTAGTGTTTTATTTATTTGATCGTGATACGTGTGTCTTGGTCTGCCAGGGCCTCTTTTACCCACAACTTTCGCATTATATACCTGGTTCGTCAATCTTTCTTCGCTCATCCTTTCAACATGCCCGAACCATCGTAGCATGCTTTTTCTTATTTTTGTGCCTATGCTTTCTTTTATACCTACCATTTTTCGTATTTCGACGTTACGTATGTGGTCCGCCAAAGTGACGCCGCATAACCGACGCAGCGACCTCATTTCTACTGCATTAACCCTACTCTCATGCATATTCTGACATATCCACGTCTCGCTTCCATACATAAGTGTTGGTACCAACATGGCATTGTGTATGGCGAGCCGAGCTTTGTCACTTACATTTCGGCTGGCGATCAGTGACCCCAGGGCACCGTTAACACTATTTCCCGCGTTCACTCTTCTTTCAACATCCCTATCATACTTCCCATCCGCAGTGAAAACACTGCCCAGATATATAATTTCATTTACTTGTTCTAGAGTTTCATCATCAATCTTTATCGTCACGGTTGTCATCCTTCTTCTTTCCAACACTAGTACCTTGGTTTTTCTCGCATTCAAATATTCAAATATTATCAATAATTCCGTAATTTTAGTTGTTATCGTTAGCTAACGAGTATTGTAGAGAATCAAGTTGTCATTCTCTGTGCACTGTTAATAATGATCAATGATGTTAAGGCGATTTGTGTGAAAATATGCCAAATATTCCATAGATCATCACTCACACAAACCTCTCAAATCTGTACCACAGAGCGCACAATATTTAGAATAAATAATAATTTAAAACTATATACAACTAAACCTATAAACTAAACATTGTAATAATAAACTATAATTAAAAAATGTAGGCCCAAGAAGGCTGGCAACATTTCCCCTCTGTATAGCGGGGCTAATACGTTGGCAGAAACAATTGCCAGTCTTTCTGTCTACAGTTTTCTCTGTCAGTCGTTTTGACAACTCCTTGGCCAGTCCCCGTGGTTCCATCGTCTCGACCGAGGTTGGCGTATTTGCGCTTGAGGTTCCCCGCACTGCCTGAATCTGATATGGGGCTAATGTGTCTATACATGTCGCATTTCACACCAGTGACCTTTAGAGAGATATAATATTATATCAACATTATTATTACAGCCCCTAGTACACACTCCTAGACCTCCACTGTTAGACATTGACCTTTCAAAATATACTTTACAACATTTGGACAATTTGGCATACACTCGCGACGCTGTCCAGACAGGTAAGCGAGGGTCTGATGTCAACTTTAATGATAAGTTATTAACAACTCCCCAAGTTGGTATTAGTTCAACCAGGACCGACATCTCATCGTGCTCTCTGATGCACGGGAACGATGGTGTAGGACTTTAAGAAAAGCGTTCATACAGCCGAGCATCTAAGTTTTGCCATGTCTAAATATAATTAGATCTACTTCCAAAACAGTACGTAAGGTCAAAAATTTAAACTATAAAAGCTCTGCTCGTTTACACGATTTCTAACAACTGATTACTATTTTGTTACGTATTATATTATTGAATTCAAATTTGGAATGTATTCGAATTGTATAAAGTTCCAAATTCGAACTGTAGATTTATGTAGCTTCGTAGACGTAGTATTAAAAACCGGTCTAATAATATAAATATTATCCCTAAAGTTTTGGTACTAAATTATTATTTATTTAAGCAATATTCCTGTCGTAGAGAGCACGTTAAGATCTCGGTCCCGGTTCAACTAATACTAACTCGTGAAATGGTTAATAATTTGTCATTAAAAATTTACTTTAGACGCTCGCCAATCCCTCTGGTCAGGTATAAATTTTATGTAATAGATTTACTGAATAAATTAAGGTGCCAAAAATGGCGGAGTGTGTGAGCTATAAAAAAACTATGTACCTTTACCTTACAAATAATTATTATTGAATTTAATATTTCAAGGAAAGATAATTCCGCTGCTGGTAATATATATTTATTGTGTAATTCTGTATTTGTTTTATTTGTTAATCTGCTAAAGTAGATTTTTCCTTTCTCAGTCAGATTAAACACTAACAGATCACTGGAATATGATAGTCTTCTGCTAACAGCTTGCTCTTTGGACCGCTTTGCTGCTTAGTCTTCGACTAGGAGGAGTAGAATCATTCCTCCTCCTTGCGTCGTATTTGTTATTACAGAGGATCGTGACCTTGCGATGAATTGGTGCGCGTCTTGATAATACTGCATCACCCCTATCTTCAGCATGCACATATCAGTGTTGATAGTGGAACGGATTTGGTCGGACTTCGGCCTCTAGGTCTATTTTCTTCTACCTTGCCATTAACTATCATCAGAATAATTTAAAATAATTGGACGTAGGATAAAGGATCCATTTCACATTAAGTAAATTTTTAATTTAAAGGCCTATAACTTAAAATATATATGTAATTTGAATTAGTCTATCGATATATTGATAGGATAGTCCCAACATTTTATACATTTAGAATATCTCCAAAACGAGATTTTTATATGGATTGTTTTTGATATAAGATAATAACATCCTAAAGACCTGTATGCCTAGTGTGACAGTGAAGTTTCGTAAACGCAACTATAGTAGTAGAGTTTTTTTACTGAATTTTCGATGTTCATTGCCTGTTATTATAGCCAAACTTGCAATAACACGCAATGTAAAATAAAAAAACGTAACTACAGCAGTTACGTTTTCCGAAACTTGCATTTTACACTAAGCACACTGATATTTTTATATTTATTCGAAGGAAGTAAGGTACAATGATATAAAAAAAATATATATATATTAATTAAAGTAAAAACTAAAAACTTAAATTGAATGTTTAAACACCATTTACACAAACTGAACCAATAAATATGCTGATTTATTGTTTGATTTAATGTTATTAAGAATACTTATTATTACTACTATTATATTATTATTGTTTTTGGGTTTATATACACATATATATGTATATATATATATATAATTTTAGTTATATATAAGATATGTATACCAAATTGTTATTTTTATGTTTAAATTTAGATATTAATGTCTTTCTGTATTTCATTCTTGATATTGTTTACTGCATGCTGTGTACAAATATTAGGTTGGCAAACTTACTACTTATTTATATCACTGTATTTTGTTAAATGTTATTTCCGTTAACTGTTTTTTGTAAATAAATAAATATATAAAAACATAAATTACTATTTAAAAAAAAAAAAAAAAAATGAGTAAAATTTATAATATTTTTTTTTTTAATGTGGATTGGATCCTTTTTGCGTTACTGCGTCCTATTAATATTAATATACGTCCTATTAATATACATTTATTCGAAAATAATATTTACAACATATAAAATAAAATTATTATTAATACTAAGAATAGGGATATAAGTCCCGTCCGCGTGGAATGGTGGCAAGAACGCTGGCTGCATTTCCCAGCTGAATTGCAATACTGATTCTTAGGGCGATGAAAGAGCCAGCCCTCTTGTCACCGGAGGAGACGACAGGACGCGGTGTTATGTCTTTTAAAAACTTTTTTGCGCTTGGACTCCTTGGGCCCAGAGTTTCTACAGCAAACAGCACAAATATGTAATCTTTTAATTTACTTACATACTTGCGCCGCTTGCTGGACTCCGCATTTTCCGCCGCGGCTCCCGCTTTATGCGCTGTCGCCCTGATATGCGACGCGGCGAGGGTGTCGACGCACGTGGCGTCCCACACCAGAGCACGTCCCCGTTCCCAGGGGACCAACGTCATACCATCGGGTCTATTACCATCATCTCGGATAACTCATTCATATAGGTCTATGATCACCTGTCAATAGAATGATTGACATTGTATATTGTAACGAATCTATTTTGTTCAACAGATCGTAATAGGGGTTTGAACTTTTGACCACTTGAACAATGGTGTTACCGCCGAGATTAAGGGAGCTTGTTGGGTTTTACATTAAAATAATTATGTTGATTGTACTCATAAATGTAATTCAGACACATAAGTTTAATGAACACGCAAATGTTTGCTATTATTTTCTATTGACAAGAAAATGCGGTGAATGCAAAGAATTTGACAATAAACATAGTTTTAGTATGACAGTACATTGCGGGTTTTGATTGTATTCGACGTGCACTTTCAAAAACATTTTGCTGACTGCCTCCGTGTTCTAGCAAGTCCGTGGATTTACAATTAGAGGTACTGGGTTCGACATAATAAATTATTTATTTATTTGTGATATTTCTCGAGTTTGTTACGCTAGAGACATCGACGAGCTAACCACATGTCATGATGGGCTTATAGTAAAGTTGGCTAAATTAAATCCGCTTCATTAAAAGAGGCTAGTTTCTGACTACTTCGGAAGGGATATAGTTGTAAAGATACTTTTCCTTTTTTTTATTTATGACAATATGCTTCTTTGGAACTTACGGACGGACATAGGATTTACACATAAATCATCATGTATTATAGAGTATGTCTGTTAACTCGCCTTTATGTCTATATTACTGTACCGATATAAATGAAATTTGGCAGAAATGATCATTGAAATTCTGGAATAAATATGGTGTATAAGACGTTTAAATATAAATATGACATGTGACCCTACGGCGATCTTAAGGTTTTTTTCGCTGACGGGTCAAACAACTCATCCATAAACGGAATAAATTGGCAAATTATTTCTAATTAAAACAGAATCTCCTTATACATCTTAATCGTAACATAAAGCAAAATTATTTGCGCAGGTAGTTTAAATAAATAGTGACCAAAGAGTCGTTGAAGTGGTGACTGTGTCAAAGTTCAACCCATACTGACTGATTAAACTAAAAGTCCTATAGAGTTGAAATACTCTTAGAATTATGAACATAAATTCTAAGCATTCTATGTATTCACATTTCCATCATTCATGTGTGTGGGTAAAAGATGAGAAGAATGGTATCTAGTGTTTTTATTTTATTGCGCAACTAGACGCTCACCATTCCCCATTCTACTCCTCTCCCTACCAAACCAAATACTGTATGATTCCGTTAATTCTTTCCATGTATTGACGGCAGACATTCATAATCACAGCTCCTAGAACACAGCGTCCTAGATCTCCACTGCTGGAGATGGCCTTCCAGAACTGAAGAATTTGGCCAACACTCGCGACACTGGCCAGACGGCTTGGCGAGGATATGATGACATTTTGTTATGAGAATTTATCAACGATTCCACAAGTTGGCTTTAGTGGAACCGGGACCGACGGCTTCACGTGCTCTCCGAGGCACGGGAACGGTGGTGTTGGAAATCTTTGACAAATGTACGTAAGAAAAGTGTATTTCTCATTGGTACATGGTTGGGGGGTTTGAACCGACCTTTGTAGGATTTTAAGGAAAGCGTTCTTACAACCGGTCCACCATCGCTCTATATAGTATTATACGATATTAAAATAAGATAAAAATCCAAATTATTTATATCGTGTGTATTGCGTGTGTCGTATGTAAGTATGTGTGTATGTATATGCGTTACTGTGTGTGTCCCTCTGTGTGTGATATTGTTGATTGATACTACAACGTATACAGAGACAAAGTTGAGATGGTGCAGAAGAAATTCCTCAGAGGTCTCCATCGTAGATTCAGATACGAACACCCATCCTACGAAAAACTGTGCTCATACTACAGACTGATGTCGCTTACTAACCGAAAAATTGTGACTGACATGACTGTGTTGTATAACATTTGTCAAGGTCACCTCGAGGCGAGTCTGACAGGAACCTTTTCATATCCCCCGCACACACATAGTAGCTGCACTAGTACGCCGAATGTGTGAGATGTACAACAGGCGGTTATTGGACGTCGATATATTTAATAATTCTCGCGCCAAAAATTGCTAAAATGAAAAAGCTGTTATTGTCGGTTTATCTCGTCGTGTCGGGTTTGCTTCGGAGTTCGTTGATAGTTCTATAAATTCAAACACTGCAGTTGTATTTTTCCTATATACCTGGCCAAGGTATACATAGTATTAACGTATTTATAAATATAAATGGCGAACTTTGTTGACAGTAGGGAAATATTTTGGTGGCGGGTATAATTGTAATGACTCCTATTGTATCGTTTCTTAATTGTTCTTATACTGCCTGTCTCTGTTCTTTCTTTTCGAATAAATAGATAAATATATATATATATAATACAATTCTTTATTGCACATTGTTTCATTCATACATTCATTACAGCCCCTAGAACACAGCGTCCTAGACCTCCACTTCTGGAGACGGCCTTCCAGAACTGGAGAATTTGGCCAACACTCGCTACACTAGCCAGACGGCTTGGCGAGGATATGATGTCATTTTTTTATGATAATTTATCAACGATTCCACAAGTTGGCTTTAGTGGAACCGGGACCGACGGCTTCACGTGCTCTCCGAGGCACGGGAACGGTGGTGTTGTAAATATCTATGACAATTTTGTTTGAAAAAAGTTTGAACCGACCTTTGTAGGATTTAAGGTACGCGTTCTTACAACCGAGCCACCACCGCACATTGTTTATAAAGTACTATACAAGGGCGAGATTAATGCCGTACGCATTTTCTAACAGCTAACCTTTGTTGTAAGAAAAATTACAAAATAGATATATAAAATAGATAGAATATATATATAGAATTAAATAATAAATACTTATATAATATATACTACTGATTTATAATATATTTACATATATAAAGTGTCGGCATGTCGAAAGGATGAGGGAAGAGAGATTGACGAACCAGATATATAATGCGAAAGTTGTGGGTAAAAGAGGCCCTGGCAGACCAAGACTTGCCTATCATGATCAAAGAAATAAAACATTAGCTGATGGTGAATTAAAAAGCCATCGAAACAAGAGGGCATGTATAAAGAGGTTGATGAATGTCGAAGAAGCGAAAGAAGTATGTCGTGATCGTGACAAGTGGCGCTCAATTGTCTCTGCCTACCCTGCAAGGGATTTGGCGTGAAGATATGTATGTATGTATGAAATAATTACTATGTCAGAGCGTGATTGAGACATTTTGCTTTTTAAGAAAGTGACTGAAGAGCAAGTTTTTAAAGATGGAGATAGAAGGAGCTTGTCTGATCACCAGTGGAAGTGTAGTCCACTGGCGAGCAGCTGAGACAGAAAGAGAATCTGAATATCTGCTGGAAGTGTGTAGAGGGATAGATAGTTGATCGTTTTCCTCGTAGCTTACCGCGGAAACTAGATGGCGCTGTGTGACCTGTCTGGAAATATTTATTTATATTTTATTTATATTTATATTTACTTAAATGGCCGAGTTCCCCGTACAAAATATGTATTTAAGTGAGCAAATGCCACTAAGGATTCAGTTACCAGCGATAAAAATATTTGGCAATTCTAGATATTATTAGCGTTTGAGATAGGCGGCAAGTGACGGGCAACACGTAGAGACGCACGC